>OU383777.1:4346997-4946997 GCA_910950805.1 Acrocephalus scirpaceus scirpaceus
GAGGAGGAGGAAGAGCAGCGGCAGAGCAGCGAGCGCGGAAGATGGAGGTCTCCACGGACCAGCCGCGGTGGGTGAGCCACCACCACCCGGCCGTGCTCAATGGGCAGCACCCGGACTCGCATCACCCCTCGCTTGGCCATACCTACATGGACCCCACGCAGTATCCTCTCGCCGAGGAAGTGGATGTACTTTTTAATATCGACGGACAAGTCAACTCCGTCCCGCCGTATTACGGCAACTCCGTGAGAGCCACGGTGCAGAGATACCCCACGGCCCACCACGGTGAGTGTCCATGCCGAGCCCCGGCTCCCCGGGGCCGCTCCCGGTGCTGCCCCGGGGCCGGGGGCTCCGGGCTGCCCCGAGCCCCCCGCTGCTGTCGGGCAGACCCTCTCCTGCCGGCAGGGAAACGACGTCACGGGTGGATTTTGGGGTTGGCTTGTTGGAAATAAATAAAAATTCAGGCTTCCTTCCTTCCTTTCTTTCACTTTCTTTTTTTTAAATTTTTAAAAATAATTCTTTCTTTCTTTCTTTCTTTCTTTCTTTCTTTCTTTCTTTCTTTCTTTCTTTCTTTCTTTCTTTCTTTCTTTCTCTCTCTCTCTCTCTCTCTCCCTCTCTTTCTCTCTTTCTCTCTCTCTCTCTTTCTTTCTCTCTTTTTATCTCCTCTTCCCCCTCTCTCTTCTTTCCCTCTCCCTTATGCTCGCCTTCCTTTTATTTCTTTCTTTTTCATCTCCCTCTTGATTTCCTCCTCTTGCCCCCTTCTCTTTCGCTTTGGTTTCTCCCCCCTCTCTTTAATTAGGTTAACAGTTAGTGTTTTCATACTGTGTTTAGTTTTTGCACGATTAAGCTGCTCGGGGGAAGCAAAGCAAGCTGGAGAGCAGGGGTGTGAAAATGACCCCGCTGTCCTCACGCTTGGGCTATTTAATTCGCACTTGGTGAGCTTGTTAGGCTTGGGACGAAAGTTTTGCACGCATACCCAGGGCAGCACCATGGCGTGGGTTTAAAATAAGAAAGAAACTAAAAGAAATATAGCCCGTGGTGTAATTAGGTATCAGACCTGGTGTGTTGTCCTGAGGGTCCTGCAGGAAGGTAATGATCCACAATGTGAATCTTGTTCCTGGGTCACAGCTCTTAGAAAGGAGGTGAAATACCTGGGGCCGATGGGGCCCAGGTCCACGGAGGGATGAGTACTTTGGTGCCATCTTTTATGAAGAGGTTGAGAGATTCAGTATTTATAGCTGGAGTTTACCTGGACGGTTTAAAAAATAAGGAAAAAAATACAAATAAAAAAAGGAAGGAAAAGAACAGAGGGTGGTTTGTGAAGCCGGACAGTGATCTCTGTCGTGGCAAAATCTACATCCCCGAGGTTTGCAGTGGAAATAACCCCAAAATCATGGAGAAAATGGGATGAGCGGAGTGGAGATGGAGCCGAGCGGGTTCAGGAGGCTGCTCCCAGCCCTCAGCAACTTGTTGAGTGTGAGCCTGCATTAGGCTCCGCTCAGTAACTGCATTGTTCTGCTATTAGTCCCTTTAAAACAATTATTTTTAAGGATCAGCAGCCTTTGTCCTTTCTTTCTTTTCTTCCCTTTTCATTTCTTTTTTTTTCCCAATATATCAGCAGAAAGTGGAAATGCGGTCTCTCTGATCTAGCCTGAATATTATTTACTATGCTACTTCCTGGAGAAGATAATGAATCTTGACCCTTTCTATTCGTATAACCCACCTTCCCTTCCTTTCGAGCAGCGACTTTCAGTATTGTTCACGAGTGCCTGATATGGTGAAAACCAGTTTGGAGTTTTTCTAGACACACACGGGCTCCCATGCAAACATATGTGTCCACTCTGTAACTATCTGTGGCTCTAAACATCCGTGTTTGCATCTCTCCTTCTGTATATTTAGCAATATCTATACACATATCACAATGCCTACAGAGGGAAAGGATCTCTAGGTGTCAGAGACTTTCCAGGGCTTTATTATCAGGCACAAACTTTCTCTCTCCCAGTTGAATAACTGTATTTTCCATATTACAGCATTTGCTCAAGTTGCTGAGGATTTGGCTGGATTTGATTCTTTGGATATATTTTTCTGTTTGTTTAGCAAGGGCCGAAAATAATTTAAAATATTAGATACAAGCCCTTAGGAACATTTATAACCAAAGGGATTAAGATTTGACTGCGGAAATCTAGTGGATTTTTTCCCCCACAAAGTCCAGGTCTGTGTATTAAAAGACAAGTGAAGTGTCCCTTGTCACAAAAAGGGTAGGGAGCGTTTCTTTTGAGGGAGTTGGTACCCTCTGCGTGTGCCATATCATGGCCAAAAAGCCGTCTAACATTTCTGTGCAGTCTCATGGAAGAAGAAAAGACAAATTAAGTGGTTTGCAAAGTTTGTCAGCGCTGTTGCAAAGGTTATTATCATGTCTGTGGGCATTTTCTGTTCTTCTTCGATTGACCAGAGAATTCCCAGGGTTTATAGCTCACGGCTCTGTTCGGGAAATCATTTTCCAGCTAAGAAAAAAAAAATATTTCTGCAGTCGGGACTTGGCAATTTCACGCAGGATCTTTGCTTCAAAGTCTTCGTGGGATTGCCTGGAAAACGGAGAGAGTGAAGCAGAGCTCTCCAAATCCCGTGTCACAGGGCTGGCACCCTGCTTGGAGGGTCCCGACCCCAAAACCCGTTCCTCATCAGGACCGGAGCTGCCAACCCGTGCTCTGGTTGCTTTTAAAATTTAATTTTTAGAGAAGAACGGGGTTTCTCATCAGATGTAATTTTCCTCGCTCCCCCCGCATGCTGAGCCCTTTGGGAAGGACAAGGGGTGGTGGTGGGGGAAGCACGTCCCGGGACCCCCACGGGGGGCTTTGCCAGGGTGGCAGAGGGATGTGACCGAAGTGTCTCCGTGTTTTCTCCGCGCAGGGAGCCAGGTGTGCCGCCCCCCGCTGCTCCACGGCTCGCTGCCCTGGCTGGACGGGAGCAAGGCGCTGAGCAGCCATCACAGCGCTTCCCCCTGGAACCTCAGCCCCTTCTCCAAGACCTCCATCCATCACAGCTCGCCGGGACCCCTTTCCGTCTACCCACCAGCCTCCTCTTCCACTTTATCCGCCGGCCACTCCAGCCCGCACCTTTTCACCTTCCCGCCGACCCCTCCTAAAGATGTGTCCCCGGATCCGTCCATCTCCACCCCCGGCTCCACCGGCTCCACCCGGCAGGACGAGAAGGAATGCATCAAATACCAGGTGTCCCTGGCCGATACCATGAAGCTGGAGTCCTCTCACTCTCGGAGCAGCATGGCCTCTTTAGGAGGAGCCACGTCCTCCGCTCATCACCCCATCACTACCTACCCACCGTATGTCCCAGAATATGGCTCTGGACTTTTTCCCCCCAGTAGCCTCTTAGGAGGATCGCCAACCGGGTTCGGGTGTAAATCGCGACCAAAAGCACGGTCAAGCACAGGTAGGGCTTTTGGCTTCTTCATCTCCGTTGCTCGGGAGAGGAAGCTGAGGGGGGGAAAAAATGGGGGGCTCAGGGATGGGGCTGACCCCTCGCTCCTCGCCGCACGCACAGACATGTGCTCAAGCATCCGTGTGATGAAAACCTCGTGGGGGACACACACGACACTTCACCTTCCCCACAGATTGCTCTGATAGGTTTATAAACAAATTCCCCCTTGTCCAACCTTGGCTGAGGATAGAACCAGGCCCAGGAACCCAAACCACCCACCCGGTGCCGCGGGGCTCCGGTCCCGGCGGCGACCCGGCCCCTCCAGCGCCCACGGTGCGCTCAGCTGCGGCGCCCGGGGAGGAAGCGAAACCCAGGGAACCGCAGCATTGGTGATCTCTCTGTATTTTAATAATGGTGCTAAATCCCGGCCAACTTCCCCCGCCTCGCTCTTCCCAGGGCCTCTTCCCATGCGGCGCCCGAGGATGCGGGGAGGGTTTTCCCCAGGGCAGTGCGGAGAGTTCGCCCACGCAGCCCCCAGCCCCAGCCGGCTCCGTGCCGGGGGCTTTAGATCACCCACAATGAAAGTCCCCAGAAGTGTCCCCCCGGCCGCCTTTCCCGGGAGGAGCTGCAGGGTCGCAGCTCTGCGCGCACCCCGCGGAATGGGGTGCGAGGGGCTGCGCGCCTCCCGCTCCCGACGGCTGAACACACCGGGCTTGGACATTTGTGTGCACGGAGGGGTGGGAGTGAGCCGAGGGGAGTGTGTTTGTGTGTATCAGAGGAAAGAGCCACTAGTCAAACTCTTTTTCTCCCTTTTATTTTACTTTTTTTCTCTATTTTTTTTTCCGAGGAGGCTGCTGCGGGGTTGCCTGGCATGAATGAGATCAGTTTTCAGGGTTTTTCCAGGGTGACATTTACTCTGTCTGTCTGAGCAGGGACTGTCTCTATTTAGCTGATATGTTTGAGCTAATCCAATTATTTTCAGACTGCTGCACGCGACAGTTGCATTGTTTATCCAGCGCCAGGAACTTTAATAGAGTCCGGATGCGGCTAGAGTGACAAAAAAACCCAGACCTGTATGTTTTGTACATGAAAGCAGGAGAGAGAGAGAGAGATGGGGTGAAACAAAAGAGAAGGACAGAGACTCAAACAGCCCGGGAGCGGCTGCCTCGTTTAACCGGAGGGGAACAAAACGAGCTGGGTATTAACGGGACTGGCCCCAGTACGGACCGGGTACTGTGTCCGGGGTAGGGACCGGTTTATTGTGGCCCCGGGCGGTGCTGAGCATCCCCCGGCCGCCCCGGCGCCCGCCGAGCCGCAGTTCCCGCCGGGGCACCCACCGGCTGCGCGGTATTTTCAAACCGTCTCGGCCCCCCCTCCACCCTCCCCTCTTGTTTTCCTTTTGCCACTTTCTGTTACTTTACCTTCTAGAAAGACATCTGCGGTTCGTGATAAACCAACCCCAGCAGCAACACCTATTTTTTTTTCTTTCTCTCTTCTTTTTTTTTTCCCCTTTAAAAGTTAATCTTAGCAAGCTAGGAGCTCCCAGACAAAGAAGGTTAGAGCTGGAGAAAAAGGAGGAAGAGGGTGATTTTGCAGGATAAGAGAGGGAGAAACGGCTGCAAATGTATTTTTTTGTTGTTGTTGTAGTTGCTGGGGGGGTGTGAGAGAAGAGGGGTTCGGTGCAAAGGCTCTGGAAAAACGGTTGCCGTTTGTGGTTAGGGCACAGATGCCTCTTGCTCGAAGGCAGCACGGGCTGGGGCAGCGGGGAGCCGGCTCTGTGCTGAGCTGGCTCTGCTCTGCTCTGCCCGGCTGAGGTCTGCCGCTGCTCTCAGGTGGGCCACGACTGACGTTCGGTACAAAAAACTTCCCCCAGTAAACCAAAGTGGCAACATAAAACCCCCTAAACCCTCTGAAAGTAGCTGAGAGGCAGGGTCTGCACCCTCCCAGTTCCCTCCTCCAAGCTGGGAACTGATGGGCTAGGGGAGATCTCCCCCTGCAATAGCCAGGGAGAGGATAAAGAGGTGCCCAAAAAGAAGGAGAAGAAGGAGTGAAAGAACTTTTGAGGCAGGTTTAGGTCTGTTTGCTACCCCAGATAGCGAGGATGGACCATCAGGCTGCAGATGTGGTAGGGAAACCAGAAGGGTTTCCTGAAAGTTTTGAGTGGTGGAAGCTTAATTTCAAATTAATCAATAGCAGATATTGTCGGAGTTGTTCTATATTGGCTGGAGCTGGGGAGATGTTTTGGGGGTTATCTGTGATTATTTTGGGGGTCCTTGATGTAGTTTGACCTGAGGCGAGAGGAAGAGACCTCCAGGCTCATGAACACCCCTGGGAGCTGTAAGAGTGCTCAAGGACTGACACTGGGGTCCTCATACACATCAGAAAGGGGGTCATGGACTTAAATTCTATATCCATTATTTTGGGTGTAGAGGGCTGGAGGCTTCTTGCAAAGCCTGCCAAGGTTTTTCTGGTGCCTGTGGAACCATGGGGTCTCCAGAGCTTTAGAAGCCCTTAATCCAAAGGTGAGGGGAAATTGTCAGCCCTCCCATTCCCCCAAAGGAGCGACCTGTGGGAGGAGTGAGACCTTCTCTGGGGAGCCCCTTGAGCCACCATGGCATTAGGGTTGTCATTGTCACCATCCCTCTTCCCTGCTGCTGGGACACAGGCCTGATGCTGTCTGTGGAGCACTGCTGGGGAAGGGAACAGGATCAGACCCCACCAAGCTGTGCCAGGGACATCAGGTTCACAGTTCACTCATGGCTTTGGACCCTTGCTGGGAAATCCTGAGCTTGGGAGGTATTGGCAGGGTCTGGCATGGCTGGGTCTCTGGGGAGGTTGTGAGGTTTTTTGGGGGAGGGGGGGCTTTTTTCAGCCCTTTTATCTCTGCTTTCCCTAAGTGAACTGTGTGCTCTCTTGTTTCCAGAAGGCAGGGAGTGTGTAAATTGTGGGGCTACCTCAACCCCTCTGTGGAGAAGAGATGGCACTGGGCACTATTTGTGTAACGCCTGTGGACTCTACCACAAAATGAACGGGCAGAACCGGCCCCTGATCAAACCCAAGAGAAGACTGGTGAGTCTCCTTTTATTTTATTCTTTCTTCTTCTTCTGAAACTTTTGTTTCCCATCTGCAGCTCGGGATGGAACCTCAGCCAGCTCCTACTGATCCCACTGCATCAGAGGGCTGGGAGGGAGGGATGCTTGGAGAGATGGTCCCAGCTGCTGTGGGCCTCAGTTGTCTGGTCCTTTTGCAAACTGCAAAACAGGTTTAAAAATCAAGATCCAGGGCTTCTTGCAAACCAGACCTGAGTTTTCAACTCCACACGGTGCTTCTGGATGGTGACCCGAGGACAGTGACACTTTCCAGGGCCTAAGGGCAGGATAATAATTTCTCAGTGACCAAAGAGATTATCAGGAATACAGGATTTCTCCTGGGCTCTCCCAGCTTCTGCCCTCCCCTTCTTAATGTGTCTCTATCCCTCTTGGCTGGTGGTATCATGCAGAAGGGGCCCAAACTGGACCCGGGGTGTCACTGCAACCATCAGGTCCTGGTGCCACTGGTACCTGGTGTGGTCATTTATGTCTGCCCCATCTGGGTCTCCAATTTTGTCACAAGGACACAAGGCAGAGGATGGCGAGTGTGCAAAGCCCAAGCATGTACCCAGGCTACAGAATTTGGAGGGAGATGAAATGTGTGGGTAAATGTTTGAAATAATAGTTACAAGACTGGTGACCGTTCTGAGCACAGGCAATGTGTTACAGCATCCCCAGTGATCTGTTCGTGCATTTCCTTGGAAGCCACAAAAAGGTCTGGAAGCTGTGGGCATGGCTAATAAATGTGTTAAAGTGTATTTGGCAAATAATCAGACAGACCACAAGGGGAAAAAATATATCAAGCGGGGGAAAAAATTATGGTCCCTGCTTGGGAAGTTATTGAATGTTTCGAATCGAGGCACGTTTGGTTTTGCCAGGATTAAAGATGTGGAAGGGCTCCCGGGTGCTGCTCAAAATGTGGAGGAAAAGTGGCTCTTGCCTCTCTGTGGAATTTCTGAGCTGAGGGATGGATCTGGCCAGTTTGGTGAGGCTTGTGCCCGGCATGGCCAGACCCCGCAGGCAGGACAGGGCTGGTTCACTCGTGTTCCCCTGGAAGGTGCTCACAGCTCAGAGGTCAGGATCAGCTTCCTCACCTGTGGGACACCCATAAAACTGTATCAGCTTTATTCCCCCTGGCTCTGGGAAGCATTTGTGGGGTACATTCCCAGGAAGGGCTATGCTGTGAGGGGCATCAGCAATAACTCTGTCTGGCCATGTGAGTTTTGGGGAAGATGTGGGTTTGCTCCTCTACCCCGCCAAACTTCCTGTGTGTGAAACCTCTCCGTGCCCTCCTATACGAGTTTTTCCCCTATAGGAAAATATTTGTCTCTCTCATCTTTCATAGCCTTGTTAGAAAAAAGGAAAAGCTTTCTAGGGAGGGAAGTACAGGCTGGAATTTTGATTTTTTTTTTGGGCAGCTCTCTTGTTCTCTTCTCCTCCTCCCCCCTGGCCCTTCTGTCTTAAACACACAGCCCCCGTTTTCTTTATTTTTTTTTTTCCTCGTTCTCTCTTTATGTGTAAAGTTAACTTCCTAGGAAAAAGCTGCCGGATATCTGAGCCCTGGAGATAACTCCTAAACAACAGCTCCGTTTCCCCAGTCCAAACACACAGGAGCTTGAGCGTATCCAAACAAGCAGAGGGGGAGGCAGAATAGGAAAGCGGCTGGAAAGAGGGGGAGAGCTTTCAAAAAGTGTCTGATGGAACCACGAAAGAATGTCCCGAGTCACCCTGAGCCCGGCACATGTAAAATGAACTATATAAATAAATACATAGTAAAAGGTCATTCTTGGGTAAAAAAAAAAAGAGAAAGAAAAAAAAAAAAAGAAGTAAAGAGAGACCTTGTCTTGCATTATCGCTCCAATCTTTGGGCATTTTAGTTAAAGTTACAAAAAGTTCCCCTTCTTCAAATGCAGTTTTTGCTATATGTGAAATTTGATTTTTCTACTTCCTCCCCTACCCACCCCCCCCAGCACTGCCTGGGAAAAAGAAAAAGAAAGAGAAAAATCTCTAATGCTTTTGCACCTATATTTATTTACCTTCTAACCTCTGAAAAAAAATTTAGTCAGAAGGCGCCAGAGCTGGGCCTGCAATTGCATTTTCTGTGCCTGGATGTGGACGTGTGCGTGGCTGTGGCTTGACTGGATCTCTCCTGCTGTGAAGGCAGGCGGGCTGGGCAAGGCTGTGGATGGAGGCTCAGGGTGGGGATCCAGCTCCTTCCCTCTGCCACAAGTTTCCTGCCTGACCTTGGGCTGGTTTCAGAGGCTCTGATCACAGCTGCACTGAAACTGATGATAGGATTTGATGGGCAGGAGAGAGGAGGGAAAGAAATTCTTAGGTGCTGAGAACCCAAGCCTTGTTAAATTCAATGGGTGTCTTTGTGAGGATGTCCTTTAGGTGACAGGGATGAAGTCCTGCTGGCCAAGGGGGCTCAGACAGCTCAACTTCATCTCAAGGGGGAAGGTGAACAACCTGGAAATGCTGGCAGGGGGATCAAGAACAGGCAGGTGGTACCACACCATCACTGCCCAAAAAGTCTTCAGCCCTCCTGGAGGCCATTCCTGTCCCTGTCACAGGCAGTGTCAACCCCATCACTGCTGAGGAAAAGCCTTCCTTTAGTTTTTCTCTCATTCCCTGCCCATGCAGATGCAGAGCTCTCTGTTTCCATGTCAAGCCAAGCTGGTTTTGGAAGTATTAAAGCAAATTTCTCAGCAGGCCCATGCACATGCAATCTTATTTTAGGAAAATGATGCTTGGAGCTTTGTGGGTAAAAGCAGACACTGAAAATGCCCCTTAATTAAGCATCTTTATTACTACTTGGTTCCTCCAGCCTCCTCAATTTCACCTTCTCATCACTGCTAGCGCTTCTGAAGTTGTGCCTTTGCTCACTGGCAGCTGTGCCATGGGCTTTGGTCCTATAGATGATATGGGGCAGCTAATTAGTCATCCCATTACTGCCACGGCCAGGCCCCGAGTCAGTGATTAGCGTCAGTGGATGCCATTGCTGGGAGCTTTACAATAGCGTTATTATTCATTGTTTCCTGCCCACTGCCGCTGTCTCCAGCAGAAGTTGGTACAGCGTGAAAGGTGCAGCCTGGGACCGAAAGAACTTAAAATACTCGGCTAATGATGCTGAATTTTTGCAAGTGAAACACAGTAGTTAGAAATGGTTTTAGAGAAGGTGGTGGGTGTTGTGATTTATTTGCTTATTTAATGTCAGAGTTTGTTTGAATGCAGTGAGGTGGTGATCAGGCGTGTCTTTTGAACGCGCTTGCTGTAAGAGAAATTACGGCGAGCGCTGTGTAGAAACCCCAAATAATTTCAAAGGGGATGTTTCCCCTGTGTGGGCTGAGTCAAATATCACTGGTTTTTAGAAATTTCCTTAGGCTTGGTTTTTGGGTCTGATAAAGGCAAAGCTGCTACCAAAGAGACCCAATCCAGCCCCGTGCCCCTCCGAGCCACATGTGCAGAGTGTCATGAGTTGGGGGGAAGAGACCTGCAAACTCTTCTCCAGCTCTTTGGTGAGAACCTGGCTTTGCAAGCTGTTGTCTCCATGCTGCATTTGGAACACATTCATGATTTCATTATCCTGGTTATTTTGAAGGGAACCCAGTTTGGGCCCGCGGCATGGTCAGGCGGTGTGCACGCATCAGTTCGGGGCTCTGCTCTTCATGGTGGGATGTTTCATCTTCTCTGCTGGCCCTGGGATTTTTTCAAGTCCCATGTGCTGGCCCCAGCTCCTACTTGTGATCAGCACAGAGAAGTCAGCTAAAGGCCTCCTTGGGATTAGCTTGGTTCAGAGTAGTTTATGGTCAGGCAAAATGGAACTGTCCCTACGGGCCTGAGAGAGCCACTTGCTGTCGGATCAGCCACTCTGTGATGCTTCCTAGTGCTCATGGGCATTGTCTTATTTATTTTTTAGACAGTTCTTTTTGTCTAATTAAAAGAAAAAAAAATCCTCCTCTATCTAAAGCAAAACCAACCCGTCCTCTCTCCACCTACGCCGCATTCAATTATGATTAAAATTGCAACATGACCTAACAAGAGTTGGTATTAATGCTAAGGCTGTGCCAGTGTCCATGTTTGCATTTTGGGTTTGTTGTACGGTATCCAAAGATGCGGTATTTTCCTTTTTTATTTTTTTCCAATGTTGGATGTGCTACAGTGTGCGGCTGTGTGGGGTGAGGGGTAAATTTGAAACAGTAAGAGCACAAAAGAGAGCATTAAAGGCTCAGTTCTGCAAGGTGCCAAGCATTGCTATGATCTGGCAAATCGCTTAAGCACATGTTTTAACTTTAAGCACATGAGCAGTCCCATTGAAAGCAACGCATCGGGATGAAATCAGAGCTCTGGGACCGTGTCATATTGATGAAGAAGAGATAGGATGGGGATCTAAAGGTCTTTTTTTTTTTTTTTTTTGGAGCTGTAGGCACTTGCACACACGCAAACTCGCATCCGCTCTCACACAGCAATCTGAAAACTCCTGTTCCTCCTTCAGTGGCAGAAGGACAATTTGTTTGCTAAAGTTACAGTTTTTAAATGATAAGTACGAATTTATGCATATGAAAGAAGGGCCGCTTTACTAAATTTGACTTTGCTAAGTCATTATCACAGCTAACACAAAAAGCTTCTGTATATACTTTGACACGTAGATTTTTTTTCTTGTTCCTACCCCTTTATGAAATAGTAAATTCTTCTTTCAGGCTTGCTACCAATCCTTAAATAAACATGAAGGTTTGGGCTGAGAAAAGGGTGTAATTAAAAAGTTGGGATTCTTGCTCTTTGCCACAGTGTTATTTCCGATCTGGAGCCTGTCTCCTTTGAAGCCGAGCTGAATTTACGGGACCGGGCTGTGCTTGCGGTCGTGCCCGGCGAGCAGCTGCCCACCCGGATCTCACCCAACGCTGGAGCCAGAGTGACTCACGCCCTTGACTCCAGCAATTGTCAGTTCAGGCCCTGACTGCAGAATTAGACCCCTGGGGGGTCTGGGAGAATTAAGATGGAAAGACATGTTGGCATTTAAATAACATTTTCCCCTCTGGAATAGGCTGTGCCAGTGCTGCTAATTTTGATGAGTTCTATCAGAGGTTTAGGCACCCACTTTTAGGATGCCCTTTGGCACCTGATTCAGTTCACATATAATTTGGGATTAAAGCACCTTGGGGATTTTTTTTCACAATTATTATTTGTTCTCACAAGTCAGTTTCTGGAGGCCTCTGCTGATGTGCGTCAGTCTTGCAGGGCTGATGTTTTCTTTCTCAGAAATTTTGCTGATTGCATTTTTTTTTTTTTTAATACGGGTGTTTTTCTCTTTCTCTCCTTCTCTTTCCCTCCTTCCCACAGTCTGCAGCCAGGAGGGCGGGCACGTCCTGTGCAAACTGTCAGACCACCACTACCACCCTGTGGAGGAGAAATGCCAACGGCGATCCCGTCTGTAATGCCTGTGGGCTCTACTATAAGCTGCACAATGTAAGTGTGACTGTAATACTCAATAATGGGGCCTCAGCTTCGGTGCTCGATGATCCAAACTCTTCCTTAACTTGAGGGTTTCCAGTCTCGGGTGGTGCCGAGACCTCTGTTATCCCTTCGAGGGCCTTGGGGTTTGGAACGATGAGTCATCAGCCTTTCAAATGTAGCCTATCCAACTTGGGGAGGTATAAAACAAGGCTGTCCATGGGTAATGTCAGAACTTTTCCATGCCTGAGCCAAGAAAGGAGGGGTGGGTCAACACAGAGAGACATTATCTGCTGCTGATTGGGCTCAGAGAGTTGGAAAAGACAACACACTGTCTTGCAAGCCGATACCCCTCTTATACGTAGGTTGGTTCCTCCAGCAAATACAAACTCTGGAAAAAAAAGAAATACGTGCCAGAAACTATTTAGATCATTCTTGTGGCTGCCTTTGTCCTGTCCCCAAAGATGATTTATTTAGGTCCTATGTTTGTGCTAGTTGATGCAAACGAGTCCCAAACCAAAAAAGGACTTGATTTAGTTAGCGGGTTGCAGTCTGTTCAACCTGTGATGTGAATTTTAAAGCATCTGTCATGGAAGAGAAGGAGAAATGAAATGAAGTGGCTGGCAGATTTAATCTAATACCTCCATGCAAAGCCAGCTTGCAGGAACCAGGGATATATGCCCCAGGGAAAGAGCTAAAGGGACCTGAAAAGTCTTCTACCGAATAATACTGCTAATAAAGGAGACTTAAGGCTATTCCTGTTCCTCTCATTCCACATGTGGCATTAGAATAATTATTATGTCAAAAGAAGGAAAAGACTTGCAATTTCTCTGCTTTGATATATTTTTTTTTCCCCACTAGTGGTTGATTGCTTTGTGTTTGGTTTGGAAATCTGGGGCTATGTTTTGCCCTAATGTCCACCCATGCAAACACATCAAAGACGTATTGGGTTTCATGGGGCATCCAACCCTTGTGGTATCTCAGTCCCTTCTATTTGTTATTTCAAACTGTTTGGTTTCTTAGGATGAGTAAATAAGTTTGGATCAAGTAGGAAAAAAACCCCAACAAACAACCAGGCTAATTTTTCACCGATTTCATGGGAGGCATCTCTCTTGGAAAAAAGGAAAATGTGTTTACCCTTTAGTGGGCAGGTGTCTCAGCACACTTTGAGTCTCATGTAGCAAGTAAATCTTGTCATCAAACTCTCAGTGTGATCACTGCAAACAAATGGGTTAGACCTAGAGTGAAAAACTTTCAGACTATCATGAGAAAATATTCTGTTTGCTATTTCCTTGGCAAGGAGGGATCAAGGTCAGCCAGCTTCACTGAGGGAGGGATCTATGTCTGTGCTGTGTTTCCATTTTGGCCTTGTAACCACCAGTGGTAGGACTGAAATCGTGTAGTTTGGGAAGCATCTAAGAAGCTGCTCCTCTTGTACCTAGAAAAGCCTTTTGAAGAAAATAGGCTCTTCTCAGTTGATGCTGGTGGATGCCTGTGTTTCCATGGGATGTCTTCTACCCTTAAAGACAGTGTAGTTCCTCCCCGTGACTCCAAAAGACCGCAGGATGATGAGTTACGATGTGTCTACTTCCATTGTAGACATCTGACTGGAGAAATCTCCTCCTGAAGTGCTTAGAATGGTGTCTGAGTTCTCCAGAAATGTGCCTGCAAGAGCACATCCTTTTTGTTTTTGCACTAACACTGCAAACTAGTTGGCCTTAATTGACCTCTAGATCCGCTGTTTAGGGAAACGCCAATCCAGCTGTGAAATTTGTGACATGGGGCAGGCCTTGAGCACATTGGAACCATTTTCATGTTCATTAAAAACACCAACAGCTGCTAAAAAGCTCAGCACAGCTACTTACCAAAGTCAAGTAGTATCTTGCCTTATGAGCAACGCCATTAATGGATCCTGCTTAAATGAAACCCCCAGAGGACTGAGCTCCTGTGTGGAGGAAAGTAACCAGGCAAGGATACTAAAATCCAGATATGAGTGGGTAGATCCTTTTATTTTTTAATTTTCTTAAAGTATTTACTAAAGGACTTAGTAAAGTATTTAGTATTTAGAATTTACTAAAGTGTTTAGTTATGACTGTGGTGAGAAGTGTGGTCCTGCTCCTTGTGTGTATATTATCTCCTGATTTCCATCAGGAGTGGGGCCAGAAATAGAGAGGCTGATAGTAGCATGTCCCTCCCAAGCAGCTGTCAGCATAGATGTTATGCCCGTGCCAGTGGAAGGTCTTTGGCTGCTTGGAAGTTGACTTAACCCTGTTTCAGGCTAGGCTGTAGCAAATTCCTGTCAGCTGTTTTATCCACCCTCCCCTCCCATTTTTTCTTTTCTTTGGGTTTAATGAAATTTTCTGGGACCTTAACATCATTAGGATATTTTAATGGATTGATCTGCAGTTGAAACTTACCCAGATTTTATGTCCACACCAGGAATGATTGCAGCGAAAAGGCTATTTTTTTTTTCCATGGTGTTAATTTTTTCATGGCGCTGTATCAGTTTGTTTTACTGTTGATTCCCACAGCTTAAGCAAACCCATTTGTCAGTAGGGTATAAGCAATAATCATAATAGTCTTGGGGTGCATTTAGTGAAGCTGTTGGCATTCCTCCCACTGACTTCAACAAGAGCCGGCTCCATTAACACCAGTATTAACAATGACAAATATTTCACATTGATACGGTGCCTTTCATCCCGTGGCATCCCAGAGTGCTTTCTAAGATACAGCCAGCCTGGAAGATTAACCCAACGTTGTAATGACTATGTCTGAAGGATAAATCCACTTCAGTGACAGGACCTTATTGAGGTCAATGGCAAAATCCCATTGTCTTCAGTCAGAGCAAGATCAGCCCTATAATGGTTAAGACTATCCCCTGGATTTGATCTGTTGAATATGAGGTTCTCATCCTTGTTATTTTAGTCCTTAGAAGTGGGATGAGCCTTTTGCACACTTCAGGGATAGGTGGGAGTGTACCTTGCTGGAGGTGCACAGCAGGCTGTCCTGGCCTATAGAAGCGAGTGATTTGCCATTATTTTTGGTAAAATTCATCAGAAAAGGCTCCTTTCACAATACCCTAAAGCAAGCCTATGTGTCCCGAGAGCAGAGCAGTCAGTATTTTGCATATGATAAAACAAAGAGCATAATTCCTGCCCATAATTAATTGGCTCCATCTGAAATTAATGAATTTCATATACATGCGTTGGGCTGGTTTAATTTTAATTTAGCATGTGTTTGTCATTTTTATCAGAATGAATTTTCACGGAGAAGGTCTTCCCTCCGGGTCTTTAATTTCTCTACCCTAGAAACAGAGATGGGTCCTTTGCTTTGATGTTTTGGGGACCACTTTAACCCTGCTGTGACTGCTCTTTGAAGTCACTGGAAAAAAATTCCATCTTGCTGCTTTGACACTGCTGGTTCCTGACATTTATCTGAGTCCTTATCTGTTTGGCTCTCGGGTTAGTTACCTGCTCGGAGTGTGAGACCATTTACACTGGGATGCTGTGGCCAGCCAGTAGCTTGGAGAGCAGCTCTGAGCCCAGCTGTGGGGCTGGTCATGGCTTTGTCACCATCCTGACCCAGAGCTGGTGCTCCCATCCTTCAGTTTCACATCAAATCATAGCCTGGGCCATCCTTTTTCTTAGAGACTGAGTGAAACAGGAGAGATGCTGCTTTGGGGAAGTGTTCACTGTCCTGTGGGATGTGACACCAAGCAAGGGTCAGGACCTTGGGCTTGTTCAAAGACCCAGCACAGCCCCAGTCCCACCACCAGGGTTATGTCACTGCCACAACCAGCTCCCAAGCTTGAAACTTTGCTGCTTCAACTGGAAATTGGTTCTGACTGCCCCTGAGCCTTTGTGTCATGATACAGATCCTAATTTGAAGCTGGTGGGGCTGAGGCTGTGTGTGCCTCCCCAGATCTGAGCTGGATTCATCAGGGATTGACTCTTCCTGGCCTCCTCTAATGCTACTGCCTGGCGAGGCTCACTTGGGACTTCTTCCTGGCTTTGAACCTGGGCAACACATCCCTGCTAAAATCTTGAAATCTTAAAACAGGCCAGGCAAAGCTTTCCAATCCCAGTCATTTATCTGGAGCAAAGGGCCATCCTTGTGTGTGCATCCTCATTCCCTCAGTGAGGACAGAAACCAGGGAAGCAGGTTATGTTATGTTTGGAATCCACGACGTTTTAAATTTTGCTTGTTGCTGCTGCAGGGCTGTTGTTGGGCTGCTCATGGGCACATTCTTCCCTTCTACCTTTAGCTGTTGGCAATTAGGGGTGCTCTGTCCAGCTCCCCTTATCCAGAGGGAGAGGAATCAGCCTTTTATGCACCCATTTTTGGGTGAGGTGAAGGCTCTTGTCACTGCTGGTAAAAAGAGCCTGGGGTCACAAATTCAGACTGGAATGACAAACTCTGGGATGCCTAAACCAGAGATGAGCCTGGTCCTTCCTCTCCCCGTAATTCCATCTTTTCACATAACAGGGAACTTTTTTTATCCCAGCTTCCCTGGGGAGAGAAATCCAGGAATGATTCCTGTGCTGTGAAAAGGGACAAGAAAGGGGCTGAGGAGCAACAAGTGAAACTTTGCTGTGATCTGGAAGAAGGGAATGCTTTGTTCCTTGTGCTGATTTAAGGTCTTATGGACAAGGAATTGCTCAGGACCCTTACAGGGACATCTTTTCATTGTCCTTCACAGTAGATCCTGGGGGACAGTGGATCCATTTTTTCTTCCTTTTGTAGAATGTCCATCAGCACCATCATGTGCTCACATTTATTATGAAAAATGGTTCAGCCTCAGGGTGACTTGCTGCCTTCTGCTATAGGTGAAATCCCGCAGAGGAGCCAGAGCGAGACCCGTTCACATTCTCAAGCCCAGACTTTTAAGGTTTTTTAGGGACACTGGAGGCATAAATCCCTTCCCAAGTGTGGTTTGTGGGAGTTTCACATCACCTGTGCTAGTGCATGTTGTGATGCTGGCTCTCTGTGCAGTATAGAATTACAAAATCATGGAATATTCTGAGCTGGAAGAGACCCTCTAGAATCATCAAATCCAGCCCCTGGCCCTGCACAGGACAGCCTCAAGTAATAAGAAGAATAAGAGTTTCTTACAGGATGTCCAACAGATCTTTTACTACCATTTCCCAATCCTGATGGATGCATGGATGATCATTTCTGCTGTGTAGTTTCATAAGCAGAATTTAATGTTTATTTTCCCTACAGATATGTTTGTATACATGTAGAAAATGCTTGGCTGGTCAGCACAGAGACCTGTTTCAGCCTCCCCCCTCCCCCCAAAAAAAAACAACAAAAAAACCCCCTGAAAGCCTTTAGAAATAAAATCAGATTAGCTAAATAAAAGCAGAAAGGATGATCAGAGCAAAATCTTTGGAAAGGAGAAAAATAAGACAAATACCTGTCCCTTTGGTGAAAAGCTGCCCAGCTTCCTAATGGAACTGTGAAAGCTTGAGACCCCTCACAGCACTGAAATCCCAGAAGTTCTTGCTGCTAATGGTTTTAGATCAGACAGGAAGCCTCAGGGTGAGACGGTGTCTGTGGGGAATATTTCCAGGAGGTAATGATTGGTTTCATACCTAAACACGGTGCAATTACCTAATGTGCAGATAGTTGAAATTTTTCAGCTGCTGTGAATTATTTGGGTATGTTTTGCTCCTGTGTGCAATTTTCTGTCATCTTGTCTTCAGAAATTTCAACTGAGCTTGGGATTTCCTGGAGGGATCTGAATTTTGGGATGGAAATGGAGAGGTTGGGTAGCCACGGCACATGGTGTGTACAGGGAAGGAGGGGGGCTGTGACCAGCTGGTCCTGCTGGGCTGGGGCATGGGGTACATGGATCCCATGGTGATTTGGGGAGAAGGGATGGAAGCACAAAAAAATAATTGATTTTTGTTTAGATTAACAGACCCCTGACTATGAAGAAAGAAGGAATTCAGACCAGAAACCGAAAGATGTCTAGCAAATCCAAAAAGTGCAAAAAGGTCCATGACAACCTCGAAGACTTTCCCAAGAGCAGCTCCTTTAACCCCGCCGCCCTCTCCAGACACATGTCCTCCATCAGCCACATTTCACCCTTCAGTCACTCCAGCCACATGCTGACCACACCGACACCGATGCATCCTCCATCCAGCCTCTCCTTTGGACCTCACCACCCTTCCAGTATGGTCACTGCCATGGGTTAGCAAGAGACTCCCCTGCTGAATGCTTACGGTCTCAAAATGAGATTTACTTTATATACTACTTGCATTTTTGCAGGCGTGTGGTTATGGGTCTGACGTCCCGAATCAAATGGGAGGGGGAAAAAAAAAAAGAATTAAAAAAAAAATTAAAAAAAAAAAAAGTTATTTGAAGGCATAAGAGAGAAAAAGAAAAAAAAATTAAAAATGCAGAAAAAAACTACAAAAAGCACAAAAAAGGAAAAAAAAAGAAAAAAAGAGAAAAAAAGTAAAAAAAAAAGTTTTAAAAAAGTGATGTTTGCCACTTTTTAAAGGAACTCACTATGGCGTCTATGTATTCTTACCCACTGAATCTGGATACCATTTGTGAATAAGCCATTCAGAACTTGCATTCCCTATTGGACAGGATCTCTAGTGCTGTGAAAAAATAAAATAAAATAAAATAAAAAACGCTGAACATTGCATATAACTTATATTGTAAGAAATACTGTACATTTGAGGAAGACTTTATTGCATCTGAGGAGCTGTAAAGAAAAAGGCATGAAGGACTGAGAGAATTTTTTTTAAAGGAAAAGAAAAAAAAAAAGAAGATGGGAGGACAATTTAAAAACCAGAAAAACAAACAATGCAGACCAAGAGGAAACGCGGTCTTACGAACAAATGGACCAACTGCCAGTCATGTCTTCTCCTTTTATTTTATTTTTATTTTGTTTTTTGGTTTTTATTTTGGTTGGTTTTTATTTTGGTTTCTTTTTTCGTTTCCGGGGAGGGGGAGGGGGCTGGCTAGAACGGTTTTGATGATGCATTAACTAACAAACTAACTAACTAAATAACTAAATAAATAAAACCTGTAGGGAGATCATTCATTTTGGGCCACGGGCCTTTTACATAGGAAGTACCAATGGTGTCAGGCAATCAGTGTTAACATGCGGACATTGCCAACAAGGGGGTTTCAGATAGCCATTCTCCAGGTCTATACGCATTGTGAACAAGTTCCTGTAATTGTTGTTTGTATGTATAATTCAACGCACCAAAATAAGAAAAGATGTAGATTTATTTCATCCTATTATACAGACTGAATGGTTGTACAAATTTATTTACTGCTAGTGATAAGACCTGCGCTTTTTTTTTTTTTTTGGTTTTGTTTTCATATTTTTTCCTCCTTTTTTTTTTTTTTTTGGAGAATAAACTAGATTAAATTCTGTTGACTTAACAGTGTTTTGTGCTTGGGGGTGGGAAAAGGAATATTTTTCTTTCTTTATTAATTTTTCTTAGCCTTTGTTTGGATGGTATTTATTACATAGTTACCACGGGTACGGGAATGTGTGTCTCTGCGCTCACGCTGACAGCCAAAGCAATGTTTGCAGTGGCTTGATAAAAAAAAAAAAAGATAAATCGCAGAACAAAGGAAAAAAACCCTCAAAAATAAATGGACTGCATGTTAGTGTAACCCCACTGTCCAGTGTGTGCTCCCTGTCCCTTGAATCACAGCCCAGCTGCTGCCCCTGCGTGATTTTGGGCTCCCAGGTGGGATGGGTCCCTTTGGGTCTCAGGCAACCATCACCAAACTGGTGTTGAAGACAATTTGGGACTGGGATAAGTGCAAAGGTACAGCAGGGTCCTTGTGATCCTGCTTTTAATAAAAGGAGAGGTCTTGGACAGGAGATGGAAAAGCACATTCTGCTCTGTCTCATTGAGTACTCAGTGATAGATCAAACAAGTGACAGTTGAGATCTTGACGTGAAATCAGGATGGACCAGCTCTGCCCTTGTCTTGGAGGAATGGGTAGAATCCATTATGAAAAGCTGGATTTGATGAGAGGAAAATTCACAAAATTTCAGAGACCGTTAGCCAGTCCTGTCCTGCAAGAGCTCTCTTTGAAGCAGTGCAATTTTAATTAATATTACTACTGATAACAGCAGAGTTTGGCTCTTATTTTTTCATTCCTGGTGGTTTAATCCTTAGGAATCCATTCTTCTTTTAGTTTTCAGAGTTTATGCATCCAGCTTCTTTATACTATCATAAGGGTTGGGAATTCACCTTCCAAATGAAGGGTTAAACTTCTTATCAAACCACTCCATTTGCTGGAGATTTAAGCGTGGTGTGATAAGACAGAGGTTACCAAGGCTGTGAGAAAATGCTTGAAAAATCCCAAACAAAAATACAACCCCCAAACGTAAAAAAACCTCAACAGACCTGACCTGCAAATTATTTTTATATTTTTAATGCTGAGTGAAATATTTCACCCAGAAATATGTGTACTCCTGCCTTTCAGTGCCAGGTGGATGGAAAAATATCATCATATCTGTCACAGCTGTTTGAACCCACTTTCCCTTGGGTGATCTCTGGAGGGAGGAGTGACAGTGGCACGGTCTAATCTGCTGCTGCAGGATGGTTCACATGAGCAAGGGTGTTTCATGTAAGAAAAAGAAAAACACTTCAAAACTTTCAGGATGATTATACCGAGGTCAAACAGTTGGTGATTTGGGAATGGGGGAGGAGGGGCAGAGATTGATCTTTATTTGGGCTTTTTCTCCCTTCTTTCAAAATGAACCTAGTTAAAGTATGTCTACCATAAAGGAGGATTTGGCAGATGGAAGTGGAACAGGCAGTAATTGTTTTGTAATGTTGTATATTCTTTCCTTTCTTCTCTGTTGACAAAAATGTGTAAAAAAAATTCAGAACAAATGGTACACATTTAAAATCTTATGTTAATCACCTTTCTGCTTTCTCAATGAATATTTTAAGCATAAAGACTAAATGTCGAAATAAAACAGAGTGAAGAATTACTGAGATGCAAATGGAGATCTTGTTGGCTCCTAATTAATCATCTGTGAACTATAAAGCTATTTTCAATTAGCCTGACAAATCAAAGGAAATAATCATCTTTGCTGATATTAAGCTCGAGAGATTATTATTTTTTAATTCGTAATGCTACAACCTTTCCCTCCTTTTGCTCATCAACAGATTGCAGTTCGACTAAAATATTGGCAATGGCAAAAATTTGAGGAGGATTTGCATGGCAGAATTTTGCAGTCTGCAATTATTGTGGGTTCTTTTTTTTCCATTTGCCTTAGATGGACCTGGCTCCCGAGTTTCTCTCTCTTTTTTCCTCAAAAGTGGAAATACATTCTTGCAGTTTCCTTCTGATGTTGTTTCACAGGTCTTAGGGGCATTGAGTGAAATGAAGCAGGATTGGGGCCAGCCCAGAGAATGGGCATCCTGTAAAGGACACAAATGGAGACACTCTGTCTGCATATACTCTAGGAAATATATACATTTTGTCTAGAGACTTCTTACATCAATTATCTTATATTTCAATGTCAGGAGGAGGATGAACAGAATCCCTAAGATCACATCCCCCCAGCTACCATATAAGATGCTAAAGTAACATTATTGTTCTATCAGTTTCTCAATTAATTTTTATTTTTTAGGATTTTATTCTCTTAGAGCAAATATTCCAGAATTTTAATGTCTTGAAGGGTTTTGTTCGTGTGTTTGTGCTTATGCTTTGTGTTTCTTTTGTTTTGTTTGTTTGCTTGGGTGGACTTTTATTCCTTCTTTCTTTCCCTTTAATGAGTAAAATCTGATTTCCAGAAAAGGCTGAGAATTGTTGTTCTTGGACAAACACCTTCTTAATGGCCATTCTGCCTTTCTTCATTGCTGAGATTGCAGGGAAGAGCTGATGATGGGCAGGTTGGAGCAGGAAAACCCTCCGAGTCATGGCTCCACTTTGGTAATCTATATTGTGCAAAAACCACCATGGAAGTCATTAGTGGAGTCAAATCTTGTGGTCTTCTTGCAGGAAAATTCCTTTTGGGAGTTTGAGTGAGTAATAGCTGCTGTGCTGCTGTGTCCGTTGCAGCTACATTTTACTCCAAGCAAAACTCCATTGACATCAGTGAAAAGATTCCTTATGAGTAATGCAATGAGACTTGAACCAAGACATCCTATGTATTATTTTCAACCTTATCACCTTGATTTATCCAGCCTACAGAAGAGGAGGCTGAGGAGAGGCCTCCTAGCAGTCTACAGCCTCCCCACCCAAAGGAGATGTGCAGTGGCAGGAGCTGGTGTCTCCTCTCCGGTGACCAATGACATGACCTGAGGGCATGGCCTGAAGCTGTCAGGGCAGGTTTAGGTTGGATGTTAGAAAGAGGTTCTTCACTCAGAGTGTGTTTGGGCACTGGAACAGACTCCCCAGGGCAGTGATGACAACACCAAGCCTGACAGAGTTCAAGGAGTGTTTAGACAATGCTCTCAGGGCACATGGCGTGACTGTTGGGGTGTCCTGTGCTGAGCCAGGAGCTGGAATCAATGATTCCTGTAGGTCCCTTCCAATGCAGGATATTCTAGGATTCTAGGATCTCAGTTAATGTTTTAGCTCTACTGTTCCCATAGTGGTGCACACATGCACACAGTTGTGATATTGAAGGGATATTTTTGAGATTACCAGCCTCAGTGCTTTGAGGTTGAAGAAAATAGGAATGTTACAAGTAGCACAGTCTGCAAACTTTTAATTTTTATCCTGTGCTTTTGAATCACGAGTTGTTGTAGGATGCATTTAGACCTGCATTTAAGTTCAGATTAGGAACATGTTTTTGAAGTGATTTACTCCAAGGTGGTAGTTCCAGCTTGAAGTGGTGAGATTTTATCTTGGCTCATGAAACATGGTTTCCTTGGACCTCCACCTGCTACACTCATCTCAGGCCTCAGGGCCAGAATAAAACTACTTTGAAATTACCCTCCAAAATATGATCTTTGAGCCCTCAGCATGGGTTGTTTTCCCCTCCAGAATCCCTTGTATTTCTAATGACCACAGACTCATAGACCACAAGCTCTCATACTGCTTTATGGCCACTGAGACTCTTGATTCACTCAATATTGGTTTTAATCGGGGGAAGAATCAGGGTGGGTGATGAACGGACAAGAGGGAACCTGTTTTGTTTTTTGTAAAGCTTAGGAGGTGTTTGGGATAACAAACCAAAAGAAGTTCTTATTGAAAAAGCCCTGTAAACAAAGCCTTTAAAATGTTCTATTTACCCCTACTTCTTCCTATTTACCCCTTTTATAGAGGTTCTATATGGCATTGGAAAACTCAATCCAGCCTTGTCACATTGGAAACAAATATGTGATCATCATTAAGATGCCAAATTTCACACCCTGAACTCTGCTTTGTGGGTGCAGAACTCTCAGTGGTATCTAAGGCCAGAGAGTCTCATGCCTGTATTTATCCTTCAGAATATCACATATCAAATTCTTTAAAAATACAATGTTCATATCAAATATCAAATTCCTTAAAAATACAATGTACATCTCAACCTGAACTGCAAATCCAGTGCTGAATTTCTTCCACTCCCTCCCATCCCTGAATCTGGGGAGAAGCTATGTTATGAAGATAAATCCATCTCTTGTGCAGAGTTTGGATGCAGGTTGATGAGTACTGCAGAAAACCCTCCAGCTTTGACATGTCTGCAGGAAAACAGGAGGGAGGAGTAAGGAAAATACTGGTCCATGGGTCAGGACGGGCAATGCCCTTTCTCCCCATGTCCTGAATGAAGCAAAGGAAAAAAAACAAGGTGTGATTGTCATATGTAGAAGAAACAACAGAGGAGGAGAGAGGGTGAATAATTCAGATTCAGTCTGGTGTTTCTTAACATTTTGGTGGGTGATTTTTTAAATTTTCACACTTTTTTTTTTTTTTTTAATGCAATTTTTGATTGCATTTTACGGAAGATTGCATTCTTCCGTAGAAATACACATGTACAGTTATAGGTGGGTGCTTGTGTGTGGTATGGACTCCATACCTGATCACAAAGGAGATGGAATGTGTGTTGTGCCTGTGCTGAGGTGTGTTTATACCCAGAGACCCAGGGGGCCCCTGTGTCACCTGTCTGTCTGTGCTGGTTCTGTGTGTGCCTGTGTGGATATTTAAGCTACGGCTCTACAGAAACCAAGGCACGACACAAATGTATAGCAAATTTATACCTGCTTCATACAATTCCCTGAGGCTATGCAGACTCCCGGGTGGATGTTGGATCACTCTATTGTAGAAATATATTTCCCTTGTTATAAGTTTAAATTAAGGCTTTGACCTGAAGTTCAACTCATTTTTTTCTCTCAAGGTACAAAACACCTGGTTATTTAACCTGTCCTTTTACATTTCCACTCTGGGTTACTGTCGACTGCAGAGGCACTGAAATAATTAATGAAAACTTGTCCTGTGGGAAGACAGAAGTGACTGAAATGCTCAGGGAAGGTTTGCTTGCAAGCCTCACATGCTGGTGTTCATGCTAACGTGGATAATTAGTGAACCACCTGCATGCATATTTAGACTTAGCCCATGACCATTTTAATTCCCAATTATTATTGCATTGCAATATTACAATGTAACTGTTTATTTCACTGTTTGTGTGCTAGAATCACATTAACCTTCTTACATTTCTTGAGTGGATAACTCTTTTCCTGCTAAATCACAAATCACCCACGGCATAACTCGGGGTGGTCCCGTGGCTGCACTGCTGTCTGCAGACCTACAGACTTTCTTTATTCCAAGTCAGAATACAATCCTTCAGCTCCAGTTCTGCTTTTAATTACACTCTTCCCTGATATTCAACAGTCAGAGTGGAGCTTCTTCTACCAGCTGCAACCATAGAGAAAAATTAAGAAGTCAGAAGAAATGAAGAAGTTCCAGTATGTACTGCTGTGAATGCGGAGAGGTGATGATGAATTTTGACCCTGGTGGTTTGTTCCCCCAAGGAATTATGCTAAGACTAGAGCTATGGAGGAAAGGATCCCTCTCTGCAAGAGGTGAAGTTGCCTCCCTAGCAAAACCTCAGGCCAGTCACAGAAGGTCATCCCTCTTCTCCACGCATGCAGAAATGATGGCTGATGAATTTACTTCCTGCAGCGTCGCACTGGAGCAGATTTATAGATTCTGTGATAAATTTTAAACTATATTTAGGGACTCTGAGGAAACAGTAATGAATAGACACAGGTCCTGAACTGTTATTCTTGATTGCAGCTGCTTCATAATAGACTTTTTTTAAAAGTATCAGTATGGGACAGGAAGTGGAGGGGAATATAAAATTATGCTGAGCCCAGAGAAAGGAGGATCCTCAAGTAGGAATTGAACAAGACCCATGGGAAAGCCAAAAATGAGAAAGGAGGGACTGAACATATGATGGATTTCTGAACAGTCACCCAGGGTCTTTCCATTAATAGCAGGCAGGATGTTTTCCTTTATGAAAACCCGATTAAGTTTGTCAGACACTGATAACCTTTCTATAAGGATTTTCATTCTGAGTACTGGATGCATGGACGTAAAAGGGATATTCTTGCCTATTAATTTCCGTAGGGTGGCTTTTCTACAGAATCCTGGACATCCAGAAAGAGTTATGTTTCCATCTGCTCCTGCCAACCTTATTTGTGTTTAGGAGACCTTTTCCAAAGGGGTCATGGGAGAGGAAGGTGAAAGCCTATGGATTTGATGATGTATATTTGTCGCTGTCGTCTCTGCATAGGTACCTCATGGATGTCACATAGGAATGGTTGTTTTTTGTTTTACAGAGTTGTCCTTTGTATCAAGAGATGTAAAACTGGTGTGCAGGTTCTGGTGGGGACGTCTCTCCCTATCACTTCATTGGAAAATCGACTGGAAGTTTTATAGCAGAAACCTTGAGCAGCAAATTCTACATCTCTGCTGTGAGTTGCTGTTTCAGTGTCCCATCTCTCAGCTCTCGCCCTCGGAGTGGACAACACCCAGGTCTTCCTTGGCTTCTGGCTTTAGCAGCAGGTCTCAGATTTCACTTGCCTCTGGTGCAGAGGATATCTGCCCAAACTCTTCCTGACCTGTCTGAGTGGAAGGAGTTGGTCTCTGGAAGATTTCTTTTGGTTTTTGTTTTTTTCAAGGATTGAGACAGAAGAGAGATAGGAGACAACAAGCTTTTCAAGCTTCCTGCATTCTCAAAGACCTCAGGATAGTCAAGCATTTAAGTGCTTGCTTTAGTGGAGCATGATAGATCAGCACAGAGTGACTCAGCAGCTCAGACATGATTTATGATGTTTGGAGAGATGAGGAAATCCAATGTTTTCACTGAATTTTCTTTCCATTCCCTCTGGTCTACTTGATCCACCTCTCTGACATGATATCATGCATCTTCTCTGTGCATGTAGAGTGAATAGCTCTCCAAACCAAATCTGTCTTCAAATTTTGATGACCAGATCCTCATGCCAGCGTTGCTAAAATAAGTTGCCAGGTCTCATTCTCTGCTTACTCTCAGGAACTACGGAATTCTCTCTTT
Source organism: Acrocephalus scirpaceus scirpaceus (assembly GCA_910950805.1). Lineage (NCBI taxonomy): Eukaryota > Metazoa > Chordata > Aves > Passeriformes > Sylviidae > Acrocephalus > Acrocephalus scirpaceus. Next base: position 4,373,467 of record OU383777.1, read on the forward strand.
AGGCTATTGGAGAACCAAATTTTCTCTCTTCTCCACGAATCTCCTGGCTTAGTAATGAGCCATTTTTCCTTTAAGGCACTGGAAGTCTGTAGTCACTGAAAATCCAGGGACATGGAAAACATCTATCATGCCTACAGAAGTTTATTGATTTTGATAAGTGCTCTGGCCGAGATTGATCCATATAAACATATTCCTACTATGGCAGGATAATCAGAAAGATTTCCAGGTGCTTTTAGATAGCTCTGTAAAGTAATTTAAACACAATCTTTGACAATTTTTCAGTTTGGTGACTGACCATGGCTTAGGAACCTGGGTAGCTTACATTACCTAGATGGGGGATGTGCCCTCTCCACAGTTTATGGGTATAGAGATATTTGAGTTCCCATTACCTGTAGTATGGGATTAGGAACAGTGTGAGAGACTCACACATGAGTCTACAGGAGCTGCAACACTTTGAAACATATCAGGTGATGGGGTGTGCACCTACAAACGTGATCAGATTGACTTTCAAAACAATTTATTCTGCATCCCTTTTGCTAGACCAAAGTGAAAACTTTCCTGTGCATGAAAACACACAATCTCATTTCAAAAGACCCTATACTCGAAGTGTCTGCTTCTTATTTTCTGAGTCTATTCCCCTGTCTCATATAATCCATCCTTAAGGCCTCAGTCTTTGCTAGATTTGTTATTTGTGTTCAGCAATGCAGCTTGAAGCATTAAGTGCAGCAGGATAGATTCAGTTGATTCAGCAGTTGATTCAGAAATACAAATCAACCCAAATCCTGATCTTATGGAAGAGGTGGCTTCTGAAAAACCCCTCTCCTCTCCCCTGAGGTGTTGATGGAAAGCTTCCTGCCTCATTTGTCGGCTTTGGCAGAACCTTGAGTGAGGGTTGGATTTCCTGGGCTGTCAGCCATTCTTGGTCCTCAAATGAACAGACAACCTGTTACAGATGATCAATAGATGCCATTGCCTGCCCTGGTGTGTGAAGCTTTTCAAAAAGAAACTCCCAGGAGGAGATTCAAGCCTGGGATGTTATCTTGACCACACTCCGTTGACATTCAGTGAGAGGCAGTTATGAAGGTGGAGTCCTCCTTCCAAATATTCACAGCATATGTGCCTCAGGCAATGAAAAAACAGATTAAAAAGAGCTGTCCAATCCTTCTCTGTCACTGTGTATTTTTTGGTTTTTTTTGTTTGTTTGTGTAGTGGTGTTTTTTGTGTTGTGGGTTTTTTTTTTTTTTTTTTTACTAGTATCTTGGTATTTTTTTTTCCTCCTTTATACCTAGGGAAAGTGGAATTACCCCTGGACTGGAGTCATCATTTGGGCTGGTCTTTTAAAATTTTAGGTAGTCAGGAGAAGCCTATCTCTGACCTCAGTTGTACCAGTGTGATTGGTTTTGGTGGTGGCAGAGCTGTGACCCTAAGGCTGGAATTAATCTGGGAAGTTATGTCTGAATTATACCTGTTAGTTGAGATGCATGAAATAGGAACAAAATCTGTGTTCAAACTATCTTTGCAGTGAGGATCCAGTAGCAATATTCCTGGTTTTGAGACAAGGCTTTTATTTAGAATCCTCTGATCCTCAAAACCTGAATCCATGCTTGTGGAAGCTGGCCAGTGACTCACTGGGACACTGAAAAAACCCTGAGGTTTTCTCATGAGGTCTCCTCATGAGGTCTCTTGTAACAAATTTCTGACTGTTCTTGCTGCATTACCAGGATAATTTTGAGTGTTTCTCTACCATCTAGACTTGGTATTAGGTCCTTAGACCAGGCTAAATGTCCAGCTGGAGATACGACCTTTCAGGTATATCTAATCAAATATTTGTCCTCATGGTTAAGGTTTTCCCGAGCTACAGATACAAGGTTTGCTTACCAGTAGTTGTCTGGAGCTTCTCAACAGTAAGTAGAGAGAAAAAAACACTTCTAAAGTTTTAATCTTATACATATTTTAGACAGCCCTTTTAGGGTGCCATCCTGGAAAGGCCCATTTCTTTTCATGGAGTAGCTCTACTGAAGATGTGGGCTTTGTCAATATCTGGAAACAAGAGAGATAAGTCCCAGCCGGAACTGACTGCATGCAAAGCAAGGATGACTTTGCTGCCCTTTGACCTTCCCACAGAAGATTTTCTGGTTAGTTTGGCCATGCACTGTTTGACTGCAAGGGATTTTCCAAGGAATACAGTCGGTAGGTCAGAGAGAGACTCCTAATGCTCCCCTTGTAAAAACTTCCCCCCAAAATGGCATCCCAGTGAAGTCTCTGTGCATCTTTGTTTTTATGTCAAAACTGTGTTCAGTGCTGCACTGAATCTTCTTTATGTTTATTATGATCAACTAATTTGCATTAATCAGGTTTTCTTTTTGGTATCAAAAGGGCTCCTGGCAGCAGCAGCAATAATTATAGACACAAATAATTTTAATATTTATCTTATCTGACATCTGAGCATGTATTTGGAGGGCACCCAGACACAGCAATGATGTTAAAGAAGCTTGAAATGCCATTGTATAGGTAAATAAACAAACACATAAATACTTTGATTCCCGGCTACATAAAATTAATGCTTCACACATCTTAAGGGGGTGTTATTTCATGGTAAAGCATCATTAAAACTCTAAAATCAAGTCAGGACTACTGAGGCTTATTTTAACTTGTGCATTTAGCCTGTTGCAATATTATGGTCATGTAGACACAAATCTACGAAGTGTGGCCTTAAAAATTATACTTATTTTTCCTTGCCCACATTAGCTTTGATTTTATCTGGGATGGTGGCATAGAGATTTAGGCTCCAATGCCTAATTCTATAAATTATTAAGTTCTCTTCTTTTTGTACATCTGCAAAATGGAGCTAATTAGCCTCATGTCATCAAACGTTGTGAAAGCATTTGAGATGCAAAGTATTGTATCTCCGTCATTATGCAAGAATAACAATGCACTTCTGAGGGTGAGGTTAAAAGCTTCAAAGCTTAAAGAAAAGAGTAAAGTCACTGCCATAATAGTACCAACCCCATCCAACTATAATCAGTGACCTCAGAAATGCCAAAAGTCCCTCTATAATAAATAAACCTACTATGGCAGTACTTCGCCATGGCAGGAACAAGGTGATGCTCTGTCTGAGAAATACTTTTTTCTGAGATTAAAACACTGATAGATCTTCTAAATCTGCAACCATGCCAACACACAAAGCATGGCTGTGCAAAAAAATCAGTGTTTGTTTCAGTTGTCAATCTTAAAAAGAATTAGATATTAAGAACATGAAAAATAATTTTGGCTACAAAAGAGTGTAAGATTGTGGCACTGCATTAGGTTCTTTCTCACAGGAGCTAAGTTCCTGGTGAGCCAAATAAGTTTGTAGTCTCCCTGAAGCTGGGTTTTGTTTTCAAGTTAGTTTTACTGAAAAATTACATGTGAAAAGGATAGAGACTCATTTCAAAACTGAGCTTGAAGGTGACAGAAAAAAGCTGTGGAGAAATTAATCCCCAAATATATAATTTCAACATTTTTAAAATATTTCTGTTTTGGAAATGTGTTTGCTTTCATGCTTGAAAAGCAAAAACTTTTGATATTTCATTTTGTAATAGCATTCTGCATAAAAAAATGGACTTACTTTAAAAAAAACAACCAACCAACCAACCAAAAAAAAAATTAATAAGGCTAATTAATGTGAAAAGTTTAGGGTCAAGTTGAAAAAAATATTTAGCCTGAACTTATAATGAATTTAAAAATAATTCAGCACAAAATGAAAAATGAATGTTAGCCATATTTAAGTTTTTGTATTTCATTTATAAATGGAATCCCTCCAACAGGAGGGACATTTCTATTAAAGGGTAATTTTTTCTGCATCCAAGTTATCCTTAGACTTAATCTACTCTCTTTGTGATCAATAATCAAGCCAGGCCCACACAGCCTGACTTCAGAAATCCCATCATTACAGGGAACGTAACATTTTACTGCTATTTTTAGGCATCCTATAGAGACATCCAGTGTAAGGAAAACTTTATTTTATCTATGACTGACATTGAATGTATGAGTGAACCCCTGAATGAGGTCACACATTTCTGTCCAGGCAGAACCATGAACAAGGATGGCAATATGTAAAAAGAGTGTGTGCATGCATGTGCAGAGTGAGGAGCTGGGCTTCTTGTTTGGGCATAAAAATCTAACGGCTTTAAACTATGTAGTTATCAATTCAGGTGTCAAATAATTGTACCTCTTCACACTGGGTTTTTGGCCTGAACATTTCTAAGGCCATCTTGCCAGAAGAGCACTAAGATGTAGAGGACACAAGAGTTCTCTTCTCTTCTCTTCTCTTCTCTTCTCTTCTCTTCTCTTCTCTTCTCTTCTCTTCTCTTCTCTTCTCTTCTCTTCTCTTCTCTTCTCTTCTCTTCTCTTCTCTTCTCTTCTCTTCTCTTCTCTTCTCTTCTCTTCTCTTCTCTTCTCTTCTCTTCTCTTCTCTTCTCTTCTCTTCTCTTCTCTTCTCTTCTCTTCCCTCTTCCCTCTTCTCTCTTCTCTCTTCTCTCTTCTCTCTTCTCTCTTCTCTCTTCTCTCTTCTCTTCTCTTCTCTTCTCTTCTCTTCTCTTCTCTTCTCTTCCTCTTCTCTTCCTCTTCTCTTCTCTTTTCTCTTCTCTTCCTCTTCTCTTCTCTTCTCTTCTCTTCTCTTCTCTTCTCTTCTCTTCTCTTCTCTTCTCTTCTCTTCTCTTCTCTTCTCTTCTCTTCTCTTCTCTTCTCTTCTCTTCTCTTCTCTTCTCTTCTCTTCTCTTCTCTTCTCTTCTCTTCTCTTCTCTTCTCTTCTCTTCTCTTTTCTTTTCTTTTCTCTTCTTCTCTTCCACAACTTTCCAAGACAAGTTAAGTGTCCCAACACAGAGGTTCCAAGGACAGAAATAGGTTCTTTTCAAGGCAAGGAATCAGTCTCAAATGGTTTCAGAAACCTCATCTTGAGGGGTAAGTATCTTGTCAGGTTCATGTTTTACTTCTTTAGGACAGGCTTTTGGAAGATTGTTAAAATGTTGTGATACAACAGATTTTTCCAAGACATCAGGTACTGGTGGGGAAAGAAAAGTCAGCCTACACAAGCCAAAGCTGTGTGTTTTCACAAGTCCTTCAGCTGCTCCCCTATAATCCAGGAACGTAGGGGTGTAAATCCCAATCTAATATCTTGGTTATGTTTGTTCTACTACTAAAAATAGCTCCACCTACTAGACATGGGGCATAACTCACTGACATTTGTAAGGCCATCTGGGTCTTACAAGTAAGACACAGTGTGAATCATACGTTCTGTAACAAAAACAGTGCTGACATTTCTAATTTTTGCTCGCAGGGGTCTTGCCAGCCTGGAAATGGGGATTCCTGACAAGAGAACCCCGGAAGAGAGCCCACAAAATTTTTCACACCTTGCTTTTTATCTCCCATTTCTAAAAAGACTAATAAAAAAGGATAAATCCCTTAGGAACTTAGGCAGGCTGTGCCCAAAGTTTGATTTAAAAGGGGAACAACCCATAAGGTCAAGAGAAATGGTTAAGTGCAGCAGTGCTCAGTTACCTCTGCATGACCTTCCTTGCAAACATGGACGGGAGCCTTTCAGCAGTGCTGCAGATGTTGGATGACTCCGCTTGTGCTGTTGAAAGACAGGGGTGATAAATAGCATTTGAGCCACGTTTCTCCCCTCCTTCAGGCAGAATTTGAGAATCTCAGGTATACAGCCTTGGGAGAGTGATTCACGAGGTACCACTCGCACCGGCTTCCTCCGAGGGAGAAAGCTGACACTTCCAGGACACTGACCTCAAGCCCGTGTGCATTTTATGTGTTTCAGCACCCTCAGGAAAACCACAATTAGACGTTGCCTCCCTGTATTTAACACTCAGAGACGAGCAAACAACATGGCTGGGGAGCAAATGCTTGAAAAACAAATATCAGAGAGGGAAAAAAAAAACCCAACCAACTCTGACACCACTTGGGTGAATTCGAGCTTGTTTGGAAGTGAACTGAATACCTTTTTGCACCTCCCCACATGATCACCTTGCAGAAAAACAACAGCTCAGCCAAAAAAAAAAAAAGGGCAAACCCACACAGATTTTGCACTTTGTAGAGGCAAATCTGCCTTTGTTATACAACTATGTCTGGCCAGGCTGAGCCTTGCACCCACTTCTCGTGCCTTCCCCTCCCGTGCAGCACACGAGCTCGAGACGTTGGCAGCTGAGTGTAGGCAGGATCTCAGATATCATGGCAATATAAATAAATAGAGAATGATGAGATAAAATATACGGGCAGATGGAGGTGCTGATAGCGAGATAGGCTGATAGGGTGGTCAGGGTTACTGTGCTTTAGCACATGCATAAATACGTGGGTTGTACCCCTTACCCTGGGGGAAAAATATCCAGCATCCAACATGACACATGTGTGGCCATTCAGCCAAAAGTACTCCAAAGTCTTTAGAAACAATAAACTTTACCTTGTACAGAATACTCAGAATAACAGCATTTTGTATTTAAAAAAAAAAAAAAAATTTTTTAATGGCATATATTCAGAAGTGGGACTGGCATGATTTCACCCCAAGGTTTCAAGAAAAAGATAAAACCCCCAAACACTCCAATATTTCCTGTACCCATCACCACTTTTTTAGGTAGGCAAATACTCAGTTACTAAGCTGAGAGATGCTTCTATTATAAGAAATTTCCTAATGGCTGTTGGAAAAGTGATTTTTTTTTTGTTACGTTTCCAAACATTCATAGTTTGATTTGGGCTGAAAAGGTCCTTAAAGATCATCTAGTTCCAGTCTCCCTTTCATGGGCAGGGGCACTTTCCCCTAAACCAAGTTATTCCAAGCCCTGTCCAACCCGGCCTTGGACACTTCCAGGGATGGGGCTGCTACAACATCTCTGGGGAGCCCTTGCCAGAGTCTCACCATGCTCACAGTAAAGAATTTCTTCCTCCTAATAGCTAAAGTGCCCTCTGTCAATTTAAAGCCATTCCCCCTTGTCCTGTCACTCCATGCCCTTGTAAACAGCTCTTGTAACCTCTTCATGTATTAAAAGGCTGCAATAAGGTCACCCTGGAGCCTCCTCTTCTCCAGTCTGAACAAACTCAATTGTTTAAATCTTTCCTTACAGGAGAGCACTTTCATCCCTCTAATCATCTTTGTGACCTCGTCTGGCCCTTACTGCTATGAGAACCACCAGAGAAAATGTGAGGGGCTTCTCTTGACACTTGACCAGCTTTTCAGTGTGCAGATGTTATTGTAGACCTGTACAAGCTCAGTGGTGAACATGAATTCCTGCCTGAATTCCTTCATCATGTTGTCTGTGAGCCCCTTCCTGAGGATAATGGCCACAAAACACACTCTGGTTCTGGTCTGGTTTGATACAGAACCTGTTACTGGCTGGGTATTTTTGCCAGAGCACTGGTGATGATTGGGAACACTGTCTTGTTTCATTCTCACTTACTGAATTCAGCTTTTGGTGACAAGCAGTTAGCACTCCGTAATCTATGGTGTGGAGGGCAATATATATGTTTTAATAAACAGAAATTTACCAGGGACTAAAGACTGCTTGAATCTGCTGAAGACATTTGTCACCAAAATAAATAAGGGAAATGTTTAAAAATCATGGTACATGGGTATTTTTAGGGTAAAATGCTTCCTTTATGAAAAATAACTGAATCTTTCTGCATTTTTCATTTCCAAATGGCATTCTCCTTGAAGGATTGACCTAATTTATATTAAAATAAAGAGATAAGAAAGAGAACTTTTAAATTACTTCCAAATGATACTCAACATTTCATTTTCAGATGAAGAAAATGTTTTGAGCTGACTCAAACGATTTTTTTTGTTGTTGTTGTTTGTTTCATTAAAACCAAATGAAAACCTTCAAACTTCTCGTTTTGCTTTGCTTTGACTCTTGTAATTTTTTTCCTCTGCATTTATTATGCTTGGCCCTGCTGCTGGAAAATGCAGTAATTCTCTGAAGTGAATCACCACTGGTGACCTCTTTGAAAATAGTTTTGGTGATACACCTCAAATATCTCCAATCTTCACGTCTTTCCTCAGGTCTGAGCATTTGTTAATTAAGCATTGCCACACAGTGCCAAGGGAAGAAAGCTATTACCATAAAATGAATGCAGGATTTTATGTGACCCCGTTGGAGATATCAAGACCGTCATTTTTTCCAAGCAAGGAGTAAAACTGAAATTCTTGGAGTGTTTCCTCCTCAAACCACAATAGGTGACTCTGCATCACTGCTGGGGTTGTCTGTCCATGTAAAATGGTCAAGAATGCAGCCACAAGTAACTATGGCGAAGAAATTATGATTTTTTTTCTATGGATAAATGACACTCTCCAAGCCACAGTGTTGTTTTGTCTGGGACATTTCACAGAGGGTAATCAGGCACTGGTGCAAAAATAAAAAAAACAACCCAACTGAACTTTCTGTGGATGTGCAATGCAAACAAAACCACAGCTTCGCGTTCCACACCCTTGCACCAAAACTATGTTGAGGTTTTGGAAAGTATATTCATATTTTCATTTTCACTCCTCCAAGGTAGGACAAGAAGCAGGATGTGCTGAAATACCACAAAGGGCTGCCTGGACTGGGTAGGTTTCCAGCACATTTTTGCAGGGCTCAGGATGGCTCTTGTTGGTGAGTGGGTTTGGAGGTGGAGCTGAAATCTTCCCCCAGCCTCGCCGGCCTGAGTGTAAAGATTGAATTTTGGTTGTGGGTGACTGAGAATGGGTCTGGCTTATGGATACAAAGAGGGCAAAATAAAATCTTCATTCCTAAACTAGAATCGCAAAAGCACAGAATATCCTGAGCAGGAAGGGACCCACAAGGATCATCAAATCGGACTCCTGGCCTTGCCCAGGATAGTCCCAAGGACCCCACCATGCGCCTGAGAGCTTTTTCCAAACACTCCTGGGGTTCTGGCAGCCTTGCAGCCATGACTACTTCCCTGGGGAGAGTGTTCCAGTATCCAACCACCCTCTGGGTGAAGAACTAATGCTAGTTCAGCCCTGGGCAAGTTTTTATTGAGGGTCCAAAAATTTCTATTCTCATCGAAATCAATTTTACACCAATCTTAAAACAAAGCAGAGGTGAGCCAGAAGATAGGGACCAACAGCAGATAGTCAGGAAGAATAAACCAAGATTATTTATTAGGAGAATTACAGTCTTTTATTTGCATTGTTTCTTTTCCCCAGCTCCAAGCTTTGCATAAAGCTGTCTTTGTTAAAACATTGTGTTAGGCTATGGTTTTGGATTGGCAAAAAGGCCTTAATGCTGGGGTTTAATGCAGTGCAAAAACAAGGTATAGTTGCTTTAAATGAAAATCAAGGGTAGGCAGCCTCCTGAGAGGCTCAAAGTTTAAACAAATTACAAGAAGTATTTCTCGGGTGAAATTGGAAAGGATGCTCTGTGATGCAGAAGAGTGGCCATGAGTCGTGTGTTCACACCATCCTGGGTATTGTAAGAAGCTTTCTTGTGAAACTGTTTGCCAAACCAGAAGTCCTAAATTGAAATGTGTTGACAGAAGGAATCTTACTACTTATTTATAATTTGAATACATCTTGAGGCAGGTTATGAGATGATGCGGGTAAGTCATGATCCACCCTCCTTCCTTCCTCCCTGGGTCCTGGTGCTCATTCCAGCACTGGCCAGGGCTCTCAGGGAGTCTGGCATTTTGGGTGCTGATGCTGAGCATCATCCCTTCACCCTGTGCTTCAGAGGGGAGAGAGGGTGCTGGGAACTTGGCAGGATCAGGCCCTTCACCTCGTGCAGTCCTGTGAACCCGAGGGAGCCCACACACGGATTTGTTCCGTAACACATAACAAACAACCTCGTTTTACTTAGAGGGAGGGAGATGAGCACTTTGAGCAAATGATGCATTAAATCAGAGCTGCCAACTGCACCTTGATGTGAGTGCTTTATGCCAAGATCTGTCTATCTATCTATATAATCTTTTATATTCCTAGCTCTTCCTGCTCATCTATCTATCCATCTCTCTCACTCCCTCCCTGTATGTATTTTCCTTATTTCAATCTCTTTCTGTCTATCTGTCAGTTAATCTATCTACTTATTTTGATGTCTGTCATCAGAATAACATCTGTTAGGGTGTTTTAACTGTGCTGGCAAAGGACATGTTACAATTCCCTTGACACAATTACAGTTTCATGGAAGTCAAGCTGCAGTTTACCTTGACTGAAATCAAATGAAAATAGCAGTTGGGCAGCAGGATTTTTTGTCCAGTGGTCAGAGTCTGGAGATAGAGTATAGGGCTAGGATCTAGCCCATGATCTGCTGGGGGATTGTCTTGTTGTAGTCCCTCTTTTGCTCTCAAAATGTTTTCCTTAATTTCTTTTTTTTTTTGTTTCTACACCCTCCAGGCCTTCTGTCAGCACCACAAACAGATTTCTATTTTTTGTCCAGAAAACTGACCCATGGGCTCTTTGGCACATGTAGATGTGACACTTAGAGAGGGACGTGGTTTTGTGGGAATGGCAGTCATTGGACTTGATGATTCTAAAGGTGTTTTCTGGCCTATATGATTCTATGATCCCTAGGTGCTACTGAAAGGAAATGTTATTTTCCTCCTACTCTGGTCTCACATGTGAAGGGTATCCTCCATTTCTCTTTAAGGGTATCAAGTGTGGAGTCATTTTGCATTTGTATTTGAGTGTGGGCAATTGGTTGTACTTTCTCATCTCCAGCTATCAAATTTTTTATTCTTTATTTATGTTTTACTTTCTGTCATCTGAAAGCAAATGAATCTGACCCTTCCTTTTCTCCCCCCATCTCCTGTCTCTTTGTTGTCCCCATGTTTTACTCTCTGAATGTGGTAAAACACATGCTTAGCTTACTTGGATTGTGTTCCCATGTATTAATTTCTACAGCCTGCAGCGAGCCATGAAAACCCATCTGAGCTGGGAAATAACAGTAGCTGTGCATTGGCTGGTAAAGGCAGAGGAAGAGTTTCAATGTACACAAGGAAATCGAACCTCTGATTTGCATAAGACTAGACTGTGCTAATTTGTTGAGTGAATAGATAGGTGAGGAACAAAAACATGCCTTAGAGCGTGCATGGATAGTTACTGCAGAAACTAGTACCCAAAATGGGTCAGATCCAAAAGGGAAGCTGTCAGAACCCACTGCCTGCTGCTGCTGGTGCAGGTCTTGATCAAAGGCTGAATAAAAAGCAAATATTCATCTGCTCCATGAAACCACAGTCCTTGGGTTTGAAAGGCATCAGGGAGCCACCTGGCATGAAAGGATGCTCCAGAAGTGACAGTATACACAGGGATGTGTGTGGGATTATTCTAAGTTCCTGCAAAACCTAGGATCATTTTTTTTTCAGAGTTTGCAATCCATATAAATCTCCCCAGAGTTTGTCAGAGAAGTTCTGCTAGAGAAGCACAGAGTGAGGCAGATGGGAACATGATCTCATTTCCTTTCCTTTCCCAGTGAAGTGCTTTCCACTCTTGCAGACAAAACTTAAATTTCTCAAGGGAAATGAAATCAATGGAAGTCTCTGGGACTTTCCCTCTTTGTTACCTATGAAAGAGACAGACTTTAGGTCTGTACTCAAGAAACATGATCACATTCAGCAGTGGACAGAGAGTGATTTGATATTAGCCATCACATGAATGTACACACACTTATGAGATATGTATGTGTGTAAATGTGCATTTATGTGTGTATGTATAATATATATATAAGTCCAACCGAGTAGGTTTTCCATGTTGAATGAATACCTGGGATCCCCAGGATCAGACAGTGTGATGAAACACACTTTTGCTAAGAATTTGCTATTTTCCCCATCACTTTTATTTATTTTACTAACAATAAAGAGTGATCTCAGAGCAAGAAAGAAAATAATCGTTTCACGACGCGAAAAAGCTCTAAAATAATAAATGCCAAGAGCTCGCTGAGATGAAAGTCCTGAGGTGGTTGTCCCGGAGGAAGGGAAGCTGCTTTGTGGAAGTGCAATAATATTTTCCTTGCCTTAAGACTATGAAGGCTTTTCTGTTCGAGCTTTCCCCTGGAGCTTTCGCAGGATACGGCCGTGTTATTACACCTTTGATAGCGCACAGCCGGGCGATAGCTGCGCTAGCAGGTGTGTTAGGGGTTGTAACAAAACTTTACAGTCAGGGCTTGTTTTCAGGAATCCGTTTGATTATGTCCTTAATTATGTTTGATTTATGTACGGCGAGGTGGCAAGAGAACTCAGCAAACCCGCAGCAAACCCGTCCCTGCAGACAAGGTCCTGGGTGGCTCAGCAGTGTTGCAGGGTTTATAGCTGGGGGTTATGTGAGCCCCCCAGGCTGCTGAGCTGGGTATCCATGAAGGCAGCTGCCTTTGCTGCCTGCCTTTGGCTTGCTGCTGGCTGAAGGCACTGGTCACAGTCTTCCCAGCATTACTGAAAGATGTCTGAACACCTGCAGATGGAAGTGGTACAGGGACTGCCTGACCTCTCTCTGTAGAGAGCAGAATGGAGAGAAATATAATATTTTCCTGAAAAAAAATTAAAAAAAATGCAGAAAATAACATGAGAAGGAACTTTGTGGGTGAGGGAAGTGAAACCTTCACTCTTCAAAGTGTCTCAGCTCTTCTCTCTACAGGCTGATATTTGTCAGCACTTCTTAAAATCTCCTCTTTCAGTGATTAATGTACTCACCATTAGAAATACACTCACCATTAGAAATAATTTCTCATGTCTTGTCTGATGTCTCCCAGGAAAAACAGAATACTTCATAGTATCCCTAAACCACCAATTACTTATTAGTTGCATGGCAAGCCCAGGAGATCACAAGTTGCCCCTTGGGCAAGCAGCCATTACCCATTATGGAAAATAATGATCTGACTTTTGGATAACTGAAAAGGGGAGGATTATAAGAGAGGAGCTTGATTTGTCAGGGAACTACCAACTGTTTCATAGCTGGGAATCACAGAGAAGGTATCTCCTTTGCTGACAAACCACAAGGGAAAAATATGCTATCAAAGGGGTTCATGAACCTGGATGCATTGCTGGGGTTTCTGCTTTACAACTGGGCATTGGCAGCCCTCTGACCTCCTACCCTATGGAATATCCAATGAGACCAGTCAGATACGAGCTTTGAATGTGAGTGTAGGCCAAATGAGGACTTGGATCTTCAGTAGGAAGAACTATAAAACCTTGCTGTGTCAACAGGCCTATGAGTACTATTTTTGATTCTTCATAATAATTTACCAAATTCATTAGCTATGCACAAAAACCTAACAAGCATCTTTTCCCTTGCAGATCTGTTATATCCATGAGACACAAGTATCTGTTTTATAAGTGACTACCCATGTGGTCACATTCTCTCTGCCCAGGAGTTTCCAAGGAGAGGAGATCTGTCCGTTTGTTTTTCTCCTGGATGTGGTGGTGTGTATTGTCCTCCTTCCCATGATGTGAACATGCGCAGTGGAAAAATGTAAATTGACTGATTTTGGTATAATGATATCCTGTTGACAGTCCTAGGGATTCTTCAAAATAATTCCTTAATTAACTGCTTAACTCATGGGCATAACAGGGCTCAGTAGGTTTGTAACCCCTTTTGTAGCATTTTCTCCAGGATTCTCTCCAGTCCCTAGGAAAATCCAAGATGACTCTGGATGGGAACCTGTGTTTCTGCATGGTCTATTCCTGATTGAAGTGGGTCCCCTCAGGGAGCCTGAACCTGATTAAACTATTCCTTCACTGGATTTTCTGTACACCATTCCACTTTTTAAAGGGAATTGTTTATCCTTCTTTGGGTGCTCATGTTCTTCTTTTCTCAGTCTTCGTTTCCTCAGGAAGATTCTAACAGGAAAGCTGCTACTGCAAACTAATTGGCTGTATATTTAGGGGAGTTTGGGGTAGGAATTTTGGGGGGTTATTTAGCTTCACCACTGAATACCTGTCTCAGGATTTTGTTGCAAAGCTGTATCTGTGGTCAATGAACGTGCAAGAGGCAGAGAGTTCATATATCTCTGGCATCCACCTTCTCCAAGCCACACACCCTAGGAAGCCTCAGTGTGTGAAATGCCCAAATATCTGAGATCCTACTGCACTTTTTCTCCAAAAACATTCTGCTGACTCCAGCCTTCCCCAAGCTCTTGCTGCAGTACCCAGTTTGGCAGAGTCCTGCAAGACATTTCTTAGGTCCTAATGAGTGCACAGCCCTCATTTTGAAGGCTCCTCAGTGTTTGCTTCAGGTATGCCAAAAAGAGAGGGCGCGGTGCAGGCTTTGGTGAGTTGGCACCCTCTGACTTGAGTCAGTATTTTCAAGCTCTCATTTTTGCAGATGGTGGAACTTGGAGTGCTGGCTCTGCTCATGGTCTTTTTCCTCCTTCCTCTCTTCCTTCAGGAGGCTGGTGCATGGGGGCAGAGGGTGCTGGTGGGAGCCTTTGGGATGGTGACCATCTCGGTGACATGAATGAGGAAAAGGAAACAACACCCACATGGGAAGAACAACCCAGTGCTCCTCATAGCATTGGGATGGCCCCTGGGCCATGCAAGGCCCTCATCTCTGAGAGGACATTGTGGGTTTGAATAGTTTCACTCCACTGGGAGTTGTCCCCACTTTGCCAGCATGTCATGATAACTAGAGCTGTCTACACCTGTGTGGGGTTATCTTTAGCAATGCAGAGTGTGAAACCAGCATCACTGAGAGGATACAGTGTCACAGCTGTATATTATAATAAATAATTATGGAGTAACTAATGATGGATAATAACTTACTTCTTTGCTGTGAGACCTTAGGGGCAGTGGAGATGTTATTTTAGAAAAGTGGGGACTGTATCATATAGAATATTTAGGGCCAGGGAAGTATTTATCCCACCTCGTTGGATTGCCTTACCCAACCTGCCTTTTCCTTCTTTGTATCGTTTCCTTACCTGAGATCACCCAGCTCCTGGTGACAATAGATGGGGAGGCCATGCAGCCTGGCCTCTGACCAAGGTGGGATTCTTCCACCTGCCCTGCCTCTACCACACACGACAAAGAGACTGCTGTTAGTTCACAACCACTTCCCACACCTCTGATTTTTTAATCCTGAAGTAAATATGCTGCAGCTACAGGACGGGTGGTATGCAGACACTGGGCCAGGACTGGCTTCCACCATGGTGGTAGGAACGGGAATTCCACTGCAGGCTAAGGGGAAGGGAGAGCCCTCCAAGCTAATGTGATGTGGGAGGTCTAATTCCTACCATCACAGGCCTGATTTGTAGGCAACAGATTATTTCACTGGCTTTCACGATGGTTTTTATATCTTAGGATTTTTTTTTTTTAGTTTTTTTTTTTACATGAAAGCAGGAGTGTGTGGATTTTGCAGGTAAATTATAATGAAAGCTGATGGGTGCTTGTGTAGGCTTGTAGAGGGTTTGTGCACAGAAAGCAAGCAGGGGCTGGAGGGAATAGCTGAGTGCCCAGGGAAGGTTTAATTAGCATATAGTGAAAAATCTAAAGGTTGTACTGAGCCCCAGTTTGGTGAAAAAACAAAAACTCACTGTTCTCAGAACATACCTCAGCAGCAAGCTCTGTCGCACCTGATGCAATGCTTCCCTCTTGGGCCACCCACCTCCAAGACATGATTATGCAGTGAGAAAGGAGCAGCACTTTGCACTTTCTGTTATCATGGTCCTTCTTAATTATACATGTGTAAGTGTTCAGACATGGCCACAATGAGCATGGTACACATCCAGGGGAAGTGAGATTCATCTGAGAATCTCCTACTGCTTGGCAAGCATTTATTAACTCAGGCTCCCAACACCCCCGTGAGGAAAAATGTGTCGAAACCCATTTTCGGTACTAATTTAAAAGAACAACAAACTTAAGCAAGCAAAGTGATTTGCTCAAAGCCAAAGAGCAGGTTGGTGTGAAAGAGCTTGCCTAAAAAATCCAGAATAAGGGATTTTGCCCTTTGTCTCTTCAAATGGGGCCGTGTTCCCACGTTGCTTTGTGTTTCTACAGAAACTACAACAGGGGGGTCCCGGTTCGTGACTCAGGGGCTTGGTTCCAATCCAGAGAGCCATGTTTCCATGATTACTCCTGCTTTATGTAAAATGGCCCTTGTACAGGCTCATCTTGCTGAGCTTTTTGGCGCTGTTCCTAGGCCTGACTGCTACCATAGGGTAGGACTGCAGGATCACATTTCCATTTTGTAAGGAGACACGCTTTCTCAGGATGTGTGGAAGCCTGCTTAATTTCAACAAGAAGTCTGCTTGAAACAGAAGTGCAAGCCTAGATCTAGTGAATTATTATTATTATTATTATTATTATTATTATTATTATTAATTGCAGTGCGTCAAATTCTTAATCAGCAATCAGACCTCTCGTGCTAGGAAAAAACAACTGTCCTCCACAATCTCAGGTCTAGATCCACCAGTGCTTAACTTCTAATTATGTGCTAACACACACGAGTTTTATTGGGAAGCTGTAAGCTGGGAACAAAACTGGCTTTGCAGACGTTGGCTGACATCTTTGCAGTGCAACACCCTTCCTCGGCATCCCGGTGAAAAGTTGTTCTCCATGCAAGGAGAAGCTCCTTGTGAGAACTGGCCATCCTGTGCCTGCTTCATATTGCAGGATCAAGGCTTCTATTAATGACAAGGCTTGACAGTGGGTGAGACCTACAAAGAGAGGGAGAAGGAGGTGCTGAGGGTGCCTTGTGATTATGTGGTTGGCGTGTGTTTCTCCACCGTGCAAGGAAAAGGGAAAGAAAACCAGCTAGACTACAACAGGGATTGTTGTGCAGCATCCAGATTGCAGCCTCAGCCATGGCCCCACTTGGAAACCCCTGCAAAGTTTTAGTAACATCTGGTCTTCCATGAACAGTGATATTTTGTGTGCAGAAACTCGGTTTCACCCCTGTCTTCTACCCCATTCTTCCTTGTTTGTATGCTGATTCTGTCCTTTTTCTTCGTCTTTTTTTGGTGGTTGCCTAGTAGCTCGCAGTTGCATTCTGCCTTATCTGATTGTGCCTAGTTACAATCTTTCTCTGTATGCCGAGGGCAACCCACCATAAGAGCATATGGAATATTTTAGTGTGCATTGTTGGTTTTTTTCCTCCTCTTGTTTTTTTTAAATTTTTAAGTAGACTTCAGTTTTATTCCCAGCGTAATTTTGTTGCCATTATGATTGTCTTTTGTCTCTGATAAAAGCTGACATCCACAGCCTGGGAGCTATCAAAAGAATCAGGTGAACTGAGGAAGGGTGGGAGGGTTTGATGACTTTAGGGCTCTCTTCAGCTTCAAAAACCCCAACCCCCAAACCCCTGCATTCTGAAGAGTATTCAACTCTTCTTCCTTCTGACATCTGACTAAAAACCCTGTGTTTAGTTCATGTAACATCCAGATTGCCTTTCACAGGTACCTACATTTCTTCCGAGAGTAGAGAAAGCCTCCAAAATGTGGCCTCTGAAATTCAGGCTATGCCATAGGTACAACAAAAAACCACACATGGAGCATGCTCTTCCAGTTTTGTTTTGCCATGCTGGCTTTGCTGGATGGGACAAAAAGCGAAAGTCAATGACACCTCTAGACTCTTCCTTGAGCAGTGACAAAGGAAAACACGCTGCTTTTGGCACAGCGTGATGCACAGCTAAATGAGGGCTGTTGGGCTGACTGTTGCTGGGCTCTTGGCAAGGTCTGGTCTTCTATGTGGGTGCAGACCAGTGTTTCACACCTGGGGTGTGATCAAGGGGGAGTTGGCCATGTTACTTTCCATAACTTTCCTTTCTGACGGAAATTTGGCTCATGAGACGATGCTGTGTGGCGCGATGTGTGTGCATGTCTGTGTGTCTGTCTGCCTGGTAACTCTGGAAGCCATTAGCCAAATTCAGTCACATTTGACAGCAGGACTGTAGATGTAGATCCTGTAGATTTTGAATGTCCTACCTGTAGGAACAGCTTTAATGGGTTTATGCCCTATCAGATACCACAGAAATCACTGCCTGCTTCTCTTTTCTCTGTTGCACTTAATAAGTCACAAACACATGCATAAGCTTTCTTTCTTTTTTATCTCTTCTCTTCTCTTCTCTTCTCTTCTCTTCTCTTCTCTTCTCTTCTCTTCTCTTCTCTTCTCTTCTCTTCTCTTCTCTTCTCTTCTCTTCTCTTCTCTTCTCTTCTCTTCTCTTCTCTTCTCTTCTCTTCTCTTCTCTTTCTCTTTCTTTCTTTCTTTCTTTCTTTCTTTCTTTCTTTCTTTCTTTCTTTCTTTCTTTCTTTCTTTCTTTCTTTCTTTCTTTCTTTCTCTGATTATGTCTCTTTCTCTCTTTTTTTTTTTTTTCACTAATAAGGGAGCTCCTGCTGCAACCTTAGTGCTACCCAGTTAGAAGTCAACCAACCAGCAGATAAAAATCACTTGGACACAAGCTCCATGAGACCTGCTGTCCACCTACTATTTTTTCCCTCTTCTAATGCTTGGAAAGGGAGTTCCAGAAGGTGCAAGAAACACTTATTAGCTTATTATTTGAGGTAAATCTAATCAGCAGGTGATCTGTCATAATGACATTTCTCCGAATGTAAGAGGAGAAAAAGCCTGGGGACATGACAGTGATAAGTTTCCCACCCAAGACAAACCAAGGTGAGCCATATTGGGTCAGAGTGTGACTGATCACTGTGGTTGTACCCTGTCACATATCTTGCAAGGAGGCTCACATCTTCTTGTGGGTAGGTTAGTACTGTTTCTCATTATTAATATGGCTCTGTAGGTGTGCCAGGCCCTTTCCAGACTAATTAAATAAAAGGTCTCTGCCCCAAGGAACTAACCCAGCAAGGGATGACAATAAACAACAAGAGGAAGAGGGTTACGCAAGTGAAAGATCATGAGATACATCTCATGTTGTACCAGTATGTTGGGCCAAATCCTCAAGTAATTACATAAAGCCCAATTTTGCCAAGTTGTTCATTGTTAAGTTGCTCCACCCTCACGTAAGAAATCCCATTGAATTCACTTAATGAGAAAAAAATACAGAGTTGTACTGAGAGGGGAACGATCACACCTTCAGCTCAAGAAAGTGGATCTGGTTGTGGGGAAAGGTTTATCAGAAGATAAAGAGTACAATTGAGCTTTAAGCTGTTATCTGGGTGATACATGGATATTTAGTTTTATTAAGCACTGCAACAAGGTGGAATGATGCACTCAGATTCCCTTGAAATTAATTATTTTCAGATTCAGTCATTATGATTGGATGGTACAAGGCACTTAGGAATAAATGGGAGACAAGTGTCCTTGAGAATCTAGCTTCATATCTTTAAAACTGGATCTTCTGCATCAGCTATCAATTCCCATCTCTCCCTCAGAAAGGCCTTGTCTGAGAGGTTCCCTCCTTCCTGAAGCCACAATGACTCACACTTACAGTTGACATTCAAGGAACAAAGAAGTCTTCAGCATCTATCTTGATGTTCATTTGGGCCAAGATGGCAAGTCCCAATCTGCTTTGCTTTGAGCTTGGAAGAGAGAGGGGCTGATGCTGAAAAGATCAAAGCAGGTCCAGACTCCCCTGATGTTATTCTGCCTAAATGTAGGTTTGGGGATGATTCCCAGCTTTAGTTTCAGGAAAATCTCCTACCTTTCAGCTGTGAGCCTTGGTCTTTCAAAGAAGCAAATGCTCCTGTACCAAAGGAATCCAGGTCTGTGGCAAATAACAGCTCTGGTGGCGGGAGACCTTTTTTTTTTTTTCTCCGCTGGATCTAGGCCATAGACAGCTGAAATACAATTCCGAGAAGTGGGCAAACAACTGCAGGGAGGGAATAGTTGGGAGTGGGACTGTGTTCAGGTACGTAGGTTGAAGGCAAAGGAAACTTTGTGTATGTTGGCTCTGAAACCATGTGAGGTAGAGGGTGGTACAGAGAAAAACTCAGACGGTAGCTCACCTCCCTCTTTCCCCGCGGGCAAATGCCTTATTTTCAGTTAGGAATGGATACATAATAAAGGAGCCAGCTCTGTTGCCGTCATGATGCAGAACCTGGCAGTGCCTGTTTCAGAATGCTGGCTTAAGCATAAACAATACCACATGAGAACAGGGAGAATGATGATGGACCCAAAATTTGTTCAACTACTTGCAGAGCACACATTTTGCCTGTACTCTGACAGTCGGGGCTCTCACAGAGCTTCCTGAGGCTCATGTGATCCCAGGGGACTTTCTGTCCTCAAGGAGCAGGGTGCTGAGACTCTGTTGTTCCCTTTTGGACAAGGCCAGCTCACAGAGAAGAAGGGACAGGACATCAGGGATCCTATCAAGAACCTCCAGCTGATGTGGTACCCTGGGAACAGTAGGGCCTTGCGTTTATCACTCCACTGTCACCACTTGTCCCAGCTCCTGACCAATGCTGCCCAGCCAATCCAGCCCTGACAGGGTGCAGATATGCAGCCCAGGAAGCACAGATGGATGTCTGCTCAGCACCATCAAGGACTTGAGTTACCCCAGGCTCCTGTTTGTGCTGCCTGTCAGAAATGAAATAACCCGGTGGCTCAAGCAGGGGACTCGAAAGGGAAACTGATACAGAACAGTTAATACAACACCAGTCCTTTACACTGAGGATGAGCCAGTCACTTCTGAGCAACATAAGAAATCCACTCCAGCTGAAAAGCATATGTTTCTTTTCTCTTTACAGCAAAGCTCCCATTTCAGGCACAGGTATTATTTGTTTCTCGAAATCCCCTTTCCCTGTGTCTGCTTCGCTGACCTGATCATCTGAGAGCCCTGAGAGTGGTAGTTATCCCTTCCTACTATTGTTTGCTCTCAAGACCAGTTTGGAAGTGCTGTGTGCATGTGTGTTTGCTTTGTTTCTCTTGCTAGTTGTTGCTGGTTTTATTTCCTTTTCTTTTCTCTGGGCTTAGATGTACACAAATACAACAAAGAAATCAGAAGCGGGAGGACTGTGGCATGCAAATCTGTCAGTGTGCTATTCAATTAGTGTATTGTTACAAGTGAAACACCAGCAGCCTGGTGAGAAAAAGGAAGTGCCAGGTGCTAAAAGGACAACCAGACAGTTTTTGGTGCAGCATACCAGACAGGTTTTTCTGTCTTCAAGAAGTTTACTTGTTCTTTCTCACATACAGATGAGTAAAACTGGAGGGCATCTCTTGATTCTCCAAGTTGTATCTCTTATCTCTTTTAACTCTTCCATGAGCTGAAAATGGTTCATGTGGAAGGAAGTTTATTGGTGTTTTTGGAGAGGTTTTTGCTCTCATTGCACTAACTGGATGTTGATCAGGTTTTTCACCCTAGTTGTTCTTTCACCAGCCTGTGTTTATTTAGTTTCAGTTTATGCCATTTATTGTGCTCATACTTTCTTTTAGTTTAAATAGATCTCTTTTTTTCCCCTCCATTTGCTCTCCTGATGTATTTATGTATAAATCAGCACTGTTGTCCCAGTCCTTGCTTTGTTCAGCTAAACAAGCCAAGATGTATCTACTTTGTCTGTGTCGTGAGTTCTCCATTTCCTGACACATCTCAGCACTGTAGCTTTGTACTGTGTGTTCATCTCACCTAAATACAGGTAACAAGGATCTGTTTTGTTGCTTTGGAGGTTGTCCTCTGTGTGTTTTGTGCAGGCCAAGACAGAAATTCCCCTCTCCTTATGGGAAATACTTTATGAGGCACATTTTTGGTAACCATGTCACTTGCTCTCTTTGAATGCTTGATCCAATTCTATTTGACACTGCATGAATGATTTGCATGAGGGCATTGAGTGCATCCTCATAAGTTCACAGATGACACTAAGCTGGGCGGGAGTGTTGATCAGCTGGAGGGTGGGAAGGCTCTGCAGAGGGATCTGGACAGGCTGGATCCATGGGGTGAGGACAACTGGATGAGATTCAACAAGGCAAAGTGGCAGGTCCTGCCCTTGGGTCACAACAACCCCTTGCAGTGCCACAGGCTTGGGGAAGAGTGTCTGAACAGGACTTGGAGATGTTGGTTGACAGCTGGATGATCCAGCTGTGCCCAGGTGACCAAGAAACCTAATGGCATCCTGGCTTGGATCAAAAATAATGTGACCAGCAGGACCAGAGCAGTGATTGTCCCCCTGAACTCCACACTGGTGAAGACATGCCTCAAGTCCTGTGCTCAGTTTTGGACTCCTGGATTAGATGAACTTTAAAGGTCTCTTCTACTCTATAAGTCTACAAAGGAAGACACTGAGGTGCTGGAGTGTGTCCAGAGAAGGAAAAAGAAGCTGGTGAAGGGTCTAGAGAACAAGTCACATAAGGAGCAGCTAAGGGAACTGGGGTTGATTAGTCTGAAAAAACAGGAGAATTAAGGGGGACCTTATTGCCTTCTACAACTACCTGGGAGGAGGCTGTAGTGGGGTGGGGATTGATTTTTCTTCTAAATAACAAGGGACAGGACAAGAGGAAATAACCTCAAGTCGTGCCAGTGAAGGTTTACATTGAATGTGAGCAAAAATGTCTTCACCAGTGTCTTCAGCACTTGAATGGTTTTCCCAGGCAAGCAGTGGAGTCATCATTCCTGGAGGAATTTAAATAACATGTAGATGTAGCATGTGGGGATATGATTTAGTGGTGGCCTTGGCAGTGCTGGGTTAATGGTTGGACTCAGTGATCTAAAAGGTCTCTTCCAAATGAAATGATTCTATGATTCTATGATCCATGCATCCCACTTTTCAGAAATAAATTCAGTCCCCAAACTGATTTCTGAAGAACTGCAGTCATAACTTCCTTCTCAACACCAGAGCTCAGTACTTCCTCTCTCAACACCACCTGCTGTAATTTCCATAGTGACTCCCCTTCCCATCATAAAATTCCTCTCCTGATCTCCATATTCTACCTACCACTTAATAATTTCTCATGAGGTACCATATCAAACGCTTTACTGAAGCCCAGAGATACTAGACCTGCTACATTTTCTTCCTTAGAAAATCAGTGATCTATCAAAGCAGATGATTAGGTCAGTTGAGAGTGATCTATTTGTTCTAAAACGTGTTTTGTGGCAATTTTCATTTGCAGTTAATTATTCTTTATTGCTGATTGTGTTCCATAATCTACTTATTGATGATGCCAGCCCACATCTTCTGGTTTAACTCCTTCAGCTTAGGACTTTATAGACCTTTTAAAGTTATTCACAGTCAGATTTTGTGCCTATATTTAGACAAGTAAATAAAATGATCTGGGGTTCATTCTCTGATCCCAAAAATCATGGCAGGGCATGGCTTGAGATGGTACACCTACCCTTTAAAATCCAACTTCCCACCAAAAAAAAGTTGTCCCATGGGTACTCTATACTGGGAATAATGCACACGATATCTTCTCAACCACACCTCAGCATGTCAGATGCCACAGGACAAAACCTGCAAGGGACAGCGCTAAGAGCAGGGCAATCACATGCCCTGGCCTTGTTTAATATGCTAGTTTAGGCAAAACTGATGATTCTTTGTGCCTTTTCTCAGACCTCTGCAGGGAGATTGTTTAGTTTTCCCTTGAGCCATTGGCAATTTCAAGAAAATGCTTCATACTCCCATCCCTCTTTTCCATTAGCTTTTATGCCTCTAAGCCTGTGCTCAGCATTCCCATCCTTTACTGGAAACTTTTGTGATTTGTTTGAATTTTCTTTGCAAATTCTAAGTGGGTTTGACTTGTGGCAATTCCTCCACTTGATGCCTTTGTTTCAGCCATCATATTTCAGCCATTAAAAATTTCAGTGTCTAGTTTGGGATGGGGGCAAACCTGTCTCTCTCTCCAGAGTCTATGGGTGACCTGAAGCACTCATCTCCATTCTGATCCCTCAGAAACTGAGGGAGAAAAATGTCATCCTATATTTAAACAACCCTCTCTTTATTTGCTCGCTCTTACTCTCACTACAATGAACTACTAACAAGAAAATTGAATGTTTTAGGTGAGGTCTTCAATCCAGAGGCAGCTTTATTGGATCAGTGGTGATTTTCACTGGCTGAGACCTGTGCCTGCAGCTTTCCCTGGAGAACCAGGATGAGAAAGGTTTGACGCCATATTTTTCCTCCACAAGTCAGACACAAACGGGATTGTTGCTCCCATGTACAGATTTTTTTCCTCCCCACCCCTGTGACGTGAAGCATAAGGCTGCAAATTTCAGCTATTTTTTGGATAGAGGCAATAATTTCTTAATTTGCCCTGAAGGGGCACGCGCATAAATGGGGAGGAAAAAAATTAAGAGCTTGTGGAATTGATTGGAGGAGAGATGCATCTTGTTCAAACTAGAAGTGAAAATATATTCCAAAGGAGAAATCATTAGCATTTTCATTAAATGCCAAAGAGTGTGACTATTAGACCTACCTCAGGCAACCCTGAGGTTGAAAACTTTTCAACAAGATTTAATTGATCCAGATGGATTGAGGTTGTTTTTGTTTTTACCCCTTCCACCCTTCTACCCCCTGCTTAAATCTCTGTACTCCATCACCTGTGAGAAAACCCCAAACCGAACCAAATTAAAATAAATAAACAATGCCTTCAGCCCACGCCCTGGAATGAAAACTGCAGTGTAATATGAAATGTGTCCTGATCGTCTTGTTATGGAGCCTGGTGACTCACCAACTGCTACAATTGGGGTTAGATAAAATAAAGGGATTATAATTAAGGAGGCAGCAGGAGGATGTTAGCTGGGCAGTCAGAGGGAGACAGGCCCATTACAGATCTGGGAGCCTGCCAGGGATGTGTGGACACGCGACTGCTGTGGGATTTGAAGCAGAGGGTTTGCTTAAAAAGACACAACAGGGCCCAGCTTGGCTGAGCTACTCCAGCAAACTGGGAGGAGGGGTATCCCCAGCTCCTGTTTGGTCTTCTGTAGATATCTCCCAAAAATGCACAGTTCTCAGCTACTGTGAAGATGGGGTGAAGGGCTCACCTGCCAATCCTGGTTAAGGGAAGTCGTGGAAACATTGCTTGAATTGCTGAGGATTTGGCATTATTTCTGGGTAGGATTTTGATCCTGAACCTTGATGTAGGGCCCTCTTTCCCTTGAAGAGAAATTTGAATCATTCCTCTGGAGCCAGCAGAAACTCACCTCTGGTGACTGTAAGTAGGGCCAGTGCAGGCACATCCTCCAGAGCAGTGGGGAGCAAATTTACTACTGATAGGGAAGAAGACAACAGCTTGGTGGCACATGACTGTTAGGTTTAGACTACATACTTGGCACAGAGGCAGTAATATTTTAACCTGTTGGATACAAGATCATGCAGTATGTAGGCAGGTTGGACCTCCCAACCCTTACTATACCAGTAGAGATATTTTCTCTCTCCTCATATTCTCAGTTAGTTTTCTTGGCTCTTGGGTTCCTGAAGAAAAATGACTCTGAAGAAAAATAATTCGTTAAAATCTCCTGTGTACTTCCCATCGTACTCTTAGCAGCCTAAGTGAGCTGGCCTCAAAGTCCCAAAGCCTGGTGGAAGGTATGATGGTGTTCCATGCGACAGCATGCCAGAGCAGGGCCACAAATGATCTATGGCCAGTGCAAATGCTTCTTATGTAAGCCCATGGGAGCCATTTGCCTGGGAGAAAAGCACCTGATGCTTCAGTTTGGGATGGCTTAATACCTCCAGTAATTATCCAAAGGAGCCCTGAACACTCTCATGATTAAATATCAGGTTAGAACTGGACCTGAGATGAAATCTGTGAAAATGCAGTCATGTTTGGAAAGGGTTGCAGGAGTCATCCAGGGCTGTGACTGCGGTATCAGAGTTTCTTGGAAGGAAAAGTGTGATGATTTCTCTAGCAAAAACAATAATGGGAGTTTTGGTAGGATGTTCTGTATTATTCCCCAGGCTGGAGTTTTGCCAGGACATAGGAATTAAAGTGCATGAATGCAATGCTTCACTGATGGAGTTGGTAGCTGGCTGAGCCTGAAGCTCGCTCCAAAATTTCACCCTGGATTCAGTCACATGTGTGACTGTTTCCTCATGCTCCTCTGTCCATCAACATCTGCCTGTTGTCACTCATCTGTCACTTACACTGGAAATGCCCTGGGGCTGGTATCCCCTCTTTGTTCAGGGCTTGTGCAGCCTCTTGCACAATGAGCCCTGTGGTAACATGGCCAAACAACAATTGCTAAGGGTGAAAGATCGCCAGGTTACAGATGGCAAAACCAGTCCTCAGGACTGGCTGTGTAATAGAATAACAACAACAAATTCATAATAATAATGGCAAGAGTAATGAATGGTTATATTCAAATGTTAGCTAGCTGGAGCTCGCCACTCGCTTCTTCTGCAGTTACAATAAAATTTATTCTCCTTGCTGAACATGTATTTGCCTGCCTTGCCAATGTGCTAATTCTGCTCCTCACAGTTTTTCTATTTGCTTTGCTGTATCTTTCTCAATTAAAAGAAAAAAATTTAAAAAAGAAGAAATAAAAATCAAATCACATGGCATCAAAGAGCTACATCAGGAGGTCATTGCATCAAATGCTGCCGCTAGTTTAATAAAGGAACTGACTAATATACTCATTAGTGGTGCTCGTTGCTAATGCCCGATCAGATAATGAAATTGAAATATCATGTTTTAGGGTGTAATCAGGATCCCTGCAGGTGCTGGGATGGAATTGCCCCATAGGTACAGCATTACACAGTTAACTAGGTGTGTTACTTGACAGGGTGTTTCAGCTTCCCAAGCCTGCGGGTAGGAAGAGATGAGCAGGACTGTCAGCGTAGCTACTGAGAATGGGGAGTTGGGTTGGAAACAAGGGAAAAAAGCTGTGATGACCTGGGTTAAAGTGGATTGAGGCAACCGGGAGCAAATGGCAAGTGTCGAGACACCTAGGGGACCAGGTGGATGTGTGGAGGTGCAGTGCTGGCCGTTTTGGAGAACACGTCACGCTGCCTGCAGATGAGGAGCTCCTTGGGTTGGCTGATGGGTGTGTGCAGATAAAGGCACTGAAGCAGGACTCCTGGGAACATCAAAGGCTTCACTACCTCTCTGGCATTTAAAAAGTAGAGGAGAGAAGACCAGTGTGGATGCAAAGTCCCCATGTGTGGAATTGGACCAGGGGGTCCAGCTAGACCACCCCTGAGTGGGGGTACCAGTCTGTTTTTGTCCCTGGCTCTGAGTTGCAAAGCCCTTGGTTAGCAGGCAGTAGCAAGAAGGGATGGTCCTTGCTTCCCTGGGTCTACAGTGTCACCTACACAAGGCTTTTAATCCCCAGTGTCCCAGAGAAGGTGCAATAGCAGTCTCATTGTCCAGGGATGATAGACAAGCATGACACAAGCCTTGCATCAGCTTTCTCTTCCCCAACTCAAACATTTGTCTTCTAAGTTTTCCACTAAGTGGCTAAGTCCATAGAAGTTTACAGCACTCTTGTTTTAACTGCATTTTTTTAAGCAGAAAAAATGAAAACACATAAAAATATTCAAACCCAGCCTCAGTCTAATCAATGCTACCAGACTTTGGGTAAACCGGGCTGAATGACAAGTTTTCCAGAGGAATTTGTTCTGTATGGAAGTTAACATTAAACACTTTTCTTCATTGCCAGATGATTTAATACTTGATGAGCCAATGAAAGACTTCAGAGACGCTCAAATTACTTCCTAAGTTGCTCACAGAATATGTTCTGCTGAGACAACACCAGGCTAGAGACTTCAGTAGGATTAGCAGTAAAACAAAGTTTTGTTTTACTACAGTATTTTAGATTTTCTTCCAATCTTTCTTTCTTTTTATTTTTTTTTCTCCCTCCTGCTCCCAATTAATTAATAATAAAATCTTACATGTCAATAACAACTCCTCCTGGCTAGTGTCTCTCAACACTTTCTATTTATCCTCTTTCTTCAGCTTCCCAGAACTTCCTCCTTTCACATTTTTTTTCATGTACTGTCCTGGAAAGACAGTTCATATCCTTTCAGAAGAAGCAGTGAGCTCACCCAGTACTTACACACCTACTGTGAAGTCCTTCAGAAGAGGGATAAAAGAGGTGAGGAAGAGGAAAGCAAATGTCCCATCCTTGGGGTTCTCAGAGAAAAAATCTTTCTTAACTCCAGGAAAGGGCTCAGGGCTGTGAATTATCTGGGAAGGGAAATGTGTTCTTGCTGCCTAGAATATGGTAGCTGTCCTATCCTACAGGGAGACAGGATTTGAAACATTTCTTTTTTTCATCTTTTCCCCTTGGCATTCTCTATTGGTCTAATTTAGGCAGGATCCTGACCACGTACAGACAGACTGCTGTTAAACCTGGTTTTAGGTGGATTCTACAGGGAGATCCATGGGAATCAGGTCCCTGTATAATTACACTTAAGCACCTAAAGCTATGGCTGTGTTGATAAACTAAACAGGGCCAGGTACTGGCACATGATCTCCCAAACTCTCCAACCTTTAGCATGGTCCCTGGTGATAGTTTTGTCCTGTTCCAACTAGCACTCTCCCAGACAATGCCTGGGCATGGTCCAGGGGCAGCCTGGGCCAAGGAGCATCACCACAGGCAGTTCAGATGCAGCCCCCCAGTTCTGGAAGGAAAGGCACTTATCAGCATGGACGCAAACTGGTCTGTGCCAATTGGCCTCTGGGCCAGAGAACAGCCCCATGCATGTCTTATTTACTAGAATAGATGAAGTTACATGCTTCCAAGAATGTAGCCTGAGATGTTGAATAGGGACTTGGGAGTGTGGATGGGATCGTAGCGCTGGAAAAAAAAAAAAGAGGATAAAAGTGGTGATTGGTTTTTCCAAATATTAACCAGTTCCTTCCTACAGATCTTCTGTGCGCAGTTTCGTTTCCAGGTAGCCTAAAAGGGGCCAGATTTCTTATTG
Source organism: Acrocephalus scirpaceus scirpaceus (assembly GCA_910950805.1). Lineage (NCBI taxonomy): Eukaryota > Metazoa > Chordata > Aves > Passeriformes > Sylviidae > Acrocephalus > Acrocephalus scirpaceus. Next base: position 4,402,173 of record OU383777.1, read on the forward strand.
CCCTTTTCTGGTGCTGCTGTTTTCTTGTACAGTCGTAATCCACTTGTGGCCACTTCCCAGATAAAACAGTGTGAAAGTCATGAAGGTGGACAACTAGGGTAGCAAGTCAGGGTTATTTAATATTGGAATGAAAGCGAATTTTTTACCTGGAACAAGGTATTCTGGTGTTTTCCTTCAGGCTCTTGTCAGGAGTGTTTGATGCCTCTGTCATAACTTGGTGAAACAAGATTTTTCACTCCCTCCAATCTGCTCCAGTACAGTATTGGGTGGAAAGTCATGGTAAGACTTCAGTTGTGCTGGTGAGAATAAATCTGGGGAGATGACCCTGGCCCATTCTCACAGCACGAAATGAAAGTTGGTATATTGGTATCCCTTGTCTTGAGCAGTCAACTTCCTGGGTGAACAATGGAGCCTGTGTTTGTGCAGGGTGGAGGGGTGTCCTTGTCCCCTGCCAGCTCACCAAGCAATGCCACACCACAAGCACTGAACCCCACAGCTCCCCACATGCTTCAAACTGGGGATCTGTGCTTAAAACTCGTTGCTGCAATCATCTTGACATTAACCTTCAGGGGAATCTCTCAGCGCTTTGGTAATTTGCTGAATTGGACAAATAGTAGAAAAGTGAGAGAGAGAGAGAAAAGCTTTTAAATTCTGACTTTGGAACTTATTTTGACTTAATCCACTCTGATTTCTGCCCATATAGAATTTAAGTTTCTTGCATTAGAAATTAATTGTCTATTATACATGCACATGTTCTACATGTTTGTGTATTACAAATAGAGGTGTGTGTAACAGATATGTGTGTGTATTCTTTATCACCTGGTAGATATATCATGTTGTAATCCTTAATTCTTGGGGCAGTAGAGACCCTGTTTAAAACCGTGGTCCTGCTGGGCTTAGCCATGTGGCTGCTCAGTGATGAGTGCCCAGGTGTCAGCAGTCATCTGGCCCAAGAGGTGAAGGATCAGCCTCACAGACTCTTCTCAGGATCCTGCTTCCTCATAGGCATTTCTCTCTGGTGTTTGTGTTACTAGGATGTCTGGAGGTAAAATCCCCTCTCCTGTTCATGCCATTTGGGTGTCTGGAGGTGACATGGTTAAGGCTGAAGAAGGAGAGAGTGGCAGAGCTTAGCTAAGCCCAGGCTGACGGAGTTATCAGTTGTGATCTTAACTAGAAGGTCCTTTTTCTGCTCACTTACCCTTGCACACACGCACATAATTGCAGTGTGAATTCATAATATAAACCATGATGTAATAGACACCAACTCAACTCAACTTAATTACTGTACAAATGAACAACAACTTAAATCACAAGCAGAGTCCCATTAAAAGTAATCAGATCCTGGGTGGGGAGATGGTTAAAGGTGGTGTTTGAACTCCAAAGAAAAATATGCTCTTGTTTGGACATAATTTCATTTTTTTTAATTGTTATTTTTTCTTCCACAGTGTATTTTTGCTCTCTCTCTCTCTCTCTTGCTCTCTCTCTCTCCCTGGCTCTCTCTTGTTTTAATTTTTTCAACCTTTTCCTGATAAACCAAACTAGTCTAGACATATCTTTTGAGAACAAATGTTCTCTAAGCTATGTTCATTCCTTGTGAGTTTGTACGTTAATCATTAAATATAATTAATTAGAACATCTTGTAATTAACTTGGAAAGCAAAATTATACAAGGGAATGAGTTTGTAACCACATCACATTTGAAATAAAAATAAAACTTAGACTAAAAGGAATAACTGCTCTTTGGAATTAGATGAGTAACAATGTTGGATTGGCTCCCCCGAAGCTGTAATGTTGGCTCTGAACCCATTCACATATATCATTCACATTGATACATTCAGTCACACACACACACATGAGTGTGCACACACCCTCGTGCCACAGTCCAGAGTTAGCCCTGCTTTAAACCACCCCTCTGCTTTCTTGTGCCTCTGCACTGAGGAGGGACTCGGCAAACACGCCACCAAACAGCCTTAGGGTTGCTCTGACTTGCCCTGACTAGTTCTGATGGCCCTTTGGGTGTGATACTGGCTGGAAATTGTGGCATTTCATGGCAGGCTTTGCTGCCAAGGCAGGTGAGAGCTGGCAGGGGCTGGCAGACAGCTGACCATGGGTCTACCCCCCAGCTGGAGATTCCTGGTCAAAAGGAATCCTCACATACGTGCTGGGACCCATTCCCAAGCCCACCAGTTCTCCAAAAAAGCTGGTCCTGGGTGGACCTGTGGGGCACAGCTAATGAACCTCCTTGGGTCTGGTTCAACAGAAAGGGGAATCTCTTCTTGCCAAACAATTGTTCTTATCAAAAGTTGAATAACGCAGTTATTTTCTTGTGAGTGCAAAGAGTTCTGCCATCCTTGCTTGACTGAACAATTTGGATATGTCCTTGAGACAGAAACTTCACTGTGCCCAGTACAAACACACGTGCTCATGGCTGCTGCAGCACCCCACAGTGAGACACTGGGCCTGGGGCCTTTGGGTCAAGAAGACTGCGAGGTCTGCAGGGACAGCACTCCTGGGGATTCCTCAGCTGAATTCCTGGAAAGTGTCAGGGAGGCTGAAGTGACTGTACAGCAGCTTCTGGCACTTTGCTGGGCTCTGCCACTTGCTCTCCATATGGCCTGGGGCATGTCGTTTCACCTCTGGTTTTCCTTCCTCTCTGTCCTTGCTGAGCACATTGTTTTGGGAAGGAGATCATCCCTCCCTTGACACGTTGGACTGCTGGCCAAAAGGGCTCTGTCACCTCTGTCACATCCCCAGCTGGTACCATGCCTTCCCCAGTGCTGACATCTGCTGAAACTGGACAAAGGACTTAATTTCTCTGAGCTTGCTCTTGAATTTTGCCTTTTGCTCTTTTGGCAGGCAGAATGGGCAAACCTCTCTCCAAATCTACCCTCCACAGCTAGGCAGTCACTTGGCTGTGCTGCTCATCACCACCTAAGTGAAGAAATTTTCCTCATATTTTTGTGGTTGGTTTTCAGGCCAGTGGGCAGGAGGCAGCTGGGGAGGAGAGGGGCTAAGGTGGAGAACAGCAGTGATGGGGCAGGAGAAACGTTCCTCACAAGATGGGAAAATGAAAGATGGAATCATCTGGAAGTCCCAAAATCTAGTGAGTGGAGAGACATCATAGGCAACTGCAGTGAGGCAAAGTCCTTTTTTCTTCTGGGACTATGAGATGAGTGACCAAATGACTTGGAAAGGTGGCCTTGGATATCCCTTTCCATTCATCAGGAGATTCCTACTTTGTGCCAAGCTCTCAAACTCTTTGTTGACCCTCTTCACTGGTTCTTAGGCTGGAAATCAGCTAAGAAGCCATCCCTCAGGTAAAACTTGCTCAGTTTGTGGAGGGTTAATTAATTTTCAGGAGGCTCAAAAATATAATCACCCCTTGGTGAGCAGGGTGTGTTTGCTGGCTGGGATGGTGGGGGAGAGGCACTGGGAGCATAACTGTGATCTCCTTGACTCCTGCTCCTCCCTGCCTGTGGGTAGCACCCTGCCACTGGGCAGGCACCAGGGATGGGATGCATTAGGTAATGTTGAGCAGGTGGATTTTAGACACCTGGGGTAAACCAGGTGGGTTTTAGGACCTTCCCCAGGCAGATGGGAGGAACAGGTGCCTCATGGAGAAGTGCATCCTATTGTAACAAGGGGCTAAGACCCACCCAGTTCAGCTACTCAGGGTGACAAATGAAGTGCCCATCCTTTCTTCAACAGTGACATGAATCCCACACTCTAAAAGGAACTGGAGCTGGAGTTATTTCCCTGGAAAGGAGCTCCACACTGCATCCTATCCCCTTTCCTTCCACTTTCTCACCTCCACTTTAGCTGCATCTGTTCTTCTCTATCTTTCAGCTTTGGCAAAACTCCCATTTCAGTGCAAGATAAGATGGGCCTCATCCTGACATGTAAGAAAAGGTCTGCTCTGTATGGGACAAGACACCTGCCCACATTTATTGTTTTGCAGATACAGGGCACCATGAATAAATGAGGGAGCATGCATATGCCCCAGGAACAACAGCACTGCGGGACAATAAAAAAAAGAAGTCCAAGAGAGATGTGACAGTAGTTTTGAATAGAGCTGACACTGAGCAAACACTCTGCACAATGTGGAGGGTGATATAATATCCTGCCCTTTCAGAATGTCACTGTGACACGTATTTAACATTCATTGGCAGCAGCAGCCTGGCTTGCTCTTCACACAGCAAGGTGCTGTGCATATATCTAGGAAAAAAAAAGATAAGTTAAAAGAGATGCACCCAGTTCACTGCCCTTTCTTGTGTGGGTGTAAATCTACCTTAGTGGAACCCATGGGAGTTTTATGACTGATTTCAGTCCCTATTAACCTCCCTGATGAGTAGTAGGAAATTAGGCATGTGTGGAGGGAAGGGTACTTATGAAAAGCAAGGTCTAATGAGAACCCGGTTCCAGAGTTAATTATGGAACAACTATTGCCGCTCCCTAACCCAATACTGAGCCTGATTCTGATCTCGCAGCATGGGAAAGCCAGATACTTTATACCCATGGGGGCTCCTGGGCTGCATATGGCTCTTGAGCAATTTAAGTGCATTTATGCTGGGTGATATCATGTGATCGGCAGTGGGACTGCACCGATGCCGGGCTGCTGGGTAATCTGTGGGATGAAGCAAATCAGCAGGGCTTGCCAGGTCATGCCCAGCCCCATCCCATCCCATCCCATCCCACAGCGCTGCAGAGAGACGGAGCAGAGCTGTTGTTATCTCCTCGGCGAACCACTCCTGCTGCTCTCCCTCCCTCCCTTCACTCTCTGATGTGCCTGATATGTGTCTTCTGTCTCTGGGCTGAATGAGAGGTGTTGGTAGATGGTTTGTAAGGTCAGCAAGATGGGCCAGCGTCGGGATCAATTGGGCAGTACCCGCGTGTGTATGTAATCAGGATCTGGCCTGCTGCTAATTAAAAAGCTTAAACAAACGCATGCAAATGAGGCAGATATGAACACGCAGGTGGATTGCTGGAAACAACACCCTCCACTCCTCCAATTGAGGGGGCAGCCTGTCCCAGCACTCCCTTTTGTTTTGTTGTTTCCACAAAAAAGCTGACTGTGTTGTGGGGAAGTTTCCCCTCGGTTGAGTTTGGCGCGTATGGTCCTGGGGCATAAACAGCCTCTTGTCCCATGACACATGCTTGCCCTGGGATTACACACACACAGAGCTTGTCAGGGATGGCACAGAACCCTTCATTGGGAGCTTAAGGAAAAGCCACTTTCCCATTGCTGTTGGCCTCATGTTTGGTGGGCTGGAAGCCTTTTTGGGAGTGAAGATCAGATGGTCGGCAGCATGTGACAGATTTTTTCTGGGTCTGATTCTTTTCTCCATGAGGGCCCAGTATATAGCAGCCCTAAGAAAACTTTCTGGGAAAAGTAGATTTCTTGCTCTAAGAACGGTGCACAAAACACAGGTGAAAGCTCTGGGGCCTTTAAACATAAATCAAGATGAAATTTATCATATTTTTCAGTACAAACCACATTCTGGGATAACTCTTATAAATACTTGCACTGCTCTTGTCACTGCACTTTTAGAGTCCTTTGAGAACAGGGATTTTTCCCACTAACATAAACGGTCCTTTGATAATGGAAAATTTGCCTGAGTAAAGGCTGACTATTTAATGCTGTGATTAAGTCACTGCTTTAATCTGGTGTAGCTCTTGAAAAATCTCCTGGAAAGAGTTACTGGAAGGGTCCTTTGGGTTCTCTTTTCCCTAGAGCCACTCATTCCCTTTGTGCTTACAGTAATGTTCATGGGTCTGGATGGTGATAGAGATCAGGGAACTGATCTGGCCATAAATTTCGTTGGCCAAAAAAAGGGAAACAAACAAACAAAAAACCCCAAATAAAAACCCCCTAAAGCCTCAATTTTTTTCAGCATTGTGTCAACATGAGGTCCTCTGTCAGTCAGGGGGAGATGATGGGAATAAGAGGAGGCCATGGATGTGGTTGAGGTCCTGTTTGTTGTACACAGTTAACAGAAAATTGCTGGTGCTGTGGAGAACACTGTACTGAACACCAACTTCCAATCCACCTTCCAGCTTGTGTGCAGGACAGAAAATATCTACCAGATGCCTGACATACTTAGCAAAACTTATACTTGAAATGCCAGGCTGTGCATCGGGGTTGGACACCAGGAGTGGTGCATGTCATGCTACAATTTGCTGCAGTGAAGGGAATTTGATAAGAAAATAAGTCAGAGGGAAGTCTCCTCAACAAAATTTCACACTTTTGTTACTTCTTTGTAACATGAAACTATGCTGTATTTTATTTTGGGTAGCACTGAATGTGAAAAGAACATCAGATCTTTTCCACCAATTCTTTTGGAAAATGGCGTCAGACATCTTCCTCATCCTCTTCCCCTTGTATATCCTTGTCAAGGAGTGAAACACTAAAAAAAGTCTCACTCGGCCTAGGTGTGTGATATTCTGTTCCATTTAATGTATTTTAATGTTCAGTAGAACTTGGACTAAATCTGTGTCTCCTGTTCACAGGCTGGGGGTTCAGCAGAGCGTTGTGTTAATTTGTTTGGCACAGCCTTGTCATGTGGGTTTTCATTTTGCAACTCCACAACCAAAATAAAGGGTAGCTGAGATCAAAGTCATTTACTGTTTAAACTCCAATGCTCAGGGGAAGGTAGAGGTGCTATTTCAGATAGGAAGAAGTCTCTGATTTCATGTCATTAAAACCGTATGTCTCAGTTCCTGAAAGCACATAAATACACTCATAGTTGAGCTTAAAGACAGGAGCATATGTAAATACTTTGATAAAGCAGAGGTAGGATTACATGAAGTGCTTCTTGCTCTTGTATTGACTTACTCGAGTTAGTTAATTCAGACAAAAAAGCCACATAGGCAAAGTAACTTTGTTTTTAACTAGATTAAAGTTAGAAGGGACAGATTAAAGCATACAGGGGGCTTGGATGTTGAAAACAAATTACTTCTTAGAGTTGATCTGAAAATGTTCTAAACTTTGATCAGTTCGGAAGTAGAAGTAAATTCAAATGGAGAAATCCAGCTGGTGTTGGAAGTCTCGACCACGAGTTTGATTATGGGAAGAGCTTGTGACAATCCAGTCCGGATAGAGATGGAGGTGCTTTGTTTCCAGAATTTGTTTCTGGGAGTGATTTGAGCCACCACATTTTCATGCTTGCTTTACTGAATCTGGTTGGCCACTCAAGTTAGGAATCTCCCTCTTTTGTAAATCTTTTTATTCATCCTTTATTTTATATATTTTTTTTTTATTTCCACTGAAACAGGCCTTGAGATGTTGATTCACTATAAAGTTTTGGCTGAAATTCTTGTTCCAAGGTCTTGGTGTCAACAACAGATTCCAGATTCCTGTTTACTTTAATTGGCTTTGCTTTTAGCCACAAGTAAAGATTGCAAAACAAAGGCGTGGAATGGCCATCTCCTGATTCCAGTGTGGGTCTGCATTACTTTTTTTCCCCCAGGCTTCTTACGAGAATGTGTTTGTGAAACCACTTGAATCAGGAATTTTGTTTTCAAGTGGGGACCTAAATTTAGGATACTGCATCTCTCTTTAGAAACGGATAAAAATAACAAAAAGTCCTTACTTTTCTTCCCCATGGAGATTTCTTGGCCCTGAGAACTTTAAAGATTTTTGATGTGGAATGCTATAGTTGTCAGCATAAGAACTGTCAAAACTTTCCCAATCATAATCTACAGCACAAACTTCAGATTTTTGTTTAGGTGTTTCTCAACACCACATAGTGAATATGGTCATGGCAGGTGGGTGCAACTGATATTCAGAAGTATGTGAGAAAATATGACAAATGACCTGACTTCCTAAAGCAGAGCACTAAGAGATATCTCCCAACGTCATGGCTGAAGATGACTCTTCAGGAGAAGCCTCCTGATCTGCTCTCAGCCCATCCCTTACACCTGAGAGTGTTTTGGGCTAGGATTTTCCAAAATGCTCAGTGTTGGCTGAACTCTACTATCAAATTTACTGACAGTGATTCCCAGTGGTTCATTAGGACCATTAGACCTTCTGAAGAAGTCCACAGTGAGATCCTGTCCTGAGGTGCCCATTTGCTGATGAAGGCCTCCTCCAGGGCCTTTTTATTGGTGGCTGTAGAGAGAAACGACCCAAGAAAACTGCAACAGTGCATACTGGGGGGAAAGAAAATGTTGTTGCTATTAATATTTTGCAGTTGAAGGTGATGAAATTCTTTCTGGGGAAGTTATGAAGGTCCTTAACTGTGTCACACAACTCATGAGTCAATCTTTCCCTTGCAACCGGTTTCCCTGGATGATTGACCTCTGGTATCTTTCCCACTCTGCCTGTGGATTTGAAATATTTATTCTTTCCATACTGGGATGTGATGGAGATGTGTGTGTGCCCACTTGTGCTCTTGGTGTGTCCTGAAGGACAGAAATTTCAGGGAAAGCCCTCCTATCAAAATCCTTCAGGGGCTGCAAAAGAACAGAAAGCCCCATTGCAGGTTGGAGACTTACAGCCAAAAATGTCCAGAAAAACAGTGAAAAGCATCTATCAGTCCTCTTGGCTGTCTCCCTAATTCTCTATCCTTCTCACCAGGCTTTTTTAGTCTCCTCCTCCTCCTCCTTCATGACTCCAGCTCTTTTATCCTGGCTGTTGGTGGTAGTAGGAGATAGATAGCACGTTTGGACATATTTACCCTCATGTGGCTTGTCCTTCTCACCCCACCCATGCTCTGGCTGTGATGATGCATATCTCTGGGAGTCAGTGGGAAATCTTTTCACAAACACTCGCTGTGTGTTGTGTCTCTTGTGGGCAGAGATGTTGCTGTGTTAGCCATCATTAGTTGATCTGCCTCGCTGACAAGATTGCTTTAAAGCCTAAATGTTGTTTCTGTTCTTAGCTGGGAACACACCATAGTTATAACTATAGCTTTGCCTGCATGGCCAAGTCCAGTTCCTCAGCTATGCTGGGAATGCTGGGTTCTGTGGGATGGAAACTGTGGAGAACAAAATGTGACAAGGAGTGTTGCATGAAAGAAAGTGAATGCCTTACTGGAACACTCTGAGAGCAAAAAGTTTTTTGTCTTCTTTTAACAATACTGCCCCAAAATTTACCTCAGTTTGTCTGGAAGTACTCCCTGAAGTCATGGGATTTCAGAGAAATGGGTGGGAGAGGTAGAGAAGTACTGATTCTGCCTTGAAGTGCTAGAAGTGGAGTCTAAATTCACGTAATAAATGCTTCTGCATTTTACACACTAAATTTTGCCTATTTTACTGATAATGTTTATTTATATAATTTTTAGTTTGAGATAGAACTGTAAATTTCCCTTGCTCACCAAAATCAAAAACTGGAACAGAAATTCATCTTCATTCATCATGGTCTTGGAGTACCCTCAGCCATGAAAACAAAATATCTACTGGGATGGTAGTTTACCTTCCATTGTCATGGATTGAAAGAGTCAAGTCAATAAAAATAAAATCTAAACTCTTCTCCAGTGGGAACTCCCTCTCTTGTTCCTCACTGAGATATCTCTCTTAGGACATGGAAATTGAATGGGATGCACCTGGGGTAGAGTGCTCCTCTATCTGTCTTCTTCCCCAAGGAGTAACAGAGGGAGTAGGACAACATGGCTGAGTGAGGGTGAGGCAGGGAGGAAAAAGCATCTTCTTTAGGTCAGGAGAAAAAAATTCTCTTTGGGAATAGCACAGGAGTGCAGGAGGGTTGATATTCCCATTTTTCTTGGGATTTCTTTGAATACAAGAATATTTTATAAGATTTCTGTGGTGTTTAAGGTCAATTATCTGTCTTTGGCCCAATATACTGCCCTAAGATCCGCTCTGTTTTTTTATTAATGGGGGTGTTTTGAGAAGTTTCTATGGTTCTATAATGTATGTTGGCCTTTCTAGACAGAAATGACCATTCAGAATGGAATGGGATAGGGAGAGGACAGAAGACCAATGCCCTGGAGTAGCTCGGTGAGACTTGAGAAAGGGTTGAGAAAAAGCAGAGGAAACATTTATTTTTCCACACCTGCTTTACGCAAGGTAAGGCTTATGGTGGCATGGCAAGACCTGTGTGTCTCAGAGAATGAAGGCCACAGCAATGAGAAGAAAATCCTTGGACAGTGTGAGCTGGTGGAATGCTTGGAGGGTGTGATGCAACCAGAGAGCCCACTTTTGCCCAGAGTGCAGAGCAGGGGAAAAAAACCCAAGAGAAATTATTGCATTTCTCCAGAGATTAAAAAAAAAAAAGGTTTATATGAAGGGAATTGTGGTCATGCAGTAGTGGGAAGGACTGTGTGACCTGGCCAGGGGTGTGAGGGGATTTGGTGTGCTGCTCTCATCACAATGTGGGACCATCTGCCTCCCAGCTAGCAGAGCTGGGTGTAGATGAGAAGCAGCAGAGATCAGAATATGACCTCCAGCAACTTTGGGGGTAACAGCTACTCTGTGAGTGACATCCTGGAAACAGCCAGGGGGAAATCAGAGAGAGATAAGGTATCTGTGTCTCTCTGACCATTGTCCTCTGTCAGTTTGCAGAATTGCAGATTAGGTCTTTTTCTTTGGTCTCTCTTGCTGGTTCTCTGTGCAAGTGCCACAGGGCTGTGATAAGGAGGAGGTGGAATGGTGCTCTAAGTACACAATATTTTTCCATTTTTCTACTGAAACAAAATATGCTGGAATCCTTCCTTTGCTTTTGCCTCCCTGCATCCAGAAAAGGAATCTTGGGATGTGCAGCAGGGGAAGGAGAGAGGGTTTATGGGAGGGCTATGGAAAAGGGGTTTTCATCCTCTGTGCCAAACCTTGCAGTTTACAGCATGGGTTTGCATCTTGCTGCCACGGTGTGACCACTGCACACTCAAACCTGCATCAGACCTTTTTCTTCTCCCTTCAGCCACCCCTTCCTCACTCCACGGAGCACCCCAGGGCTCCCTCAGCACCCCAGGGGGGATCATCACGGGTGCAGGCAGCTGCAAGGGGACAGCAGGCTGCCATTTCTTTGTCTTACTCTCTTTGGTGACATGATTTGCTGGCCAAATTATCCGTGTAGGGTTTTCCTGAGTGAGGATGGTGTAGACAGCTCAAAGAGCAGATGATTTTCAGGCTGGAGCAGACCACGGTGTCTGCAGCCAGCTAATGGAAGAAGGAAACACTCATAGGACAGGGGGAACTGTGACAGGCCAAATGAGAATGGAAATTTTTTTTAGCCAGCATGGGCAGATCTGGAATTGATCCCACAGGTGGAATTACCCTTCCTTAGGGAGCAGCCCCGGCTCCCCGGGGAAGGCAGAAAATTCAGACTTTTCTGCATTTTGCTGGGAGAGGGAGGAGCAGGGCAGGTTTCTGCCCTGGGGATCCAGTCACCCTGGCAGCACAGGGGTCGGGGGTGGCTTTCATTCTTCCTGCAAGGTTGAGTCAGGGCTGTGATGAGCAAGTCTTGCATAAGCAGGAATGCCATCGCCAGTGGTAAGCTGAAAAACGCAGAGCTCTATTTTCAAAGACAGCTCAGAGGTTATTTATGTACGGAAATGCTCCTTATCTCTTAATTCCCAGACTGATGGGTGGAAGATATGCAAAGAGTGACTTCTGTCAGGGACGAGCTCACCAGCACTGCTACTGTCTTGGCAAGGGGGAGGGTTCTCGCTGCCTTCCCTGGTAGCAATGCTGACTAAGGGCCATAGGAATCTTAATTCCTGGCCCAGAGATGGCAAGCCAAACTATCTGATGGGCTGCTTGGCTGACAGTTAATATCCTGTCGCAGAGAAGTAAGTGCTCATGATATAGCAGCTTTTTTTTTTTTTTTTTTTTTTTTGCACCTGGAAGACCCGTGTGGGAAAGCCCAACAAATTCTCCATTTTGTGCTTAACCATCAGCTTTGCCCTGAAAGAGCCTAAACCAGAAGAGTTACTTTATATTTCAAAGAATATAACAAAACTACTTGGTATCAAAAACGTTATAAATTTTTTTACCATGATTAGTCTCAGATATTCAGGCTAGATTCATAAATTCAATCTTATTTCCTTGTGGCTGGAACATTATTAGTAGATAGAAATTTGCAGCTGGAAATTAGCTAATGATTCCTCTGTAAGTACAGCAGATGGATGGCAATCCAGCTTCTTTTCCCTGGCTGTGCTAGCATTGGCATTCAAACAAAAAAAAAAAAATAGTAAGACATTTATTAATGAGTGGGGTAGGCAAAAGGGAAAAAAACCCCCAAACCTAGAGCAATGAACACAGGTAATAGGGTGTCATTATTAAAGAGCTGTCTGTCAGAGAAGGACATGCATAAGAATTAGATGTCCTGGAAAAGGCTATGAAAATATATCTCTACTTCTGTTTGATGGAATCACATTTCAATTTTCATGAACTTTTCACAGACTAAATATATTTGTGTCTAAAGAAATCCTATCTCTTAGTAAGCAGTAATGACAACTTTATTTACACTGAATGACATTTTCCTACTGATTTGGCCAGAAAGAATTAATTATTTTTCTACTGTAGGGAAAGAAAATACCTCATTAATAAATTTTTCTTGGTGATGGTGGTATTCTTGGTATTGTGGATCGTGTGAAGAGAAAAAGTCAAACCTACTTCATAGGGTTTATAATATAGAAAAAAGAAAAAAAAAATTCCTTTTGCATGAAAAGGAATTTTTTAACATATCTCTTTTGGGAGAATTGACTGAAAGGTTCTGTCTTGCTGGCTGCCTGACTCTTGAGAGAAGCCTTGCAGGCAGGGGAGCAGGATTTTCTGTTTTCTGCTTTGGCAGACCCCAACCTCAGTTTGGCCTCCCCAGTTCAGGCTGCCAGGCAGGCAGCTGCCAGTGAGGGAGCAGAGGAATCAGTGCTTAAGAGCAGAGGAGGATGAACTGCCTTGGAGAGGAGATGAGAGAGAAGTGGGGTCCATGAACCCCTTCCTGCTGGGCTGCTGGGATCAGGTTGGTTTCCCACAGCAGAGCTGGGGAGGAATGCACCTGACGCCCTGAGAAAAATAATGTCAGGGGCTTGCTCCTTGCATCTCACCTGGAAATTGTGAAAATGGAAACTGAGGCTGTTTCTGGGTTTATGATGGAAATTCTCTCCTTTCCTTTCCTTTCCTTTCCTTTCCTTTCCTTTCCCTTTCCCTTTCCCTTTCCCTTTCCCTTTCCCTTTCCCTTTCCCTTTCCCTTTCCCTTTCCCACCCCTTGTTGCAACCCACAGTAGAGCATTTCCAATTGAAAATCCTTTAGGCAGCAGGATCCTGAATCAGCCCAAATCCCTGCATGTTGTCCACAGATCTCTTGATCCCAAGGGAATGGCCAGTGCATTAAGGAGCTGCTGTGTGTGACTCAAGGTGACCAAATTAAGCCCTCTGCATGAATAGTGGTTCAAGGGTGCTGATGCATCGTTTCTTTTCTGTAGTGAGAAATTGGATGAGAAGGTTCACATGAGCTCATTCGGTCTTTATGGGCTTGAACCAGCTTCCATTGGAGTCAATAGGAATCTTTCCATTGACTTTAATGAGAGCTAGATTGGATCCTAAATTAGTACCTTCATCCTTCAAATTGTTTAGCAGTGCCTATCCCCATCCATAATTAACATAAACTGGCTGTGATAGTCATCAACAGGAAAATTATACCAAAATGTCCTCAGTAGGTTTATTCCTGCTCTCACTGAAGATGATAGGAGTCTCATAATTAACATCAAACAGGACTGGTTGTCTGTGTATCGTGATTATAAAATATCTTGATATATTTTTAAGGGAGAGTTCAGTTTGAGCAACTTCTTAATTGCATGTCAGGACTAAAAGGGTTGTCTGTGACCAAAGAGGGCCACATTGAAAAATCAGGCAGTATTAAGGAGCATGATTTGACTTTGTGGCTACATAAATCAGTATTTGAGTTTCTCATTTGGTATTCACTGAAACGAAAACATAATCTGAGTTAATTGCTCTTCCCCAAGGTGCCTTGTTGCGCAATGTTTTATAAAATTAAAGCCTGTTAAGTACACACGAAGAAACATACTTTAGATGCAGAACATAAAATACTAGCACCTCTAATTCTGCTGTCATGTATGGTTGATTAACCTGGTACAACAGAAGCCTTGGGGAGAGTTTCTGTGCTGTTAGAAAACATATTTCCACTTAAGGGAATTTAGACAACAAAGGGATCTCACAAATCCCATTGTTGGAGGCTAGGCTGACATTCGGGGTATCCATCCGAGCTGTCTCACAAAGCCGTGGAAGCTAGGGGAAAAAAAGCAGCCTGCATCCCATTTACGGATAGTTATCTGTCACCCCAGTGCCTTCCACAGCAATTAACAAATAATTAATCAAGTCCTGTAGCCCTTGCTAGGGTGATGTTCCTGTTGGCTTCAGCAGGAATTTTCCCTGGAGTCAGAGTGAGTCTGGGGCGAGGAGTGGGGGACAGCGTGGGCAGTGGGGGAGATGCTGGAGACAGCAGTGGGAAGGTCACTGTGCTGCCATGCTCCTGGAAGGGAAAGCTGCTCTGAGAAACCCCAAATCTCAGAGGTTTGAATTTCCTGAGCCCCTCAAATGCATAGACATAACACAAATGGAGAAGAGGCACGTGAGATCGATGAGATGGAGCTGGAGAGCGGCATGAGGGTTATCCATGGGGAGGACATGGTGGTCTAGGAATAACAAAGGAAATGCTGTAAGGAGACCTCCCCATCCCCAGTTACTCCAGGCTCTACCTGCTGCTTGCAGATCCTCCTTGGAGCAGGCAGGGAGCCATGGAGGGCAGATGGAGCGCATCAGCAGCTGCCTGTTGGACCAGAAGCTGTGCGGGAGCATGTGGGAAGATCAGGAAAGCTTATCAGATAGTTTGCAGCAGTGAAACTGCCTAGTAAGGCATAGTGTGGGAGCTGGGGGTATCCGGGTGAAGACCAGCTGGGATCTTGCCAGGTGTGTGTGGTTTGAGTTAGGGTGAATTGAATCTTCTCCCAGGATGAAAGTGAGCCTGTATCTTGGTAACAAAACCAGCTGGTGTTTCAGGTTGCTACCTGTTTCTGCTCCTGACCTGCCCTGTGCTGCCCTCATGGCTGGCCCAGTAGCCAGTACCTCACTCTGAGCAGGTCTAAACCCTCAAGTGAACAGGCAGAGGTGAGATAAATAGGATAGGATGCCTGGATTATAAACCTGGTTATAAACCTGCAGCTCCCCTTTGTCTTTGCTAATGCTGCCCTTACACCCTGCACAGAGAAATCTTTGGCTTCCAGTTCTGCCAGGGAAGGGTTTGATTGCATACTGGGAAAAATTTTGCCTTTGAAATAATGATCAAGCAATGGAAAACATTGCCCAGGGAGGTGGTGAAATCACCATTTCTGCAAATGTTCAGAAAACACATGCATGTAGCACCCAGGAGCATTGTTTAATGTTGGACCTGGCAGTGCTGGGTCAGTGGTTGAACTTGAGGACTTTAGAGGTCTTTTCCCAACATTAACAATTCTATGATTCTCTTGTAATTAAAGGAATGGCTCCTCAGTACTGGAGAACCATCATTTGCAGTGTTTGTTGGGCATGTTTGGTCCACACCAGCAATGCCCAGGCTGCTGAATGAAAACTGTTCACTGAAATGTGCACAAATGCTTTCTTTGCTGCATGTCAGCACATCCCTTCTCAGACTTTGCAAGAAGTTTTGTTTCCATTTTATTCAGCCTCAATAACTGGGGAATTTGCTGCAGCTAATGTGTCTTGAAGAATGGGAGAGGAGACCTGGTGACATGCCAGCAAGGCAAAGTGATGGCTGTCCTGGCACCTGACTTGACGGGTCTGTGGATGAGCTGTCTACACCTGGATTATTTATTTTCAGAAAGATAGATATTTTCAGAAGGGAACTTCTCCAATCCATCCTAAGTGAAGGAGGAAAAAGATGGGGATTTTGATTCTTCATGACTATTTATGTCAGCTAGCTGAAACTCTGCACATTGATTCTTTACCTTGTCGTCACCTTCAAATCTGGTAAAAAGTTTAGGACAAAGAACAGAATTTTACACTGCATCTGACGCATAAAGGAAGAGGATTTTTTTTGGGAGGGGGCTTCATGGAATGACTGTTCCCTTGACACCTGCAAAAACGAGCCTTTGAGCTTCTGCCAGAAAATTTCTTACTGTCTTATGTAGAAAAATGCTAGATCTTCTAAAGGATGTTACAGCTATATTTCCAGCTATCCAAGCCTCTGTAGTTTTCTCAGACTTCCTAAAAAATAACAGTAGTACTTCAAAAAGTTCTTTAGCTTGCTCCTGTCAGACTCCTGGGGTAGGTGTCCAGGCCTGCTCAATTAAAATACTCCTAAATTCAGCAGATGCTGCCTCACCCCCTTCTCTCCTGCTATTTACTATTCCACCCACACCAGGTTGGAGCTGCTGCAGATTGTGCTGGGGCTGGGGCTGTGCAGGTGTCTGAGGCTGGAAATTTCAGCTGCTTCCTTTGCCATCCCTGAACTTTGCCACGTCAGACACTGGGAGCCATGGGGAATCCGACCTGTGAGTCAAATATGGCATTCACTCTCTGGTTGCATTAAATGTAACCCACAGCATCATTTAGCCCTCTAGGCTGGAATCTGCCTTAGTTATGGGCAACTTAAAAAAACTGAGAAAGATGCAAGAAATGAGATTCCACAAGCCCTTCTAGTGGTTCTGCCTGGCCTTAAGCACTAGGAAACCTCTTGAATATGTTGGCTAATGCCCCAGCACTCACTCTCCTACGTGACCTCTACGAATATCCTACGTGTGGCTGCAGTAACTCTGACATTGAGTAATGTCTCCAGTCTTTCAAGAGCTGTACAAATTTCAACTGAACTTTCATACTGACTCTGCTAGCAAGATCACCTACACATTCTCACAGCAATTCCAGCTTTAAGCTAAGGTGGAAATGTGCTGGTATATAAATCCTGCCATTCTGGCTCTTTGAACATGAATGCTATCAGTTTTCAAAGTTAGCCAGATAGGACAAATATGTTCCTTTCTTTTGATCACTGAGGGTATATCAACACCTGGTAATTTCTCTGAGGCCTGCTACGGTGAAGGCTGTCTTTCTCCAAAGACTATGGAAAACATCCAGGGTGATGCTTTTTCTAGGCCAAAATTAATGTTGTGAATAATTTGGGTACTCTCGTCCTCCTACCCCTGTATTTCACACACAAGGAAATACAAGCGATAGTGTGGCTTATTTGATAGACCCCAGCACTGAACTCAGGAATTCTTGGTTCATAGCCCTGTGCTCAAACCCTTTCTCCTGCAGCACTCAAATTAGGGTCTGGTATGTTCTCAGTAATAACATCCAGTGATTTGTCCAAGTGTAATAGAATAATGCCATATGCTTTGGTTCCTAGGCCAAATTCTCATTTTGGCTTTACTCCACTGGCTGTAACAAAACGAGACAAGTGGGAACATTTGACCTTGTAGGGACTGTGGAGGTGGTCTTCTGATTTCAACATGGAACTGCTTTGCTGTGATGCCTCAGTCTTTATTTTGAACATGGGAAGTTTCAGGGAGAAGCAGCTGCTTGCATTGTACTGGTGACTTCATGGGATCTGCCCACAGGAAATGTTTCTACCATTTCCATCAATGCCCACTTAGCAGTGACCTTGCTTATCCTTATAAATCTGGGGAAGTGTAGAGTTTAATTTTGTACCTGTTGAAAAGATTTTTGATGTCTCTGGTCATCCCATCTATAGGAGGGTCTGTTCTGAATTAACTAAAGGATGGCCACTAACCAAGAACGGCAAATAAACCATCTGTCTTATGTGGGGAAGTGTAAAACAAATGTCTGCTGTGTTGAAGCTTGTTGAGTAGGAATTATCCAAGTGCCTTATACATCAATTACAATTGTGTAGCTGATTTATTAGAAACCCCTGAAAAGGGAGAAAAGGGCCAAAATCTAGGTTGACAGCTGTCTGAAACAAAAAGGCAGAAGAAATTTGGAATTTTTCTTCCTAAGGAAGTTGTGGTGTTTCAACATTAGTAAAACATGCATCTTCCATCAGAAGATAATTTCAATGGAAAATCATTGAATAGCTCAAATCTAAGAGAGTCATGTGCTCTTCTTCACTGGAATGCTTGAAAAAACTGCTAACTCCAGATCCCAAAAAGGACCAAAGCATATTTATCTTCATTTTATAGAAAGACAGAAAAGATATATGGACACAAAAATGTCTGTGGTGAGCCTGAAAATGAACCCTTCATACACAACTTTCTGGATTGATGCCACAACCTTCTCATGGAATTGTGGAGCTAAATTTTCTCATAATTTATGTATTGCCTCTTATTGAAATCTTTGATTTCTTTCTTTCTTGGTTTTAATTTTCCTCTTAAGGAGCTTAAAGAAATCAAATTAACACCCCTTAAAATATTTCCCAAGAATTTAGATTAACAGTGTTTACAAAGGACTGACAATCCTTCCAAATAAAAAAATCCCAAAATATATTTTCTCAGTAAAAATTGCACTCCTCCAGTGATACTCCTCTCTCCTCTCCCTGCAGTAAATATTAACATTTATCTTGAAATATGTCAGAGTAATAAATGAAGTATATTCATAATATAATAGTAATAAAAAGTTTCATAGTGTCCCAAGAAGTCCCGAGGGAACTTTAGCTTTGCTACTGAATTTAGGGAAAAAAATAATTTTAGCATTAGTGAAAATATTGATCTATAAGAGGCAGAGGGAAGAAATGCCTTGCTGAATATATTACCTGTGAGGGGAGAAGACAAAATAACTAAATATTACATGTAGTGTATGTTGCCCACCTTGGTTTTGTCCCAAGCTTACACAGGAAAAAATTAAAAACCAGGCTGAAAATAGAAAAAAAATGGAAGACCTATCTTTCAGCTTGGAATGACTTCTCTAGGAAGTAGAGCTCTTCAAATATGTTCATGATTTAAGGAAGAAGAGGAAGTGATTTGTAGAGGTGTGCATGTCTAATCAAGCTTTCTGAACCAGTTGTTGCACTGGGCTGGGATGTTATTTATGACAAAGAGTTTTAAAGGTCACTTGGAAAGAGAGAGTACCTTTGATGGGTGACATTCTAGCCCAATGGCAAGCATGGCATAAATTAGCAATTATAGAGACTTTCACACACTTTAACACAGTGGAAAAAGAGAAACATTTTCCTAATAAAGGAGCATGTAGTGACAGGACAGGGGGGGATGGCTGCGATTTGAAAGAGAGTAAGTTGAGATTGGATATCAAGAAAAAATTCTTTACTGTGAGGGTCATGAGGAAATAGAACAAGATGCCCAGAGGAGATGTGGAAGCTCCATTCTTGGAAGAGTCCAAGGCCAGTTTGGATAGGGCTTGGAGCAACCTGGGATAGTGGAAGGTGTCCCTGCCCATGGCAGGACGATGGAACGAGATGATCTTTAAAGTCTCTTCCAATTCAAATCATTCTGTGGTTTTATGATTCCATTCCTTTCCAAATATTATAACTATTAATATTGTACTTTCTCTAAAACTAGAAAAAGAAGAAATGCAGTGAATAAAACAGAGACTAGGTATGGATTCATCGCAATTAATTTTAGCTTTCTAAAAATTAGGAGTATGATATAAACTAGTTCTCTGGATTACTGCTGTTCTTGCTGGGAGACATGGGCACCAGAAGTTGTATATTCATCACACATTCCTTGGACAGCTTTTCAGTACAGAGTGACTAAATTAGGGTTGTGCCTCTCCATTGATTTCACTGGGATGTTGACAATTAGTTTTGCTTAATATTGAACTTCTAGTCAGCTACACCGAGGAGGGAGAGGCTCCATCCCAGGTAAAACTCATGCCTTTGAAGTCAGTGACAGCAATTCCAATGACTTAGATGCCATCACATCATCTGTCATGAATGGTTTATTTGTGTGACTCCCTAAATCAGGATACTGCCATTCTAAAATGTTTTAAGTTAGCAAAGAAAGAGGAACTGAAGTCATCCCAGCTAACTTGAAGTATTTCCTGAGTAGAGGCCCTCATGTGAGCTCATGGCTCTCAGATTCTTTATATAGACTGGGGAAAAAGTATTAATTTTTAGAACATGATTCATATCACTAATTTTAGCTTCCTTGTTTAGAATGATGCAATCAATTTCAGCCTGGAAGTGCCTAGTTCTCTTCTCTTCATTGATTTACAAGGGAGTCTAGACGAGCTGTAGATACCTCTGTTGTAAACTTTTTCTTTTGGCCATGTGAAACTTAATTCTCATCATAGCCCTTTTAATTCATGTTTCAGGATCCTTTGTCATCTTATTTTTCTGCCTTGATATCAAAATTGATATGCACCATCCAGGATAGTTCCACTTATAAAAAACTGTTCTACTTCGGTCAGCAAAACTTGACTGATGTTAGAGTAAAATGTTTCCTACTATAAGGAGCAAGTTTCTTTCTAATCTTGTTAAGCAATGGTAAGGATAATTTTACACATACTTCTGAATAGGTTTGATAGCACAAAAATTGAAGTGTTTTGTAAATATTGCTAGGTACAGAAAACATTAAAAAGTCCTGGTACAGATGCTCTTAAGTTCTGCCTTGCATAGTCTTCAGTCTGAAAGGAAAATATTCCATTAGGTTTATACCCCTTCCAAGGTTTTCTTGCAGATATATATCAGAAAGGACATAGCGTGAATATAACTGAGCCCAGAGTTTGTATCATAGTCTTTAATGATTCCTTCTCTAGCTGGAATCTACCTGTGGAAGAAGGTCAGTCAGAAGCTTCTTTCTATGACTTTACCCAGAGAGGATAACAAATATAGGTAAAAAGTCAATTATTCACTCTGAAACTTTAGGTAGTTTCTGCTTAAACTCATTTTTGAGGAGAAATACATATTTTGTCAGTCATTAGTTGAATATTAATAATGTGTCTTAGCTTACAAAAGGACAACAGTAACATTTTTAAATATTGACAAGAGCCTTTAAACTGAGATCTGGAGCTCTGCAGATCTTGCATTTAGTCACTAATTTGTTGAGCTTTGTTTCCAGAATTTTGATTTTCTGTCTCTCTTGTGATGATGGTTCCTCTGAGAAATTCAGATTCAGTATTCAGTATTAGAGATCTGGATCTTGGGATATCATGAGGATTCATATTCAGGTTCCACCTTGGGACTGATTGTTTGTTACTCAGAAACATAGAACCTGGAGCTGTATTTTGATGAAAATATTAGATCAAAGCCTGATAGATGTCAAAAAGTAATTTAGGTCTTGATACTCCTAAGAAAACAACAGAGAGCAAACTAGAAAACATCCCTATGTCTCTGAATAAATCTATAGTCATGAAATCATGGAAAAAAATCATATAATGATTTGGGTTGGAAGAAACCTCAAAAATCATGTGGTTCTCACCCCCTGTCATGGCCAGGGATGTCACTCACTTGATCTTGTTGCTTAAGACCTTGTCCAACCTGGCCTTGAGCCAGTCTGGCTCCCACACTTTGAATATTGTGTGCAGTGACGGTTTTCTTAATTTCAAAGAAGATATGACAGAACTGAAACAAGAAAATAGAATAACTAGAATAAAACTGTTCATCCTTCAAAAGAACTGACATAACAGAGGTTACTTCTCCATTTTTGGAGAAGGAAAATAAGGAAATTTTTCTCTTTTTTTTTTTCTTTTCAGTAAAAGAAGCAAACTATATAAAATAAAATGAGTTAGTGCCAACCACAACAAACACAGAAAGAAAAGGTTACTCTTATAACATGTAGCTGAACCTTGGGAGTGTCCACCACAGGACCTTGCAGATGACAGATTCACAAACTCATCAAAGTTCTTCTGAGGTGGTTTAGTTCTAGCCAGGGAAGGCCTTGAACCAGTTTGTTAGAAGCATAGAAAACAGTCTTCTAAGAATATAGGTCTCACTTTTCCTTGCTCATTCCTTATGCTTCCTTCAACAGGCACTTCCTGTTGAACATAGCTGAAGACAGGGTTAACGCCAGGTCGACCTTTGGTTTCACAAGACAGGGCCATTTTTATGCCATGGTCATGGCTTTGCCTTCAACAAGACTTTTGCCTTGTGTACACATGCTGAAATTAGTTCAAATCTTATAACCCTAAATGACACCTTATTACTTTGTCTTCATCTATTCCAGACGGCGTGCTTGTACTTTGAGTCTCTCTGAGCTATTACTGACGACAGTAAATCCTCTGGATGACTATCAATGCTTGAAGCACCATGAATTCTAATCTGACTGAGGTCTGTGGAAGTCAGGTGGTCTTTGATGGTCTATCTCTATTATACAGACACCAAGAAACACCAAGGGGGGAAAATGTATGGCTTATGTGGGAATACTGATAGTTGATGGGATTTTTGGTGGCCTATCTACACCTTTTTTTTATTGTCTTGACAAGAAGTTAGTTTTGAAGATCTGGACAAATTATTCCCTTTCCTTAAAAGTCCTTTGTTCCTTTTACATTTCCCTTCTTATGGACTCCTATGTCACCATTGTGTAGACAGAGTGGCTTTGATGGCAAGGTTTCAAAATCCAGTCACTTCTGTCAGTCATTGAAGTTAATAACACAACCATGACTGTAAAAGGTGTACCTAGGCAAAGCAGAACTGGAATTACAGGAGAATAACTTCTTGAAGTGCCCAAGGGGAAAGCTGAATAAACAAGGGCTTCTAGCCTGCTCAAAAATGTGTCAAAATTATGTCTGCAAAATGTAATAATGGCATAATAGGAACTCAGGCCATACATTGTCCAGTAAAATATGAATGTAAATGTTTGGAAAACTGTTGTGCTCCTAACAAGCTGTGTTGGAATCTATTATTTGGCTTAGATTTCACTGAGCGTATGATGGGGCCTTGTTTAATGTGAAGCCTTGATTTCCCTCATTATTTCAGTTTACCTTTTTATTTTCTCAATATGTTCATATCATGATGGCATTTGGCATTTCTCAGCTTTCAATTTGCGTTCAGTGTGAGACCTGGATTAATCCCTCAGCTGATGTAACCCTGAACACTTCATTAGCACCAAGCAGATTTACATCAGCTGAGGATGTGTTTTGGACCCTTTTCACCCACAATATTCCCCCCTCTTTTATTTCTTTTTTCTGTCTCATGGCTGTCTAGCTAAAGAAGAAGTTTGGTTGGGCACATCTTGGGATCTATATGGAAACTTCAGCCTGAGGACGGAGTGATGTCTCTCCTTCAAAATCCAAATATTTGCTTTTTAATTAATGAAGAGTTCAAATTTAAAGGGACAAATTAAAACTGATTTAGAAGTTGTATACAAGAATTTTCTTTTACTGTTGCTTTAAAATCTATCAGAGACATATTTGATGTTTTTGCAGCTGTATGGCTCTTATACAACCTAAGGACCATTTATTGGAATTTTTGAGTGAACTTTTGTTTTTATAGGTGTATAAAAGTGTTATCGAAGATATCTTGGCATTTTAACCAACGACCTAAATTTTGTCGACTTTAGTAAAAAATATAAGTCTCTTTTTTACCTTTCAGAAAACCCCTTTGGTTGACAGGTGCTGTTTTTCTCACAATGAGCCTTTCAATGCATTTATTTTACTAAGAGGTGGTTTGGATCGGAAAATAATAACACAATGAGTTAAATTCAGTCCTTGATTACACCTCTGTAAACCTGGAGTAAAGTCATGAAAGCAGAGAATTTTTCAGCATTTGCATCTATCTGCACAAATGCAGAAGGTTCTTTTGGGCAGAAACAAAATCTATCTTGACACTTTGCATGAAATCTAGTCAATCTTGGTTTTGATATAACTCCTTTCTTTTTTGTGGGCTTAAGAATAATTTTTTCTTTGACACAAGAGAGAGTTTTGCTCACAGTCTGAAAGTAGGTATGAAGCAGAGAACAATAAAGTGGTTTGTTTTGGGCTCCTCAGTCATTCACATGCAATCCTAGATCTTCTGGGTATTTAAATAACATAAGCTTTATTTGGTGGCCAAGGCAAGACTCAAATGAGTGAGTGATGACCTTTTGCTTCCACGCACTGACTACCATCAGATTTTCAGGTGGAACAAAGTGCCTGGTGGGAGAAGAAGCACTTGTCCTCTGGGCCAAGAGATGAGACCTGTAAATGTTATCAATGAATCACAAAATTCAATTGTTCCCTCCCCTTTTAATATTTTTTGTTTGTTTGTTTGTTTGGTTTGGTTTTTTGTTTCTTAATCTTGGTATCATTTTCAATGTAGTCTGCCTTACTAAGTGCAAGTGTGCTGGTTTTGAATGAGAATCCAACTACTTCATTAAGAAGTGTGTATATATATATATATATCCCACTAAAAAAGTGTTAACAAAAATTACTTTTATATTCTAATTAAAGAGATTTAAAGCCTAGTTTCTTGCCACCTCAGTCATTGCGTGCTTTGCCATTGACATCATTAGGAGAAGGATTGACTTGATCATTCCCGGGAGTCCTACAGAATAATTTTCCAGTCTTTGGGCTGGGCTGAAACCATAAAGTTTGTCTGGTTTGATGGGACGGAAGGACAAGCAGAAGAATTTGCTTTCAAGCATGACACTGTTCTTGTTTATAAAGGTTGCTTCCTGAAAAGCCCTTGGAGAAGTAGGGTGAAGAGAATATGCTCCACATTGCTGTGCCCAAATTTTATTTAAACCCAGCTCAAACCTATACTTCCTGGTCCATGTCACAGCTACGGGGGAAATGGGTGAGATGACCACTGGCCTTAGAAACTCTGCCCCATCAACCTTTTTTGTTGGTTCTCCTAATTTTAAACCTTTCTTTTTGTTCTTCTCTTGACTCCTTCCACTCTGTCAGCACTATTTTTGAAGAACGATGCTCAGCCTGGAAGCAAAGCCCCAAGTCTCATGTTCTGAGCACAGTTGCATTGCTGCTACTTTCAGTTACACACAATGGGTGTGATGTCCAGAAAAACATTTATTCTTTTCTGCTACAACATCGAGTCACTGATGTCTCAGTCTGCAAGTCAACCTCTCCATCTTGGGTTTTCTGACAGCCAGGCAAACTGAATTTTCTAGAAAAAGTCCGTATTTACAACATGTCAGTGATGGTGCTTTAGTTAACCACACTAAATGGTACCTGATCCACCTCCAGAGACAGCCTGAAAAGTGTGAGGTGCACTGATTTAACACTGACCACGGTGTGCTGTTGCTCTGACATTCCTTCAGGATGCCCAGAGCTGACCTTAGTCCTCCATCTGCTCCATCTCCTTAAGGCAGTGACACCACCTTATGACCAGTGTTTTCTGTCCCCCTTCTTCTGCTGTGTCAGAACTGACAGCTGAGCTGGATGCTGATGAGTCAAGGCTTGGTGGAAACCAAAACACATATTTGTGGATAATAAATTCAGACCCTGAATGAACACCCATGTTGCAGCAGACCGGTACCCAGGTGGGTGTTGGAAATGTGGGATGTGAATTCATTCAAAGGATGCTGGGGCTGTAATTTACAACCTCCTGGTGTATGTTATTCTTAAACACTTGGTTCATTAACACTTCTCTAGATGTTAAAAGAGGTTCGTAAATCGATTGGTAGCCAGGAAAAATGAGCAGCAATGAGGTAATTTTAGTTGGAATGGGCTCATTACCACTCCAACTGTCAAAAATTTTTGAAGCCAGATTTATTCCTTTTCCCTTCTTTCTAACAGCCAACACAGGCTGAGGGCATTTGGTTTGATTTTTTTATTGTAGGATAAGGAGGAACTGAAAAAAATCAAATTCGGGAAAGGACAGGTAAACAGCAGATTTTCCTAGAGGGCTGAAAAAGTGCTTGAAATAGAGATTCTCACCAATCTTGGATTTGGTTTAGTCTAAGACTAGACAGAGTGATTTCTAAGTTTGTCCCTTAGGAACTGCATGTGAAGAAGAACTTCATCCTCTTTTGGTGCAGCATTATTTTCAAATCATGGCAGGGATTTTACTGATGTAAAAACAAAATAAAGAAGGGGAAACCCCTCCGTATTTCTCAGATTTTTTTTTTTTCTCTCATCCGAGTAATGGCAGAATGAGGCTGGATTATCAATGAAAATCTGAACTCCAAGCAGAAATTACTCAAGTCCTGAAGCAGAAGGTCAGGGGTGAGATCTTGAGGTGGCTGTAATTCGTGATGTTCACACTTGCTGAGAGAGGCTTTGATGAGTCCAGTGAGCTCAGGGAATCCCCAGCTCTGATCTACAAACGTAGGCTACCATGAAGAGATAGGAGCATGTTCCTGGGGACAGATACAGCGTTCCCCTCAGGTTCACTTTGGACAAAGGGAAAGTAAGATATCTTGAGGCTAGTGTAAGATTATGAAACCCTTCACTGGAGTGTTTATTCCTGATCGGGTAACACACAATTACTCTGTCCTTCCTGTTCATCCACTCTTGCCCTTCTTATCTCTTACATTTCATGATAGTGGTTGAATTGCTTGATCAAAGGAAGCTCTGGCTGGGATTTATCTCAGCTAACTGTAGGCAACCAACACATAGGCAGGTAAGTCTGAGTTAGTCACTCTGGGCTGCTTTTATTGTCAATAGAGATAACCAGGTATCTCTAGAGAGCAATTAATCTGATACTTGTTTGATATCTATATTAGGATGAGATGAATCACCTTCTCCAGACGCCTCTTCCTCTCTATTGACTGTAAAGGGAACTGAGGATGACTAGCTTAGATGTAGGCATCTGTGTTATAGATGCTTTAAGATAAGGAGATAAATCCAACCTCAGGGGAACCCCAGTCCTGAAAGTCTAAATGGGTAATGATTCTAGAAAACTTATTGCAGAACTAGAGATAATGGTTGAAAAGAACTTAGGCTCTCGTGGCATGAAACACGCAGTGTTTTTCACAAACTCCATGACGCCCTAAACAACAATGTTGGTGGGTATGTTTGAGACTTCTGTACTGTAGAACACTGTAGGCTGTTGTGCTTCATGCACTGCTTGCTCTGCAGAAATGGTTCCTGTCGCATTGCCACCTTTGTGCTGGTGACAAAGACTGTGCAATGACACCACTGTGCTTTTCCTGCTCATATCCACCTCTGATTAACTGCTTCAAGTTAGAAGACTGATGAAACACAGGTTTAAGTCCGAGGATTCAGGCCCTAATTTTGAGCCACACAGTGTCTTTCCAGTCTCTGACTACACAAACCTGTCCAAGGGTATTTGTCTCCCACAGTCAAGCTCTTCAGTAGCGAAATTAACCTTCTCTTTTCAGACACTTCAGACACCTCAGTAGGGAAATTTTTCCTCCTGTGGAAAACACCTACTGATTGCATGAATGACCTTTTCTTTCTCTAAGTATAGATAGATCTCACACAAATGGTTTTGACTAGATAACTAAATTCTGTATCCACCAAAGGCTGTAAATATTACATGTAATATCCATGTTGTCATCTTGCTTATAAAGTGCTGGAAGGGAAGTACAGTGGGAAATGTGTCTGTCTGCAGGGAAGGAGGGGCAAATTTCTGCTGGAGGAGTGGTAAAGATGTTATGATCAGAGGTGTCACTACAGCTTTTCATTAAGGCTCTGTTGAGTACAGAGGGATCATGCTTCACCAGCTCTGCTGCTGGTATTGTTTCTACCACCTCTCTTGTTAATCAAGGTTCTTTGAATACTAGACTAGGGAAAGATCTGTGGCTAGTAGCTTGCCTAGTTGATAGTTATGTTTCTTTTTATCAGACAGGAGATGAGAGCCAAAATAATATGAGTTTGCCATGGTTTAAGCCCAGACAACAAGAACCACATGACTATTCAGTCACTGGCACTTAGAAGGATGGAGAGGAAAGCCAGAAAAAGGTAAAAACTATGGGTTGAGATAAGAGCAGTTTCATAATTGAAATAAAGTCCAATATCATAATAATAGTCATAACAACAATAGCAATTAATACGAATTGCAATGGAAAGGGAGATAACAATAAGAGGAGTAAAATCCAAGTGGGACAAGGGATGCCTAACACAATTGCTCACCACCTGCTGACCAAAGCCCAGCCCATCCCAAGCAGTGATTGGCCCCTCCTGGACAACTCCTCCCAGTTTATATACTGAACCTGACATTTTATGCTATGGGATGTCTCTTTGGCCAGTTTGGGTCAGCTGTTCTGGCCGTGCTCCCTTCCAGCTTCTTGTGCATCTCCTCACTGGCAGAAACTGAAAGTCCTTGATTTAGGGTAAGCACTAAGCAACAACTATAACATCAATGCATTATGAACATTATTTTCATACTTAATTCAAAACACAGCACTTAATCAGCTACTAGGAAGAAAATTAACTCTATCTCAGCTGAAACCAGGCCAGAGCTTCATTTTCCCCTCGTTTGTACAGCTTCCCTTGGCACTTATGGTAGTTACATGTCAGTGTTACCTTACAGTTGTCATTGTTTCTGGTTTTGGCAGGCTATTTTAAGCAATTGAGGTCAGGTGAATACTTCCTATACAGCCAAGACCCATTAGAGAATAATTCTGGGTGACTGTGTTAACATTACTCTCTATTGAACTCTGTCTTGAAGATCTAAATATTTATTCTTTCTCAGTCATTTTCATAGCAAAACAAAAATCCAAAGGTATCTAGTTTAGTTTCTTGTAGCTGAATTAAAGGTTGAGTCTTTTTTAAACTTCTACTAGTAGGTATTTATGACTCAAAAACCTTTATGAAGCATTAAGTCAGGACATTTCTCTGCTACTTAATGTATTTCAGTATTTTCATTTTCATGTCATTTGTTAACAAGGAAATTGCAGTTTTGGTAAGTGTTAATATAAATGACTAGATATTTTTTCTCATGTATAAATACCACACCACTAAAGACGAAGAATATTTTTGTTTCTTCCAACTCTCATGTTTTATGTAGACAACTCAGAGCCGTCAAATGGGTGCTTAAACAGAACTTGTGAAGAAGGTGATTTTCTGAGGCAGGAAATGCTCATTTGTCCTTTTCTGAAGGTATGAATGTCATCATTTCCTTCTCTCTTTGTTTGTTACTCAGAATGAAAGGCCAAAAAAAAAAAAAAGAAAAAAGAAAAGAAAGGAAAGCACTTATGTCCCTTAGTTTGATGAGAAGTTAGTCAGGAGAGCAGAAACTGTCAAGCTTTCTTTGAGGGATGTGTATTTGGGATACATAACCAGCTAGACAAATACAGGTAGAGTTTAATTATCTTCTTTTAGCTCTGGCATAAAATGAAACTAGTTTCAGAGCAGGCACTAGAGCTACATTAGGGCTAAATTTTAAATAGATAAACTGAAGAGCAAAGGCATCCTCATCTGATGGGTGGGGAAAACAGACCCATGGAGATTAAAGACTGGAGCAGCAGAGGATTTAGACAAGCATTAAGGTCCCTTGCTCTGAAGGAGGCCCAGAAGCCAAGGCTAGCCAAGCTCCTGGCTTGTTTCTGTATTTTAAATTACTCCCAGTCCGATTATGCCCCTCCTTGTGTGAAGCACAGGGAGAACTGGCTCCAGGACACAGTTCTCATGGGCTGTCCTGGGGAGACTGAGCCCTTTGCATGCAAAGTGCCACTTAGGAATGGGTTTGCAGTGCAGAGCTCTGGGTGCAACTCCTCTTGTGTAGGGCACAGACATTGTTCTTAATCCCTGAGTGAGCTGGTCCAGCCAGGGCTTACATTTCTGATCTCCAGACCCCTCCACATCCCTGACAGAGACAGGTCACGTCTAGCCAGAGCTGAGTTACTCACACATCAACGCTTCCATTTTCACCAGAAATACAAGTCAGCACCTGAAATGCTTTCTTTTGAAAACAAACCCCCTTGCAGGCCTCGTAGGTCATTTCTTGGGTATCTTATTAAATCACTGGGTGGTGTGGCCAAAGGCAGAGCTGGTATCCCTGGCTCCTGTGTCTCAGTGGAGAATAACTGTGCATCCTGCAGCGAACCTTGCAGAACCTCACCAGTGGGCACCACTACTTCATCAGCCGACTTGAGCTTGAGCTCACAAAATTTTCTCTTTCCCAAGTATCACATCCCTCCTGCTCCCTTCTCATTTTTCCCACTCCTTTTTTTCCAAAGAGGTTTGAGTCTTGCATCTTTTTTCTAAACCTCTACAAGTGTAGAAGAATTAAAGAAGAGGGTTTCACCCTCATTGGTAGTAAGTGCATCTTGATTTAAAGATTTTATTTAATCAGTAATCTGGGATTTTTTTTTCCTTTCTAAATTCCTCTCTACAAAGAACTCATAGTGAAAGAGGCCAATTTTCTGGACAGTTACCAGGCAGTTTTCATCCCTTTTCTGATGCACAGGCCACCAAACTAATAGTTTCATGCTCTCAATTTCACACTCCAGAAATGACACAGAAATGTAACTGGAACACTAGTTCTACAGAAACAGTACCAGAAATAACAGATATGCCCTTCAGTATTAATTCCTTCAAGATGAATTGTGTTTTTTTCCCTAAAGCTTTTGAGTTCAAGGAAGCAGCATGGTTCTATCATAGATAATATACACTGTTTCTGGGAATCATCAGTGGGCCCAGTCTTTCCCTTTCCCCATCCCAGTTCTTCATCCTCAAGATGCCAAAATGTAACGAAGACATTCCATCAAAACATGGTGGGCTCTCCTCTCCTCTCCTCTCCTCTCCTCTCCTCTCCTCTCCTCTCCTCTCCTCTCCTCTCCTCTCCTCTCCTCTCCTCTCCTCTCCTCTCCTCTCCTCTCCTCTCCTCTCCTCTCCTCTCCTCTCCTCTCCTCTCCTCTCCTCTCCTCTCCTCTCCTCTCCTCTCCTCTCCTCTCCTCTCCTCTCCTCTCCTCTCCTCTCCTCTCCTCTCCTCTCCTCTCCTCTCCTCTCCTCTCCTCTCCTCTCCTCTCCTCTCCTCTCCTCTCCTCTCCTCTCCTCTCCTCTCCTCTCCTCTCCTCTCCTCTCCTCTCCTCTCCTCTCCTCTCCTCTCCTCTCCTCTCCTCTCCTCTCCTCTCCTCTCCTCTCCTCTCTTTTTCTTTCTTTTACTGACTCAGCTTAAATGACATTCCAGCACTTCATGGGAACATGCTGTTGGGTGATCTAGTATGAAAACATAAAATTTCTAAGCACCGTATCAAACTTTTTAGTTACATCTCAGATGAGAAAGCATAAAGGCTTTATTCATATTGTGTTTGCCTGTGCCAAAAAATCACAGCTTCTCAATGGAGAGACTGTGAAGTGAAATGGAACGAAAGACCTCATGGTATCACAGAGTGAAAAAAAAGTCATATGCCAAGGGAGTGACAGTCTTCCAATGGATTCTTTTCATTGAACACATGGGGGGAATTAAACTTGCCTCCAGCCACTACAACTTAGATGGAACCTCAGCCAAGAATGAAAAATTAATGTAACTATACTTCTGAGGTTGCAGTTGCCCTTATCCGAGACTAAAAAATCTTGAAGGCATATTTTCTTAGCAGATCCCTAGGTGAATTTGATTGTAGGAAAAAAGTCTTCCAAAATAACTTAGGAGCGAGAGACATAAGAAAAAGCCACATCTGAAAAATGAAGCCTCACAAATCTCACTTGTGTTTTAGTCACTGAGGCCAACTTCTGGATAAATTGCTAAATTGATAAAGTATTTTTTTCCCCCCTTCTCATGTTTCTCATAATATGGTTAAATACCTTTCTGAAATCCATGTTTCACCTGACCAACTTGGACTTAGTGCTGAGGTGGACTTCTCACAAGTCTATATGGGAAATCAGACAGGAGCAATGAAAATTCTCCTTCTACCATTCCAAAGAGATCATATGTGAATCAATTCTGTAAAGGCCCCACTTTTTCTAATTTTTCCACTGTTTCTAAGTAAAAATCCAAAAGACAAGAATAATTTAATAGAATTATAGATTCACAGAATGGGTTGGAAGAGACCTTAGAGCTCACCATGAGCAGGATCACCTTTCATTAGACCAGATTTCTCCAAGCCCATCCAACCTGACCTTGAACACTTCCAGGGATGGGGCATTCATAATTTCTCTGGGGAACCTGTGCCAGGGCCTCACCACCCTCACAGTAAAGAATTTCTTCCTTATATCTCACCTAATTTTCCCCTTTTTCAATTTGAACCCATTACTCCTTGTCTTATCACTACAGTTCCTAAATGAAACTTGTCCAACATGAGGAAAATGAATATGAAAGCTTTTATAATGTTACAGAAATCTGAAGCAAAGTGTCATCTTCATCCTGGAGAAAAATGGATCATTTAAATACAGGGTGTGTTGTCTTCCTTCCATGTAGATGGTTCATGCTTTTGTCCTGGCAGACAAGATGACATTAGTCCCACTGTGCTCAAAAGTGGGAGCTAGACATACCTAAGCTAATATCCATCTGATATCCATCTACTGTGGTCTTAAAGGTTATGGAGCAAGATTCCACAGCCTCCCTTAATATCCAGACTCTGTGATTATGGGACTTGTTATTCAGCATGCACTTGAATAGATAACCCAAATCCTTCCTGCAGCAGATTGAACCATTTTTTTTACCCCTGTCCTATCCTCAGTGCCACTGATGATTACCATCATCACTAAAATAGCCTTTTGTGCATGTGAGGAAAGCTTGGTTGTCCTCACTGAACTTCCTCCTTTCTTGACCAAACAAATCTTATTTCTGAAAACCCTCCTTGCAGGTGATGTTTTATACTGGCATCTCTCTTCAGTACATCTATACCTCTCCTCCTGGAAAGTTCCCACCTGTTAGGAATTTATGTCTCTGATCTCCCAAGTATAAGTTTCATAGAGCCATGGAATGGTTTGGGTTGGAAGGGACCTTAAGGACTATCTCATTCCAACACCCCTGCCATGGGCAAGGACACCTTACATGAGACCAATTTGTTCAAAGCCCTGCCCTACCTGGCCAGTTTCATGGTTACCTGGGCTAAACATAATTCCTTTGGATTTCTGGCCATTTCTCTAGTTTACCCAGTAAACATGAATCCTGATTTTTTCTAGAGTTTCTGAAAGCTCTCCCTCAATGCTGTCATATGCTGATTCTATGCAGGTACTGCCCAGTCTGTCACTGAGTGGTTTTCAAACTCTGGGACGTCTCTGCCACTCTAGTTTGAGTATTTTTTAGAACTAGTTCTGCACCTGCTTTTCAGTGATCATACCAGGCTTCAGAAGCATGTTTGCTGATAAGAATGACTTACGGGAATATGCTACAAACCTTAGAATAGTTTTGTTATATCAGATTTTTATGTTCCCTCCATCCATTATGCCAACTATCCTGGCATTAAAGGGAATTAGATTGATTTGACATGATTTGTTCTTCACAAACTCATGTTTCATCTTCTATCTTATTACTCCCTGGCTTGCTTACAAATGGTTCAGTGAGTAATGTGTTTCAGTGTGTTTCTAGGCTTTAAAGTGAAACTGAGACTGGCTCATAATCGCTGGCTTGTCTCTTATTAGAATAAGTCCTCTGCTTGCCCTTCTGCAGTGCTCACACAATCCCCTGCGTTTTCAGATGAGAACTTGAGTGTTCAGATGAGAACTTGAGTTTTCAGATGAAATTACACAAAGGAAGCTCTGTGAGGCTCATGATCATATAAATGTTCAACTTCATATCTTCCCCCAGCCAAATCCAGAGCTCATGGTATTCTGTCACATGGCTCTGATCTCCCTTCATCCCTGACCCAAAAGCTTGTTGCACCTGGCCAGCTGCATCTGGCTGTCTTTGGCTATGGTTTGGGATGGTCGTGTCCTTTTCAGGGGTGGTCTGACATGGGAATCTACTTTGTCCTGTCTGTCACTCCTCCTTTAATTCATCTCTGGTTATGTAGTCCTGGACATTATCCACTCACCCATCTGTCATGTCTCAGGTGCAATCATGTCTGATAGGTGCTGGACTACCAAAGTGAGCTGCATGACTCTCCTCTACTCCTCTATGACCTCAGTAAAACAAAGGGACCTTCAGAAACACACACAAAAAAAAAAAAAAAAAAAAAAAAAAAAAAAAAAAAAAAGGAGAAAGTTTAAAAAAGATCAAAGAAAATGTATTATCTGCAGTGAGCTGTCACATGATATCAGTGTGATGGGATGGACGTTGGATTTTTTATCCCAGTCTTATTCTTCTTGGAGACCACGAGCCATATTCCTCACAAAGACCAAGGTCCTAGAAGGGACAGAATGAAAACTAAATGCCACAGAGAAATAATTATTTGAATAACCAGATTGTGTTACTGCAAGCTTGACCAGCTAAGGCCAGAAGTCAAGAGGCCTCAGTTGAGGTGCAAACAGTGAACTCTCTCTTGTGATTTAAAAGGGAAAGAAATGGGACTATATCAAGATACTAGACCTCAGCTAATATTTTCCCAGCATAAAAATGGTTACTACCCCATGAGTCATGATGACTTTACATTATTATCTGAGGTAAGGTAGACACACAGGTGAACAGAGAATAAATTTAACAAGATTAAAAAAAAATGATGCTGGAAACAATTTTCTAGCTAATGATCAAGGATGGAAGATTTCTGGACAGTTCACAGTTATTTGCATCCGTCATTATAACCTTTAGTCTTATGAACATCCTATTAGTTCCTATTCACAAACTATTCCTATTCTGTATCCAAACAGGATACAGAAATAATTGAATGAGTGGTCTAATCAGAATAGCACCGACTGTTTATTTATAGTCTGTTGTGTCCTCTTTTTATTATCCTGCTCAGCTCCAGGTTTACAGACTGGAAAGAGTTTTCACTTCCTTTTCTAAAATCAATTTCTTATAGCTGCACTGCTTCTTCAAGAGGCAGACCTAAAAGGAAGTAGCATTACTTGTACTGTAGGAAATGTAAAAAAGAAATAGCAGAGAAGGAAACATGTGATTGTGATCTTGTCTAGTAGTAGTTTACAGGCAGTTTTCCTAGAAGTAGATAGCATTCAGATTTTCAAAGCAAAAGTGATGAATTCTGAGACTGCCAGAAATTCTTACAAAAACATATGAATAAAGAAACTTGGGGTAGATCAGCCAAATTATTCTAAGACTCACTTTCAGCTAATCTCAAACAAAACATCAGTGCTTTTTGTCAATGAGATAAAAGGAAGTGAAAAGAAAAAGTGCGTGGCTGTTCAACCCATAGACATGCAGTTTGAGCATGAGGAAACTTTCCAGTGTATTTATACTAAATAGCTGAATGCTATATTTAATAACAATCACAAATAAGAATCTGCATCCAGTTTGATAGGACAACCCTGTCTGGAAACGACAAAGAGGAAGAACAACAAAAGTAAAATACACTGAAATGATGCTTTCTCAGTTTGAATCAGAGGCTGTGAGGAGTCCTGTGGGGCTGCCTGGTTTTGATGACTCTGAAGGCATTTTGCCCAGCCCTTGTCCTTTGTTCAAACTCTTTCACGCTCCAGCTCTCTGTTTCCTTGCCGGTTTCCTCAGCTCGCTCCCTGTGTCACAGCTCTCTCCTTGTCTGTCTGTCCTCCCTGCTCAGGCACGGGGACATTCCTTGCAGAGGGAGCTGCATTGTTTGCAGGCAAATCAGGTGTCAGAGCTTTCAGTAGACGCGACTTCCTCCCGAACACAAAACTGCACTTCCAGCAATACATCACTGCCATTGTACAGGTTGGTTTGCAAAGAATTTTCTGAGGTCAGCATCCTTCACCAAACCCTCAGCTGATTATCAGGCTTATTATGAGGGAAATGCACAGCTGGCTGGGGGGGCTATTGGATAACTTGTCTCTGCTGCTGGGAACAGCTTTGACCCTGTGATGAATAGTAAGGAGATCTGTAGAGGCAGGAGAAGCTTTGCTGGAGAAAGAAAATAATGTATTTCCCCTTCTCAGCTGACGGAAGAGTGGCTAGGATTTATTTTCTTTTACAGCTTGTGCAAGGTGGAGCAGCCTCCTTGTTCTTTTGTTCTGTGCCTTTGGTAGTTTGACTCACGAGTAGGGAAAATGTGAAGGTGCAGTGGATGAATTTGTCTGTGGGGCACAGTGACAAAAGGGCAGCTGGGATGAGTCTGAGATCTTGGCAAGAATCAGCTGGTTTGTAGCTATCACAGTGCAAGAGCACACGCCAAGAAGAAATCCTAGGAACCAATTTGTGGTCTGGGATCTTCAACAGTCATAGAAAGCCTTGTGCTGTAAGTCAGGCAGGGACATCTTCCACTAGACCAGGTTGCTCCAAGGACCATCCAGCCTGGCCTTGAACACTTCCAGGGATGGGGCAGCCAAAACTTCATTGGGCAACCTGTGCCAGGGCCTCAACACCCTCACAGGGAAGAATTTCTTTACATCTGACTATAACCCAGGTGTTTCTCTCTAGACAGCACAACTTCCTCCCTACTCTGTCTGTTGCAGTGCATTGATAATACCATTACCATTAATAAAGGTATTGATAATACCACTACCATTAATAAAGGTATTAATAAAGGTAATAAATGAGTATTTGATCATCAGTATTTTCTAGGTGGGTGGGTGAAGAATGATGGTTCTATGCTATGTTTTTGCAGCACGTTTTCATACTTTGTCACCAGGATGAGCAAAGCTAGTCCATGAATAAAGGCTCAGCATTTGTTGCTGTTGTGTGTGACTTTGAATTGCTGCAAATATAATTTCAGAGCTTCTCAAGACTGAAATGAAAAGAAAGCACACACCAGAGGAGTTCAGCCTCCACTGAAATTTTCCTCATGAGTTAGAAACTGAATTGATGACAGACAGCTTTCAGTCCAACAAAACACCACCTCTCCCCTTCCCCACTTTTCAAATAGGAGGGGTTGTAGAAGGAGTAGAGGGTGTCAGACACTGTGGACCCAAGCCAAAGTGGAGAGAATGTGTAGCTGGTAGAATGGGCAGGAGAGAGGAAGAGTGAGTTAGCCTTTTTCACTCATGCGTGGGAGAAAGGCAATACTATGAAACACCGTTCAGCTGTAATGCAATGAAAATGTTGTATATGACAAGCTGTGACACTTCCTGTGGATCTGAGTCATTGTTTGAGCCCAGCCTTACCTTTCAGTGACTGGAGCAGCAATGTGTATCCAGCTGGCAGCACATTGCCAGAAAGGACAGTGAGAGAGCCATATCACAAATGTAAATCTTACTATTAGGATATCTGATTTATCTGTGGTTGCAGTAACAATGCTCCAAACGTGTGGCAGTGAGAGTAGCAGTCACAGTGCTCTGTGTTCTGCTGGCTATAGGGAGCTAAGGCCAGCTCTAATATGAAAATGTCAGGAGTTGCTTAGGTGGGATCCTGGCTGCATTATTCACCACACAGGCATTGGCCACTAGGAAGTGTGTCGAGACCACCGTATGGATTTCATCTCCTCTACCAATCAGCTGGACAAGCACAGCCCTTAATTTCTTTGCTCTAGGCAGAGTGCTCTGAACTGGGTCACTTTTGAAGTCGTACACCCCCTTCCTCCTCCCCTCTCTACCCCACACACGCATCATCTCCTTCCCTCCGAGGGAAGTGCTGCCACACAACGCTGCAGGGAAGAAAAAGGGATGACTGACACCAGATTTATTTGAAAGGTGCTTTTAAGGCATCAGCCTAGGGACGCTGTGGGAAGTCTGAAGGTGAGAGGTAGCTCAGGAGTCAGAAGAGAAAGGTGGAGCAGGGCCAGCTAAAGCCAGCCTAAGCCAGCTCTTCTGTTCTTTGCTTTTAAAGTTTAAATCCTCCTGCCCTCAGTTAATCCATCATTTGCTTGTCATCTAGCTATTGATTTTACATGCAGTTAATATTGTGTCTCTGTGCAACATATTTATATGCACAGACATAAAATAATAAGTGGATTAAAGAATGGGTAGATAGAGAGATGAATTGATACGCTCTGTTTCCATACAGTGCTGAATGCTGGTGTAACACCATTTGAATGAAAATCAATAAACAGCAAACCAGTGACAGAGTAGCTGGAGGAAGCACTGTCTGTCTGTCTACCTACCAACCTACCTGTCTTCTACTTTGTTATAAAGTGTTTCTCAAGCCCATCAATCTTCTTTCTGAATTGGGGTAAAATTCTTTTGTGATAAATGCATACAAAATCTTTTTTTCTGATTTCCCCCACAAAAAGAGAATATCTACATTTAAATCAGTGCCCAGTGAAAGAAGTAAGGTTAGGACAGGCTTAGATCCTGACTCTTTGTGAAGTTTATGTCTAAGGAACATTTGAAAATAACAACAAAATTTATGCATATTTGCAGTAGATTTTTATTATTCTGTATGATGGTTTGTGTGACCACGAATGCACAGATACTGATTTGAGTCTCACATGTAAAGAGCCCCTGCTATTCAACTTAATTTCTTTATAGTTCTTTGGATCTCTGTGGTTATTCAATATATATATATACCTAAAATATCATTGAATTATGTATAAAACATATATCTATATCTCTAAGTTATAAAAATGTGTGTGTAACATGTCTGTGTGGTGCATGCACATCAGAAAACTGTGAATATTTGGGAAAAATCCTCTGTGTAACAACTCAGACAGGCACTCCAACATTTGTCAGGGATTCCAGGCAGTGTGAAGGTAAGTTGAGTGAAAATGTTTATGTGAATGTTCAAAGCCGGGGAAGTTTGAATCTTGTACAATACAATTAAAATGTGTATTTTAGTGATAACTGAATCAGAAATAAACACAAAGAAAATATGAGAGAAGAAAGGAGGAAAAAATTACGCACTGCCGACATGCTCTGAATTAATTTGCTAGGTAGGAACCATGATGTTGATGTAGATATTCTATCTGCAGCGAGCTCCACAGTGAGAGGAATAACCTCTATCTAATACTGTGTTGATATGAAGGACTTTGACACAGTTTGGAAACACGAATGATACACTGGAATTAAAAAAAAAAAAAAGCATTTCTGCATTATAGGGTCCAAAGGAAATAATTTATGCTGCAGGCTTTTTTGTTCTAGTGACGATTATTTTATGGGAAATAGGTTTTGATTTCTAAACTTAGCCATGCTGCCCACAAATGGTACTTTCTGGGGATTAGCGATTGATCTTTCCATTTCTCAGCTTTCTTGGTTCTCTTCACATCTTCTGCTTTCCAATGTGTGTGTGTGTGTGTGTGTGTTTGTGTTTGTGTGTGTGTGTGTGTGTGTGAGAGAGAGCTCTGTAGCCAAATGCAGAGTAGTCATCTGGCAGAAGCAATAAGCCACTGGAATACAGACACATTTCTGTCTACAGATTTCACCATGTCTTCTGTCTGAAGGCCAAGGATGGCAGAAAGATTAAAATTTGACATTCATTTCTGTTGTCCACTGAAAGGATAGGGGAATTCCCTTTCTTTGGTGTTTCGAGCCCACAGAGTAGATGGTTGAAGGCTGAAGTCAGTATCCAGGCAAAATGTTTGCTGATTTGAAAAGAGGTGTTGTAAGAGCAAAGATTTCAGAATTAGAAAGACAGCTTGAGTGTGTGTTGAAATCTCTCCTTGGTGGAACTAATAATCTTTGCAGTTTGGGATGGGAGACTGCCTATGTTTGACTTCTGTCTGTCCCAAGCTCATTTCCCAGGTTAATGGCAAGACATCAATAAATCCTTCAACTGCTGGTAAAGCAGTTACTATTCCCAAATATCTAAGGATGGATCATGCCTTTATGTATTTATTACCTCATCTTCTCTGCTTCAGTTCATTTGTGCATCACCATTGGTGTTCATCTGTTGAGGCTCTGGTCTGACTGTCTCCAAAGGACAGTTAACACATACACATTACATAAACCCAGTATCAAGCTGCAGAGTTCTTTGCTGGAGCTGGCTTCAGACAGCACAACAGCCCTTGTAAAAATTAAGTGTTTCTTCTTCTAAACCCAAATAAACTTCCTCAAACTTCAGGTTTTTACTGGAGGAGCTTAAATTGGCAGCATGGTGCATGGGCACTTCATTATGAAGTGTTTTCTCTATAGTCAACAGAGTTCAATAGTCCCCTTCTAGGGGCAATTCGTGTTATCTCCTGTCTCAATTGTTCTATAGTTATCACTATCTTACCTCAAGGGCAACTACCTGCTTAAATTAGGTGATCCTTATAGTGCCTTAGGTGGGAGAAACTGGTCCTGGGTTTGATTATATGGGATACCTTAGTGGATTTTGTTAGCACAGAAGGAAAAAAAAAATAAAAGGCAAAAACAAAGAAAGAAAAAGAAGAAAAAAAAAAAAAAAGAAAGAAGGATATAAAAAAAGCACCTGAAACCATGTTTTTTTTTTACCTTTCCACTTAATTTTCACATAATCATGTATTTGGGCAACACAGAAAATACCCATTGACCCAGATGCCAAATTGAACATAATT
This sequence comes from Acrocephalus scirpaceus scirpaceus, assembly GCA_910950805.1. Lineage (NCBI taxonomy): Eukaryota > Metazoa > Chordata > Aves > Passeriformes > Sylviidae > Acrocephalus > Acrocephalus scirpaceus. The sequence goes on from OU383777.1 coordinate 4,442,245, forward strand.
GGCAAATAATCGAGTTGAGCAAGTAATGACTTCCAATAGGTTAAAATCTGTTAACATAAACTACTGAGCCAAATTCTATTGCATAACAAATGCATTCTGAGAAATTAAGTATGATTATAATTAAATGAAGATTAATAATGGAATAACTGCATATTGGGGAATTATCTGAATTGATTAAGATAATATAAATTATCACTAAGGCTTTATAAGGTATATGCAGCCAGTGTGATTGCTGAGGACAAAATTTTGTGGCCAGTGACCCACACACCTCAGCCCACACAGTGGGCTGAGGAAAAGACGTGTCCACCTCTGTTAGACTTCAGTGGGGTCACTGAAAACCTGCCTGGGTTTGAGAGGGTGTGGGTGGCCTTTGTTACACATCTAGAGTGAGACTTAATCATACATCACACGCCTCCAGGCAGACACTTTTTCAACAAACAGGCACCTATAAAGCTGTACCAATATTGTAAACATGATCAATAATACAGTGGAATATTCTTTATAGGAGCAGTCCCGTCAGACGTTGTCTTTCTGGTTCTGGTGACTGGAGAAGTACAAATAATTCTGAGTTTTTATGACTTGTTCCTACTTCTATTTCACAACCCACTTTTCCCTGTTGACTTTTGAGAGAAAGTTATTGTTAAGCACTGATGACCTCTGCACCTTAAACTCTGTGCTAATCCTAGCATACTCCTTTGCATCTCAGTTTGCCACATACCTTAACACGAGACCGGAATGTTTTGTGTTCCAGAAAGGAATTTTGGGCTCAGAAACCTGTATTTCATGGAAACATGTTCTACTAGTGGAAGCACCAGTGGTTCAGGCATATCTTACTGCTTGACACTGCAGAAAAGAAATGCTTGGAATGAGGCAACTTGAATATTTTCTCCACTTTGTAGATGTTTTGAGAAAGAAATGGGAAAGCTACTTGTTGGGAGAAAGTAATCATTCCTTTCTCTGCTATGGTTTGTGATTAAATAGCAGGGTCAGAGTTGGATTGTTGGATAGCTGCCGGGCCTTTGTTACTGCTTTTTTTGTCTACATCTATTTTGTATCTCAGGAAATAAGTCAGAGAGCAAACTGCCAGCCCTCTCTCACCTAGCTCTGAGGGGTCAAGATGCCTGTATGCAAGGCAGCAGAAAGAGCTTTTCAGGATGCCTACATACCCCATCTCTGGTCTTGGGTCCATCCTGGAAAAAGATCTCTGATCATTGGATTAAAGAGTCCTCATGTGACTTTTCTGTGGGAGAAGCAAAATGATTTGTGCCCATCATGTCTGTATTATGGATGTGTGCTGCTGACTGAACTTCAGCCATGAAGCAAATCTTGGTTTAACGCAGGCTCAGACTCAGGTGCTCAGAGTGGTAGGGTCTGAATTCAGAGTCTGACATTCATTCTTACACACAAATGGACTTTGAAGAGTGACTCAGCTGGGCCTGCTGCAGGGTGCCCTTTTGGCTGCAGTGGTTGCACTCCCTGCATCTTTTTTGTTACCTGGCACTGTGAATTCCCTCCTGTGTGGGCCCATGAAATACTGAATTTAACAAAATTCCTATGAATCTTGCTCTTCTGTGTATAAAAAAACAGCAGGAGTAGCTCATGATAAGAAATCTGGGCATCCAGAGATAACAATCAGAGGACCAAATATCTAAAGATTTATAGCATCCTTAAGGAATTTTTCCATAGATTTTGTGAAGGGTGGAAGAAAGGAAGAAAGGAAGGAAATAAATGAGGGAAGAATAAATAAATAAATAAAAGGAACAGAAAAAGAAAGAAAACAGAGCAGTGAGCAATTCTCTTAAGAAAAGGAGTTGTAGTTCATTGAACCTTGTCTTCCTCTTGCCTCCCCGATCTTAGGTAAATATTTGAGCGAAGTCCAAACCAAATACACACACCAAAATAGCATAGGGTGTAACTGATACAATCTCTAGGACTCATAGAAAAGGCGACTTTGAAGGGGGAAGGGAGAGACCTTTTCCTAGAACAGCTATTGCTTGGGTGAAGACCATCGCCCCTTTGACTGGACAATGGGAATTAAGTCCCATAAGCAAGCACAACATAACATTTTCCATAGCAAGCACAACAAAATGTCCTGTTTTAGAAATGTGGCCATTGCTGAGATAGCAGAGGAGATCTGAATGTTCAGTGCCCTTTTACAGGCAGGGCTTTTCTTGAAATTGTCCTAAAGTCCCTCATAAACATTTTGCCCCCACATACTGAAATAATCAGGTCATCTGGGACACTGGAACAGGTTGCCCAGAGAAGTTGTGGATGCCCCATCCTTGGAAATGTTGGATGGAGCTCTGAACAATCTGGTCTAGTGGAAGGTGTCCCTGCCCCTGGCAGAGGATTTGGAATTAAATGGTCCTTTAGGATCCCTTCAAACACAAGATGTTCTATGGTTCCGTGATCTTTTCTATGTAGTAATAACTTCTCTTTTCCAGCTTTCTGTGGATGTTGTCTGTGTGTTTTGGGAAAGAGGTGAGGATGAAAGGCAATGCCTCAGCAGACAGGAGAAATCCAATCCATGGGGATTAAAAATTGAGTCCCTTTGGCTCATCTGCATGACAAAGGCCCATTGCATAATGCTATGAGTACAGCTAAATCCAAGGCTTAGTCCCTCACCTCCTGGTTAGGCAACAGAGAAGGCAGATAGGGTTGGAGGAGCAGTTGGATGGAGGTGGCTTTGGTCATGTAAATGTCTCGAGTTCACTGTGAGGAGTCTGAGCCCATTCATCATTTCATTCCAAGCTCAACTGCTTTGATGGAAGTATCACACCCAACATGCACTGAAGATGTCCTCACATGTCTAATGTGTCTAGACATTCTGGCCTTTAATATCCTGCAAGTTGCAGGAATCTAGAGGTGATAGGGACACTGCAGTGGTCAAAGCCTCTGTTGGATTTTCTCTGGAAATCACCAGAACACCACCCAAAGTTTGAGTCTCATGCGTCGAGCCAAGGTGAGGAGCTGGGCCCATGCCAGTAATGGATGTTACTGAAGGTATAAAATGTCTTTATGTGAGGAGGAGCTTATGGAAGGGAGTGGTGGCTTATGACAAAGATGAAGCTGAGCCTGCCTTTGGGACAAGTCTGTGTCGCTGTTTAGGAGACAGCAAAAACCAGGCCCAAAGTATCTGGCACATGCTCTCTGGGGATTAAAAAGGATCTCTGACTTTTGCAGCTCTGATCACAGGTTGTGCCTTGTGCTGTTGCATTGTGCCACACACAGCTCTCACCATTGCTGTGCATTGAGTACAAAATGTTCCTCTCTGGAGGGCTTGTGATCTCCTGGGAGGGTTGCTGCTGGCTGTCAAAAGACTGCTGGATTTGCCCCAGAGGAGAGGAGGGATACAGATGCACACCAGATTTCCACATTGTGTGAAAGGAGCCTTATAATTATCTTATACATTACAGTTGGGAGCCCCAGGCAAAGGGTAGGCTCCTGTGCTTTCTCCTGACCCATTGTGTGAAGTCTCATGTGATGCAGGGTGGGGAAGTGGCTGCCTCAGACGTCTTTGTCGTGCAATGTTGGTGATTACGTGACAAACGGGGCTGGGCCAGCCTGCCTGGGCACGGGGTGGGGTTGAGCAGTGTGGCTCTGTGATGTGCTGGGCACTGTGGTGGGACATCACTGGCTGCTGGCATGGCTCTTGTCCTCTGGCAAGGTCTCACTTGCATCTTGTCCCTTTGTCATCACAGAACCCTTGAAAGGTTTGGGTTGGAAAAGAACCTTAAAAATCTTCTAGTTCCAAGATAATTGCCATGGGCAGGGACACCTTCCACTAGACCAGGTTGCTCCAATCCCCATCCAACCTGGCCTTGAACACTTTTAGAGATTGGGCATCCACAACTTCTCTGGGAGACTCACTCCAGTGTCTCACCACCCACATAGCAGAAAATTTCTTTTTTATATCTAATCCAAACTCCACTCTTTTTGTTTGAAGCCATTCCCCCTTGTCCTACTACTCCATGCCCTTATTAAAAATCCTTTTTCAGGTCTCATGGAGTCACTTTAGGAACAGGGGGTGCTGCTCCAAGATCTCCCCAGAGCTTTCTTTTCTCTGCCTTTTTTATCCCCAGAGATGGGTCGGTTTAGTACTTTTTTGCCCCTCCCAGCTCTTCTGCCCTAAAAAGGACCAGTAGGGGCTTGTGTACCCTGAAGAGTCATCTTCTCCATGCTGGTACAGAATCCCTTTGGAAAGGCAAAAAATGGGATAAAATAGGAAAATTTTTGACCTCTGTATGAACGGATTGTACTTAGCTGTTGTCACTGTGGCATAATAGGAGAGGATTTGCTCTTGTGAGAAGGGATGGATATGCTGTAATCCCCCTTAGCCTGGTCCAGCACGTCATGTGTGGTCTGGGTGCCGAGGTGCTGCTGCAGATGAACTGACTTGCTCAGGCTGTAGCTGCATGCAACCAAAATTAATTCCAGGATTAATGCTTAAGCTGGCTGCGAGAGGCTGTTCATCTCAAAGAAATGCTGCAATTGTTGGGCTAAAGGTACAGCCACCTCTCCGAAAGGATGAAATGAAATTCACACAAGATTTTCAAAAAGTAAGAAAAAAAAAAAAAAAGAGGCTGTTTTGGGTTTTTGCTTCACATGATTAAAAATATTTCCTTTGTGTCCAGCTGTCTTTTTTGAACAAATGATTTTATTCTTCTGAGAATTATTTTTTTCACCAAAGAGTCAGGTCCAAGAGAAAATCACAAACCTCGTCTTTGAACTCACTGGGCTGAAATTTTTTGATCACCTTGAGAAGTTTTTCTAGCAATACTTGAAGCCCACCAACTTGCTTAAATGGATCTTGGGCCATGGGCAGGGTCGGCTTCCAGGAGCTGACAAAATCAAAGTTTTACGAAAGAATTCCCACTCTGCGGCACGCCCCACCACCCCACCCAGGAGAGGGAGATTATGGGAACTCATATCACAGAAAGATCAAGCTTCAGTTTAATAACCTCTTGTTAATGCCTTTCTTATATTGGATTTTAATACATTTTTAATCTGTTTTTCATTTTCCATGCTTTATCACTTGGGTGATCAGAGTGAACAGGAACCAACCTGATGCTGGGACCAAAACACAGCAGAGGAGTTGTAAAAGCAAAAAAAAGTTTCCCAGGAGGTCGTGGAGAAGGGATGTGAACTGAGGACTTGTCTGGCAGAAAAAAATCTAAACTGAGAGTGAGGCAGCTGAGTGACAGGGCCCTGTTGTGTGACCTTGAGCCCCTTTAGCCTGTGTTCCTCCAGTCTTTTGATTGAATATTCAGTTACATACATAGAATCATAGAATTGCAGAATGGTTTGGTTTGGAAGAGACCTTAAAGATCATCCAGTTCCAACACCCCTGTCACTGGCAGGGACACTTTCCACTAGGCTAGGTTGCTCACATTGTCCTTTAGTAAGTATTTTTATTTTAAAGCACTGAGCACACCAACATCTTCCCAGCTACATCCCCTAAGTAATGCCGCACACAGAAAAGAGAAAAACCTTCCAAACTTATGATAATGATGCAGAGAATCAAAAAACCCTCAGAAAACCCCTTCTGAGGGACTTCTCCCATCCCCCCCATGAGGAACTTATTTTCCTTTCTGTTCAAAAAGACCCTTATCAACGTTTCAATCTTTCCATGTAAATACACTGACAAGTGTCAGGCCCTGGCAAACCTATAATTAAGGCTGAATACAATTTGCTAATAAAAGCCAAGAAACCCTGGGCTGAGTTTACTTACATTATCCCCACTGGGCACTTTCCATCAGAATCTTTTATCAGCCTCTGCAAATGCCACTTTGACATTATTTTTACTGAATCAATCAAATGTGGACACTACGCTCATTCTCCTCCTTGCAGAGAACATGCTCCAGCTACAGAAATAAAGATTTGTGCTGTTGTTTGTTGTTGTCATTGCAGCTCCTCTGACTCACAAAGCACAGTGAGCTTTTGGAAGGAGAGAAAGAATGAGAAAAATAGAAGAGAGGAAAAGAGAGAATTGGAGAGAGAGAGGCAGAAAACGTGAGCCAGAGATTGTGGCAGGCTTTACAAATTGGCACAGCCTTATCAACAGCATTTCATGGTTTTCTGGAACTCTTTCAAAGGGAACTTGCCTTTGTGTGCACTGGCTTAAGCTTTACTAATATTTAAAGCTATATTTAAAAGTTTATGAAAATTACTTCTGAGTTCCTCTGTCTCTTAAAATCACTGAGGCCAATGTTTGCTTCTTGCTGTTATCCCACTCACCCCCCTCTTCCCGCATTTTTCTGTGGTTTTCCCGTCCTCTTCGTCCTTCCTTGGCAGGGTCTCTGCCTTTCCCTCTCCCTCCCATTTGCTGCATTCCCTTCACCCAGCCTCCCCCCTCTCCATTTCCAGGGGGCTGGGAGAAGGGTTTTGTTTGGTGGGACTGTTTGTGATGGGTGAGATCCAGCTCCGAGCAGCGCCGCTCTCCACTACATCAGTAAGTGTGTGAGTAAATACATCTCTCACGCTCTTTCTCTTGGCTCCCTGCTTGGGCACAGGGTCAGATGGCTCTTCTCCTTGTTCCTGGCTATGTCTGGGTCAGTGGAGCACAGTCTGACACCTCCAACAACGCAGTGGCATCTTCATCCAAACACAGATATGGAAATAGCTCAGGTGATCCTTAGCACAGACACACATTGCTTCTTAATGGGATTCGAGGGGAGAATTTATCCCAGATTTCCTCGGATGGGTGGAGGACTGATGGGAACCCCAGGCTGTGTCCAGATTTGCCTGCAGCCAGTCTTACTTGTGTGAAGGTAGGCACTGAGGATTGTGCTCCTGGAGGAGGGGAGTCTAAATATGTTCAGCATTTTGGTGTACAGATGTGCCCTTGGTCAGGGCATGGATGGCAGGAGGACACTCGAAGGGGAGGGTGGCCCAACAAAAGTTTTTGTAGCTCTCCCAAAGGTCACTGGTGACACTTGGGGTGGGGTTTGCCTGCCCCTCACTCTGTGATGGCTGTGCCTGAGATGTTTGCCCATTGTAAAGCATCATGCTGACATAGACAACAGGATATTCTATGATTCTATGATCTACAGAGGAATTGCCTCTTAAAAAGGCCCATTTCTCACCAGGGCTGTTGTTAGAGTAGGAGATGCCCCTCAGCTATGTGACTAAGTACATCTCAGAGGTCTACATAAAGGTAAGATGAATCTTTTTTGGGGTAAATGACTTGGAGAAATTCAGAAATATTAGATCCAAATAAATATATTCTAAAAGGACTTACAGTATTTTCATACCAGAGTTTGAGCTGTATAATAAAAAAAATCATGTTAGCTAATGTGGTTTTAAACACAAAGTGCGTGTGACTAGATTACTTCAAGCTAGAGAGCCCTGCTGGTCCAGCACTGTTTCCAACAGCAGTCAAGAGTAAATGTTTAAAGAGAAGAATAAACTACTTATAGAAAAATAAAGTGTCTGTGCCTCCAGCAATCACTGATGTAGACATCTTCAGGAGACTGCATTTATACAACCAGGCTTAGCAGCCTCCACTGTGTCTATCTGTTGAAATGTCCCCACTTTTGGGGCTGTTTTTTAAATAAAAGGTTAATACCTTGGGTATACCCAGTGGCAATGCCCCTCTTTCCTGGTTTATTCCCAGATGATGAAGCCTTGGGTGATTCTGTGCCTTCACAGGGTCATGGAAAATGCCTGCTCTGCACCTGGGGCAGTTTGGTGGAGTTAGGCTGACTTCAGACAGGATGATCTTCCACGACTTTTCTGCGACTTCAAAAGAGGTAGGCAAATATGCCCTATCTGAGGAAGTGACCCCTTGCTTTACCTTCTTCTGTGACATTAAAAAGAGCAGCTTTGGTGTAGGAGAATGTCGAGCAATGCTCTCATCTCTCAACGCTTAAAAGCACACAGGGATGAACCACAAGGATAAGCTATAAATGACTTCTGTATCCCATAATGTATCAGTTATAAGCAAATCCTTTATATAAATGAAACCCAGATCCTTTAGATTCCCTTTGAAGAAATCTTGTCCTCTGGCAGCTGGAACTGCAGTGGTGGGAGTGACGGAGGCAGTGGCTGGAAGACATGGCTGTCTGCTGGAGATAGGATCGATGTTCCTGCAAGGGACAACTGCAAATTTGGTGTTGCAGTGAGATTATAAATCCCCTTAGATTTTACTGGTGTTTTTGGAGAGAGAGAGAGAAAGTAGATTTAGAAAAACATGACATATAGGAACATGCACACATTTATAAAGTCTAGATGGTAACACCATGCTCTGTGGTAGAAGGTATATTCAGCTTTAATGCGTTAATCAGCGCAGGACTGATGGAGTGTATATGATCATCTCTGTTTTACAAGGCAGGGGAAGGTTAAGTGATTTGCCTGAGGCCAGAGACTAAATCAGTGTCACAGATGGGATGAGAAAGGAAGAGGCTCCAGTTCAGGTTGGATTCTCAACAGAACAGGCAACACCAGAAAGAAATAAGGGTCAGGCAAAAAGCAGCGGTGGCTTGTCACTTCTGTGTCCATCACACTGCTAAGCAGTGCTGCTTAGTGAAACATCCTCTGCCTCCTTTTTTTCTCATCAGATAAAACAGCAGCCAAAACTCTGTCTACCTTTTCTACACAGACTCATCTTTGCCTGCTTCACATTTCCTATGTGCTAGAAAATGATTTTATTTTTTATTTTTTAGCAGTCAGACATCTCAGTGTCCTGAATTTCTCTGCAAAAGCAAATACTGCCCCAGCCTGAGCCTGTCACTGCAGCTCCAACTTTGTAAAAAACACGTAGTGCCTATTAAAAAACAACAATCCTACACTCCAAATAATTAGTGTCATTATTAGTACTGTGGCATAACCTGCAGGGCCCAATTAAGATCCAAACCTTATCACGCTAAGTTGGGGAAACATACATTAACGCACAGTTTCAGCTTTGAAGATTTTGCATTTTTAATGGATGGAATTAAGAGTGGGAAAAAGGAACTTATTCTCCCTATTTCACAGGCAGAGCACTGGGACCTGGGGTTATTAAGTGAGTTGCCCAAGGTCACACAGGCTGTGTCAAAGACAGGAGCTGAACCTGTGTTCCCACCTCCTGATCAAGGAGAGCTGTGAGATGGAGCTTGTAACTATGATGTGTCTTTAATACAACAGGGAAAGTAATAACCAGAAGAAAGAGCTTGGGAAGGAGAGAGGGAGGGAGAGGGATGCGTGTGATTGTGTCTCTCACAGCCAGGCTGTTCAATGACTAATAACAACTGGTCTTGACTGAGATGCTCCAGGGGATGTCGTATTTCATCCCAAGCCACTTAAAGAGCCAGTTAGTCTTAGAGAACTCTGAGCCTATAATCTAATGCCCAAATAACAACATTTGTCATTAAGTCATTTTAAGTAGAACATGCATGTATATGTGTGTGTATATTTACAAATATATACACACAAAGTGTTTTACTTGTTTAACCTACATCTGTATGTATATATAATAACACATGCACACATACACACACACACACCCTGCCCTGTCTTAAAATAACACAGCTAAGGTAGGAGTGGACCTACCACTGCAGCTTGGAAATGTAGATCATTTAAAGGTTGTTGTTAACATTTTTAAAAACAAAACAAAAGAAGAGAGTGTTTCATTGAAATCCATATTTTGTAAAGCTGTGCTCAAAGAAAAGTACTTAAGTAAAAATGTATTTTAAATAGTAAAATGTCCCATTTTACTATTTAAAGAAAAAAAATTCTTTTAGTTTCACCATTTATTTTTTCAAAATTAAATGCAGGGTTTTTTCACATGATCTTTTGGGAAGGTTTGGGGTTGATATAAAATTTAGGTATTTCAAAGTTAGTCAACTTTTGAATTTAATCTGTGTGTTAAAAAAAAAAAAAACAACAAAAAAGTCTGTATTCCAGGTAGAAAAAAAAAGCTTAGAATGATAAAAAAAAAATCTTATTAAGTGAAACATTAAATGAAAAAATTGATTCCCCTAGCTGGGAAATATTGTTCCTTCTGCCCCTGTGATTCAGTTCCCTGGGATAAACATATCCTGGTGGAATCCCAACAGATATAATACATATTCCTCTCCACAGACTGTGTTGTTTATCACATGGGAGGGACCTGATGCAGTCATGAGAGGGGCTCAAGTCAGTGGAGACCCCGTTAAAGCCACTTGGAGGAGGGTTTAACTCACAGCCCCTGTGGGTACTGAGGGCACTTGCAATGTAGATGTGGATTCTGGCTCTGCATCTGAAAAATATTTCCAGCCAAATAATTTTGTGTTGGTTTGGTCAGTTGTGAATTTCCCACCTTGGAGGGAACTTAGAGTTGCTGAGCTCTTTCACCAAAGAGCTCAGTTTTGTCCTTAGAAAAAATGCTGGAAAGCAGCTTTTTCCTTGCCACAGAGTGAGGATCCAAAATTGGCAACTTCATGTTGCTTTAACCCTCCTGTATTTCAATCTATGAAGAAATGAGAGCAAGAAAACCCTCCCAACACACAGAGGTGTTACAGAGAGAAAGGCATAAATATTTGCAGCACCTTCAGGTGTTAAAGTGATGGGCAATGAGGAAAGGACTGTGTGGAAATGAATCATTCTGTCTTGGGGCAAAACTGTGCTGACATGCAAAAACATTTATCTTGAGGGTCATGCATCACGCCGGGAAGAAAGTAAAATCCTAAAGATTTTGTGATTATGGGAGCTCTGTCCAGCCTCTGCACAGATGAAGGCCTTATAGGAAGAGAAAGAAGTGAGGGTGTATTTGCATTCCTTTTGCAGAGTGGATGTGTGCAGAATGGCAGCTTTAATCCAGGAACTTAAAAAGTGTTGGACGCTTGACTTAGAGATCTGAGTTACAGTTGTTTGATGTACTTTCTCTTTTTGCATCTCTTTGCACAGACACATTAGATAGGCAGCATATATTTACATTCTGGATTTATGAAGTTGGAGCTGGACGTTTTTCTAAATTACTGTGAAACTAATGCTTTTCACATCCTGTTCAGTCTTTCTGGGCATCCTCATCTGCACTTCAGCTGGCACAGTTGCAGGTTTGACTTTGTTTTCCTCTTTCTGCTGCGTTTGAGGCTCTCTCCCGTTTTCCTATATTTCCATCTTCTGATTGAAGTGACCTTTCCCATTCACCCTTAAAATTCCACCCAGCTGAAAACTAGTCCTGCCTCCAGGCCTGTAACTTCGGCCTCTGTGGCCTGGGACAATGGGGTGAGGAAGGCAAAATAAGGGACATTCCTGCAGGTCCTCGGTGTGTGGATAACAAACAGGGCACAAGAGGCAGGCAGGTAAATCAGAAATCTCTCCATTAGCTGGTTAAGCATTTTGGAGTGACACCAGTTACATTAGGAGGTGGCAGCCACAATTGAGGGACATTGGCCATTTGATATTCATGAGATGAAGAAGGTTTAAGAAGAGAAAAGGAAGGGGGAGGGAGGGATGTGGGCTTTCTAATGTAAACACCATTATCATTTGAAAATCAATTAGCTCCTTGCACTCAGGGAATGACAAGACTTAAGGCCCTTTTCTGAACTGCTATTGTGAGCCTGGGTTATTTACTTTAATTAAGAGGAGACAGAGTGGATTATTGTCTCAAACTAAGGAGTTGGGAAGAGTCAGAAAATTACACTCTACCTCACTGCACAACAAAGCCCGGGTAAGAGACAGGCTCCAAACCCAGCAAAGTCGAAAAGAAATTAGCCTTTAATCTGGATTCGTCCTACATAAGGAGCAATCAAAAGGAAGGAAGGTTTGGAGCCTCCTTGCTAAGCACCAGGCATGACATTGCAGTGGCTGCCACTGCCAGCTCTTCTGCTGGAACTTAATATTGGTTCTGGGAGGGGCTTCTTCCCCTGCAAGGGTTAGAGTTTGAGAGCAAAGATCTCCTTTTTCCTAAAATTTGACACGTTGAAATGTCAGGTGTGGGGCTTAATTTCCTCCTGCCCTCTAATACTATAATGGAGCAATGCATTATTCTAGAAAGAAAACTAATTGTTGATGCAAAGATGTCTCTCCTGGATGAAGATGATAATATTTTTTTTGGCTCTTATTTAATTTAAGCAGCTTGGATTAAAAAATTAGGGAAAAAAAGAAGAAGAAGGAGGAAAAAAAAAAAGAGAAGGAATTTGGCAAGTGACTAATCCACAATATTGTCTTATTTGGCATATGGAGAAACACCCCCTGAGGTATCTAATACTGAGATGTTTCAGCTCTGTTTTGCATTGCCCACTCTTACTCTGCATACTCTAAATATGTATTAAGTCAGTCGAGCATGGCAGCTGCTGAAGGAGTTGCCACAGCTTACTGGGTAAATAATGATCGTTTTTTAAATCACCTAAATGCGTATCTACCCCAAAGACCATGGCAGTGGCTTATGGGAATGCTGATTTGCATTTTAAAAATTTTGCTTGGATGTATTTGCAGTTTCTGTGCCTCCCACTGATTGCTCCATGCTTCAGTTTTAAGTCTAGGGCCCAATTCTGTTCTCAGTTATGAGTGGGAGAATAAGGACTGACACCATTAAATCAGCAATGTGAAGTCAAACTGGGGAAAAGCCCAGTGTGACGAGTTTTGCCAGGAATGCAAACTGGCACTGAGATTTTTTTTTTTATGATTTTTTTAGCTTTAAAAAATAAATTGGTGATAACTGAAGAGCACCTTTTAGTCCGGGTGGGGTGTGAGGTGGGGTGCAATGGGACATATAGGCCAAAGATGAGCCACTGTCCAACTTGATGCTGAAGCAGGGAAGAGACAGATCACATGTAAATGATCTCAATCAGGCTCTGCTACACCTCTAAAAAGCCTCTTCCCAAAACAAGGCTTTGGGGTCTATTTAAGCCCTTTTTGCTCATGGAGGGAAAAATATTGTATTATTCTGAATACTGACACACATCCAAGCTCATCAGCTCTTAAGCCTCCACAAAACTGGGACCATCCTCTATGTTTTATCAACAGAGACACCTTGGCCTACAGCAAACCCAGAAACATGTGGCTCTGGAAGGAAATGGATGAGGCAGCTTTTCAGAGGGCCCTAGGGAACAAAACACTTGTTACTTTGTGCATCACAAAGAGAATATATTTTTATATATAGCCAGCCAGAGTTCTTCCATGCACTCAGGACTCTTTTCCTCCAGCCCACAGACTCTGCTTCTCCTTTGCATCTGGATCCCTTCTTTCTCATTTGGTCCTGCAATAAACCAGACCCATTTCATATGAGAGCCATTCCCTATTTTCTCCTCATGTTTCCCATGCATAAGTGTCTACCCACGCACTTTAGGTCTTGTTGAAATGCCTGCCCTGGCTCTGGGGTCCAGCAAAGCTGATGTGTGTTAAGGAGTTCCAGCTGAGTGTTGGTTTGGCTCTTTCATCTCTTCTGTGAGTCTGTACATTTTGCAAGCTGGGCAGCTAGACCAGACCTAGTGACTTGCACCTCAGCTGTGTCCTGTGACTCTTCCACCACCTCTCCTTGTTCCCTTGAGCAAAGTCTGTGAAATTCAAGGTGCACAGACCTTTAGGTAGAAAGAAAATTGGCCATGAGTCAGGCTTAGAAACCCTTGGAGATGGATAACTGGACCCTGTGATGCAAAAACTCTGAACATCAAGCCGTTGGTGTCACATCCTGAAGGACCTGGGGAGGTGTAATGCCAGACAGATGCTCAGTTGTTGCTCTCTCCTCCTCTGGCAGGGTATAGCTTTTAATACTGAGCCACAATGGCACAGACAATGCATTAATTCCTGCCTTAGCACTCTACTTGTTGGATTAAAGTGTGTTCTTTATATAGATATTTTCTGCTTGTTGTAATAGTACTTTGTGATCTTGAATATACTTAATTGTATTAGAAATGGTGTGCTGGAACCTTTTTTATTATTACTAATTTGAAAATAAATAAAGGGAGGATTTTCTTTTCCTCAGGAATAAATCAAATCCTCCTCTGGAGTGCAGGGTCAACAGACCCACAGGGCTGAGCTGCTGGCTGCAGATAGTGTGTGTGTGTGCACAGATGACTACACACACATGTGCCACCTATATTTGCATTCCTACAGCTGTTCATTATTTGTATCTATTATGCAGTGGAGACAGCACAAATGTGTGCAATTGAGACACAATAATGTAGGGATATGAAAGGCCTAATCCATCAGTTCAAGTGTGTTTGGGTTTAAGGAGAGGGGGATGTACAGATAAATACACTGATTTATTCTCACTAACTCTCCCTGCTTTCTGGGGCTGGGCCCGAGCCATCGAAGCTGCTGGAGCTGACAGTGATTTATATCTGCAGGGTCTGGCCTGGAGCTTTTAAGTGTATGTCAAGCACCTCCAGCACTTTCAGAATCTTTTTTTAAATGGAGTTTTCCAAATCAAAATCTGAGGGAACGGCAAATCCATTAAGAAGGCGGGCGGACACTGTGTTTTGTGTTTAGGGATTCCTATCATATTTATGTTCAGTTTTGACCATCCGGCTGCTCAGAGTCACAGGCTATGGCCTTGAACAGCAATCCTGGTCTCATTCCATAAGAACCCAAAGGTCCCTAAACACTGCTTGGCTTGAACCGAGTCCAGTAAGGAGATGACAAGCCAGGTTGTTAATTACAGCCTTTTATTCTGACAGTCAGGCTACAGAGAGGCCTTGGCAGATTTCAGAGCTGTGTGGAGCAACCTCTTCCTGCGTGCTCCACTGTTGTTACATGACAGGGAACTGGAGAGCCCATCCAAAGAGCCAGAACGACTTGACCATAGATTTTTGGGTTATGCTGCCATCTCTTTATTACTCTCAATAACAGAGAGATGTGAATATAGATATGGGATGCCCAGGGACACAGCCCAATATGAGGGCAAAGGAGGTAGGAGAGAACAAGACAATAGTTAAGGTGGAGAGTGCAGGACTGGGATGCAGGGGCTGCATTCCTGGTCGTGCTGAGGACCTGGGGTAAATCTCTTCTTGTCTCTGCTTCCCGTCCATCTTTTGTGAAGTTAATTACAATCCCACTGAAGCAGAGGGTAGGGGCTGTTGTAGGACCCATGAAGACAGTTGACCATATTTGTGTGGATAAATAGATAAAAGTATTGGGAAAAAGCCCTGGGGAAACATGGGGGCTGAGGGAGGAGGGGGGTGAGATGGACTGGTCCCCAGATCAAGAAGGTGAAGGAAGGCTTGGACAGGAGCTACTTGGCATGTGAAGGAACTTTTTCCCTGAGGGGTCCAGCTGCCTAATTTACATGAGGGAAGAATTTTTTTCTTTTGGGTGGAGTTGGCCCTGTCCTTTATTCTTATTGGAAAACAAAGCTAATTTTGGAGCTTAAGTCTAAGCTCTTCTGGTCAACAAAAAAGGCACTGGCAGGAGTCATCATCAGCCTACAGCATATCTTGCCTCCAGCACCCTATATTATGGGTACTGAATACCAATAGATTTTGCTATAGTCATGATTTAATAGTAATCAAGATATTGCATCCTCAGCTTCCTCCTATAACTCTCAATTATCAAAGGAACTTGTTAAATTTAATCACTGGTGTAAAGTCAGTGAAGAAAAGAAAATAACTTGGATCCTTCTTTCAGATCTGATTGAAGGCAAATTTTATCAGCCAACAATTTGCTACAGGTTTAATTCCACACCATGGGATCTATAAGCAAGGAGTTCTTAGAGAAAGTTTTTTCATTCCTAACTGTTTTACTATCTTGGTTTCCCCAGTGTCTTCCATCCCTTTTTCCAACAAGAAATTGGAGTGGCTACCTGGAGAACAGACCTTGTCCCTTCCTATATTCCTTTCCAAGCCACTGACAGAGGTAGTGAAAGAGGAACCTCCAGGATGTGACAGAAACAAGAAAGCTCCTACCACTCAATCTCTGCTACCCAAACCCAGTGTCTTGGCATTAGCTGTGAGAGTGCCTCCCTTCCCTGTGCATCTCACAGAGGCTGTTTTGTTCTCTCTCTCCTTTCAGGGCAGGGCTGCACTGGGAAGGAAGGATTGCAGCTCCTGGGACCCATGGCAGAATGCAGCTGAAGAAAGTGTTGTCAAACACAGGCAGGCATCAGCTTGCACTCTTTGTCCCTGATGCAAATGTTCACAGGAGGCTGTTGCAAGGATGGGCTCAGCTCCGTGCTCAGCGGCCGAGGGGAGATTTGGGGGTTACAGGATCGACTGTCCAGTGGTGTCAAAAGGGAGGTGGCCAGTTGCCTTTTGCTCAAATCCCACTTGTTGGGCAAATTCCAGAGCCAGTCCTCACCCAATTTCTAGCTCAGAAAACCTCATCCACACTCTTGCCTGCATATGTCCATCTAGTTTCTGCTTTGCTCTGAATTTGCTGTCATTCACCTCACTTGGAGCTATCTTCTTGCTGGGATCCATGGGATGAGTTGTAAGCATTCCCTAATTCAACGACTTCAAGATTAGTTGAGCTAAAAGTTAAAAATTTATAAGTGACTGGGCTTGTTCCAGCTGAAGTGGGCTTTTCACAGTGGCATCTGAACTGGCAAACTGGTCAGAGCTGTGTGTGTAACATCTGGGCCCAGAGCTGTGTGAAGCTGCTTGGGGCGGAGGGTGGCTGGAGGAAGGCATATGATTAAACACAGTGTGGAGGCTGAATGGAAGTGACAGAACCAACTGCTGGTCCCACAGAAGCCCTGAAGAAAGAGGGAATTCTCTGCAAGAGCTCCTGAGAGGTTTATTGTTCCCTGGTGGTAAGGCTGCAGGACATGTCAGTGAAAGGCTGGCCTCTCTGCAGAGACCTTGTGCCTCTGCAGTGACGACTTTCCCAGAGCTGATGCCCATTTTCCCTCAGTAGCTTCCTGCCAGAATTCCTTGCCTCCAAGGATGTTGGCCTGGCAGGTTGCCTGGCAGCCAAGTGCCCTTGGTCCTCCCTGGATCATGGGACCATTGGATGATTCAGGTTGCAAGGGACCTCAGGAGGCCCTTATCCAACCCCCTGTTCTGACATCAAACCTTGCTTAGTGTTGTATATTGGAATATATAACTGTTGGGAATCTCCTTGGATTATCCAGCGATTGCTGCTCTCCTGTGCTGGCCTTTGACACCCTGTGGTTCCTTAGGTGGCCAGGTCCAAACCTTTTTGGCCATCAAACCTCAGAGCTTCCAGCCTTCCAGGCTACTGAGAACGCAGAAGCTGTGCTGTGAAATTAGGTTGGCCCCAGCTTTCATGTTATTTTTCCTCAAACAGGATCTGCTTTGTGTTCTTGTCCTTCCTCCTTTCCCCCTGCAAACCTTACTCCCTCTTATTCTCTTACTCTCTTTATATATATTTGAAATAAAACCATATCAAAATGTTTTCTGTTGGAGACAGATATCCAGGGTACACGTGGCTTTGTGACTGACATTTGCTTTTCAAGATGTGCAGAAGACAGTGGTGTGGTCTCAGGGTCACACCACAGAACTACTGACTCAAGAATTGATTTCTCCTAAAACTTGGGAAAAATCGGAGGAATTCCTTGCTATAGGCTTTTATGGATACTAAATGTTTCTTTGGATTCAGAATCTGGGAGGATAAATCAACTGAGAAAAAAACCCAAAGAGGTCCTTCACAACAAATAAATCACTAATGGCTCAAGAAATTCACAAACCACAAATTGCTGTGTTTATGTGGAAAATACAGCATTTCCTTTTTTCTATACTTTTAATATTGTAAGGGGTTGACATAGATGGCAGAGGGGGTAGGAGGAATATATTTATGTTCTGTTGTTGGGATTTATAGAATTGTTTAAGTTGTAAAAGACCTCTAAGAACATCAAGTCCAACCGTTTACCCAGTACTATCAGACCCACCACTAAAACATATCTCTCAGCACCACATCTGCATGTTTTTTGAATACTTCGGGGGACAAAGATCCCATCATTTCCTTAAGCAGCCTGTTCTAATGCTTGACCATGGTTTCGGTGAAGAAGATTTTCATGAAATCCAATCTTAACCTCCCCAGTACAATTTGAGAATGTTTCTTCTTGTCCTATTTCTTGTAACATCAGAGAAGTGATCGACTCCCACATGGCTGCTCCTTCCTACCAAGGAGCTGTAGACCATGAGAAGGTTCCCTCCGAGCCTCTTTTCCTCCAGGCTAAACAATCCCAATTCCTTCAGCTGCTCGTCATCAGATTTGTTCTGCAGACCCACCTCAGCTCCTTTCCCTTCTCTGAACACACTCCAGCACCTCAATGTCTTTCTTGTTGTGAGAGACCCCAAACTGAGTATCTCGATTTCTCTGGTGGTATGAGCTGCCACATACCTTGGCTTCCAGCTGCACATACACAACGTGGTTGTGGATCACGGGCTTGGGCTTCTTTCCTATGGAAATGCTGGTGTTGGGTGTGGCTGGTGCCTCTCTGATACTCTGCATATCCTGATGTGCATGGCTGCAGTGTGGGTATGTACAGATCCAGACACTCAGAATAACCTCTGTGTCCACCTTGCCTTTATTTCTCTGCTCTCATACATGCTCTGTTTCCTTTAATGGAGCAGTGATCATCCTTTTTGTCCCCGTCAATCTCAATATCATTAATACTCTATTGATCAGGCTCTGGCTTTGGATCAGGAAATGCCCACGTGTGATTGTAATGAAAATCTGAGGAGTTTATTCAGATTGGGTTTGCACAGAAGCCTCTTTCATGCCATACCACAGATTTCCTCCCAACCCCTTTTTTGACTGACTACTTGTGCATTTCCTCCTCCCTCTCCTTTTTCCCTTCAGGGAAACCTTTAAATAAAACCTTTCCCAGACTGTCATTTGCCTCCAGAGTGCTGTTGAAAACCCACAGTAGTATTTTCAAACAGCAACAGGGTCACCCTATACCACTCACCACCACGCTTGGTCTTAGTCTTCTCATACAGATCCATAGAGAGAGGAAACAAACAAGCAAAAAAAGGTCTCACTGGGAAGCCTGACTTGAGATTCACAGGATTAGGTCTGTTAGCAGTGCTATATACAACCCTGACATGCAATCACCAAAGTAAGATATTCATTATTGCCTGTCAGCTGAAGACAATTTCAATTATTCTGGCATTTCAATGGATGAAGAAGCCCTTTAGGCTGGCTCATGAGATTAGACTTAAAGGCTCTGTAAATTAAGAAAGTTGCAATCAGTGTATTATCTGACAGGCAGCTGTGGAATATACTCCAACAGGGAGGGGAAGGAAGAAAGAAAAAAGAGACAAATTGCTATATTCAGGTTGTGGTTTTGATATATCAATTTACAGTTTTAACATATGCATTTAGGAAATAATTGTTTTGCATTACTTAAATCAGCTTTAACAGCATCAGTGTGAAGATTTCAACTCCTACAGCTTGAAAGGTCAGTTTTTCTTTTGCCTTGCACTTTCTTTGAAAGACTCGTTTGGGTTAGAGGAGGAAAAAAATTTAAGCATTGCCGGGAGAACAAATCTTTCTCAAAGTTATTCAAATATTATAATGTATGGCTGTTGATCATAAAATTCCATTAGAAGCAACATCTGTAATGTCCCCCAGGTTAATTTTTATAATACGATCTCAGCCTCCTTTTGCTGGATATGCACGGATGTGGTAACTGTGACCATATATGGCTTTTACTGCTCCCATCTGATGTGTTAGGGAGAATAACTGGTATCATCCTATCTTGCACTTCTGGAGCTTTTATCTCCCAGTTTCCCAAACTGTTTCAACATCTTTGCAAGCAGCAGTGAAGAACCTGTTTGCTTCCCCTTGTTAAATTACTCCTCCTGGTCAGAAATGCTGAGTGCTGAAAAAATGGGTGAATTTTAGGCACTTTTGGCAACGAACAAGAGTGAGCTTACTCTGGTGGGGTGGGATTTTGAGTTCTAGGAACTCTGTACAGAAAAGACAGCTCCTCAGGCAGGGAACTGACAAGTTGTGATATACAACAGCTGGTGAAACACCGTGGTTGATTTGTGGCAATGAGGGCTTCAGCAGAGGTGAGGAGTGGGAAGGTCTCATGGAAGGCTGGGACATTTTCCTTGTTCCTGCCACTCCAGCTAGTGAGGCTGAGGAAGTGCAGTCACCACAGAGCTCCCTGCAGCCACACAATGTAGATATCAAAGTGATTACAGCCCAATGAGATGGAATATATACCTCCTAGTTGCCTTTGGTGGTGTCCACTTTGCATTTCCAAGATAATGTCCATTTGTCAAGCCCCAGCCTTCCTAACAAGGGTGGTTTTGTGTGGCCTGGGTCATGAAAATTGTCACGGGGAGACTTGGAGCAGAGTCTGAATTTATGAGTGCACTTGGTGGCGTATTGTCCTGTGGTGCAGTTGAGATTCAACATCCTAAGAGACCCTTCTTGCTACTGATTTTCACTCTGGTATATGAGACTAAGAAGTTCAGTGGTTTTCTCTGCAAATAGCCTTATTACTGCCCTATAAAGGCTGATAAATCCTGAATTTTTGTGCTTCTAAGACACTTTATATATGCACTCTCTTTTATGTATCTATTATAAAACTTTTATATATAATTGAAACAATGTACTGAAAACAAGATACCACATTTTTTCTCTCATACATCCTGCTCGAGACCACATCCAGACCCAGGACTAAATCCTTCACATGACTCATCTTTAGATGTTTACAATGAGGAGGGAAATATCTTAGATTCCCACTGCCAATAAGGAAAAAGAAACACTCCAGGAATCCAGACTGTCCACTATGGTGGACTCCAGACTTTGGGCAGAGAAATCATGATCTAGAAGTTCCTATTTCTCTCCAGAAGCTGTAAAAACCCTGATTACTAGCTCACATTCACATGTTTAAATCCAGGTGAGATGAATACCACTCTTATTTGCCTGCAGACCTTGTGTCTTCCCATGGACATGTAGAGTAGAAATTAGTTTTGGTAGATCTTGGCTGGGACCGCTAGAGATGATGACAACAGCAATAACCACGATAACAGCAGCAACAAGAGCCATAGATCTGATGCAAGGATTCATCAAATATAAGATTTTCCCTACCCATCATCCTTAATAACTTTCACTTATCAACCTAATTTTAATCTCATCAACTTTAGTGCAGATTTTATTCACTTGAGTGGAGCTCCTTTCAAATGACAATCATATAAACATGACTTTGATCTGTAGATCAGGTGTTACCAAGCAGATTGGCATCTGTGGGGTTCTACTTCCTGGTTGTGACCTGTTTCTGGATTATTAAAATTATGTGAGTAGCATCTTGCAAGTTACACTTTGAATATTGGAATAAAAAGGTCCAGCTTTCCAAGCACAATTACTGATTCTCAGAGTTTCTGCTTTGAATGGCTTGAACTTAGATGCCTTCGTGAACTTTATTTCTGACTGCTGAGTGCTGAGTGCCCTCTTCCTGAAATCCAGGCTTTGATGAAAATCTGTTGGCAATCTACAAACATCCCTCACTACTTTCAGAAGTCTTGGTCAAGGATCCTTGGTCAATGTAGCCTGGTCATCTACTTGGCACATTGCAAATTGAACATTTTATTTTATGTTAAAGTGAGATTTTGACCTATATGTACAAAATAAGTAATTCTGGAAGTTGAGACACAGTATTTTTACTGATGATTTTTTTGAAATATTCAACATTGCCTGCGCTGTTTCTCTCTTTTTTTCCCCCCTGAGTTTGGCTAGAAAAGCTGTAAACACATTAAAAAAATGAAAATCTTCAGTAGCAATTTACCCCACAGTTATGCATCTTTCTGCTCTAGAGAACATTTAGCTAAAATTAGATGACAGCTCTATACCCTTAGAACCAGTGTTATGTTTTTCCTCCATTTCTGATCTACATAATTCAAAACAAGGAAATGTTAGCAGGTAAAACTGCAGGGTAAAACCTTTGGCTGCTGGAAATATTTGCATTTATTAAACTAACAACTGTAAAGCAGATATGCACATCTTTAGACTTCCTCATTCTTGCCTTATTAAAAAAGATCTTTGAAATTCAAAAACTTCCATGTAAATCTTGTGCAGGTTTTTTTCCCTTCCCCTGATGCAGATGATTGTACTTGGGTGGCTTAAAAAAACCAGAACCTGGATCCAGGAACCTTAACACATCACTGATGGTGAAAATCCAGACCTTGTCTGGATCTAAAATTTGGCAATGGCTGCAATGAGGGTCCCCACAACCTCCCTCAGACTCATGAGCTGGAACTTTTCCACTGTGCACAAACACGGTAGAGAAAACTGGCTTGTCTTGATCCATTTGCTTGGAGGCAGGCAAGTGCCTATTAAACCATATCCCCAAGTGCTGCATCCACAGCCTTCTGAATACTTCCAGGGATGGTGATTCCACCACTTCCCTGGGCAGCTTCACTCTGTAGCTGGATCACACCTTGACACCTCCTCTGGAAAGGATGCCCACCAGAAACTTGTGCAGACTCTGAGATCCCCAAAGGTGATTTATTTTACAGCCATTTTACCATATGAGGAACTCAGACACCTGAGCATAGATCCCACCCCCGGAATTGTTCAAGGGTGGGTTGGATGGAGCTTGGAGCAATCTGGCCTAGTGGAACGTGTTCCTGCCCATGGCAGGGGAGTAGGAACTGTATAGTCTTTAAAGTTCCTTCCAGCCCAAACCATTCAGTGAGAGGTGGGTAGATAGAAGCCTCATGAATCTCCACAAAGCAAAGTCCAAGGCCCTACACCTGCATCGTGACAATCCCAGACACACCTACAGGCTGGGTGGAGAAGAGATTGAAAGCAGCCTTGTGGAGAAAGACTTGGGGGGTGATAGTTGATGAAAAACTCCCCATGAGCCAGCAGTGAGCACTCACAGCCCAGAAAGCCCAGGGAGATCTGGGCTCATCCAAAGCAGCGTGGCCAGCAGGCCAAGGGAGGGGATTCTCCCTCTGTTCATCTCTCATGAGACCCCACCTGCATGCTGTCCACAGTGCTGGTGTCCCCAGCATAGGAAAGATGTGGAAATGTTATATAACATTTGTGGAGCAAGTGTTTTGGAGCATTTGTGTATACCATTCTATAACTTGTGGAGCAAATCCAGAGGAGACCATGAAGTTGATGAGGGGATTGGAGCACTTTGGCTATGGAGACAGTTGGGGCTGCCCAGCCTGGAGAAGAGAAGGTTGTGTGGAGACTTCATAGAAACCCTCCAGTATCTGAAAGGGTTGCAGAAAATCTGGAGAGGTATTTTCCAACAGGAACTGTAGTGACAGGACAAGGAGCAATGGATTGAAACTGAAGGAAACTGAGGTTAGATATATCTTTTTACTGTGAGAGTGGTGAGACACTGTACCACTCCCTGCCCAGGAAGGTTGTGGATAGCCCAGCCCTGTCAGTGTTCAAGACCAGGCTGGATAAGGCCTTGAGCAATGTGGTCTAGTGGGAAGTATCCCTGCCCATGGCAAGAGGAGTTGGGACAGGATGATCTTTAAGGTCCATTTTAACTCCTGAACATTCTATGAAAAGCAATTTACCCTCTATTAGATGTCAAAACTGCAAATACAGCTCACTGTCTGATGCAGAGGCCTTTTCATGCCTCAATCTGTATTTTTCTATGTTGAGTACATCTATATCACACCAGATCATCCTTAAATCACAATTACTCTAACTAATAAAGTATCCCTCGCGGCCTTTTGAAGAAAGTATCGATTGATAACACAGAATTAAACAAAACAAAACACAAAAGAATGGTTCCCCTCCTATTTACAGAAGAAAATGACTCACAAGGGACAGTTTCTTATCTTTTCACAATACAAGGGTAATGCCCTTCATGGCAAACACCAGAGCTGGAGCCCAGACTTTTATAGGCGTTGTGTGAGATGTATTTTCTCATGGGAAATGCTGGACTAGTCCAGACAAGCATCTGTTCTTTCTAAGGGGACTGAGGTAAGGCTGAGGAGTTTTGAAAGGACACCCCAACTCAGTTTTAACGCTTCATGGGATAACACCAAGTAACAGTTTTCAAAAGAATTATTTGAAATTATTCTTGTTTTGAAGACAGAGGAAACTGGCTGCAGAATTTGACAGCAGATGAACAGCAAACTTTACTAATCCAACTTAGGGCTTCTTTTTCGTCTACTTCCTTCTTTAACTTGGAATTTCACTGAACCAGTTAAATTGCAGGAGCTTACTTCAATATAGCTAATGCTCTAAACCAATGTTTGAATTTTATACTAATTAAGACCAATCCACTGTCATTTTTTCTATAATGTGAAGACTGGTGCACTTAGTAACCCACTGAATTTAACATAAAAGCAAGATAAAACAATTAAAGTGCAAGAATATTTGATTAAGTAGCTCATTGATTTATAGAAGAATAAATTGAAATGGATGGGACAGAGAAATTTTTTTTAATGGCAACCATATTTTATGTTCATTATCACAATCTCTGGGCTCTTTGTGCTTTTGTGATTAAAAGAAGGAGTTTAGGGATAGTAACTCTGGGATTTATTACTCTTGTCTGCTTTCTTAAGGCCTTTATTTATTTTTTTTTTCTTTCTTCTGATTCATGTGGTAAAATATTAAGGCCCTATTGAAAAGTCATATGGAGTACGTGCATTGCTACAAACCAGTGGCTGTCTGACATCATTTAAACAGCATTAATCCTGACAGTTACGCAGGGTGAAAAAACAAACACAGAGAGTTTTGTTTTGGTGACGGGGATTAAACCTCTCCTTGGGGTGGTTTCGTCTGCAGCAGCTCGCTGGGAGGGAGCCTCGTGCCCTGGATGCAGCAGTGAATGCTGTGGCTGGAGGCTGGGAAAATGCATCACACAGAGGAGGCAAGAAGGGGATGGGGTCACCCTACAGGGCACCACCAAAGCAAAGAGCAACCCCAAAATTGCTGAGTCCCAGGCTCCTGGTTATTCCCCCAAACTCTGCAGATGTCACACAGTGCTTACCTCTGCTAGCAGGGAAGGGGTGAGGAATGAGGTTATTCCCCCTCTGGCCACTCCCTGAAGGGTGCATTCCACTCTTTTAGAAGTACAGGTACCCTCCCATGACACCAAAAAAGCGGGAGGATTTTCTAGCCCTGCTTGCAATGCAGAGGAAGAGAGAGCACAGCACAAAAATATTTAGATATCATTTTATAGAGTGCAAATGTTAAGAGACCCTTCAAAGGACAAAAAGAAAATCAGTGTCAGAGCAAGTCAAATACAGAGAGGTGAGCACTAAGAATGATCCTTTGCAGGCCACAGGTACATGTATCCTACCAGCCTGCCCAGTGTACTTGGGATACCCCTGTCCAAAGCTTCCTTGCAGCCTTTTCATGTGGCTCAGGGAAAAAAACCCCAAAAAACAAACCCACCCAAATCTTGATTAGAGGATGAAAATCACACTCAATCTCTTATACATATTTAAGTATTTGTAAAAAGAATTTACAAATATTTTTGTTTGAAAAAGGGAGGGGGGATTTTGTCATTTTGTCCATGTGTACTGACACAGGCACATTTTCACTCTCAGATTCCCAGAAAATCCTGCACAGACTGCTGAGCAGGAGGATTTCTAGAGGATAACAAGTACAGTAATTCCAGGTAGTGTCTCACAGCTGATCACATCAGCAGGGTAAAAATAAGACTGGAGAGCAAAAAAAGAAATATAGGAAAGAATTGTAGAATCACAGAAAGGCTTGACTTGAAAGGGACATTAAAGATCACCTACCAGAATCAAGTGTGAAATAAGCCACCTGATTAATGAACATAAGCCTATAAAAGGGTTTTGTTGTTGTTGGGAGTTTGTTTAAAGAGTTGTTGCACTTTCTAGGAAAGGTGGTGGTAAGAGCAGAAACCCAAGGCAAAGTTATACCAGATAGAGCAGCCGATGAAATCAGCTCCTTTTTTTTTCTCAGCGTTCGTTCTGCTGCCAAACGCCCTCACCATGGAGTTGGGAGACTCCAGGGCCATCTGTTCAGCTTTTCAGGGACCTGATTTCAATTGTGGGCCTCTGTTTTGTAACATTTCTTCCCACAGTTACCTTTTTTTGCAGGGACATCTGCTTGAAGGTCAGTGTGAACAAAAGTATTGACTCTCAAAAGAGAGGCTAACCCATGCCAGGAGCAGGGCTGGGTAGGGAGAGAGAGGGACAAGGAAGGGACATTTTTCATTCATTTGGTTTGTACCTTAGCAGTGTCCTCCCCTCTTTCCTCAGGCCATGTTTAGGGCTGTGACATCCAGAGGAGCTTGAATTTACCTTTTATTTTCAATGTTTCTCACCCCAGGAGTTCAGAAATCACAAGCCAAGCCCTTCAAAATTACAAGATTGGGTTAAAATCCATGAAACTGCTGTAAAAATTACATTTCAGGGATCTTTCTCTTTGCTTTCTGTCTTCAGAGACTTATGTGTGTGTCCTGCTTGTTTCAGGATTTTTCTACAGGAAAAGAAGGTTGAAAAGTATAATTTTTCAGTTAGTGTGAGATAGTCTTATGGGGGAAAAATATGAAATTTTATGGACAGCAATGTTACTGCAAGGTATGTTGTGGTGATTGGCAACCCATTTTTTGCTCAGCATCAGGAATGAGATGGGTCCAACTTAGAATATTCTATGATTCTGTAATTCTGTGACTTTGTGGTCCATTCTTCAAAGGTGCTGAAGATGCCTTGCAAATGCTAAATGAGGATGCGCAATCTGTCTTCATCCTTTATTCAAAGTGTTCTGCAGTGGGGGAAGAAGAAATAATAAAATGGTTTTCAGGGGACCTAAGCTCTACCGAGTGGTTCCCATGCTTTGCCAGCCAATGTAGGACTGATATTAAGTCACAGCTGCCTGGAAGGCTGGTGTGGCACTTCAGCTGCTCACCACACCTGCAGAGAGACAGATACCTCCACAGAGTGGTTCAGCACTCTCAGATGATGGGTTGCCCTCTGCAAGTGTTTGTTCCCCCTCAGTAATCACAGAGAAAACCTCAGAAACTGCTTAATTTTAGACTTTCACCTTCACGTCTAAAATTAGCTACTTTGTGTCTAAAATTAAGTGTCTTTATTCTGATATCTTTGAGTCAATATAGGTATATTTCTCTGAACATGACTGTCTGGTCCTTATGGATCTATGTCTGCATGAACCTTTCCTTGAAAATTTCTCTGTGCTATTGCCAGAGTTGCCCTGGGGATGGGGGAACACTGCTACTCTCAGTAAGGTTGTTGGCAGTCCCTGGATGCAAGGAGTGCAGGGATGCAGTAACAGTAGGGACTTGTCCAGGCCTTGAAAAGATCCAGAAGATTTTTTTCTTATTAGTGTGTCTGAAAAATAACATATAAGTTTATAATAACCATAGGACTGCATGAGTATGGCTGCGTGTAGGCGCACACACACACACACACACAAAACTTCAACACACATATCTGTGTAGTTAAAATTAAAATTTATGCTATTATACTATTCAACACTATATGCACACACACACAGACAGAATAGTTCAGCCACGCTGGCACATCTTTGGCTTAGGACAAACAGCAGATGATAATACTGAGACCTTGCTGTACCAGGGGAATTATAATTCTCCTCTACAGTCATGGTTGGGAAAAGATTACTGAGCTAGTAGCAAGTTTCCAGCCCTCAGCTGTGTAGTGGGATCTGGAAGCTGGGGAGGGATTACTGCTACCCAGCTGAGGGAAAGGGATGTGTGGAGGCAGCTTTCAGAAGTGTTTAATCCACCCCAGCAGCTGGAGTGCAGTGGTTATCACTGGTGGGTTTTACCAGGGGGAGCACAGCTCAGATTGAACCTCAGTGGGAAGGGAGGATGGGGTGTTTTGGGAAAGGAGAGGAAGGCACTGGGACAGGTGGCTGAGGCAGGACTGTGAAGCCACTGCTCATGGCAGAGGTGGGCCAGGGAAAATGGTTAAATTTGATGAATGGATTTGAAGCACCACTTTGGTGGTTGCAGTGTTGGTCTGTGCACTAAGGTAGGCATCACTTTGTCCCCACTGCTGAAACCTGACTCACCCTTGCTTGTCTCAGCAAACACATCCATCTCCAAGTCCAGGGGTGCCAGCAGAAGGGCAGGTTGAGGTGATGGTGGTGAGGAAAAGCCCAAGCACACAACTTGTGGTGACACAGCTCAGTCTGCACCAGCTCTCACCTTGGGGTCAGCTCTTCCTAAGAACAGTGTTGAATCACACTTGGGTGAAGTGTTGGTGAGGTGCTAAGTGTTCAGAGCATGAGGAAAAGGTCATAGGTTATTTAAAGCCTCTCAGTTTTCCTCATCAGATCATCACAGCTTAGCTTGGCACATAAAGGATGTCCCACATAAGCCAGGCAGGGAGAACTACTTGAAGCATCTGGGAAATGGTTTTCTGTGCCCTGGAAAGAGATGCCAGCTGAGCTGGTGGCTTGGCACCCTTTAGCTCTGCTGTCTCAAGGTCCAATTTTCTCCACAGCCTGAAGCAGAGAGGGGCAAGGCTGGGTGTTATATGGGTGGGAGGACACCGAGGCAGCAGAGCCTGTGTGTTTTGAGAGAAGGGGCTGGTTGCTGACTCTGTTGGTGACCTTTTCTCCTGTTAGACATGATCTATCTGAAGGGGGATGAAACTGAATAGCTGTGGCCTTCACTTTCTGTACAGATACTCTACAGATAATTCTGCTTTCTGTCAGCATCATTGCCAGACTGAAATAAGCTGAAATCCTGAAGTTCTGCTCTAGAATAGTTGTACTCGCACTCTGGTTTTCCTGCTGTGACAAAATGAGAATAGCAATTCAAAATTTCCCATATTAGCACTATTTATTTCATTGTTGACTGTAATGTGAACAAGAAGCTTCCAGCAGAAATCCTCACTGTTTTTATTGGGAGAGGCTTGTGCTTTCCTACCCAACTTATTTCCAGACTTGTACTCTGTACTCAGATGTACATGCCATCTGCCAATGCAAATCTTGTTGTTTTATGCACCAGTCACAGTGGGCTCATATTCAAGAAAGGAGGTTTGGTGTTGGCTTTTTTAGTTTGTTTGCTTTGTTTTGTTTTTAATTTTTGTTACCAATGAGCTGGCTTTGCTTCAAATGCTAAAGGATCCCTTGTTAAATCCTTCCCAACAATTTCCTGAGAGATGGAGCCATTTTATTTTCTCAAACCTATTCTGAACCACTACTGTACAGTGTGATGATACCCACTGTACTTCAGGAAATTAGTATTAAGTTCTTTGTCCAAGCCTGGTGATGCTAGGGAAGAAAGTGAGAAACCAAGATAGAAGAAAAGAGAAAAAGAGCAGAGAACAGAGGAAAATAAAGAAGGGTAACTTGAAGGAATCAACCTTGCTGATAAGAATCTTTCTTGGGGTCATGCTGCTTGGACATTGGGAGTCTTCGTCCTTTCCTCCACTAAATTGTAATGTCTGATCTTGTCAGTGTCGGACCCTGAAAACTGCATTCTGAGTAGAATGGCTTGGATTGGAAGGGTCCTTAAAGATCATCCAGTTCCAACAGCCCTGCCATGGGCGTGGATGCTACCCACTAGCTCAGGTTCCTCATGGATTTATCAAACCTGGATGTTAGGGTCACTTCCAACCCAAACCATTCTCTGATTCCAAGGCTGGTCTCACTTTCTTTCAAATAGTACATTGGGAATTGGACACCTGTAAGTTAGATTATGCCATACATTGTATTAGTATCCTGCAAGAGCATGAGGGTATGAAAATCACGTGAGAATTATTTTTTTTTTACAGTCTCACTTAAAAAAGGCAGATCCAGATATGAGCAAGGCTGCTCTTTGGCCAGTCAAGTCTCATTGAACAACTTAAGTCTGTCTGAGCCCAAGGACTGCTCTGCTTTGCAAGAGTAATCCTTGTAAAAGAGAGAAGGAAGATCTCAGTTAGCCTGTGATATCACAGTGTGATTAATCACCAGAGAAAAGTCTTGGCTTCCCAAATTCCTCTGGGACTAGGTGTGGGACTGGATGCAAGCTTCTGTCTGGGCACCCCCTTCTCACAGACGAGACCCCGAAGGGTAAATTATTTTTCCTGGCAAAAGACACAGGGAAAAGAGCAGGAAGAGAATCTAAAGGATGAATCCCTCTGTAGTTACATGACTGCCAGAATAATCTTATAGGGATGAATGAGCTCAAAGCCAAGGCAGAGTCATGCTCTTTCAGGAAGTCTAACCCAAGCTGGTGGGTGGCAGTGCACTGGATGATGGAGCTGCAGCCGTTTCCATGGTGGTCTCCAGGCTGCAGGTCTGGAATATAACAGCTTGTTATATCCTCTCTTTATAGCTCTGTTTTTTGTTGGTGTTAGCAACCACACCAGAGCTAGAGGAGTTTTCAAATGATGTATCAAGGAGTATCATGCCTGATCTTTAACTTCTACAGAAAACTGCTGGCCTGCATTTGCTCCCACTGGGGTGGTAGTACTGGGGGAATCCAGACCTTTTGCTCTTTCAATGTTTCACCTCTGTGGGTCAAAGCTCTGAAACCAACAGCTTTAGAACCACTTCTTTGGCCACTGGAGTTCACAGAGCACATCTGATCTGCACTAATGTGGAGGATCTGGCACATCACTCCTGCCAGAGTGGATGGCATTAGCCCAAGTCTGAATCTGGCCTTTTGACTTTCAAAAATTGGCTGCAAGATGAGGGATCCTTGTCAGCTTTAAGATTGATGCTGTATGACTTCAAGCACGTTTGTCATCTGTTTGCAAAGTGAAAATAAGCTTAGAGTTGTTGACAGTAAATGAAGTAATATTTACATAATACAGTCATACCTGTTTCCTGGTAAGGAGATCAATGCATATTTCTTTTTGCAATAACAAATCCATGCCATATATCTTCACAGACACAATAATATTTGAAGTGAAACATTCATCTAGCTACATAATTACATCTATTGTTTTCCATTTGCTTTTTGTTCCCTAATAGTTTATTACTAGTGGCCAATAGTCAAAAGCAATCTAGAGGGATGCAAAACAGCCCCTCGTTCCAGCTCCTTTCAGAGATATTTTGGTTATTAAAATTGCTGTCATTAAGATTGGTGCTTGGATACTGCTCTGCAAGCTGAGACCCTGCTGCTCAAGGTGGTGGATGCACTTGTGGTACAAGGCATTGCCTGCCCCCAGGATTTTACAGGTGGAGAGAGACATGGCAGGACACAGCCACCCCACAGAAAATCAGTGGAAAAACTGCCTTGATGTGTCCAGCACATTTCCTTCCCTCCTTTTCATGCTGACCAGAGGCAGAGCTAGGACAAAGGGATGTTATTGCCCTAGACTTGAAGAAGCTGGAGAACAAGTGAGTTGACACTGATCGCTTCTGTTTCTCTCAGCTGTCTTTTCCTTTAGTTGAGGGAAAAGGTTTTACCTTTCTGTTCTATAGCATCTTCCAGACTGCAGGGTTCCTAAATCACTTCATACAAATCAATAGCTATAAATAAGTACTGAGGTGCCCCCACCATTAAGACATTTGTGTGGCCTATCTTGCGTAAATACTGCAGATAGCAATCATGATTTAGTAATTATTTCCCCCTCTTCCCACCTCCATAGCCCTCTACCAACACAGATCTTCTAAAGAAAACCCTACAGCTATTTTTTTTCCCCCGCACAACAGTATCAACATAACAAACCCTTTAGTCAGGCAAGTTCCCCTCTGGTCCCTCCAGCTGCCCTTAAATTTTCACCCTGGTGTAGAATGATGCTCTGAGTCAACTGGATACTCGCCTCCGCCTACTCGAGAGTGGCTGCATTTCATATCTCCTGTTTCCCTGGGTGTCATGCAAATGGGGAGGAGGAGTTACATCCTGAGCACGCAGCAGCACTGCTGCCCTTCACATCTGAGTGGCTCTATTTGTTCTTAAACCCATGAGTTATTTGCTCTTTTACTAAACAATTTCGTGCTGCTCTTGAATACCCAGTCTGGACTGGTCACCGGTAAGACAAAAAAGCAAAGAAAGGTTTCCTGATAGGAACAGAGGAAGCAAAGCAGAATTTCCTCATAGGCAATGTTAAATGAAAGACTAGTTTCCAATTCTGCACTGGGCTGGCAATAGGGACACAACAATTGCTGCATTAGCATGATTCAAATATCTTGAGAACAGTGGGCAAGTTAGCCCAGCAGTGTGGGCCTCTGAGATCAGTCCCACAGCCACTGTGGACATCCTGCTGGCCAATTCAAAGGTGCTGAATTAAGACCTTCCAGGTTTAGATCATTTATCAGCTTTTTCTGATAGGTAAGTCTGCTTGGGTCACCTGGTCATGAACCACATGATGTGATAAAGGAGGAGACAGCTGTAGTGGGGTCAAGCACTGCCTTGCTCTTGAGTTGGCATGCACAAGAGCTTG
Organism: Acrocephalus scirpaceus scirpaceus; assembly: GCA_910950805.1. NCBI lineage: Eukaryota > Metazoa > Chordata > Aves > Passeriformes > Sylviidae > Acrocephalus > Acrocephalus scirpaceus. The sequence goes on from OU383777.1 coordinate 4,474,383, forward strand.
ATAAAACCATCAGATGTTGCCCCAGCTGCCAGGTGTTTTCAGGCTGAACAGGGAAGGGAAGAGTTTTTCTTAATTTTTTTTTTTTTCTTTCATGATGGGAAATGGAGTACAGAGAAGCAATGGGACCTTACTAAAGTCAAATACAGAGAAGCAATGGGACCTTACTAAAGTTAAATTCCTGCACAAATCTTCATGCCCCAGCTAGGAAGTAAGCATCTGAATATCTTTATATTGGTGTATGATGTACCTTTGGGTCAGACATACATGGTGTATCTTTTCAGCACCCAGCACAATGGAGCTCATATCCTGAATAAACACTGATAATACACTGTAAGCATTCCTCAGTGATGGTATCAAGATTAATGTGGATTATTTTTTATCTCTTGACCTGGTTATCTGTGACTGTCTCATCACATGTATTTATCTAATATTTGACTTCAGTTAATTTCTGTCGGGGGGAAGTTCATGCTTGGGTAGAATTCCCTTTGGGTTTAAGTTTTTAGGACCTTATTTCTCAGTGCACCGCAGGGGGTTCTGAGTGTTTCTAAGTCACAGATTTCAAGGAAGGTTTGGATTGGAAGGGACCTTTAAGACCATCTAGTAACAATCCTCCTGGCATGGACAGGGATGCCTTCTACTAGGCCACCACTCTGAATGCTCTTGTGGATCTCCAGGGTGGATCGTCCACTTCAGGTAAATTCTGCATATGATCAAAATTTTGTATGTGATTGAAATGATCTTCCTGCAAAGAAGTGCTCCTCCATTTTATTTAACTATTGCCTTTTTTTTTTTTTTTTTTTGTCTGGTTCATTTATTGTGTTATTAGTCATAATACTTTTAGGAAATCATAGAATCAACAAAGTGTGCCCAGAGATGTTGCTGTACCACTTGTCAAGCAGGTGCTTTTTAAGAACAGTGTATCTCCCCAGTAATTTCCCTGAGCCTTTCCTATAAGCATCCTTTTCCTGGAGCTTTACTTGGCTGTTCTAGCTCACCGTGTACACAACCCTTAAAAAGACTAGTCCAAATCATGCTTTATTTTCCATTTGCCAATTTATTTTGAAAAGCTGAGAAAGATAGCCATGAAAAAGGGAATGGAGGGAGACTGTAGCAGGGTCCCTGAGCTGCTCTGCAAGCTCTGGGTTTTGATTTCCTTGCATTTGCAAAGCAAAAGCTCAGAGTGAGTTTCCGCTTTTGGCCACCAACTGGAAGCATTACTAGTGATGAGTACTGTGGGCAGTAAAATTCTGCTACCCAGGACTGAAGAGGGAACATCTGTGGCTGTTGGAATTGTTTCCATTCAGCCTTTAAACAGCTCGGTAGAGATTTGTGGATCTGTGTGTGTGAGGGCCCTTTCCTTATCAAAGAATATCCTTTTAATGTGTTTGGAGCTGGGCAATAATAGGCAGCATCAGTGAATGCTGTTTAATTTTTATTTTTTTTTAAAGTGCATGTCTTCTAGTGAGTGATTCATCAGCTGCTGTTACAGAAAGTATGTTGGGAAGCTTGCAGCTGTGGGCTCAGGCTGCAGTTTCTGTGTCGTTGCTAGGGATTCTGCATTAAATATCCCAATTCTCTGCACTTAAAACTAGGAAAAATTGACATTCTGACTTCCCATAAGAGAATGGAATACGTGATTCACAGCCCTTCTTCTGCAACATTAATCAGGCCCTGTTTACAGGGAACAGAGCCAAGGGGGATGGTTCGAGCCAAGGAGGTACACTCAGAAAGCCAAATGGTGATGTCATTTGGGGCAAAGCAGTAAAGGCAAGCCACTTAACTGGCTGAGAAGGCTTGTAGTGGGACCAAATCCTAGTTAAAGGATGGAGAAGCATTAGGGTTTCTTGGCTGTGCCATTGAGTCCCCTGGTTTTACTACAGGTTGTTTATGGAGGAGAACAGAGCTCGAGCTTGGCAGCTGAGCCCTGTGGATCTGCTGCGGGACTGGAGGATGACGAGTTCAGAGTTCATATGCTGGGCTTTAAATCCCCAATTTCAGTGTGTTATGTGAAGTTCCCTTTCCATAATGATATGCTGATCTGATTTTCTTGTCCTGTCAATATCTGGGTCAAGCCTTGGGCTGTTGTGGTTCCAGATGTGCGAGGTTTGCTCCTGATCCTGGGCTTTGCCACCCATGTGGGGAAGGGGTGAGTTGTGACAGCCATCTTACAGGTGGACTAAGGGAAAGGATGAGGAACTTGGGTTCACCCAGGAATGTAAACCCTGTGCCTCAGCTGGGAAAAGAACATAACTTTCCATAGCAAGACCCCTGTGTTAACAGGGAGATGGTCCACCTGGTATCACAAGAATCCTCTTTTGCACACAGGCAGCACAATAACTTTGCAAGTGGAACAAAAGTTGAACAAATGAGTTTCTGTCCCCTCTTCAGTTAGATGCAATGCTGGGACTGAGTGTGGCAAGGTTTTCACAAACATGATGATACTGTCTGAGGACACAGGTAAGAAAAGCATAAAGTCTGTCCCCATCCAATCACTGCAAGGAACTTACAGGAATGTTCCCTTCCTGACCTTTGCAATGTTTTCTTGGGAATCTTTCTTGCAGAATGAATCCTGACTGTCTGCCTGCTGAGGTGTAGAAAGAAGCCTTAGGAAGGAGATTTAAAAAGTCTGACCAGCCCATTTGCATACTTTATATGGAGATCTCTTGGCAAGCCAGCAGTGAGCTGTTGTATCCACAGGTATCAGCATGACCCCAGCAAACTGAGGTTTCCTTCTCAAGCTCAGGCAAAACAGATTATTTCCTAGATCAGTAAACTGCAAATATGAACGTGCTTTTCCTGCCTCCCTAATGGCATATCTCCTTTCCAAAGGAATCCAGCTTAGCAATTTTAAGTAGAATTTGTTGTTTACAGCATCAACCTATATTTTTGTTCTCCTTATTTTATTGCATGGTCCTTCTAAAAGCAGTCCCTCCACATGCCAGTACATCAATGTCAGACAAAAAATTAGCAAGAATTATTTATTAAATGGCAGAATTATCTCAATCCCTGCCTTGCTTAGAAGTGACCTTAGAAGTGTTTTTAAACATCATATATTTTCTTACTAGGAACTGTATTTCTCCTGGGCACTGTATCCAAACTGTTAAGCTATGGGAGACCCAGTCTGATTAATATGGGAGGTTTGTTGGTTGGGCCAGTGGAAATTCTCCATTCTAAGTCAGACCTGTGCTTTAATCTCAGTCTTACAGGGAGAGAACAAAGAGAAAGCCAACCAGAATTTGGGGTGGTATGCCACTATCAGTGATATCAGTCTACTGCTTCTCTGCCAGAGTGCTGAGGACTCACACACTTGGGACACAGGAGGGAGAAGCCAAAACAAACAGAAGAGCTCTGCTGGATAAAGTGTTGGCATAAATCTTCCACTTCAAAGCTGTAGCTCTAGTATCTAACCCAACATAGGAATGTTTCTTCACATGATATTGAGGAGATTGGCCAGTGGTGGTGCAGCAGAAGCTGAAAATGCTGTGAATGGTGTGTTTAGTAGTGGTAGATGGTTTGTTATACCTCAGAGACTGATTAAGGGTTTCCTCTGTGGTAAATATGAAAGAAACCTGTAGACACTTTAACAAGTAGAATAATAGATAATAATAACAGAAAATAATTGTTGTTAAATGAAAAGGAAGAATATAGAAAAGGAGACAGTGTTTTGGCTGGCTGAGGATCACTGAACACTTCAGGGACACTTCTGTGGCACACTCATGGTTTGAGGTAGGAGGTCTGGGTCCTTCCCTAAACTCTGCTATGAATTCCTTTCATGTTTTTGGTTCCATTATTTCATTTTCTCAAATTCCAGTTTTCCTTTAAACATGGTACAGGAAAATGGTGCTTGGGGATACCTAGGGGGTAACAGCAGGGCATTAAGGACTGTTGGGTAGCACAAGATACCACAGCAAAGCCTGGTCCTCAGCTGAAGGTGATAACTGTGATTTACACAAGCTGAGGATCTGGCTCCTCCTTTTCTAGCATGCCAACTCACATCCTTCTTTATGCCAGCAACATCCAGGCCCTGACTACAAGCATTTAATAAATTTAAGGAAGTTCCTGTTTTGATCTTTTGTTATAATCAGTGTTATTACGAATGCAAACAATAACCAGAACAATTGTAGTCATCAATGGAGCTATTGGTGAAGAACACAGGGCTTTCCTGCTTAGACACAACTATGAAGAGGACTGTTTACTTAGCCAGACTGTCCTTTTATAGTTACCAACAGGAAGTGCTTGCAATGTTTGTGTAAGTAGGAGACTTCGAATTATCCCAAATCATTTCTTCAAAGGGATGCGAGAACAGAATGTATGTTTTAAAAAAAGTCTCACCGCCCTTTTTTTTGCCTTATGAGTGAACACATCTGGTTTTGATGGACTTGACAACTTGTTGCCTATGTCTTTACAGCCCAGGTTTGTCACAGTCTCACCTCTAAATGGAAAAGTCTTGCATGAAAACCCACTTTTGGTTTTTGGCTTCTCCTGAGTCTCTGTAAACTCTGGTAGATTGTGTAAGGCCAACCTGACCCTAACAGCCTCTATTATTGAATGTCCAGACATCTGCCAAGCTGAAGACTAACGTGTGGGTAGGAGTGGGACTGGCTGGAGTGGGAAGAGTGAATTCCCATGATAGTTTAGGTTGGATATCAGGAGAAGGTTCTTCACCCAGAGGGTGGCTGGGCACTGGAACAGGCTCTCCAGGGAAATGGACACAGCACCAGCCTGACAGAGCTCAAGAAGTGTTTGGACAATGCTCTCAGACCCATGGTGGGACTCCAGAGGTAATCCTGTGAGGGATCAGAAGTTGTACTTGATGATCCTTGTGGATCCTTTTCAACTCAGGATATTCTAGGATTCTGTGAAGAATATGGGACACCACAATTTTGGTCATCTACAGGAGAGGAGTACAGGGAACTCACTGGGTTGTTAACAGACTAACAAGGATGTCTCTTTATAAACAATAAGAGACTGTAGCCAATGACAATTAGTGCTTAGTTTTATCTCAATTTTGTTTCTTTTTGCAGAGAATTATACAATGAATGAACCACAGTTCAAAAAATCTCTCAGCTTACACCTCAGTAAATCAATGATGCCCACAGATCAAATATCAGACTTCAGTCAAAGGGGTTTTGCCATTTAAATCTTCAAATTTACCTGTTCATACCCATTAATACATGGTTGTTGGAGTGAGATGTATTGCAACCTAGATAATGGAAACTTACTTTTATGAGCACTAGAGCTGGACCCTGCAGCTGATCTCACACAGGTAAGAAAGGACTGGTCCACACAGGCAGCTGTCCCCTTGCTATTTGGTACCATTCATAAACCAATTTAATATGTGAGTCCCATTAGGAGCAGGAACTATTTTATCCCCATTTTACACAGGGGGGAAAAGGAGGCAGAAAGATTAGGGGACTTGCCCAAGGTCACACAGGAAACCTGTGGTAGAACCAGGATATGAACATAGATTTCCTGAGCCTCCATTTACTGCATTAACCACAAGCTCTTCCTTCCTCCCTTGTTTGGGAGAAATGACAAAGTTTCTTTAACATGAGAGGTGCCCTGCAGGGACTCAGCCTCAAGGTTCTTCATTTCATGTGCAGAAGATGCTCTAGACAAGAGACATCCTTGCTCTGAAGAACATCCTTGCAAAGTTTTGGTGTGTTTGTACCAGAGGAAACCAGTCACCCATACAGGTATCTTTCCCTTTCTCCTTGGCACAGGGTTTTGTTGGTGCAGGGAGGCTGCACTGGAGTTCCAGGAATGTGGAGTTTGGTCATCATGGGCATTTCTGTGAATACCACAGGCATGGGAGGTGGTTTTTACCTTTACTCCCACATGTGGATATCTACATTGTGGACCTCAGCTGATCAGATCACTTGATGGTTAGTCCAGGGCAGGGCCATAGGTTAATTTGGGGAGTTAGATAAACCACACAAGGTGAAGCTGCCTTTGTCTCTGTTGGACCTAATGCCAGCTCTGGGACATGGAAAAAAAAAATCTTAACTTCTAAGTTAAATTCTCTCCCAGGTGTCAGTGGAAAACATGGAACATGAAAACATGCCCAGTGCAGCATGGGCAACCCCTTCTGCATGGACAACAGGATCTAGAACAATGCTGACCTTGTGTGTCAGTGGGCAGGAATATCAATCCAGCATAAAACCCTTCCCCTCCATCAGAGACATGCTGGGGAAAAACGGGCCAGAGACCTCATACCACCAGGTCTACAGAGTTTTGTGAGACCAAAATTTCCTTTTAGGTGATGTTGCTTTCTCGTTTTCCAAAGGAGAGATTCTTTTCTCCTGGAATTCACTGCCACTTCTGTATTGGACAATGAGGAAGGGTAAGCAGCAGCTTGAACTTCTTCTCTCTGCTTGTGCAACCAAACTACCATTCACAAGAGGGACTTTTCAAATCATGTACATATAATACAAAAGGAATTATGTTGTCAGTGGCATCACCTTTGACAACAAAGGACAATACAGTAATAATACGGTATTTTCTTGTGCATGTTGCATGAAAAGGCCACTCCCAAGTAAGTTTTTGTGGTTATTTTTTGTGGCAATCTACTGCTCTCCTATCATGTTGCCCGACATCAACACAGAGATCAGAGAGAGCCCACATGTCTTTTATTCTCAGGCATGTTGGTAACTGGCACCATCTCACCCCTGAATTCATCTCGGCCAGGACCCAGCTGCTCCTCTTGGACTATTTTTGTGCTGAGCACAGGATCTCTCTGCTCTTGGGGAAAACAGAAACTTCCCCATCTCACCACAATATCATTGCTCCCTGTGATAAACAAATGGGAAGACATTTGGTGATCATCCACAGGGATTTTCCTGCAGGAAAATATTGTCTGGAGAAGGCTGCAGTTCCCCAGCCAGGCCTGGTGTGAGATGCTATCAGTCAGCACAACCCCAGGCACCAGTGGCAGGAGGAGGGCAGCAGGGATAGGCTAAAGGGTGGCCTGAAGGATATTCTGCCTTTGTTGCACTGATCTACCATTACTCTGCTCTGGGAAAGGTGTTTTTATCTGGAATATTGAGACTAGTTTTTCTGCTTGGTTTAATACCAGCATCCTGAAACCTTCTCACCAGCTTAGCATGGGCTAAAAAAGAACAAGCAAAGATTGTTGATGGTGCTTAAATTCATTTAGGGGATGAGAAGAATATCAGACATCCTGTTAAAAATTAATCTCAGGGTCATTGGCAGCATCCTGAGCATTATTTCAGTGTTTTGCAGATAGTTACCTGTCTCTCATAGGCACATCCCACTGTTATAATTTTTATTAAGCTAACAAAGATGAACCTAGATAGAAGGAAAGAAATATTTTTGAAAGTGCATCCTTCTCCAGCCAGATATTTGTCTTCCTTTAGTCAAATACAGCCTTATTTCTCTCTCTCTAGCTTTTTTCTTTTCCTTTCATATAGTTTCAACTATTTTTTTTTCTCAGAAAGACATTTAAATTATTTCTTAAGAATTTTTAATGTATCTTAGATCTTATTTAACTTGAAAGTTTATGACAATTTAATATACTTCAGGTCAAATCCTTATGTTTTGGGACTCTTAAAAGTGAGTACATAGAACTAAATAGACTGCTAAAAAATATAATGAAAAATTGTGCCTTCCCCCTTTGTTATTCACAATATCACACTGAGTTGCATCTCAGTTCTTTGACTCCAGCTAAATATTGGTGCCTTCAATGGGATTTCCCTGTGGATTTAAATGTTACTAACATGTGTAAGCATAGTAGACTTATCTCATTCTTATCAACAACAAATTTTCAGAGAGCTGCCAATGTGTCAAAACTCTTGCTGAGTCCCCAAAGTTTATTGTATTTCCTTATAACTGTTTATGCAAATTCCCACAAACTCACATGCAATGAAAACCCAATAGAAATAATCTGAAACTGCTGCATTCCTCCTCTTCCTCAACACCTTTGACAGCAAGTCAGATTTTGCCTTTTGAAAGGAACAGCTATTTTTATTCCTGTTGCAAAAGGTTTTCCAAACTCCACATGTATTGTTATGTCTCTCAAATGCATTACATCACACGACTCTCCTGAAGGGTGTCCAAACTCTGCATTAAAGTGCTTGTGGGAAAAGTTTAAAAAATAAATGGTTTATGTTAAATGGTATTTTGAAAAGGGAATGAAATGTATTGCACTGATATGGGAAGGTAGTGTAATAATGAATGCTTTGGGTTTGAATTAAGTGTTATGCTCTTCCTCGTTAAACTCCAATCTGAAGTTATGCAGACTTACGTGTATCTTCCCCCTCTTTCCTCCTTTTCCACTGAGTATAACAGAGGAGTGGTGAAGTATGAGCTCTCTGAACATCATGCCATGAAAAATGTAACCGCAGCAGGTGGGTTTACTTTAAATTATGAGAGAATCTGATCTGTCATATTTCAAATACCAACTTGGAAAACTCTGGCAAACAGCAGACCCAGCCTGTTCCTCACAGCTTGGTGTGACCAGCAGTGTGTGCCTCAGAAAGCCATTGCTGTTCCAGCTCAGGTTGAGGGCAAGAACAGAGTTTAATGTTTCCCACAGCACATTCTTGCTGAGTGTGGTGGAATTTGGCCAGTAGCTTTTGGATACTATTGATATTAGAAATCTTTATAATGAGACTTTTGTTCTAAAATGGTTTATCCACACTGTGCTGTTATGGTGTCCCACATGGGTCCCACAAGGCCAAGTATTCTGACTGGTGTGGCCTGAGGACACCATGGGATATGGCCTTGCTTGAATGAAGAGAAATTTAGAGCCATTGGCCTTTGTAATGTCCTCCAAGATCTCTTAATATGATTTTCTGGACAACTCCAAAACCTGGAAAGCTACCTGCTTGAAGCATCCAAAGTCTTTAAAAACATATCCCACAAAACCATGTGCAGCTCTCTCAGCACTCCACAGTTCTCTACATTTCAAAGGTTTGGAGATGTACTCAGCTTTTCCCCGGAATCAGCCAAGTCCAGAAGAACATGGAATGACTGCACATCACTTCCCAACCAAACAGATGACAAAAGTCCTCTGCTGGCCCTCCTTGGGCCAACTCCAACACCAGGTTCCCAGGGATCTCATCCTGGAGTGGGATAATAATGTGAGCATTGCAAGCACCTGCTGATCAGGGATGGTGGCTGAGGGGAGGCTTTTGAGCCCCAAAAGAGATTTTGGTTCACTATTTATAGTTTAGTATTCTCTTTAAGGGATGCATTTGTCTGGCTTTGAGAAAGAAGGCAGTGTGGCATTTTATGAGGGATTTTATGCTGGCAGTGTGATTCACATGTTTAGGGGATCTCTCAGGGGATTGTCTCTTTGCTCTGTTCATTTTTGGGTTTTGGCAAGTTTTGGCAGAATTCAGGCACCTCATTGCTCAGGCTGGAGAATTCTGACAAAGCTGGCTTGTTGAGAAAGTTGTTTTCCTCTGAAGGCACCTATGTCCCAGCAAATGGCTGCATGGCCAGCATAGGTGAGATGCATAACAAAAGGGTCAAGAGACATTACATCCCACACTTATCTACCCTGCTCTTGGATGTCTGGGAATTCAAAGTAAACAGGGATGATAAAATGGAAGATACCATTTAAAGCTTGTATTATTACAGGTTCATAATCGTGCTTTATTAGCTGCTTCTACTAATTTCTTTACTTATTTGCTGATAAATATTAATGAAAATTTTTCAAGCTGCACAACTGTACTCACATAGCCCAAATCCACAGTAATAATTTCAGAATACTTCCTGTAGCTTATTTAATCTTAAACAGTGGCTTCAAAGGAATATTTTTGTATCCTAAAATAGTTGTCCCTCATTGCCTTCTAGATGTCCTTGCATCTTTGCCATGACAATAGAGAGAATGTTGACAATTACCTTGCACTGGATGTCTAAAACCTAAATAGATGAAGATATACTCTTATTTTCATCCTGAATTTAAGTACCATAAGTTTGAAGAAGGAAATCTAAGTCTTGCAAACACTGCTTGATGGAAACCATCCCCCAACTTGCCCTCTAGACAGTTACCCTGCCTGGTTTCCATTGCTTCTCTGGATGCTCTAGTTCTCCCCAAAACACCTTTTGGTAGAACTTCTTCACTTGTTCCTCTCGTCACTGCAAGCCCTTCCTTGCCTCATCCCTTCTTCTGGGGTAGTTCAAGTTTATCTGTACCTCTAAGGCTCTAGCAAATACAGCCCACAAGGATGTATTTTCTCATCTTTGTTTTGTGTTCTTTAGCTTGGTGCTGCACTGTACTGCATGGATTGGATCCTCCTTTAAATACCACTGGTGCTGTTCATAAAAAGATCAGGCTGAGGATGAGGACAACTGCATTGCAGTCTCAGCAGCCTCCTCCCCTTCCTGGGCCACGATGACCTTGTTGTCCTCAAGAGAATGACAAAGACATCAGAATAATGTTGCAAAGGCCCAGATAAACAATTTTTCATACTGTTTGGTTGTGCCTGTCAGCAATGAGTGATACACCAAATACAATGGAAGTAATGTGAAGATGTTGGAGATTTCAGCCTTCCTACATCTTCAGTTCAGGCATTCAGAGGCAACTATCACAGCAGAAATTTGGTCATACTGGAAAAGACTGAGCATTGTTTGCAGAATCTGAAAGGAATAACTTTTGTTCTATTTCAATGTTTAAGATAATTCACCATTCCAGAGCTGTTTCCCAACATAGCAACTGAGAGCCCATGTGGCACCTGAGAAGGTCAAAAAGATGGACATTTAAAAAAACCCAGACAATGGTTTACTTTTGTCTTGTAAATGCATTTGCAGTTTGCTAAAACAACAAAGCAAGACACTTCATATATTCTGTTCCTTAACTGAATGATAGATCAAAGCCTCAGCTGGTGTGATTCTGTATCCTGCCCTTGCAATCAATTTAGTGCCATGGGAAATTCACTTCCAAACCCCATTTTTCATGGTGAACACAGAAACTTTTCATGTAGTTCCTCTCAAGTCTTCTGCCACTGTTGCTGATGTCATCCCACCACTAGAGATTCTTCTGCCCAGGAGCCTTGGAGAGCCCTGCCAGGGATTTCAGTATGACTGGGAGCCATTTTGCTGCCCATGAATCATCAAAAAATTTCTGCCATGCCAGGATCAGACCAGTCTTGGATTTCACAACCCCCTTGACAGGCATGCAGACGTTAATTTTTTTTTTCCACTGGCTTATAGAGGCTTCACATAACCCAGCTGAGACAAGTATATATATTTTTAGAGACTTAACTTGCTTTTAAAGGTAGTTAACATGGTTACCTGGGACAACATTTTGCAAATTTTTCAATGATTATCTTGTTCATGAATGTACACATTTCCTTTAAGAGGATATATGCCTAAACCACAGTGCATGGATATGAGTCAATAAAGGAAGCAATTCTTGTAAGCTTGTGTACATCTACACAGTTTCTTGAAAACAGAGCATGGCAGCAGAATTGCACGGCAAGTTATTGTCATCTGAAAATATGAGTTGTTATAAAATGATGGTCTGTAATGTTGGATCAGAGAAGACAGTGGTAAACAAAGCCTAAATGAACTGTACCAGGACTTGAATTTATAGATTCATAGAATCATTTCAGTTGGAAAAGAACTCCAGGGTCATTGAGTCCAACCATTAACCCAGAACTGCCAGGTACCCAATCCTAAATCATGTCTCTTAGCACCACATCTACACATTTTGTGAACAATTCCAGGTGTGGTGATTCTACCACATCCTTGGGCATCCTCTTTCAATGTTTGACCAATCTTTCAGAGAAGAAATTTTTCCTACTTCCCAGTCTGAACCTCCATGTATCTATACAAATGTCACCCAGCTTGCAATTTTCAGTAAAAATAAAAATAGAATCAGTCACCCTTATTTTTAAGTTCTCAAGTTTCAAACCAAAGTCAATGGTTTGTTTGGCTCTGCAGTTTGAACACCTGTGTAATAGTAAGAAAGGGAGGGAGGGAAGGGGGGTGGTGAGAAAAACCTCACAAGTTTTTTTCCTCCCCTGTTTTTTTGCAATTCTCTGTATTTTTCTGCAGGTCTTCAGGCAGCCTGAGTGTCAAGAGGTTTTTGTTACACCATCCAGTCTGGCAGACAACTTAAGGAAAATGCACATTTTGGCATCAAAACAGAATTCCAGGGTGACTTAAAAAGTTGTGCGATGGCTGATTTTTGCCCTGTGTCAGCACTATGTGATGCACCAGCCTCACATACATTTTATATCATATATATTTTTACATATCCTATATGTTTCTATATATCATATACACATGAAATGGAGAAAATAAAGAATAACAAAACGAAAAAATTGGAAAAAAATTACTTGAAGTCCCAAATAATGCCCCCAGGGGCACGTTCTGCAGGCCGATGCAGGGCAGAGCAATCTGAGCTACGCCTGGGTACAGTGAGCGGAAAGCAGAGCAGCTGCTCAGCTTTTACCCCTTTGAAACTTCTGACAGGAAACAGCCCTGATATGGGGCCAAGAACTGTCCCTCAAATGCTGGAAGGCCCTCAGTGTTCTCAGCACTTAGCATTTTGCAGGAGAAACTCACAACTCCTCTGGTGCCCAGCTTACAGAGTCCACGCTGCTGCAGCCTCTGCAGCTCCAGATTTCCCTGTCTCATCTTCCCCAGCGCTGCACAGGGGAGATGGTCACAGCTTCCAGCTCAGCCAGCAAGGGAGCTCAGCACCAGGCCAGTCTTCCTCCTGATACACTTTGAGAACTTCTAAAGTAGTTCAGCAGAAGGAGCACAGGATCCCCTTTGCCACTCGCAGCAGCACTATTGTATTAATAACGCCAAGTCAGTGCCCACAGGCAGGAAAATGCATCACAGCACACATCAGGCGAGATGTGAAACTCAGGACAGCAAAGTGAGTTTATAAGCATCTCAAAGGTCAGTATAAAGCCTGCTGAAGCTTGATTTTACACGAACAGAAACCTTGCTGCATGCAAACACATGTATGCAGATGCCCCTACATGCACAGTAAGTGTACAAAACCCTTTTTCTTTTACTTTTTTGTTCTTACTTTTTGATAGGCATGTTGTGGAAAATGTGTGTCTCTGTGGCTCTGGTGACAGGCAAATGTCTATGTGGGTGATAAAAAAAAAAAAAAAAAAGGAGAAGGTGTAAGGCATACATTGAGAGAGCCAGAAAGTCACACACAGGCTTCTATTTATAGCGCCTTCGCGGTGAGGTAGAGAAAACAAACGGCAGCTTCTATCTGCAGCTCCTAACTGAAGTTTGACAAGGGCGACGACAGCATATTTAGGGTCTCTTTGTAGTTATAACTGACAACAAAAAGTGATGAGTTAGCTGTTTCCTCTGCGACCCTCTGGAGCAGGTGAAGGAGACAACCGCTGCGCCGCCGGGGCGAAACGAGCTGACGCTGCCGTGGTGCCTGGAAATGCTCCCTGCACCCCAGGGAGCCCGGGTCAGAAAGTAGAAATAGCCAATTTTTTTCTGAGTAGCATGGCTAAGCTCTATCTCCCAACCTCTCTTCCCAGACCAGGTGAAGAATTCATGGTCTGGGTGCAGTGTGGACATTTTAATTTCTAGTTGCACCTGTTGGAAAGGGAAAAATGCAGATACAGGGTTCTAGTAACAGAGCTGAGGTCTGAGGTCATGGTTCAAACTCACTGACACTTTCTTATGCCAATAATAGAATGACAGCAGTTCTGCTCTTGCTTTTTTGTTTAATGGATTCTTCTAAAATGGGATTAACTAGATATGTTCTTACTGATATGATCCCATTTCTGCATAGTAAAAATGTGTTGGTTTTCAGGAGAGTACAGTGGGCCTGGGAACTTGGTGGTGAGGTATTAAAAATGCAGTTTTCAGCTGCTCTGCTTAAATTGGGGTAGCGGGTTTAAATTGAGAATGAGTTTAGTTTAGACATCAGGAAGGAATTCTTGTGAGAGGCCCTGGCACAGGGTGCCCAGAGAAGCTGTGGCTGCCCATCCTTGGAAGTGTCCAAGGCCAAGTTGGACAGGGCTTGGAGCAATCCAGGATAGTGAAAGATGTCCCTGCACATGGCAGGGACTTGGAACCTGATGATCTTTAATGTTCCTTCCAACCACGCCCTTTCTGTGATTCTCTGATTTATTTTTTCTACTTTCTTTTTTTTCTGATTTCTTTCTTGAGGACAGTATATCAAATATTTTCCTGCTGGAAGCTGATATATTCAGTAAATGAGGAGGCACCTCATCACCCATTTCTTTCCCCATGAAGGCTGCTCTTTGCAGACCCCAGTTCTGGCCACTGCTCTGACATTTTCCCTGGTGTAGGACCCTGTCTCTTTCTCAGGTGCCCATTTCATGACACCTCCAAATCACACCACTTGTGTGCAAATCATGGATTGCTCCATAAGGAGGTGGGAACCATCAATTTTCTGTTTGTTTGGATGGCGGAAGTGGGTTTGGCACCTGGAAAATTACTGGGCTGGGAGCAGAATATCAAGTTCCTGTCTTAGGTCCAGACCAGTAATGGTAAAAAAACTATCTTAAAGCAAAACTCTTTTATCCCAACTTTTTTCCTTAGTTTTATAAAATGCAAAGAATACAAGCAGACTCATTTTGTGAGCTGGATTTGTTGCAGCACACAACTTTCTCAGAAGAAAAAAAATCTTGAATTATTAAAGAGCTGCAATAGTCCATTTTCATGTTTTAAAATGAAGTATATTGACATTTTTCTTTAAGAGGCAGTTTTGATTTTCAGTTGGAGTCAATGTAGTTTTTTAAAAAATAGCCTTTAAGAGATTAATAAAAAATATACACATGGATTCATTTTGAATGAAATCAATATTTTATGAATTAATCTTTGAATTCTGTTGACTCACCAAAAATTTTACTATTTTCTTTCTGAGTTGATCTGAATTTTTGCCAAACTCTGCATCTTAAAAGAGGAAGTGAACTAATAAATTAGATATTTGCACATCCCCACAAAAAAATTAAGTGATGAGTTTAGCCTACTCCTATCTCATCTAGAATCACTGGTAAGGAATAAATTTTAACTTGTTTTTCATTCTAACGTTTCTTTGTTTCATTCATTCAATATTAAAAGTGCTTTGGTTGAACAAACTGGTCACGTGGTGCACTGTCGGTTCCTTGACTGAAGCAGGGCATATCTCTTGGAGATGATCAGCATTGAAGACTTCAGATATCACTCTAACTCTATTTTAAGAAACACGTGTGTTATGTGAGTTCTCCTGTGTTTAATATCATTGCTGAGTTTAGACCAATATGTTTCATTTTGGGGTAAAGTCTCAGTGACAGCCCTCGCTTGACAAACTCTTTTCTCAGACTTGGATCTGGCCTCCTGGTGCCAGTGTGACTTTGAAGACATTCACTTCGAAGAAATTCTTGCATTTTTGTTGATGAGTCTTAGTATTCATTTGAATTTTCATAATTTCTGCTCTGTCAATACACTACTTTTCTAGGTCCTGATGGAGAGAGATCCCAGAGAGGGACAAATGCTGATGAGGTGGTTTTCTTCAAGTCATAGAATCATTAAAGTTAGAGAAGAACCTCTAAGAATATAGAGTCCAGCCATTAACTCAGTACTGTCAAGTTCAGCACTAAAACTTGACCCTAAGCACCACACCTACAGGTTTTCTGAATTTTTCCAAGATTGGTAATTTCACCACTTGCTTGAGCAGCTTATTCCAATGCTTGATCACCTTTCCAGTGAAGAATTTTTTTCTTAATATCCAATCTAAGCCGCCCCAGCCATTTAGTGTTGTCCTATTGCTCATTACCTGGAAGACCTCACTGATCCTTGCCTTTCAAGCAATAACTGAAAGGAATGATTTCCTGGCAGAATTTTAGTTTAATATTGGGCACTGTTCATTCTGTCTTCATTATGTTGCATTTCTGATTAAAAAACAAACAAACAAACCAACCAAACCTCAAAAAACCCCACAAAACAACAAACAAACAAACAAACAAACAAAAACAAACCCAAAGAGAGAGAGAGAGAAAACCTCCAAAATTCAGAATTTTAAAGGATAGGTCCTACACAAATCCCAGCAGTCAAAATACACTTTGCTGTGGAGGAAATCAGCAAGATCTTTGTGAAATAAAGGTGGAACATTTTGCTCACTCCCACTTTGCCCATGTTCCTAGACCAAAAGTCAGTGTTAAAAGCTTGGCTTTGTAATCAGCTGCAGGTCAATGGGGACAAGCAAGGTAGTCCCTAATCCACATCAACCACCACTCTGGGTGTGGTTGGAACACACAAGGACAATGATTTGCACTGTACCTCAGTTGCTTAACCATTTTCTTGGGTAATTTGCCCCACTGCAATACCAGGAGAAGCCTTGCTTAAGGTCCTGCCTGTGATGAGACATTGTCCTTGCCCCAGAGAGCTGCCAGCTGTAGGGACAAAGACAACAAGTAGGGAAACAGTAGGAAAAATATAGCCCAGGGTCATAAAACAGGCCAGTTCTAGAAAACCATATTTCTCTCTCTTACTGTGCCCATACTGCCATGGAAGTAGACATGGTGAAGGCATGTTTAGTCCTTGGGTTTTTATGTACTTTTTGTTACATTTCATTTTAGGTATTTGTTAGTTTAGCAGTTATGAAGTTTTAGAGCAGGGACTGGATTGCTGCTCAGCCTAAGGTAAAGCACACCTTGATGTCCTTGATTTTAAACTTGGCTTAGGAAGATATGTTAAACACAGCTTCAGTTTGCTAATCAGAGCAACAACACAAGCAACACAAGTCCTTTAATATTTACTCCAAGGCAAACTCATGGTGTGGTGAGGCTCAGAGATGAAGGACTGACCTCAGCAAATCCACCCCAGTAAAAAAAAATTCCATCCTTTTCATTATAGTTTTATGTCGGGTTAGCTCAGGCAGCTTCTAGTCAGACAATTCAGTTATTCTGAGGTTAAGGAAAAAGCCCCCAACCCAACTTTTTCAGAACAAGCTCTAACTCTAGACAGCTCAAGGACTCACCTTCCCTTGGAACTCTTGGTGGGTCAGCACTGCCAATTAGTTAAATGTATTACAACAATAATTGTGGGCATTCCTTCAGGGCCTACCCAGATCTCTTATTTTAAACTAAGTTAACCTTTGGTGTAAATGAGAAGAATTTATCCAATGTACTGGGGGAGAGGGGACAGCAGCAGCTCCTGAAGCAACCTGTCAATAATGAGAAGCACATTTCTAGAGCTCCCCGTGCACGGGGGCCTATGAGCTGTCTCAAAACAGGAGCAAGGAGGTTTCATCAGAAACAGCAGCTCCTCTATAGTCTTCAGGTGCAGCTGTTGGACTTTTTTTGGTTTTTTTTCCAATACAGAAAGCCACTCTTTACCCAAACTCCCATCTTGTACTAGACTGAACCAAACCTGAGCAAAAGCTGGGGCTGGCAAAGCTCCAGCTGAGTGCAGGAGGTATGCTCAAAAGCAGGAAGCTGTGGCAAAGCTGAGAAGCTAAAAAGCTGTTGGAGCTAATATATTGTGGTCATGGGGAGTGATGGGAAGACTCAAAAGCACCTTCAAAACAGGTTTGAGAAATACTGCTGATCTTTGCTCTTTGGTCGGGCTTTATGCGTTCAGGGTTACGCTTGAAGTTTAACCTAGACTAGAACATCTCTCGTCACTGGAGACGAGCGGATGGTTTATCCCTGAGCCCTGCACAAGCCTCGTTTTCTGCCTGTGCACTGAGATGTAGAGGTGGAAGGCTTTGAAGGTGAAAGGGATGCGTGGGATTGGGCTCATCTGGCAGCATTTGTGACGGCAGCTGAGGCCCAGCAGGTCGTAAACACTCGCTGGTGAAGAGCTGCTGCTGCCTTCTCCACCTCTTCCCGTGGCAGCACGAAAAGCCAGGCGTGAGCTCGTGGATTGACTGATTCTTTTATGGGGCAGAAAAAGGGTCCTGGCTGTGGAGCCAATAAAAAACCAGCAGGTGGTCAATACATTACGGAGGCCCATTGTTCTAGGAGATTGTTTCGTTCATTAATATGGAGTGCAATGATGAGAACAGGATGCATAATATTGACGTGGGCTAGGGAGCAAGGAGGTGGAATGGGTGAGGCAAGGTCTCCCTTTCCTTCTCTGGCCACCCTGGGGAGGGGGAAGGAGTGGCTGTGTTTCAGAACTGAAAAACCAGCTCAAGAGGAGCTAAAGGGAGGACTTCCACCAGTTTCTCAGGGGTGAGGTAGCTGTTTCCTTATAATGTCACAGCTCATTAGGGAACTGCAGGCTGTACACATGGAGGAAGGGACATGCTCCTGTCTCCATAACTGGAGCTGTGCTCTCTACTCTTCTAAATGCCCATAGGTGCCTGCCCTTGCAGCTGTATTGGTTTTGGCTGTGTCCTGAGAGACTGTTCCATGTGTTTCTCAGTGCCTGGAGGGGCCAGAAGGAACCACCTGTGTCTGAAGGAGACACATGTTTTCTATGGTCCTGGAAGGTCAGAAAACATCCAAAGGCAACACTTTTCCCAGCTGACTGTTTTGTACTGACTTCTGGACTCTGGACAAACAAACAGGAATTACCAGTAACCTGCATGTTGGCTTCATGTGTTTTACAGCTTTTCAGCAGTGCCCTGCACTCAGAGGGAGAAAACTGCGAGCATGTGTCAAGTAGCTTGGTGAAGCTGTCAAAACTCACTCTCAGGTCATACTCAGTGCTTGTCCATCAACTGGACAATAAATCCTGACCTGTCTAAATGCATGAAAAAGGATGTGGTTGAAGCATAGAGAGAGGCAAGTGCTCAGACAAGTGAGGAAAGTTGAGCAGGATGGGGCTGGACCAAACAAGCTGCCTCTAGGCTCTGTAAAAGGTAATGCTTTGGTTGTGCTTTGTATCCTAGTGTGGGCCCAAGGCAGATTGGATGAGGCAGGTGTAAGTAGAGATGGATGTTAGCTTCAAGCTGGCACCTGTCTGGGAAGCTGAGTTCCTTGTGTCAAATCTGCAGCCAGTGAGGTGACCAAGGAGACTGCTGTGATGCAGCTGGGCTTATCAAGACAGCTCTCA
The DNA here is from genome assembly GCA_910950805.1 of Acrocephalus scirpaceus scirpaceus. NCBI lineage: Eukaryota > Metazoa > Chordata > Aves > Passeriformes > Sylviidae > Acrocephalus > Acrocephalus scirpaceus. The sequence continues at coordinate 4,493,349 of OU383777.1, forward strand.
CATCCCAACACAAAGTAGCTTTGCGTTAGCTCTACAGAGTGCAAAATACATCATCTGGTCCAAAATATCTTCCCTGCTGTATGGGGATCCCATTCAGGGATCAGATACTCAAGCACCACTCTGAGATAGTGAGTGGAGGAGGCAAATGAAGACCAAAAGTGTTTCCTTTTCCAAGAGAGCTCTGTATATACTTGCTCTGTATCCTGCCCTAGAAATAGAATTAGGAAGAAAAAAAAAGAAAATAAAAGAAAATAATTTATGTTGAACTAAACTGTGGTTTGGAAAGAGAAAAGGAGAAAAGAAACCAAACAAAAACACTGGCCCATAAAGAAGAGAAAACAGGAAAGGAAAAGAACAAAACATCCTGTACACAGCAGCCAGTCAGTCGAGGAGGAAAGGTCTGTGTCATCTGCATTCCTCTGCTGAAGTGGGAATGGACAGCCTGGATCCAGTCTGTGTTACTCAACCTTTCCTTACCTTTCTGCTCACCTATTTTGTGATTTCTCCTGTTTATTCCTGAGCTCAGTCGGAAGAATCGAAGGTGGTTTCAGACCTTCCCTCCTCTCCAGATGCCATTTCATGAGAGCAGTGTGGCATCTGCAGGCTGTGCCACCCCCAGGTCCTCTTCTGGCATGAGTATTACGGATCCCAGATCCCCACTGAGCACTGACAGATGTAAGCTCACCTTCCCCTGCTCCAAGGTGAGGGGTCAGCCTGTGTCTTGCAGTCAACAGTGTTGTGAACGAGCTGACAAAATATACAGCCTGAACTGGAGCTGGCTCTGAGCCTGGGCTGAAAAACTTGGGTGTTTCTGCACCTGCCTGTGTGAAAATGCCACTTGCTCTTCAGCCCCACAGATAACCCGAGAATGAAACCAGTGTGGAGATCTTGATGTCTCAGCTCAAGGAGCAGCCACTTTGCAGGTTAGGGTGGCTGTGGTGGCTTGAACAGGGAGGCTGAAACCTGTGCTGTTTGTGCTGTTTATTCTGAGGTGAGGAGGGACCACAATGAGTTGGGTTTGTTACTACAGCATCCTTTGGGAGGCTTGAAAGATGGGTGAACAAGAGTTTAGAAGGGTGAGAACTTCTCCTTTAAGGGGCCCTTTTCTAAGCCCTTAAACATTAATCAGGTGACCCTCTCCTGGTCATCATTTATGTGGTCTTGCTGAAGTGGATGTGATTTCCTCCAAACCCTATAAAAGTCTCTTCCTAATCAGTTCCTGAGTTACTGCCTCCTTCTGCAAGCAGACTGCTGAAGCCCATCATGTCTCCTGCCTCTCCTTCTGGAGAGGGCAAAAATAAGTTTTTTATATAAGGGCAGTACATTCCCAGTGAGTGGTGGATGTGGTTTTGTAGCTTGGAAGTTGGGCACACTTCTGCCCCACCAGTGGCAGAAAGGTTGGATGGGCTCCTCATGTATCAGCAAGAGGCAAAACCTGAATGAATTCCCCAAAAGCTGAAACCTAGAGTATGGTGCTTGAGGCTAAGCTGCACTGGCAACTTCTCCTTAGATGACTCCACAATGAATGCAATCTATGATCACTGATGGCACTTTCAGCTGCTCCCATGCATTTTGTCTTGGTTCTCCCTCTAAAAGTATTCCAGAAAGCTTTTTTCCCCTCTGCTTTTCTTGTTGAAATTCTCTCTAATGGAAGCTTAGAAGAAACTTGTTTGTCAAAGAACAGATGTAGCAGAACCAGCTTCCCTGTCTCCTAAAATCCCTGAAATTGGGGAAATAAATATTTGATAATGACATATGAGTTATTTAGGTGCTTTAAGAGTTATAAGTTATTTAAGGTGCACTGCCTTCATACAATATCACTTTCTGGAATTCCTTACTATCCCTTGTTCTCTCATTTCCACCCCCCACATCCCATACCTTCTCTTTTCCAGCCTGTTTATTTTAGAGTGCAAAGCTACTTAGAACTATTTATTTTTGGATCAGCTACTGATTCACTTAGTGACTAACTCATTTCATCACTCGATGCCTCACTTTACCTATACATTAAGAAGGATTAATAGTACCTGCTTTTCAGGGCTGTTAGCAGACTAAATTAATTCATGCTTATAATGTTTATAAAGAGATTTGAGATCCTTGGTTACTGGAGGCTAGGGAGCTGCAAAGCATCTTATTTTTACTTAATAGTGAGGGGGTTTTGTGCAACTTTACATTATAAAAGTACAAGAAACCTTGCAATTAGTTGGAGAGTCTTTTGTTCCTAGGGCTTAGTTTATATTCCAGTTCAGATAGAAGCATTTTGTCTGCATATTTCTTCCCCTGATGTTTTAATGAGAATTAATATTCTTATCTGCCTTACTGAGAAATGTTGGATGGTGCAAAATGGGGCAATAAACATCACAGGGTGGGTAACAGGGCTGTGCAGTGTTGTTTGGAGCTCTTAAAAAAGCTAATGTGCTCTTCTGCATTTTGGTGTTATTACTGCAAAACATGCAGCCAGGAAGAAAAAATTGAACTTAATACTAGCAGTTTTGACAATAATTTGCATTCACAGGAAATATTTTGTTGGCATTGTGGGAGTTAGTGTGAGTCTATCAAGAAAGGGAAAGGACTCCTGCAAGCATGAGGAGGCGTGAGGGGAGTGTCTCTGAATGAAGCCTGAAATTAGTTTGCAATTATTTCATGTTTCCTGAGTAATCCACCAAATGATAGTGCCAGTGACCGCATCTGCTACTGATCCCACATTGCCAGGCAAGACTTCCTTAAAGAAGTGGCATATTTGGACTTGAATATCAGTGTGTGGACAGATCATCAGTTTGGTTATGATAAAAACAGCTCCCCTGAAATTACTGGAGATTCCTTATTCTGTTGCCTCTTCTCCCATGAATGGAATTTACTGGTCACAGTGATAAACCAGTTGCTGACAACAACTGGGCACCACTGATGCTGCCCTCAGGACTGTCCATGAGAGTGGTGGGAATTGCTTCCACAACACTATGACCACCTGAGGGTCTCTACTGATGGGAGAATTAGTGACAAGACCTTAGATTAGAATCCCTTTGACAAGACCTTTATTTTCTGGACTTAGCCTGCAAGCTGTTGCCCTTTTTTCCATCTTGGCAGGCTGCAATAATTACCCAGATGACATATATAGGGAGGCCACGAATTATTAACAATTAACTCAGCTCTGGAGTCACTGCCAAAGATTTTTTGGTTCGTGGAGGAAGTCAAAGTGAGTAAACCATGCTGAGTGACAATAGCTCTGCTTCCCAGCCAGACTGAACAGCTCGTAATGTAACCCAAACGTTTCCTCTTTCAGAGCTTGCTTATAAAACAGCAGACAAGGCAAGGGCAGAAAGGACATTTAGAAGAACACAAGACTGGAAAAACAACCACTGATGTAATGTACTTTCTAAACTAAACATAAGGCATGCACTGTTGCAGCCATTTGAATAATGATTAAAAGGAAAACCAAAACAAAGATAATTTGGTCTGCTTAGTCCTGAATACTGAAAGAAAAAGGGTGAGCAATTCCATGGAGCGTGGCTGGGAAATATTAGTCCTGAACTTCACGTGCTCTGAATCATCTCTGCTCCTGGTAGGGAGAAAATAGCAAAAAGAAGAGATTTTGTGTGAGCTAGAGGAAGTAGAGATGTGCATGGGGATTGGAGCATGCCAGGCAGAGGAGCAATAGAAATATCATGGACCTCTGGTGACCATCTTGTATGGTCCTGTAAGGCCCATCTGAGATATCTTTATAATCCAAAGGTGCAATGGGACAAGCTTTGGAAAGGGTGCAGAAGATGAATCAAGAGGATAATGAGTAGAGAATTAATTTACACTCCCGTTTCACAGAAGAGTAACTAAAGCATGAAAAGCTCAAAGCTTCTTTTCTCCTCTTCTCTCCATGTCTAATCTGTCCTGCTCACTGACACCACTCGGGACAGCAGATTTTAGCAGGTGCGTTGGTGTTTTCACGATCAGGACCTGTGTGACTTGCCCAAAATTGCAGAGCAAGTGTGTTGGAATAATACCCAGATCTCTCGAGTCCCGCATCACTTTCTCAACCACAAAACCATCCTTCCTGTCTCTGCACAAATATAGAGCTGAGAGAAGTGATTTTATGTGCACATGCACATATTCAGAGTGCCTTATAAGGAGTACAGGCACACTAAAGTGAAAATTTCATTAGAAATCACACTAATTCATGAAGTAATTTTGTTTATATTTCTCTTGTTTCTCCTCCAGATTTCTCCCATTTCAGACATCACAATGGCACTTGCTTATGTGAGGTTTCTGACTGCTTTTTGTGGAATGAAAGAAAAATCACATGAATTTCAGCTGGAGCAAAGCCATGGAACTTGATTTCATAATGTGAATCATTACAACTCTGGTGCATCTGGTATGAGTCACTGGTATATTTCACTGAATTTCTTTCTATCTGAAGTGAATCCTTTTCCCTGGGAGGCTCCAAAGTAGAAACAATGAGAAACTGGTTTTCCTTCTGCCCTGAGCACTCAGGTTCAATGTGAACAATAACAACTTTGATAAAGTTACCAAGCAGATTTTGTCTAGAGCTAAGAGAGTAATTTGTATTAAACTGGCACACAGCTGGTTTATGTTTTTAAATGACCTTTAATAGGGATCCTTATGGAATTAAGAGATGACAAGTTCAAAGCATACAGAAGGAAGAGATTCCTCTTTTGCTGTGAAATGTCTGGATAATAATAAGATCCCATGGATTAGACAAGAAACTGAACAAACCTGTGAAAGAAAAGATCATCTAGGGCTGTGGATTACAAAGATACATTTCTGGCTCAAGAACTCCATGAGCCACAAGTTCCTGGGATGAGGGAAAGAAAACTACATTAGTGAACGCCAAGATGTTAGAGGTGAACTTCCCAGAAATGCTCAGACTTGGGCTATCCTTCCACTAAGTTAATAAATGCTGATACCAGTGAAAATAAAGAGATTCCTGTGGACAGGGTGGGCTGTTCCATCATCTAAAAGACAGGCAATGCATTTAACCTGGTTGGGAAGGCTCAGTTTTTGTTCAGTGGAGAGATACAGGCACCTCTGGAGATTGATTCATCCCTTTCTAAGGCAGAAGTCCAAGATAAGTGGGGTCAATCACCCACTGTCTCACTTCATGACTTTAATATAAATCAGAGTAAATAATTTATTTGGGATGTCTGGAGTAGGGTTCAGTTAGAGACTGGAATTTTGGAAGTCTCCATGTGAGGTAGATTTTTTTTTTCTCTTAGGAGGGAATGGAGATGTAGTAAAGACAGTCTGTGGAGCCTGTGTTTCATTTTACTCTGCAGTAGACAGATTTGGTCAGCTGCATCCTCCAGACTGCAGATTAGTGGGTGTTTAGTGCTGTCTGAGCTATCTTAGTGGACCTGTCCTCACCTCCAGCAGATATCCTGGTTGCAGGTACCATATCATCCTCTTTCAATTCAGATGCTCTTAAATGGAGCCTTGTACCCTTTGAAATGTCCCATGGCATTTTCCTAAAGGTTTTTGAGCATCTCTCCTGAAGGGCTTTGGCTTCTCACAGTTTGTGCCGTTTCTATCACATTTAGAAGTGGCTTGGGTAGTCCACAACTGATGAAATTATAGTTGATACCTATGTGTGAGCAACCGAAGCAAGACCATAATTCACAAACAAAGATCTACACACAGACATGTAAATTTGGGTGTCTGTCTGAAGCTGAATCCCAATTTTATCTTGTAGATGACCAAACCAAGGTAAGATGAGTTCTACCAAAAAATTATTTTGAAAAATTCCACCTTAAGAACAGGAAGCATTTAATAGCTTTTAGGAGCAATCAGCATGCTCAATAAGGAGCTCCTCCTTTTTGTCTCTTCTCCCTAATATTTCTTCCTCCAAAATCCTTGCTTGGAAGCAGGTGTAGAGCTCCAGCTACTGCATGAGAGTGACTTGTTCACAAGGGCCCCTCAAGAATTAGTAATCAACGTCTCACGCCTACAAGTAATAGTTTCTAGTTTTAGAAGCACATAAACCACAGAAGTCTTTCCTTTTTTAGAATTTAACATTTCATAATAGTGGAAAATAAAGTTTATTAAATTTGTAACACAATAAAAAAAGCCATCTGCTACTTTATACTAGCTCTCAGTACAATAAACAGAAAGTGTCTTTTAATCACCAGTTGGCCATTAGTTTGACAGAGCCTCTTCATCACAAACCACAAGTCAGGCTTACACGTGCAAGCAATTTTGATTTTTCTCAGGGAGAAAAATATGCCCTCTCTTTCCAAATATCTCTGACAGTTAGGATGGTTTAGCTCAAAGCTTCTCAGTTAGGTCACGTTGACATAGATGGGCACAAGTGGATGAAGCTCATTTTGCCTGCACTCTGAGCTGGCTGGATGTAGGCCAGCTCTGAACTGGAAATCGTGTTAGAATGGAGCTTTGCCCAGGCTAATAAGATCTGTTGAAGGCAAATGCTGAGAAGCAAGACATATTGGATATTAGGAAGGAATTCTTTACTGTAAGGGTGGTGAGGCACCAGAACAAGTTGTCCAGAGAAGTTGTGGATGTCTCATCCCTGGAAATGTTCAAGGCCAGGTTAGATGGAGCTCTGTGCAACCTGATCTAGTGGAAGGTGGTGTCCCTGCCTGTGCCAGAGGGGCTGGAATTAGATGACCTCTAAGGTCTCTGAACCGTTCTGTGATTCTGTGTTTCTGTGGGAATCATTTTTCACTGCAGGTCAATTTTTAATAATGGAAATAATTCAGGGACTGAAGGACAGCATGAATGATTGCACACACAGGGTCTTTTTTCTCTCCAAATGTTGATCTAATCAAAACAAAGGCTTGAAATGAAGAGGTCCCTTTGATGGCTGTTAGGTCTTGAGGTCACAGTTAAGTGGCAGAACATCAACAGTTAATAGGGCAGAACTTGGTTCTTCCTAAACTGCTGTGAATGGATAGCAAAGCCTGGGATGTCAAACGCATGACACTGATGTGGAGTCAGCATGAGTGAGAGTAGAATCCAACCCCTTGTGGGTTATCATTGCTCCAAATTTCTCTGATTTCTGGCAGGTTTATGGCAAGGTCTTTACAATATTTTAACTTTGCCTTTTGTGTGTGTGTGTGTGTTTAACGTCCTGTCTCCGTGAACGCTGCAAACCGCAGTGCGCTCCCCAGGGCATCCCTCCTACATACACACAAAGTTCTGCTTAATGTTTCACTTGGATTTATTTGAATCTTTTATTATTGCAGCACTGAATACTTGCATTAAAACTAATACTTGCCCCAGGAATTTCACCAAAAGTTGTGGTTTTATTTTTTATTTTCAAATTGCTTCGTCACATGGAGGTCACATAGATGCTGTACTTACAATTCATTGTTGCAGAGGTTCTGAAAAATTAAAATTTTGTCTGCCCACAAGACTTTTAATTGTCTAATTGAACATGAGAAAACCAAATTGTCAGGTCGTATATAACAGTCAAAAATTTAGACAGAGCTTGGATTGATTATATTTAGTAAAAAAAAAAAAAAATTAAACACCTCCTCTGACAGACCAGGTTTATAAATGGAAATGGAGAGTTTTTCTGAATCAGAGACGATTTGAAGCACTTCACTAATTTTTCTCAGCAGCTCATGGAATAGTTCCCCCAGCTTTCCATGGAAAATATAGTTACAGCAATTCTCAGGCTGTTTTAGGTTATCTTGTGAAGAACTATATGGTTGCTCTGAAGTCCATGTAGAATGAAAAATTCATGGAATTTGTGTTGGAGACGACCTTAAAGCCCATCTTGTTCCAAACTGCTGCCATGGGCAGGGACACCTTCCACTAACTCAGGTTGCTCCAAGCCCCATCCAGCCTGACCTTGGACACTTCCAGGGGTGGGGCAGCCACAGCTTCTCTGGGCACCCTGTACCAGGGCCTCATCACCCTCACAGGGAAGAATTTCTTTCTAATATCTGAGCTAAAAATGCCCCCTGTTAGTTTGAAGACACTGCCCCTCTTTCCCTTTTAAAAAGTTCCTCTCCAGAGACTTCTAATTTTAATGATATTTTATATTTTAAAATATATTTTAAATTAATAAACTTTAATATATTGTCATTAATCAAATTAAATAATTTCAGCTATTTTGTGTAGATACGACCTATGTAGGGATGAGGCATGGAATTCTTCTGCTGGATCTCTGAATGCTGCTGTTTCCTGCTATGATGCTGGCAGTTTCCATCAGTGCTGACACAAATTTTGGCAAGTCAAACCATTCTTCTACATCTGAGAGACATCAGTTTTGCTTGCTGGTCCTACCATGGAATCTCTTTCCCTATCAGAGGTAGCACAAGGCTGCGGTTTCTCCACTGTCATGAGACAGGAGCATACATGGGTGAGGGAGTGGTTGTCCTACTGCATCTGGGGTTTTTGGTCTTGAGAGAATGGAGAACTGCAAAGCAGCCTGGCAGTTTGTAAATCAAGTCAGCAAGTGTGAAGGGTTTAATTTAGCTGGGTTTATCTTGTGTGTTATTTTGTCCCTGTTATTGACCTTTTTTCAAATAATAATGAAAAAAGAAAAAAATCCACCAAATTATTTCATTTCACTGGCAAGGAACTATTAACCTGCTACCTTAAATTGAAGTGGGGGAAATAAGGAGGGAAAAGCAATAGTAGCTCAAAGATATTACATTTCTACAAAACATGAGAAAAGAGCTTGAAAAATCAGCTTTCTCACTGAGACATAAACCTAAAGAGAAAAACATTGTTCTAAATGCAGCAATGGTATTAGACACTGGAGAACTCACCTAAGCAGTAGAAAACCTGGCTAACATGTTTTTTAGCTTTCACTCGCCTAGGAAGTGAGATGTTGCTAGCCCAAAGAGAATACATGAGGAGCAGTGTCTTTTGAATCACTTTTTAGAACTTGATTTTTATTCACTTTTGTAGAGAAAAATGATGGTTGTGCCCTGATTGCTTGACGCTACCACAAGGACAAAAATATCAAGTCATACCTTAGGGAGACCTCCTCTCCCCAAGTTGAAGTTGAGGGCATACTTGATGTCCAGATCCTCTATAATCGATGGGAAGCTACAAGCACTTCCCCAGTATGATTGTCCCGTCCTAAATGATGTGGCTGGAAGGGGCAAGGTGATAAAATTCAGGGTGCTGTGTTCTCTGCTGAGCATAGAAAGATCTTGTGTTTCTAGCTTATCCTAGAAAGCAGCAACTGAGAGGATCCACATGGTGGTTAATTTAAGACCAATGAATGTGGCAAATTCTTCCCATGGCATTGCAAGCACCTCTGGCAGGTGTGACCTGAACTGCCCACCACCCCTGTCCCCTGTGTCACCACAGTAGGTGGAACAGATAAATAAACCACCAATGTAAACTGGGCTTTTTTTGTTTAGAACTGGGCAGAGTCCCAGCAGCCTGGGAAGAAAAGGGCTGTTCTTGTCCAGCCTGGTCAACAAAATTTCCCAGGGAGAGGTTTCACTTGTAGGCAGAGGGAGCCTGAAGTGATTTTGGAAAACACTCTTATCCACTCCAATCTCCAGGTCTCCACTCAGCCAGTCACTGGATTTCCCAGCTGCTCTACTAAAAATAAATTGATGAAAATGAAAACTTTCTCTTGGCAGGGATTTTGACAAGTGTCTAATGTAGACCTGTGCTGATGCAGTCAATGAGTAATAATATCAGCATATCCAGCTATGGGAGAGGTTTATATTTTTCCTTTTTCCTTAGGAAGGGGGAGGGCCATGCTGCAGCACATTATTTACAGTGCAACGTGATTCAATTGCCAGAGGGGGAAAAGAAGCCAGCCCATTGTTCTAGGACTATACATGGATTGAACATTAAGAAGTAAATTTCCCTGCCTGAAAAACGTAACCTCCACTCTCTCCCTTTGGCACAGCTTCATCTGGGAGTTTTGCACCTGAAACTTGGCTTCCAAAGAAAGACCAAAATCCCCTCCCCTTCATTTGTCGGACACAAATGAAGGCCATCTTTGTTGCACCCTAAAGAAGGAATTTTGCTGCCTTATGGAGTAGGATTTTCTATTAATTTTTAAAGGGAGGATTTGTTACAGTTATAAAGAAAGTTGTGAAAGGTACAGCTGGGTTACACCAGCTCAAGATCTCACAGATTTTCCTCTAAAGTTCCTTTGACTGATTTTTAAAGGTGTCTTATGTAAACCCAAAGAAGACCAGCTGCAGCTCCAGTGAGGATGGGATGAACTCAGCCTCATAAATTGTACCAAGACCTCAAGCTACAGCAAATTGCACTCTCTATTGAGATGCACATTTCAAGAGAATGGGGCAGTCATCCATTATAAGGCAAAAAAGTTACAAACATAAAATAATAAATACAAATTTATTTTGTAACCCTAAATGCCTGGAAAGTATTTATCAAGCCTTGTGGTTCTCCTCCTGTGAGAACAAGCATCAGCACATACTGAGGACTGACAAAGTGAGATCTCTTCTGTAATTCTGAAACTCTTCTGGAGGATGAGGAAAAGTGTTAGAAAACTTTTGCTACACAGCCTTCAAAAACAAATGACTTATTTGTGGCATACTTCATACAAACTCATACAATAGCTGAGTAATTATTTGAAGATTTTTTTTTTCCCATCAGTTTAGAGACGCTGTTAAACCTGCCAAAATGAATGAAGCATCATATGGAAATCATAGAATAATGGAATGGTTTGGGTTGGAAGGGACCTTAATCATCCTCTAGTTCCAACATCTGTGATAAACTTAGTGGCTCTCCTCTGGACTCATTCCACATTCCCATGTCTTTGCTGTGTTGGGGGCCCCAGAGCTGGATGCAGTACTCCTGGTGAGGTCTCACTAGAGCAGGAGGACAGTAGAGAAGAGTAGCTGCTGGATTGCTGAAGAGTACCTTGCTGACTGTGGCTGCAAATTCCCAGAAGGTGCTGATAAAATATCCATCTAGGAATATCCAGGCATTGCAGTAATACCTCACTCAGAATTGCATGCCCTACTTACTGAATATTTGCAAAAAAAAAAAGGCTGTGTGAAGCCAGTACTCATTGTTTACACAGCCATTAATGAACATTTACAGATTTATTTTTCTCTGAGTTTCTTTCTCTAACTAAATTACAAGTGCAAAAACAAGATTGTGGTCGTATCATGTTTAAACAGGCAAGGTTTCAAACATGAAGCCACATCTATTATTCAGCACAATCTTCTAAAAACATTAAAAGATGCCTTTTTGAACTTTGTGGTTATTTTTGTTAGAAGACAAAGCTTCTTCAGGTTAAATAAAGCCAGGGTGTGAGTAGAAATTACAATGCTTTGTGTATGCTGCAGTGCTACTCCTTGCTAATCTAAAAGGATTCCCTCTCTCCTTCTCTTCCATTTTTTCCTTCCTCTCACCACGGGACACCATCAGATAATGATGGAATCCTTTAAGTTGGAAAAGACCTCTAAGATCATCGAGTCCAACTGCTGATTTTATTAACCCAACCCCTTCACATGCTGAAACACACTGAACTCTCTGCTGAGATACTGCTCCTTTGGAACCTGGCAAAAACCAGCTCAGTTCTGTTGCTGTGTTATTTTTTTCTGCCAGTTCAGAGCTGATCTGGTTCAGAAAGGGACCTGAGGTGCCCTGGGAGGTGATGAGAGGGTGGGAGGATGTAGGTAAGTAGTGCAGGAGTAGGAAGGAAGGAAGGAGTGAGACCACCCCAGCTGCAGTTCTTAAATGAATTCATCTGTGTTATCTACCTGCATCCTGTGTGCAGCCAGACTTCTCAGCACTCATGGCAAAAATTAATAAAAGAAAAGATGCACTTAGAGTAAGGGTTGAGAGGTTACACTGTTTGCATCCTCAGGCATTTAAAAACTTTCGTAAATCTGGCTGGATTCGATTAACTTTAATTTTAGACTCATGTTCAACCCTAAGCAGGAGTTTAGTCTCCCAGAGTCCAGTGAATCACTAATCTGCTTCCATTTTAATGCACACTTATGTTCTTTGCACAGAATGGAGAGAGGAAAGGACCTGATAAAAAATTAATAAACACAGATTAGCTGTGTGCACCAATCCTTTTCTGTGCTGTATCAGCAACCTTGCCTCACTGTCTTCCTATCCATTATCAAAAAAGGCTTTTTCTTCACTATGGGACACATGTGAATTTGGAGGTGGAACTTGAAGCTTGGTAAAAAGCTGGAAAGTAGCTTTAGGGAATTCAAAGTAAATTCAAAGTATTAGAAATAATTATTTTTCTAGAACTAACCCAAATAGATGTAAAATTAAGAAAGTCACTTTCCTTATCTGTAAGGACAAGAGTTCAGCTGATGGGAATCTGAGCTGAAAATATTGCAAGAGTGAAGCACTTGGAATAGGAAGTCAGGGTTATTGTACTACAGGGGATTCCAAATCATTATTTTTTTTCTGTCTTCCATTGGTAAGAAAAAGAAGAAACACCTGCATGACCAAAATTCCGAAATGATTTGTAGGATAAGTGGAATTGACAATTTCATTTTTACTTCATTGATTTGACTTGTCTGTTTTGATTTATAATCCAATTCTGGACTAAAATAGAAATGTTTTAAATATGGTAACAACACTAAGGACAAGAATTTTTTGTTGTAAATCATAAATATATTTAGATTTTATCACAATTAATTTTTTTTAAAATACTGATGAAATGAAATCACTATTTTCTGAAAGAATGAAGTTAATAATCCCAATGGAAACATTTGGCTTGAATTACCTCTGACTTGCATTTATCTAATTTAAGGATGGTGCCACAAAGCCACTTGGGATAAAACCTTGAATCTGAGCGGGGCGGGGTATGTATAGTGAAGGGATCTCTTAATTGTACCTGTTGGTATTGATTGGCTTTTAGTCTTCCAGGAGTGGAAGTAGAAATCTTTATCTGCTGTTATTTCTTGCCCTAATTTCCAAATTTAAGCCTTTTTCACCATCCTGTATCTTTCTAAAGTGTTTCTGTTTGTTTCAATACATCTTAGAGCTCTTCTACTCCTAGTGCTGTGAAAGACAGAAGGAAGAAAGAGCTGCAGTTTCTAAGGATCTGCTCACCTCATTTCCAATAACATATATATTTTACTTTAATTTTCTGAAGGCCTTTCCTGTGTTTTAGAAGGAATATTGAGTAAGTATTTTGGTTCTGGGGAAAGGCAGTGCCAGAAGTCTGCCTGAACATAGATCAGTTTAGGAGGTGACCTTATCCAGTTGGGATCAAGAAGGACATGGACCTGAAGGAGCTGCTCATCCTGGGGAATAAAAGGCTCCAGGGAGGCCTCAGAGCATCTTCCAGCACCTAAAGGGGATCTGCAAGAGAGCTGGAGAGGAACTTTGGAGAAGGCCATGGAGTGATAGGACAAGGGGGAATAGCTTCAGACTGAAAGAAGGTGGGTTGAGATCAGATATTAGGAAGAAATGCTTTACTCTGTGTGGGGTGAGGCCCTGGCACAGGTTGTCCAGAGAAGCTGTGGCTGCCCCATCCCTGGAAGTGTCCAAAGACAGGTTGGATGGGGCTTTAGGCAACCTGAGATAGTGGAAAATATCCATGGGTTGAAACAGGATGATCTTTAAGTTCTCTTCCAACCCAAAACATTCTGTGATTCTATCATTGCTCATTTGTTTAACTGAGTCACACCTGAAATACTGACACCAGGCCTATGACCTGACAAAGCTGTTGGGCTATTTTTCTGTGGGTGCAACCAAAACTTCATTGCAAAACTCACAAAACAATAGAGATAAAATTTTTGGACATTTATTTCATCTGGGGAGAAAACCTCCTTGCAGTGCCTCGTTCAGTGCTGAGTTTCCACACTTACTATGAGAGAGATATAGGGGCTGACTCCATGTGGGTTAGTGAGACCTTCTTGCATGAGATTTGCCAGCTAAGAACATCCTGTGGAAGGATATACTGTTGGTATCTGCCTTACAATCTCTGTGGGATTCAGATGCCTGTCTGTGTGCTTACACAAAGCTCTGATTTTGGGTATAGGTTCACAAAGCCAAGTGCCACATGAAGCACCTGGGGCTCTCTTCCTCTGCTGATGTCAAATAATTCAGTTTCCACTTCCTCTGGATGTGCAAGACCCACAGCCATATTCCTTGCAAAACAAGGTCTGAAGGAACATACATTTCCAGGTATGGCAGCACAGTACCTTCTTGTTGCTCCCAAATTCACAAAATCATGAACTTTGAATGAAAAGCTGCATACATCTAAAGAGAGCTCAGAGAGACACCTAAACTACAGTACCTGGGAGGCTTTTGAAAATTACAGTTGCAGATAATTAAAGGTCCCATTCTTTAGCTAAGTCATAACCCTTCACTATAAACAAGGCATTGGTTACTGCCTTGACTATATAAGTTTTTAATTCTATTAGTGATAAATGACAATTTCTTTGTTTGCCTCTTCTCTCAATACATAGCAATGAAATCAGCAAACTATCACCAAATTCAAAGTGGCTGAACAGATAAGGTTCTTTCCCTGCTCTTTGGCAAAAAAATCCCCTTTCGAGCCTTAGAGAGCCAATAAACATCCTGACAATCTCCTGAAATGACACATGGATGGACCAGACTGATATTATGAATATCTGATTATCTGAGAAAGGTTTAGTGAGGTGTAGGGTGAACTACACAAGGCAAATTAAAGATTCCACATCAGTTGTTCCGTACCTGACTGGGTGGAAAAAGAATGAAGTGCCACGTTTTGTTTCCTCTTACTTGTCCTCTAGGACTAGAAGTTACTCTTACATCCCTGGAAGTTGAGCATCATCTTAAGCTCCTTGACCACAGACATGGGAATTTTCCAAAAAGAAATGTGTGTGTCAACAGCCAGCCTGTCTCCTCCACTTCCAACCTTCTGCCTGCCCTTGTGCAGCTCAGTTGTGCTAATACTGATGCATGGGGAGCCTGAGACAATGCAGACTTGAACATCTTGATGTAATATGTTGTTTTTTAACTCTCACTAGTTCATTAAGTGGTACTCCTGTCCTTCTCCCCATCCCTGGAGTGAATTGAAAAGCTGGGACAAAAGCAGGAGTGAGTCACAAACAAAAGAATTTATTTAACTTTAACCCCTGTTGTAGCAGTTTTAGCTGCCTGAGCTATGTGAAATTAATTCCACAATAAGTGATGTAGAGCTAATTGCATGGGGATTGACAGCAGAGAGCTTGACAAAGGCTCTGTGCAGGCACAGCATTCTGTGATGACCAAAATTTCCTCATTAGTCCTGCAAGCTTCCCCATTTACTTCCTGTTCTGCTTTCAAACAACAAGCTCTTGGGTTTTAGGACAGTGTTAAGGGATTACTGCCTTCAGCTGGGTGATGAAATGAATCCAGTGGTGTTTAGGTGGCAGCTGCCTGGCAGGATCTGTGGGTTCAAGTGCTCTCTTGACTCTCAGTGAGTGCTAAATGTCCAAAGGACTTTTTAAAAATCCATTAGTGCCTAGTGGCACATTTAGTTGTCCAGTTACCTCAATAAATCTCTGTGTAAATTAGAGGAAAATGATAATCAAATTCCTTAACATTTGCAAACTGCTTTATGACCAATAGGTGTACCAACTATTATTAGCCCAAAGGCAGAGCTACTCTTATCGCTGCTGCCAATATCTGGGCTCGTTTTACTTGGCAGGATTTAAACCTAACGGCTCTTATCATAAAAAGAGAAAGAAAGTGTCATCAGAACTGATTGAACTACATATTGGCCACGTTGTGTTGTAATGGCTGTCAAAGATAAACACAGGGGTGGCTTATCTTGTTTCCTAATCGTCTTCAGGTGTAATGTCATTCATTTTGTTAACTCTCTCTCTGCATTTCAACCGGGGGGAGACCACAAACTGAAAAATACACATTCGGTCTATTTCTGCTTCCTATTGGTCTGTTTGTGGGAATAATCGTTTCAAACTCAGCGACCACAAATGAGTTTATGTTTATACAAAACTTCCTGAGAAAGCACAGAGGGGACTTGCCACCCTTCACTGATGAGTTGACAATGTCTGCTGCTGCTCACCCTGTGTTAGGTGTGGTCTTGCAGAAGCCTGAGCTGCCCTTGCTTCTCCCAGGTCTCTGCAGGTTTATGGGAGCTTGTGCTGGAGATCTGCTTAATTTCAATCTCCCTTGGCTCTCAAATAAGGTGTCCCCTGATCTTCCTTGTGTAGATAAGGAGAGACTCTGCTTGTTACAGAGGCAAGGTGTCCTCTAATCCATCAGCAGGGAGTGCAGCAGAAGGAGCTATTCCAGCTCTGCTGCATCTGTGATCCTTGGCTCCAAGGAACAAGCTGGGCCTGAGCAGACAGCAGCAAAATTGATGTGTTAGACGTAAAGCAAAGAATGAATTCCCCTTTCTCCTAGAGCAAATTAATTGATTTTTAAAATGTTTCTTCTCCCCCAGAGCACTGCTGCTTCTGGATAGTTTCTAAACTTGTGCTAACAGTACAAAAGAAACTCACAGTTAGTTTTACCCTGATAATAACCCCATGAAGGAAGGAAGTAATCTTAGTTTTCTCATTTTATAAATAGGGGACTGAGACTCAAAAAGGGGGATGTGTCTTATCTATTTATATGCATTTGGGCATTTGGTCTAAGCCAGTTGTCTGGTGTCTCTCTGCAGCTGATGGAGGAAGGTAGGCAATTCCAGATTCAAATACCCCACTTCTTCTTAGCCACTTAATTTAGCAATGGAAGAGTTGTCCTATGCCTAATCCCCACTGGGATCCTGAGCTAGGTGGAGAAGGACTTTGGTCTTCTGACTGTGTGGGAGTTCTCAAGAGTTTGCCTAAAATATTCTAATAGGATCACAGCCCTCACAAAATGTTGTTTTAGCTGCTTTGCTTTGCAAACCCAGCCAGTGGTGTATGATCTCCCTTGCCTAATAGCCCACTGGTTTGAACAGTCATTTAGGAAGCGAAATCTCACAGTTCAGCCCTGAGAGAGCCTGGCTTCATCCCTCCTAGAAGCATGACCTAGATACCTCTACTGCTCTGCTGGGGAGAGATGTGCTACCACATCAATCACAAACAAATTTGAGAGTGTTGGCAGGGGCCTTGGGGAAAAAGGCCCAAGATGGGACACTCCTGAATTTGTATTGACAGAAGAAAGAAGCTGCATGTCTCTAAGACTGTGACTCCTCCCAGGCAGAAGGGGCAGGTGCCATGGAGAAAAAAGGTCACTGGAGGAATTTTTTAACACTCAGGGTTTTCTCAGCCACTTCTGCTGCCCTGTACAGCCTGAGGAACCACTGAGGCTCCCAGAGTGGGATGATTAATACAGTAATGTGCCAACAACCTGATTTCTTGGATTCTTTTCTTTCCTCTTCCCTATCTAAATTAAAAAAAAAAAAAAACAAAAAACAAACAAACAAAAAAAAACCAAAAAAACAAAAAAAAAAACCCAAAAAAACAAAAACACCAAAAAACCCCCTCAGTTTATTTGCCAGTCATCTGTAGGTGGTTAAAATAATTATTGGAATCTTACACCGTACAGATAAAAGATTTTCAGCCTTTCCTAAATGGTCATCAGGTTCCTCTCACTGAACTGGTTTGGGCAATTTCTGTGACTTTGCAACACTTGCCCTTTGGACAAGAGGTATGGAATCTTTCTAGGAATTGCAATTTCAATTTCTGGCTGCACAGACTGAAAGGAAGACAAGAGAAAAAGGTAAGTAAAGAGGAGAAAGAAGGAAGGGACAGGGGAAGAGGACAGAAGGAGAGAGGAAAAAAAACAAGAGAAGAGAAGAGAAGAGAAGAGAAGAGAAGAGAAGAGAAGAGAAGAGAGAAGAGAAGAGAAGAGAAGAGAAGAGAAAGGAAAAGAGAAAGGAAAAGAGAAAATACAAAAGAAATTAAAGAAAGGAAAAATAAAGAGGAAAAGAAATCTTTAGCTATTAAACAGAAGGTCATATAAAGAAAAGAACTGTAACTGGACTGATAACCGTATCCCTTAAATTAATACTGAATAATTGGAAATGATAATTTGCAAGTGACATTTCCTGCATGGTTAACCATGGTATAGGCTTTATTGTTATATTGTTAGAAATGAATAAGTTGCTGCACAACTGCTAATAGCATTTGTAGCTATTGAAGATAAGGCAACAGTAAGGGGTAATCAAACCACATTCTACCAAGTATAAAATGACTATGTAAAATGACATCTGTAAATCAAAGCTTAATTAGCCTGATGTAATTGACAATAACTGGCCAGCCTGCTTCCCTCAGGCAAGCTGATGGCCCAGTCAGATGGGATGTCCTGGATGTAGTCAGGGTACAAGGCTGTTGCTGTCCCCAAGGAAAGGCTTCTTGCACCTTCACATCTGCTGGGTCATTGCTCTCTTACCCTGGTTTCTGCCCATTAAAAAGCTCGTCTGAGAAAAAAATAAAAGTAAATTAGGCCAAGCCAGAATATTTTGGAAGAGTTCCTAGCTGTAGATCAGGAGCTCCCCCTGATCTGGAGGTCTGTGCATGAAATGTGGGAATGCTGGTTTGGGTTGGGTGCTGTAGGTGTGGAGGGGACACAGAAGGAAAGCACTGGAAGGATTGGAGATGTAGGAAAATGCCTGATGATGTAAGAAATGAAGAACTCTATTTATTTAGCTTGTATGAAAGAGGACTGAGAAATGCTTTGATTACACTGCATAATAGAGAAAACGCCAGATGTGAAAGGGCAGTTTAATTTGTCAGAAAGCAGATAACAAGAATCATGGATATGAAAGCTAGACGTGTTCATCTCAGAAGGAAGGCACATATCTTTTTAACAATGAGGCTGATTAAGAGACTACAGAATGGAATGATGGAGTTTCCATTTCCTGATGCATGCTGCTTAATTTAAATTGAGTCACCTTCCAGGTAGAATTGTGCTAGTCCAACACAAGTTACAGCCTAGATACAGGCCTAACAGGATGAGATGGAACAGGAAGTCAAATCAGATGGTTTACTTTTTAATAATGACTTTAAAATATAAGAATTAGATAACACTGTCCTGTGGTACTACAAAAGCTGGTATAAACCCATTTCCTCTCATCTCATCTCATCTCATCTCATCTTAATCTCATCTCATCTTTTCATTTCACATTGTACTTTTAATCTAGGATAAAAATATATGATTCCAGTAGGCAGTCCAGGTTTCTCTCCCCTATTTTACAGCTATACAACTGGGAGTGTTGTTATTATCACCATTAAGGCTTAAGCATATGTTTAATGTGTGCTTAAACAGTTTTTTCAACTTGCAGCCTTAATCATTGCAGTGTAATAAGAACCAAATCATTACAGAACAACAGATTAGTTCTCAGAGTTTCTTCACCTTAGGCAGTGTTGCCTTTAATTCATATAAATGAGGCAGCACTGGGCCTGGTAGGTATTTACAAGGGAGACCTCTAGTACAAATGTATGTTGCTTAAAATAACTTCTGTTGAGGTTACCCATGTAGCTACTAAACAAGTGCATTGCACAGAGGAATGGGGACAGACAGGAAGCTAAAAAGAAGGTAGAAGGACAGAAACATAACAGGTTCAATTGGAACTGACATAGGAAGGAGGTGGGAAGTGAATGAAGGCATGCAAGAAAGTCATGGAATCATAAAATGTTTTGGGTTGGAAGGGACCTTGAAGATGATCAAGTTCCAACCACCCCATCATGGGCAAGGATGATGCCCACTAGATGAAGTTGTTCAGGATCCCAAAATACATGAGATATAATCAAAAACCAGTCTGGATTATTTTCACAGCTATCCAGAAAAGCCTCTAACCTTTGCCATCAGGCACAGACTTACTGGGCTGTGGCATAAAGGGTACATCTTGGATCACAGGGATATTAGATATTAGGAAGAAATTCTTTATTGTAACTGTGGTGAGGCTCTGACACAGGTTGCCCAGACTGGTTGTGGATTTCCCAGCCCTGGAAGCACTCAAGGCCAGGCTGGCTAGGGCTCTGAGAAACCTGGTCTAGTGGAAGGTGTCCCTGCTCATGACAGGAGCCTTGGAACTAGATGATCTCCAAGTTCCCTTCCAACACAAACCATTCTGTATTCACACTTCTACTATCAGCCTAGGGAAACAACTTGCTACCAAATTGCTAAATGCAGGTTTTAATAAGATTATGAAAAAAATACCTTGGCCTAAAGAAAGCAAAAGAAAGATCTCTACTAGTTTCCTAGTGCATTATAAAAATATTGGTCAAATATTTGTTAAATTTGGATTTCTATGTTTTCCTTCTGTGCAGCTATCCTGGCATCACTCATTCATTCTGTTTTACTTTCAAGTTACCCTTACTTACTGAAACTTTTCAGGATTTGGTAACTTGGTACCTCTGCTTCTCTGTCAAATATGGTTGGAATTGGCCCAAATCCATAAGTTCTCACTGTAGAACAAGTAGCAAGATACAAGGAACAGATAATATCATCTGCACCTTAGAAGACCATATTACAAAGTGATTGACCATTCATACAGATACTGAGGGTAACAATACAAACCATAATTAAAGACAGTAAAATTATTGGAAGGTATAATAAACCTTGTACTTCAAGGCTTAAGCTCAACTCTAGCTTTTACAGAGGATTATAGCTCTATATTAGAAGAAATAATTGATTTCTGGGTCACTTCACATTCATTACCAAAAATAAAAAGTTTTGAAAAACATCAATTATTTTTCTTCCTTTTTCTTTTTTCTTTTTCTTTTTCTTTTTCTTTTTCTTTTTCTTTTTCTTTTTCTTTTTCTTTTTCTTTTCCTTTTTCTTTTTTCTTTTTCCTTTTTCTTTTTTCTTTTTCCTTTTTCTTTTTTCTTTTTTTTTTTTTTCTCCTAACTAGAATGATTTGACCAGAATTTTTAGCAACCAGATTTTCCCAAAATCATCTAGGGAATCTAAACTTGTTCTTTTGTGTAGCAAAAAGATTTAATACAGTATAATTTCTTTCACCTTTCACTGAGAAGGGAAGCAAGTTGGGGAGTCACAAAATATTTAAATGATTTCTACTGTGAAGCTTTTATTTCTTCTTTATGGTGTCTTCATCTTCTGATTCAGGATTTAGCTGGAGAGGGGAACAGGGCTGGATGTACTGGGGCTTGGCCCAGGCAGGTCATGTGCAGGACACCACAGCCTGGACACCTTTCTTATCTACAAACACTAATTTTGTGTTTCATAGAGAAGTGACTGTTCTACTCAACTGACTTCAAAAGGAGTAAGGACCTGACAGCTCGGACGGGAAGTGGTCTGAATTTCTCATCAATCTCTTGATCTTACACTCCTTGAGAGGTGAGGAACTGAAATGACCACCCCATAAATGACCAGTGCAAGTAGGAGTTTAGGTGCCCACAAACTGAGGTAAAATCCTCCGAGGTTAGGGTTAGGCTGGGAGGAAAATTCCTGCTGCTGAGGCAACATCTCTCTGTCAGTCTGCCAGCATCTCCTGAGATTAAGGCTCCTGTGACAACTGTTTACTTATTTGCAAATTGCATTTGATTTAATGGTTTTAAAAATGGTTGAAAATAACTGTGACTGGACCAAGATGCAGGGTACCTGCCCCAAGCCCTTACTCTGGAAAGCTCATATATGATGTCTAGAGCTGGAGGATAAACCATCAAATACTGGAATAGACCCTTTTTCCTTGCTATTCCCAGGGTTTTGCACTGAGTTTATGGGGTACGATTTTTTATGAAAAGTAGGACTCACATGTGCCTAACATGAGGAGAATCATATTCCAAGCAAAAATTATATACATATATGTATATATTTACACAGGAAACAGTCAAATTGACCTGAATTCAGGAACATTATGTGGACATTTCTTGATGTGCATTTTCTGTCTCTTTCTCCATCACTTTAAAAAAAAAAAAAAAAAAAAGACAAACTGTAAACATCAACAACAAAAAATTAGAGAAAGAGCCAATTAATAACAACAAGAAAACAAACCAGGAGAGCTGTTCTGCAGTCTGCACTTTCTCCTCACCCATCCACGCAGCACATTTGTCACTAAAGTCTCCAAAAGAGGATTTTGCAGCTCTAACCATGTCTGACAAAGACACCACCACCACCACCCACCCCTTTCATAACAGGCCAAGTGTGAACTGACTATTTATTTCACTCAGATGTTTTAACTCAGTGAAAAGGTGAAGCAAAAATTGTTGCAACAAGTTTGGATGCTAGTAGGTCAGTGGCTCATCTGTACTATGGCAATATTTCGTCCCAGCTACCCCGTGTTCCTGTGCTGCTAAAAACATGCCTGACAAAAATGTGGCAAAAGTGTTGCAAAAGTGGCATGAAGGCCATTATTTAAGAAAAACCATAAGCCAATTCTTCTGCAGGAAAATGGATATCATAAAATCCTGTAAGGATCTGGGTTGGAAGGGACATTAAAAATCATCCAGTTCCAGCCCCTCCTATTGGAAGAGACAATTTCCACTATCTCAGGTTGCTCCAAGCCTTGTCCAGCCTGGCCTTGAACACTTCCAGGGATTCAGCCACAGCTTCTCTGGGCAGCCTGTGCCAGTGCTTCACCACACTGAGTAAAGTGTTTCTTCCTAAAATCTAATCTAAACCCACTATATGCAGGAATACACAGTTTATTTCATCAGGTGCACTTCTGCTGGTCAGAAGTACCTGAACTGAAATCAGTATGTTATTCTCAAAAAGGGAGGAAATAAGAAACAGTTCCTTTAGTAGAGGAAAAATTCCTTAAATATAATTGAGCAGACAACCAGTAATCCCAGTAAATTCCTTCCTTGGCATTAGTGATGGTGTATTGACTGATCCCAGCAGAGAATTTGGCTGACACTATGACCAGATCATATTACAGCAAACACTGCTCAGAGCATCCTCATACAAGGCTGGAATATAACTGAGCAAAATTACCAAAAGGAAGTGCTTGAAGCAGGGCATGATTTTGTTTGACAAGAACCAAATAGTTTCACAAAAGAGGAGCTCAGGACTGCCACTGATATACAACCAAATCCCTGAGCTGAGGGATGCTAGAGCCCTCTCATCAAGCTTTCTGTTACACTTTGGCCTACTGCCATTTCCAAAGAGCAGGGACAATGGCGAGGCATTTTGCCTCCTCATATTCCATGGATGTAGAAGGCCTTAATCTTCACTGTTAAACTAAAATAAAAACAAATGAAACAAACAAAAAGTGAACATGAATTTCTGTTTTCTTTTGAGAGTGAAAGACAACAGGAAAACTGGTTTTGCTTCTATTCTCAGTATTTGAAATCCAGTGGGACCTTTTGGTACAAAAGCTCAATTTGGACTTGATGGGAGCCCAGTTTACTAGTTTAAGTCAGTGTTGGCTAATACAGCTTGAAGCTGTTCCACAATAAAGCACAACATTCAGCTGTGAGCTTTATCACTGGGGCTGATCTGACCTTTCCCAGGTAAGCTGGAATTGCTTAACACCGTGGCTACCCCAAAACTAATAGAACCTTTCAGCTTGGCTTAGGCTATCACTTCACTTCCCTGACATCAATTTCTAAAATAAAATAGAAGGCTAATTGGTAAATCAGCCAAGTACTTTTTTCTTACCCCCTTGAGATATAATGGTCAAATACATTTTCAAATCTAAACTACCAACAATACAAAGGTACGACTTAAACACGGAAATAAAAAGGGAAGCTCACATGAGGATGAAAGTTCAACAAGAATTTTCCAGGTCAAATTTATTGGCCTTGATGGGGACAGGAGTCACCCAGCTTAAGGCAGAGTGGCCAGTTTTAATCAGCATGGTTAAAAACTCCAGGGAAGAAATGGATATGCAGGAAACAATTTACTTCCAGGGCTTCTGGTGCCCCCAAACCATTTTTACCTCACCATATCATGCTATTGTACTGAAATACTTTCAGAAAAATGCAAGACCACATAGGCTGACTATTGTATGAATTCTTCAAAAACTACTTGGCATGAGGTTTTGAAACTGAAGATTGACACTAACAGGATGCTTAGCATATTGTGGGTTGGATTTTGAGAAGTGTAGTGAAGTAAAGCAGAAGGAATGACAGGGCCTGAACAAGTGATCCAAGCGGTTGAAGGGCTGAACTGTACCCATTGACTGCTCCTTAGAAGGAGGATTTTGGATGAGGAATAGCATGGATATGATGGATAAATTATGGATAAAACGTTCTTCAAATTGTCTGAGGAAATTCAGATTAAAAAAAGGTGAAGAAGTGATGAAACTAGTAAGACATAAGTTCAAATCTCTGCTGAATGCCACAAAGACAAAAATTCAGCCCAAGCTATACAAGACGCATCACAGCCCAGACTGTAACATGTTTCAACAGCCAATCTGAATATGTGGACACCATCAAGAAGAGCAAAGAGAAGAGGGAAACATTAAAGTGTGAGTGCTTTGGTGCTGCAGTTGTGACTATGAGGCGCAGTCCCATACTGTCACTTTCTGCACTGAACACAGATGAAAAATGGAGAGTTCCTGCCACAAACCACTTCTAATCTCACAATAAGACACAAATATCCTCTAATCACCACCCACGGCACACGAGGTGGGGAACCTCCTGGCTTTGTTAGAGAGGTGCACCCCTTGGCAGCACCAACATCGCTCGCCTGCTCAACGTGCCCACCAAAACCACCCTGCTGCAGGAAAAGGAGAAGCCAGGAGACTCCAGGAGAATGTGTGATCACTCCCTGCCCGAGGCTGGAGGAGCTCTGCAGGAGCAGTCCTTGGGCACGATCCCCAGGAGTGCTCCATGTGAAGCTTCCTCCAGAGCTTGGCCAGCACGTAGGAATCCAATGTTTAGAAAGCCATTTTCCTGTCCGTATAAACAATTCAACCACAATAGCCCAATTCCTGGCTCCGAGGCCTCATTTAAATGTTGGTCAGTCGAGGCCCACAATTAACATTTAATTAGTAAACTCATTACAAAGGCAGGAAGTCTCAGACTTTCCCTTCATTCTCTCTCAGGCCTCTGAAGGGAAGGACCAGGCCCGTCTTTGGCTTTCGATTCAGCGGGCGGGTGGTTTTTTTTTGTTCCCTCTCCTGATTTCCCTTCGCTTGCAGAACAGTTGCTTTCCCTGAAGCAGACAGGCATGACCTGAATACGTTGAATGTTTGGCTGGAAATAATCTACTTAACATAAATATTTCCATCTAAATTTTACCCTGGATGGCTTCCTTAGTGTTCCCAGAGGATTGAAGGAAAAGTGGTTTTTCAGGGTTGAGGTGGTGAGGAGCTTGGTCACCTGCACTCACAAGCCTTTGTGGTGGAAGAACTGCCAAAAAATCTGATTTTGTGTGTGATGCTGGAAAGTTATGTCTGTTGTCTGTGATTACCAGGACAAAAATGACCTCTTGACAATAAGAAGAGGAAATGGTGAGAGTTAAAATCAAGAAAAAACACTAATGTTGAGGATGGAGCAGACCATGACTGTGGTGAGGATCTTTGCTGGAAATGTGTGATGGAACTGGCACAGTGGCTTTTTTCCCAGCATGGCAGAGGGATTTGGAGTTCACATTGTAGATTATGTTACATTTAGGTATTGTTCATCCATCCAGAGAACACAGAACCTCACCTTTGGTCACCCAGTTGCTTTTCATATGATTATTCAGGGTACACAAATTACAAGTAGAGCTTGTTTTTAAACAGTGCTAAAAAAATCTGAACTTGCTGATTTGGAGTATGACAAGATAGACCGTAGCACTAATTATGGAAATTTATTCACCTGATCACACCCTGGAGTAGAGAGAAAAGTAAAGGTGTGAACAAAACACAAATAACAATTGCAAAACAGGTTTTAAGAAAATATTTTCCTTTTTTTTTTCCTGGTATCTATTTTCCATTGCAGAACACAGTAGAATTTAAAAAGTCTGTCAGCTGGCATGATGTATTTTTCTGCTTACAGTTTTGAGATTTTCTCAAAGTAAACTTTGCTGCTCTCTCTAAAGAGAAAGCTGTAGTTCTCCTGTACCACCATATAATTGTTGGATCCTTTTGCAAAGACAGACTGTGGAGAGCAGTGAGGTTGTTTGAATTGTCTATCTTACCTCTCTTTGTCTACCTTTTGTCAGAGGTGAAGATATTACAAGAATTTATTATTTCATAATGTGAATGTCTGAAATTATAATCATCCCTTTCTCTCTGGGATCTGGCCATCTAAAAATCAATTTGGCTTTGGATTCATTGCTTTATTCCATTTTATGTCTTTAACTCATTGTTTGGCCAACATTACACCTTCAGCATTTTTTCCTCTTGTGTTCACAGAACTGGAAAGAGGCAACTTACAGTGATTTACGGGAGTGCTCAGCCCTGATTTGTTTTGGTTTAGCATGAATGTTAAAAAACATTTATTGTCAGGCAAATAACTTCTGTGTACTGGACAAGGGCTTGAAAAAATATTTTCCTTAAAGACCTTTCACAGGTCTCTGAGTATGGACAAGGTTTTTTGCTAGGTATTTAGGTCAATATTTAGCAGAATTTTGTTGGAACATCCTGTTTCCTCTATATCTCTTCTGCAGAGAGAGATAAGCCACTGCAATCCTTTATCCAGGGCACTTATTCCCATCATCCACACCAATTCCACTCACTTGGTTGGATCATGGGGTGAGCAGAGCCACAACTGTAACTCCTTTCTTCACACCTTCTGATGATGCTTTGAAATTTACTCTGAGCAGTAGTTCTGAAAGTTATCCAAAAGCTTTGGAGACAGAATGGGTGAACCTTACATCCCTTATTAGGATAACAATAAACATGGGAGCAACCTGACCAAAAGTGTTCATCTATAAAGTAAAGATCCAAACCTCAGCAAATCACCTTGCTAGTATATGAGGGAAAAAAAAAACAAACTCAGCTGGGATAACAAAGAGCAGGGTGTGATTTTTCTTCTTCAAAACTGGAGAAATCAGGTGTTTTCCTCCAATGATTATATCTAACTATGATGGTATCCTAGGCATTCACTTGGGGGTAGGCTCCTGTCCCATCTCAACACAGCTGAGATAGATTCAGCCCACATGGCACTTACCTGAATGCAGATAATTTGGTCATTTCTGTGTTGTACATTTTTTTGTGCTTGTTCAGGACCTACCAACAAAAATAATTGCCACATAGACAACTCCTAACCAGCAGAACTTAGAGTTGAAAGGACCAGAGCAACACAGAGGAAACCCCAATCACTTTTCTGTTAAGCAGCACTAGAACCATATGGAACTCTGACATTTACTAGCACAAAAGATAAAAATGTTTCTTTTTCTTCTTATTATTTTTTATTTCATTGTCTCCATTTTGGACTGATGCTTTTCTTTCAGAACTTCCCTGTCCCAAAGATCTCTCTGTCAATACTGGACCCTTCTTTCTGATGTGGTTTGAAATCCAGGCTTGTCTCAACCACTGCCATGTGCTGGTTTTTGAACAGAGAGAGGGAAAGAGCTCAGCTCTCTGGATCTAAAAATAAAACCAGACATATACCATCCTCTCCAAGGTGTTTGGATAGTCCAAAGCTTCATGCAACAGCCCTGCACTGCCTGGAGATCCAGCTATATTCCATAAGACAACATTTTCCCAGAGTTTTGATATGTCCACTGTGCAATATAGAAGCTCAAAGTGAAGAGGTAAAAATGAAGTGTGGAAGAATGATCTGGCTTGTGGATGGTATCCCTGAGAGATGTTGCCACTGTGCAACAGGTTAAAAATCCATCAAAAATCTATCAAAAATAAATTTTCTCTTAAATAAAGGAAGCCTGGCACCAGATGATGAGTTAATAGGGTGGGGCAGTTGTTTTATAAAACACCTGATTCCCTGAAACAGTAAATGACTGGCCCCATAACACAAGCACTGTGAGTAAAAGCATGGTCTTCATTGCATCAGTTCACTTTTCTTTTACTATTTTTTTAAAAAATTAAAATTAAAATCAGGAATAGAAATAAAACAGACCAGAGTTCGTGACCTGTTCAGGAATGCAATTAGCCCATAAAAATCATGACTGGGATTTGTTGCAAGGTAGAAACATGAACCCTTAAAATAAAGTTGTCCCTTTGCAAAGTAGCAAAGGATGGGGAAGAACAAAATAAGGGAGAGATGAACGGTTTTTATTTTAACCCCACTTCCCTCCCTCCTCAACCAGAAAAAGCTGTAAAAGAAAAGACCCATCACCTCCTGTAGTCAAGTTTCACAGCAAACAAGAAGTCCTGAGCAGCTCTGTGATTACTTTTATCTCTGTAAGACTAATCCCATGATAAACCTCTTGTTTCCTATACTTGATGTACCACTATTTTACTAGTCCTGAATGCATCAAGCACATTGTGGATGGCTCACTACGAACAAACAGAACCTGACAGTTTCCTTCCTTAAAATAAACAGAAGCGGTACTTAGACACAGTTCAAAGAGTTTAGCACTCCCAGAATGGCTATTATTACCCTTTAGGTGGGCAAGTAGACACAGTTTTTCATTCTAGTGAAGGCAGCTTTTTAAAATTTTGTTCCCTCCCTATTTTTTTACTGGCAGTAAAATGATGATATAATTACGAAGCCTGCTTTTTTACAGTCCTCTGCTTCCACTTTCCATGCCAAGTGATCTATGTGTTTACACCACTGATTGTTTACTTCCACCTCCTCTTCTGAGAAAAAGTTGTGCCATTTGGACTTCTCAGAAAACGCTTTAGCAAAGGCAACACCATACTGGGGTATTGACCAACAGCAGGAGAGACTGCATTTTAAAAATAGCATTACAGTTACTTCTATGAGGCCTTTGATCTAAAGATTTGGAGCCTTAACAGCTACCAGTCTACATGGAGTTCATAAAAGAAGTGAAAATTAATATGCAATTGTTCTTCTGAATGAAACAATTACTTGGAAATTCCTTCATCATTAGGGTCTGTGCTCATCCTGTGTGAGTGTAAGGAATTTCCGAGAGTGTCTAAGACTTCCAGATTATAAACCAAGAGGATGAGTAGGAAGGAATTTATATTCTCTAATAATAAATATCAAAGATTTGCTGGATCTACTGAAACAAGCCCAGTGAAAGGTCAGTAGCACACGGAATAAGAGAAGCTGAGGGCCCTGGGTTGGCCCAGGGTTGTAAGATGAGAAAATTCAAGATCACTTGAGATATTGGGCATTGCAATGAGGGATGTAGAAAAGGCTGAATTAAACTCTTCTCAGAGTGCACAGCAACAGGGCTAAGGCAACAGACAGCAGAGTCAGATATTGTGGACATTTTTTTCATCTTGTTGGTGGTCAAACAATGGGAAGGAGACCTGTGAAATCGCTGTCTTTGGGAATATCCAAAATTCAACCAGATGGGACACTAAGGAATTTGATCTAACTTCAAGAATGGCCCTGCTTGGAGTGAAGGGCTGTGTCATGTGATATCCAGACTTTTTTTAAACTTAAGCATATTCCCAGTAATAAAGAAAAAACATTTTCCAGTGTCTCTTTGGGCCTTTCCCTCAAGCAGTCAATATCCTAAACACCTGAATAAAGGCAGGGACTAATATCTGTACCTCATGTACCTTGTGTACCTAATATGTTATTAGTGCTGTGCAGCTCCAGTTATGTGTGATTGAATTTTCTCTGGAAGTGGGTTGTTTTTTATTGCCCTGTTTTCCATGAAAAATACCTTTCTGTGTCAAAAAAGGAGAGAAATGCTGAAAACTGAATTTCTTGGGTTTTAGGTGGAATGTTTTCAGAGTTTGAGGGGCTAACTTGAAGGTTTTCAAGTTCATGCAAAAATTTCCTGTTTTTCCACAGTGCATACTTCTAAAAAAATTTATGCAAGTCTGTGATTGTCAATTTAGAATCACAGTATAATTTAGTTTAGAAAAGACCCTTAAGTATCACTGAGTCCATCACTGACCCAGCACTGCCAATGCCACCACTAAACCATGTCCCCAAGTGTCACATCTTTCAAATAGCTCCAGGGTTGGAGACTCCACGGCTTTTCTGGCTGACCTGTAGTGATGGCCTAGAGAAAAATATTTTGCCTCAATGTTAAGAGCATACCAAGGACTCTCTGTAAAGAAGCCTATTCATTTTGAGCTTATAAATGCCAAATTAACCCCACAGACCCCTACTGAAATGCTCCAGAAAGGTCAGAGGTTTAGAAAAGTGTAAAAAGGTAAGGTTTAGGGCTGGAATTCACAATATGCTTGAAGGAGAAATGGAATGTTTGGTGGTGCTGCTGGATTTGTCACATGTAGGAGCAGGGTGATGTGTAGCCACTACAGGTTTTTCTTAACAAAATTGTGCAGTCACTAGCCTTAGTTTAGATTTTCAAGAAATGTTGCTGTGTTAGTGTTCTTGGTTAGAAGGTGTGAGCAAACCCAACACAAGCAAAAATCCCAGGTCTAACCAACACAGATGTGCAGAAATTATGTCCCCTCCTCTGTCCCCACTGTTACCAGGGTTTAATGGTATCCTCAGTGTGTGAGGAGCATTGTGTCAGGTTTAGTGACCCAGGGGACAAAACCAGTGAAGAGCTGTACTGGGAAACCTCAGCTTTGAACATACCTCCCAACCAACCCCCTCTGCACTGGGGTTCCACTGGCAGCAGACCTATGAGAAGCTCCACTGTGGCCTTTCCCTGGGGCAGAAATTCTCTGGCATTATTCACTTTGGCACACACTGAGGGGATATCACTGCATGCATAACCTATCTGCCACTGCGTGGAACAAAAAAAAAAAAAGACAGGAATGAATGTATAAACCTTATGTTTCAAATATGATACTTGACAGGACTGTCTCTACCAGTTCGTCGGTGCCAACAATGATTCGACTGTATAAATCAGCTTTGATTTTTCCCAGGTTGCCAAGGCTGGAATAACCTGTAACACTGATTAGGTTGTGGGTGTTTTAAAGCCCTCCTAATGTATTCAGGGAGGGGTAACCACCCCCTTTTTATAGCTGGGTAAACTGAGGCACGGGGAGGAGATGCTAAGCAAGAGTTACAGTGCCCCAGCCTGAGAGAGAAGCCAGCTCTCCTGATGGCTCACGCTTGCCTTTTAACCACTAGACCATGAATCCTGTTTGCTTTGTTTCCTTGGGTTTTGGGCATGTTTGTTTTCCCCTTTCATGTACCTAATGATGCTGGTCCACAGCAGGCAGTGGACAGCTGATGGATTACAGGGAGAGCCTGGCTGGAATGGGGAGCAGGATGCTTCACCAGCTCCAGGGCTATTTAACCCTGCTCCTGTGGTGCTGGCCTGGGTCCCTCCCACTCATGCTCATATAACATCCCTGGGGCAAGGACAACAACTGCCTAAATGGAAAAAGGAAACATTTCCTGTGTCTTTAACTACTTTTAGTGCAGTTTGGCACCTTCAAAGGAAGCAGTGTGCTTAGCTTAGTCAGCCAGCACTTGGTAGGTCTTCAGAAACCTGTGATTTTGGTGGACAAATCCATCAGAAACTGCACATTGGGAGCATAATTCAGCACTCCCACAGAGCTGGTAATGACTTATGACCCTCTGATATCCATGAGCCCAAACTGCAGAGCAGAGAGCTTTAAACAGACCACCCTACTTGGTTTTCACTCTTACTTCACAGAACTTAATTTTAGACTCACTCCGTGTTGTTCATCACAGTCTCTGTGCTCAGGTACTGATGAATCATCTTTGCTACTGTACTTCTCCATTTTTTCACTGAAGGCTCTGGTTAGCAGGTCAGGGAAAAAGAGAGACACAGAGAGACAGGGCCACCAGCGCAAACGCCTGAGGAGTCACTTGCTCTTTCTCTACCTCACAGCATCTGCAAAGCTGTTAAACCACAATCCTGCCCAATTTACTGGAAGAGAGGACTGGCCTAAGCAAGTGAAGCAAAGTATTTTTGTACAACTGCGTCAAGTATATCTGTAGGCGCTTGTTTTAGCTTTTTTTCCCCCTATTTCCCCCATTTTTCCAGCCGGGTACTCAGATTCTGTTTACAGTGTTGACGTATCTGAAAACAAGACTGTAATTTTGTGTGCACAGGATAATGGGTTAGATAGCATTTAAATTTTTATGTGAGCTTTTTCCTCTTTTTTTTTGTCTCATGCAGTTGCATTTCACAACTGAAATGTTGTGAAATAGTGCAGATTTGACTCCACTAATAGTGTGGGTTCAAAAAGCTGAAATGCCTTAAAAATAGTATTTAAATACATCAGTCCCAAGAAGAAACCTTAATATTTTTAAAATATCCTGGTAGTGCTTTCAGGACAGCAGAGGATAACTGGCTATTACTGATTCTAGGGTGTTTCCTGTGGTCCAAACTGGTGTTCAAAATTCCACTGTGCTAATTGTTGTTCAAACCAAAGATAGGTCCAAAAATTTGAGAAAAATTAAAAAAAAAATCATCCCAGGCTGTATAACAGTCTTGAACAGAGTGGTCTTTCCTTGGTGAACAGGACTTCCCTGCCATGAAGCATTGATCCCAAAGTTGGGGTCCCAGACTTTCTGCCAAGACACCAGAGGAGAAAACTCCTTCAGGGCTTCCTTCACTGACTCACCCCCTGCCCATTTGCTTCCCAAGATGCAGGCAGTGAGATATGTACCCGTGACCATACCTCTTCAGGGGAATGAACTCCTTTTACATGCTTATTTATGAGGATATTTTCTATCAGGTGTAAGGACCTGTAGCTGATGCTGTAGGACAAAAAATATCATAAAAACTGGATACAGACTAGGGAACACCTGAAACGTCAGTATTATCTCCAGTTGCCAGAGGCAAAGCACTTACTGGGATTATTCTCATATTATTTCACCATTAGAGTTTCTAATTAAAATGCAAGCCCTGACTTAGTTGGGCACTGCTACATGCAGTCTCCAATCAAGACAAGCTATGATTTTAGTCTTAATGCATTAAGGAGGGTTTTGCTATGCTTGTGTGAGTATTACCAAAGTCACACGGATGCAAAAAGGGAGAAAAACTATTTATGAGTGCCAGAGCATCTCCTTCATCTGCTCTGCCTCCCGCACATGAAGCCAGAAGCGGTATGAAATATTTTCTCTCCTTTTTCTCTTCCCATTTCTTGGGGAAGGGGGAGTCAGGTGGTTCGTGGTGGCAGGAGATTTCATCATCCCATGGGGTCAGGAATGCTTGCTAGCCCTGGGAATGATGAATATCCTGGTGTGAAGCATGTGAATGAGGGCACATGGGGAATGTCACGGGAGCTGGGGTGAGGACAGCGCTGCTGAAAGGGCACCCTGTGAATGGGGTGTGACTGATGTGCTGGGTGGCCCTGTGGCACCCTCCTGCTGCTCCCGGGTAACCAGGGGGATGCACGTGGCTGCATCATTGGTGTTCCACTTCTTTCATGGGCGCTAGAGGGAATTACAGTTTTGAAAGTGTCACAGGTTTTGCTTTAGCACTGTGGGATTATGGAAGAACCCTCAGTCACTGGAGGAAGGTTTCTCCAGACATGCCCTGTTCTGTCTCTTGTCAGGACAGTCTGGTGTCAAAGAGAACCAGAGGCAGCACCCTGCTCGAGTAAACCTACCTGGTTTTCTGTGCCATGTTTTTAGAGAGAGCTTTGTACAACCTTGTGATAGTTTCAACTATGACTGAATAAAATCCCGTAAGATATTAGGACTTGAATTTTTTGGAAAATGGGTATTCATTCAAACTCAGATGCTTTTGGGGAAAAAAACAAAAACAAAAACAAACCCAAACTAAAACAAGCCAAAAAACTACCTTCACCTTCAAAAAGCCAAACTGGTTTGCTTGAATTTCCTATTTCAAAATTTAAAAGACAAGCTTTCAGGAAACACCATTTTGATCTTTCTTTTTCGAAAGCTGTGTTAAAACGAAAGCACTATTCAATTCAGCTGTTTAACCCCAGTGGTTCTTAAATACATGAACAACTTCTGGAAATGAATCCAGATCCTCAAAAGAACCCAGGTGTTTCTCTGCTTTTTAAGAAGAGAGATGCATCAGACTTCTGCCTAGCAGGGTTTCAGGGGTGCCTGCCTGTGGCTGGAGCACACTTGAACATGTTCTGTGTACCCCATAATAACTCCCTGGTCACCAATCCTTATTTCCTGACCCACAGGGAAGCATTGTGCCTGTGGTGGAAATGTCTGTGGGTGGCAGATGTGTGAGGAGGATGTTTCCAGCCCAGACTGAAGCCTCTGCTCTGCTCCAGAGCCCTCGACACAAGATGGGATGTGCCCACGGGTTTTGTGTGGCAGTGTCTGGTCCTGAGGCAGAAGAGGGACACCAGGGTGGCAACAAATGTGATGATCATCACCAAGAGGGGAAAATGGACCAGAAGATGAAGAAATGAATCTCATGTGTGGTGTATGAGGCTTGGCAGGACCCATTCTGGGTAAGAAGCCCCCAAAACTGATACAAAATAGTATTTTCCAGAGCTCATCCTTGTTTTCAGTGAGCAACCCCTGGTTTAGCTGCAAACTAGTCCTCTTCTGCTCTTCTATGACATGAAGCCTCTGCTTCTCATATTTTTTTTCCATTTTTCTTTTCATATTTAAGAAAAAAACCAGAAAAACTCCAATAAATATTTACCCCATCTCAAAAAACCAACACCAAACCACCAAGCTAGTTTTTGAAATACATAAATGAGACAGCTCTAAAGCTGTGACTGAGAGGGCCAGGCTGCAGCCAGCTGCAGAAAGCACTGGTGGTAGGAGAGTGTGACAATGTGAGACTGGGGGTGGGAGCTGTGGTAGAAGAGAAGGTCATTTTGTAAAGACAGGGGACTCTGCACCCTCTGAGTCTCTCACTGTCTACAATGGCTAAAGTTCACAGAGAGGACTCCAGGGACCAGGTGCATGAAAACACTTTTCTTTCAATTACTCACCAAACTAGAAATTGAGAAAGAGAAACCAAGGCTGTTTTTTCTTTATTCAGCAGGTCTGCTGCACAATCCAACTTCCTTGAACCCCCTGCTCTGATGATCCTCTCCTGAATCTCTCATTTTGCTCATGTTAAATGTATGAAGAGCATGGTGTGAGCAGCAGTTTGAAATGGATGCTACTCGTGATGGATTATCCCTCACCTGGAGGATGTAGCATTTGGAAAGTGGAGGTTGAGCTGGAGCCAGGAGCTCTGTGCCCTCTCCTTTGCAGCTGGTGCTGAGTGATGGCGAGGAAATCCCTTAGCTGTGAAGATTGGCAGGGTTTATTAGCTCATGCTCATGTGCACTGATGACAGGAGGCTTTTCCCTTCATGGGGCTGATTTCATCTGTGCACTCCCAGATTTGCCATCCAGGTAAGCTCTTTCCACTACGTAAAAGAAAGGTTCCAGGCAAAACCCAGGCTGTGAACACAGCTGGGATGCACAGGTGTGGGTTTACAAGGAGAGGGGAAAGAAAAGGGCTTTAGCCCCCTCATTAGCTCCTACCTCCTTTCCTTTATGGCCAAAGGTGTAGTGCTCCCAGTCTGGGTCCTCAGCAGTGCTGTGGGGAGAAAGAGACAGTGAGAGCAAGGGGACAAGTCCAGTGCACGATGTGGAATGCTAGGAAGGGAGGGGCTCAGCCCCCTCCACTGGCACTTGGGCTCCTTCTTTCCTTGTGTATCCAAAACACCAAGGCCTGACCTGTCCCAAACCCCACTCCACAAAATATTTCCCTCTGTGGCTCCTGGCTGGGAAATTGGCTGTTTTATTCCATAGTCTCCCAAGCAGCCCTTCTCTCCATCTCCTGGAGGAACAGCTGCTGGCATGTTCCTGGCTCAACATTCCACCTTCTCTGCTGCAACATCTCATCAACTTCTCCACTCGACATCTCTGCTGCCAGAAGCAACCAACACTATGCTCCCAACATTTGGGGTCCAGCATTAAAAGAGGAACTTTTGCCACACTTATTTTCCTTTTCCTTTTCTGACATCTCCTGGGTGACATCCTCTCCGCTCTTGTCACCCCACAGTATTCATGTCAGCTTCTAAAAGTCAATATCTCTGCCTTCACACAAATTTAACTTTTTTTTTTGTCTTTGCCTCTACTGAGCCACTGGCTGTTTTTTGTTGCTGCATGGCTTTGCATTGAAGCTGTGCTGCACTGCACCTTATTATGTCTAAGGACTGGATTTATTTAATTGTAATTCCTTAGAAAAATGCCCTTTTGCATGTGGAATTAATGTGGGGGGCAGGATGAAGACTGGACCTCCTCCTTCACTAAAGGAAACTCACTGTAGGTAATGCCTGTTAAATGAGCAAAGGATTCCTGCCTTCTTATACAGCTATTCTCATGGAAGGAGTATTTTATGTAGTATTTTATGCCTAGCTGTCGTGGGAAAAGGCACCAGGGCCTCAGGAGCTGCAGGCCCAGCCCTTGCCACTGTTCAGGATGCTGCATTTCCTCCTGAGACCTCTCATGCTGACCTCAGTGGCCCTGACTACTGCAGGTGACTCAAAGCACCAGGCAAAGGAAGGTGTTTGTGTTTGTCTTTCCTCTTCCTTACTCTCATGTGTAAAAAACATTTTGGGACTGCACATCAAGCTGATTTGGACACTGTTCATCTCTGGCTTTGCCAGAGCAGCACCAAAAGGGAATTTCCTCTATGTTTTAATTGTTTTACTTCACGCCAAAAATTGCCTTTGTTCTGTCTCCTGTGTACACAAGAAATTTTGGTGTGTTAGCTAAAAGTACGGGAGAGAAAAAAAAAAGGAAAAAAAATCTGTAAAACGCATTAGTTTCTTTGGCTAACCCTGTCACTGAAAAATGTGCAGCTGATTTTTTTTTTCCGAGTGATTTTTGGGTTATGATGGAGTTGGTTCACAGTACTAAGCTCCAGAGTTGTGGTTAATTAGTAGCCAGTTTAGGAAATTATGTTATAATTACCTCATCATTTCTTAGCTTAGCAGATTTCCTTGTCTTCCACCTCCCTTCTTTCTCCACCCCCTCCAGCCTTCCCTGTTCAGGGATATTATTTTTCTTAATGACATCTCTGTCACACACGCAGACTTAGATTTCCTAAACACACCTCAGCATCTCAGGTCTCCAGGAGCTTGAAAATACACATGAATTATTTTTTTTTTCTGCCCTCAGACTGTCCACAGAAAACCCAACCCAAACAAAAAAGATGCATTGGTTTTTGCTTCCCCCTCACCATGCTGGTTTTACTCTGGCTCTTACCCCTGAAGTCCCATCTCAGGCACCCAGTGTGGTGCTGGGCTGACCTCCCTGTGCCCTGTGTTTGTTGATGATGAGCATGATTGCTTCCACCTTCTGCCATCCTCCCCAGCGTGAAAAGCAAAGGGCAAAACAAACAGCAGGAAGAAGCAAAACAACTGGGTCCCCTCAACAAGTGGTGGCAATGTGCAAAATTAAAAATAATAATGATAGAGGGGGAGATAAAACCCACAACACAAAAGGGTATTTTCTAGCAGCTTGCTTTGCTTTGTGAATATATTTAATAACTTTAAATTGGTCTTTTGTTGTTCTCTTTCCATTGACCTATCAGTTACCGGGTCATTTTAGCAGTCTGTGATCAAGGTCTGTGTTGTCACATACAGGGGGACCTGGCCACATCAGGGAAGGATGGCTGATGTGGAAACCTCTGGAAAACAAAGGTCTGACCTGCAAAATCCTGAGCTGAAGCTCTGAATCATCTTATTGGTGTGGCAACATGCATATCCCCAGTAACTGAGAATTTAGAAACACTTGCATCAACCACCTACAACTTGATTGCTCTTGCTGTGTACAATATAAGTATTTCACCAAATGTTGTTCTTTTTCTTTTTTACCTTGTCTTTTTTTTTTTTTTTCAGTTCCCTCTGTCTTGGTCTCTCATGCCACACAAGGAGAATGCCTGGGTAGATTCACAAAATCACCAATTAATTCCGTTGTCTCCTCCAAGAGGGTCTAAACGTGGGTTGTGAGGTTTCACACCTCTCAGGCATTTTCAGACCAGGTGAGGTTGGCTGACAAGTTAGTACTTTCTTCAGCAAGTTTCTCATGGTGTTTGTGGCTTTTGCCAGCCCTAAAATGTTGTGCTGCTGTTCTCAGCACCTCTCCTACTCAACAGGGATATAAGGGGTCTGGAAATGCACATGATCATCCACACACACTGTCCCTGCAGCTTGTAGGAGAAGGGCTTTTACTTCCCAACAGTGATCACAATATTGAGACAGGCCAAAATCATGCCAGCTTTAGCCATATCACATTTCAAGGCAGAACTATCTGTTGCCTCTCAGGCAGCCTCTAGGCCAGGGAAATGAGTTATGCCTGAAAAAAAAAAATAAACGTGTTACTGAATTTTAAGCAGGACTTTGCACAGAGGATAAATCAAGTTTCAAATCATATGAGCTGGCTGTAGCCAGCACCAGCAGTGGCATGTCTGGGGAAGGCTAATACTTGAATTCCTTCTATACACTTGGCACTAACTCCCATTGAAAATTGTATGGGTTGAAACACCCTAATATTTTTCTTGAAGTTCTGTGTGTCTCATCAAACATCTTCTCTCCCCAGGTTTGTTCTCACTGAACAGTGTATTTCAAAGGCTTTTATCAGTCGTTGTGTTTGTGCTCATTTTGCCAGGAGAAATCTCTTTTCCATCTCCTGCCCAGGCAATGTATCTCCCAGGGGAGCTTCCTGCTGTAGCTCTGTCCTCTTTGTGTCACAGGTCACAGTTATGATTGTCCCAGAAAGAGGAGCTGAGGGACTGTGTGGGGGAAAGTGGGAAAGACAACATTTCCAGGAGATTCACACTGCTCTGATATTGGAAGCATCCACCCATCCCCTACACAGATCCATCATTCTGTGCTCTGTGGATGTCAGGTTTCCTTGCTGGCTGAAGGGCACCATCCTGCTGGTTCTTACAGTGGTTGTCAGCATTTCTGAGCCATCAGGGTGGGGTGGTGAGAGCCAAAGACAGCCCTTAAGCTCTGTGGAGTAAGTAACCTTACCCAAAGAGAGGACCTGCTCCTTTCCCTGTGCTGAGACAGGACAAACCATGGGAGTCTCAGCTAGATTCCTGCTGGGACATGGGTTGGAAGCCAGCTCCAAAGCACAGCTGGAGCTGCAGGCAATGTCCACATTAATGGGCATCTTCTCTGCCAACACACCCAGCTCTGCCCTGTCCAACATGCCCCAGGGACACGGCTGAAAGCTCTTGTGAATCCCTCTATAGATGCTCAGTAACTAGCCTGAGGTCCATTTTAAAAGCTTTAACTCGTGGGGTAGTTTGCCCAAAAAAATTCACAAGATGTCTGCTCCTGTCCCAATCTGTCCATAGGGAAAAAAGGTTTTTTGCTGGTCATTGAGTTAATTTAAACAGTTTTCTACTGTAGGCAAACCTCCCTGTCCTCCTGTCTCTCTGCTTGCACGCTCTCTCCTGCCTCTGGCAGAGATGTGAAAAAGCTTCAAACACTCCAAAATCTGGCACCCTGATGCAAAAGCAGAGCTATTTGTTTTCTCACTGTTCAACACAGGATTCTCTTATGGGGGTGGTTATCGTTTAAGGCTGGGATTCAAGGGATGCTGCCCTGTGGTCTCAGCTTTATTCTCACCCAGCTGGATGTATTTCAGGGGTGGTGAGCATCAGGGCTTTGAGCAACACTTGACTCCTCAGATAGCCACACTGAAGTCAAAGGGCATCTTTGCTGAGTGAGGTGTTATTTCCAGAGGGACAGACACATCTACACTCTGGCTCAGCCTATTTTGTTTTGAATATCTTATAAATACTCAGCTGCTGCAATAAGCTTATCGTCTGAGAATCTCAATTTTTTTTCTTTTTTTCTCTTTACTTTTTACCTCTTCGATGTAAGTTGTTTTTAATCTTTGTGTCTTGTGAGTGGAAACTGAAAAAAAAATAACCTTAGCCACAGAAGGAAAACGAAAATGTCTTTGAATTTTATTTTTTGCCGTAGGACTTCTAGGTAGGTTTGCAGTTTTTAGCACCTGACAGTTACACCTTGCAGACAAACAGCTTAAAGCATCAATGCCTGCTCCCCATAGCAGGTCTAAAGCCTGGGGTTTGCAGTGTACAGCTCTTTTCTTTTCATGCTCTAAGGGATGATTTTAAATGAGTTTAGCTAAATGAGAGAAAATATCCCCTGTTGGAGATATTATTAATCATAAAATCATAGAATATCCTGAGTTGGAAGGGACTTGCAAAGATCATCAAAGTCCAACTCCTGAAATAATCTGAAAGAAGTGTTTGGGATGACTCTGTCTCATTCATTTAATTGAGCCTCTTGATAAGATACCTGAGTTAGGCTGACATGGTACAAACACCAGCCCTTAGGTTGCTTCTCACAGTTTTCCTGGGGTCACTGTTGGTCAAACAGAAATGTGACATAACTTGCTTGTCCCCCTCTGCCAATATTACTGCACAAGCAGGAAAAAAAAAAAAAAAAAAAGAAAAAGAAAGAAGGTGACATTAAACCAGCTAAAAAAATCTCAAGAGACCTGTCAGTCAAGAAAGATATTTACTGAAGCTTCTATTGACCCATATATGCTCTTATCTAGAAACCTTTATCTTCTAAGACAATGTTGACTAACAGCTTTTCCTTTACTCTTGTTTCTATCTTAAAAGAATAACAAATAAGCTTAATTCTTCACAAAATCTTTAGCAAATGCCTTTTAAGCCTAACACAATGGTAGTTATTTTAAGAAGGATGGCTAAGCACTGCAACACTTTTCTATTTTTCTGTCTTCGTTTTTCATATTGGAGCACTTAATCACAGTTAATCTTTGTGCACAAGGAAGACACATTAACTTTGTTTGCACAGGACTGATATAAAAGCTTTCAACTCCTCTGTTCCTGTATTCATCTCCCTGGTAAGCTTTACCATTTTAAATAACAGATAAAGGAAATGCTGAAGATTCAGTGATACAGTCTATCCTTGCTCAAGTAACTGCAGGAACTAAACTTGTAAGAAAACTTGGAGCCAGCCTGAAGCTGAGCATCTGCAAATCCCACTGGGAGGTTTTGTGGAGAGTGGCAGGGTTTATAAGGATGTATCTAAAAATTGCAACCTAGAAGATGCCAATGGTTAGGACAAGTGAAAGGAGACTACCTCCCTGTAAAACTGGGGCTTTTAGATGTCTCTACTCTCTGCAGACACAAAAAAACCTCATTGCTGGCACTGCAGTCACCTCCTGACATTTGTCTGAGTGTCCCCTCTCTGTGCTTGCTTCAAAGCAAACAGTAACCACAGAACCTTAGAATCACAAAATGTTTTAGGTTGGATGGGACCTTAAAGACCATCCAGTTCCAACCTCATGCTATGGGCAGGGACACCTTT
Organism: Acrocephalus scirpaceus scirpaceus; assembly: GCA_910950805.1. Lineage (NCBI taxonomy): Eukaryota > Metazoa > Chordata > Aves > Passeriformes > Sylviidae > Acrocephalus > Acrocephalus scirpaceus. The sequence goes on from OU383777.1 coordinate 4,534,380, forward strand.
CACTATCCCAGGTTGCTCCAAGCCCTGTCCAGTCTGGCCTTGGACACTCCCAGGGATGAGGCAGCCACAGCTTCTCTGGGGAGTGGCTTGTTAAAGAGTCTTGTTTTGATAGGGTTATATTCTCCAATTCTGTGAAACTGGGGCTCCACTAAAATCAGTGAGTCTGAAATGAACAGAATTTCTTTTGGACTGCCTCTGATAAGGGCAATAGTAATCTAAATGCCTTTTATGGCCTCTTTACTCTGCCAGAGCAATAAAAGGGGGCTTAGTCCTTGCTTATGCCCAAAATTGCCCTGCTTAATTATCTTGGAATTATAAAAATAATATAATTATTTTTTATATTTTGCCTTCTCCCTATCCCACTCACACCTACCAGAGCAGACCTGCTGGTATAAATGTACCAGTGTGGGACAGGAAGGGAATTAGAATGCTGTGGCTTGGGGATATTGACTGGAAGGAGGAAGCTGTATGTTAATTCATTAAGTAAGACCTGTTCCTGGGATTTTTTTTGGTCTGATTATATAGGTATGAGTTTAAACTACTGAACTCAGGAGTAAATCTGGGCTCTTGGAGCTGGATGCATGCCATGGCTACACGATGTATCCATATTGGAGGAGTCTCAGAAGGGCATAGGGTCCCCTGTGCATTTATTTGAGCAGGAAAGAAGCTTTGACATGGGGAACAGAGGGAGCAATGGGTCCTCATGCTGGCACTTGGGAATTAGAGTTCTGGAACCTGGCATGAGCATGGAGCACATCCTTGGATTTCTCTAGGAAAACTCAACAGGTAAAGAGAAATGGGAAATGGAGAGAAAAGATCCCATAGCAACTTCAGTAGATATTAAAGCACAGCTAGAAATCCTCCTTTTGCTGCCTTTTGCCAAGCCTCCATCCTGTTTTGCGTTTGCTAGGATCCAGCAAAACACAAGCAGTACAGGTTGCTCCAAAATTTCTCTGTGTCTGTCCAGACACTTCTGGGAGCTGTTCACAGAGACCAAACTGAAAAACACTATGCATATTTTGGCCAAGAGCCATCTTAATTTGCTATGAAGTGCTGCAGTATAAATAAATATATATGTGCAAACAAATGCATAAAGAACAATTGTTTGGTGGTCAGAAGTAAAGCTGGCCTTGCCCTTTCATCCCAAGATGAGAGGACATTAGATCAGACTGATAAGCAGGCAGACTGTTGGCTGTTGGGTCTTTTTTCTTTTCCCCCTCTTTACTTTCTGTTTAGTTTCAGTTGTACTGAAACAACTTACAAGAGGCCTGAGTAACCACTATGCTGACCAGCCATCTGGTAGGCTCAGAGGCCTGAGAGCCAAAAGGTTACACCCAAAGGAATTGTCTGTGACAACAAATAGACCATGTCTCTGAGGGCAAATGGCACAAAATTAATCAACCATAGAGATTCTTTCTGTCCCTTGTTTCAAAAAAAGTTCTGCCTTCCCTGCACTATTCATTTCCTACATATATCATAGAATCATAGAAGATGCTGAGTTGGAAGGGACCCACAAAGATCTTCAAGTCCAGCTCCTGGCCCTCTGCAAGACAACCCAAAGAATCACACCATGTGCCTGAGAACATTGTCCAAACCCTCCCTGAGCTATGGAAGGATTGGTGCTGTGACCACCTTTGTGGAGAGCCTGTCCTCTGAGGTGCTCTAAGACATGTCTTGCCTCTTGCTGTTGCTCAGAAGGTCTTCCATAGATCCCAAATAATTTCCTAAATCTGGTGCAAATGATATAGATATTCCAGAGTTTTAGTCCAGGTGTTGGCAAGTGGCCAGCTGGATGAAGGTCCTAGAAAATACAGTCTCTACTAACAAGAAAACTGATTAGTGACCCAACAAAAGTATCTGCTTTAAGGTGAGGTGAGTAAATTTTAAGAAGTCATTGAAAACACTGCTGGCTTCCCACCAGCTGCAGTGGGATTTCACAGGTCATCAGGTAAACACCTGAATTTGGATACCTTCATCTGTGAACTAAATCTCATTCCAAATTCCTGTTTGAATATCTAATACCACTTGAAATGCATGAGCTTGTCCGTGGATCTGACCATGGATATCTAAGGCTCTATATCTTACCCGCTTTGTAACAATAAAAGAGTAAATATCAGAAAAAAATCCTTAGAAATAAGCTTCTGAGGCAGCTTCATGTGCAGTACAGATAAAGCAGAAGAACCACTCTTTGCTATATTCCTCTCTTCAGGGTGCCCTGTTCTGGTTCTCTAGGACAGGCAACTTTGTCTCCTGGGGAAGCAGGTAGGTGTAGAGATTTTTATTGCAGATATGCTTATTTCTAGCTCTCTGTCCTAATGACTGCAGATTGTGCGTCAATTGGTTTTGTCAAAAAAAAAAAAAACAACCCAAAAAACTCAACAAAAAACAAACAACAAAACAGGCTCCTTGGGTTTCTACAGATTCCCAAAGGAAGTTTTATTTCATTGGCTGTGGGTATCATCCTACAGTGTCTGAATACTGGTGCTACTGGTTGGGTCTTGGAAGGGATTCAAAGGCAACATTGTAGAAGAGAACTTCACAGGTCCTGGCACGTTTGACAGTGGTGGGTAGTGGGGTTGCTTAATAAAGCAGTTCAGTTCAAAGTGAAGGCAGAGGGAGTGTAGGCTCATAGATCACAGCACACATGCTAGCCCAGAAATGCCAGGGTATTTCAGTTGTCATTAAAACGTGCAGGTACATGAATTATTGGTGGAACTAATCATCCTGTGATGCCTCAGCACGGAGCCAATAGAGGCAAAACACTTCCAATATTTAGCAAGTTTGGCAAATTGTTTAGCTTGGAAGTTACTGAAAGCCATATTCATTTTAATTAACCTTCCAGTGTACTGGCAACAGGTCTGGTTTATCTGTGCTCAGACCCTCCCCCATGATAGGTCTTTTTCAGGTCCCACACATTGAATTTTGGAAGCAACTTGAGGAATTATGAATGTGAGGAATGGATGTGGCTTGTCTAAGTCAGGCAAGATGTGGGTGGGCTCTTTCTCAGCTGTCTGGCACAGCCAGTTCTTGACACTATCCCTCATATCCCACCTGCCATCCTAGGGCTGGGTTTTCAATAGGGCACAATAAGGTTTTTGACATAAAATCTAGATAGTGCAGATTATGAATATGATCACAGGAGTCTCAGTTTTTAGGGGATGACATGTTCAGCAAGGGACACAGAGTGGTTCTGGCTGCTGTGTTCAGATCACCTTCAGTGTGTGCCCATTTACCCAGGAGCAGTGAGTGATTTGCATTGCCCTGATCTCCCCACCCTGAACCACCAGTGCTGTGGAGTGCCTACAGAATCCAAATGAGGCACCCCAGTAGCAAGCTGGGAGACTCTCAGGACTATATTCAAGTTCTATGGCACTTGAAAATGGGAATCAGGATTAAAAGACCCGATTTGTTTTTCAGAGGGAAGCAGGGACGACTTGGCCTTTTTCCTGCTGTTATAATCTCCCTTCTCTACTTTGGGATGTTCATGAGATAGAAAACCTTGGTAAGAAACTCTCTCCAATGAAAAATAATTAATCTTTCATCATCCCTCATTTACATCTATCTCACTACCAGCCCAGGAATGCTGGTCTAAACAGAGACAATCTCAAAAAACAGACAGGTAGACAGGGGGAGTAGCAATGTGGACTTCATCTTAGACATCAAAGCGATTGTTAACTGAGTTCTATTTATAAAGTTGGTAGATTTTCAATGCACTTTCACAGAATGACATAGACAATTAAAGACTGGAGGTTTTGTGTAGATGAGTAAGTAAATGCTTCATTTCTAAAATGATTTGTCTTAAATGAGTTGCTTAAGGTTCTGTTTATAGTCTTGGAGTGCTGGAGCACTGTCACACCTCCGCTGCTAACATCTACCCTCAGGGACTTGAGGGAATAGCATCTGGCCATGTGGTTTTTCTCCAATAACTTATTAGCACTCTTTGCTTCCCAAAGCACACTGTTTTTTTTCTGACATAACATGAAAAAAGGAGCAACTTTAGGTCCCACATCTTTAGGCTGAAATCCTGAATGACAAGAATAAATATTTTTAGTTTTTTTTAATTCAATGTTTATAGGAATTTTTAACACTGAACATGGAGGCTTGTGTTTGAGGAGTAACTCAGGGTAGGGGAAGTACAGAAACTGAGATTTTGGTGCTCCAGCTATGGACAAAGTGGGAAGATGAAGGAGGTAGGACATGATGGGGAGAAAGAGGAACCGCTCACAGTAAAGTAACTTATGGTCACTCCCATTCTGGAGAGCAGGATTTTTCCACAGGGTTTCTTTCCCAACAGGGAAATGTAACTAGCCCCATCTGGGACTAATTAGTCACCTGGTGAAGGAAAACAGGAACTATAAACGGATTTAAGGGTCCTGCTGTAACATTTCTCCAGCAATGACTTCAGACCCACTATGGGGAAAAGGGAGAACTGCTTGCAAAAACACTTTTGCCTTTGTTTTTCCTTGGTGGCCTCAAGGAATGGACCAGACCAGCTTAGAGCAATATCCAAGCTGCACTTTTCCTCCCTGATGCTCATTTCCATCAATTTAAGTAGCATCAACTCCTATGACTCCTGAAGAAAAGCTCCTTTTTTTTTAAGAGCCCATGTCCATCTCTCAGAGTTGTGAAGATGAGTTTAATGATGTGGCTACCTAAGTGCTCTAGATCAGAAAGTGAATAAAAGAGAACACAGAATTGTCCCTTGGTAAATTTTCACATTGTCCTTAAGGTAATCTCAGAGGTGGATTCCATTTTTTGAGCATTTGATTTCACCACCATCACCTCAAAGCCTTCCTGCATAAAACTGTGATGCAGAACTGGGACTCTGGTTATTACAATGCCAGAAAGAAACTAAGGTCAGATGCATTGAGCCATGTATGTTCAACACTAGGCTCCCAATATAGCTGGGAGGAATGGGTACAGAGGGTAAGAGCAGTGTGTTATAGCTAACAGCAGACAATAGATACCTTGGAAAAAAAAACCTGGGAATAATCATGCAGTGATACTTCCTCAAACACCCTCCCAGGTGTCAGCAATTTGCATCTGAACCAAAGGGGCTGCCTTTGTGTTCAGTAGCCCTGGGGGGTTTTAATTCCCTGAATTTCTCCAGCAGCCCACTGGAGCCAGGTAAGCTATTGGCAAAGGTTTGTCGCTCTAACCTCTGGAGACAACACTGCAGCTCCTCTCCCCTTGTGTATTTTCACCTGCCAGGTGCTTCTGGTAGGGCTGATCTGGTGTGCAGGAAGCAGCAGCCTTGAGTGTGAAGAATCACAGCGGTGGGGGAGGCTGTACTGCAGGGCTCTGCTGCAGCTGAGTTATCACCTGGCAGCACCCCACACTCAGAAAAGGTTTGCTTGAAAGTGTTTTCCCAATGACACCTTGGATATGGTGTCATTGGGAAAACACTTTCAAGCAAATGGATATGGCCCATTGAATGGTCTCCTCTTTGGAGACCAGCATTACAGAACCAGTAACAGAGTTTAACTGGTAACATGGAGTTTATTCACCAAGGTGAAGAAGGTGGATGACATGAAGCTTGACAGAGGCACAAATCTTGGGTGAAATGTCTGTTACAGTGACTGTACTCTGGTCCTCTCTTCTCCTCCTCCTATTGCCAACCCCAGCTGTGCCCACACAGCTTCCAGGGCTGGTGTGCAGACAGCAATTTGAACATTGCTAGATAAAAAGCAGTCTGTCTCACATCCCTTCTTCTTCCAAAAGCAGCACCAAAGCAGGAATGAGGAGTGAAGGACCTGGATGTAGATAAGGGTGGGTTCTGCCTCTAAGAAAACATGTGTGGAATCACAAAGTGGTTTACTTAATGTCTTTATGAATTTGGAAGGCACTCCCAAAACACTCCCTCCATGCAAGCCTGCCCCTCCCTCACCTCCTTTAGCTTGGAAGATGCCTAACAGGAGGCTGGCGTGGACCCCAGTGATGCACAGACCTGTGTGGGGTGATCATGCCAAAGAAATATTTTCAGCCCTCTACACCTTTCTCATGTGTACACCTCATATCCCAGCAGCCAAGGCAGCTGAGGAACTCTGTGCAGGTCTGAAGGCATTCCCATTCTCATTACCCCTGTCAGCCAAGCATCCTACTGAGAAAGACAAGGAGCAAGCTGAGGTGCCACCATGAAGACTCTGTCCCCATCCTCCCTTTTGCAAACCCAAATAAAACTCAAGAATGCTCCCTAAACCAACCTCCGGGAGGAATGGGTTAACCTGGGAGGTAGTGAAAGCCACATGAGAACAACACAGGTGCAGCAACAGTTTTATTTGGTAAATATCACCACCCCAACCCAAGAGGAGGCCCATGAAAGAAGATGCCTCTTGTGCAAATAGGAAGAGTGTGGTTAGAGCACTTGCCGAGCTAATAAAGGCTGTTGAAGCTCCGGCTTCCGTTGGTGGTTAACCCCGTGACATTGCTCCGCTCCTCTCAAAACAGCACCTGAGTGATGCACTGCTTGACTCTGCTTGATACTGACATGGTTTTTGTCACTTTACCCTGGCACGGGGCACGCAACTGAAAGGCTCTGCTCAGGGGAGCAGGGAGTGATTGGTACAGAACAAGCCAAGGTTGTGCATTGCTGCATGAACGGTGCTTGGGTCAGCTGGGGAAATCTGGGCTGCCCCTGCCTGGTGAGCAGCTGCTGGGATGGGTGCAGGGCAGGGAGCCATGGTATGATAGGAAAATGGTTGCCCTTGTGGTTAAAACCCAAAGCTTGATGACCTATTTCCTAGCAAAATTGTTCTTTTTTGGGGGTTGTTGTTTTTTTTCCTTCCTGTCGAGGAGGAGCACTTGGATTGAATAGATGAGATGTGCAACTCTCTGTCTGTCTGAGATGAAGGTTGGACCCTGGCTCTGCATCAGAGCCACTTTAGCCTGTGACATCCGTGTTTCCTCCAAGCCAAGGCTCTACAGGTAAATAGAAGCTGCAGAGCAGGATGGAGCCTGAGCACTGACCTGATTTCTACATTAGGAGCTTTTTTGCATCTCCATCCCAGAGCCCTTTTGCATCCACAGGACTGATTTTGGAGCAGACAGAAGTAAATTAGCAAAAAAACCTACCCACAGCTTGTGTCCCAGCTCTAAAGCTGCTTCACAAGCTCAAGGGCTTATTTTTTCCCTCCAGGAGTAAGTAATGTCAAAATTAGGAGGAGGATGTTACATGGAAATGGTATCACCCTACCCCATGGTAACATCCAAAATTACCATCCCATCCTCTCCTGAGCTGGGAATGGCTGTTCTCTCTCATCCCCTGTGCAACTCCAAGCAGCTGTGTGAGGGGTTTGCCAGGTTCGCTGTCCATAAATATATCTCTATTTTCTCCATCCCTAAGCACTGCTAAATTGTATTTCAGCTACCGAGGAAGATGAGGGAAAAGAGTCTGCAGCAGGCCTCTGTGAAGGTATTTTATTTAGGATAAAATATGTATTTTTTTCTTTTCTTGTTCAGAATTTTCTTTGTCTGCAAAGCATCACACACACCCCTATGGCTCTGTAGGCACACTACCATTTTAATATTGCTTCAGTTCATGTTTCACTCACTCCACATCAGTGAAGTGGTGTCTGCAGAGTTGCAGTTCACTTCCAGGCTGGTAAACAGCTCCCTGGAGGTGCTCCTTCATCTGGGCAAGTTCTGCTCTGCAGAGGTCCAACACAAAATGATGGGGTTTGACACTGCCCCCATGGCAACCCAGAAAAGAAATTTTCTCCTTACTGCAATAAGGCAGGATTGGGGTGGGCTGTTATATGCTACAACAGATCAAGGCTGACCCTATTTGACATCCCTCAGTGTTCAAGGCCAGTTGGATGGGGCTTGGAGAAACCTGGTCTAGTGGAAAATGTCCCTGACCATGGCAGGGGGGTTGGAATGAAATGATCTCAAAAACTCCTTCCAATGCAAACCATTCTGTGTTTCTGTGACTTTTTTTCCTCACACCTTCACTTCAGTGTCCATGGGCTGTGACAAATATCCTTTCCCCACATCTTCTTTCTTTCCCCTGTTCTTCTCTCCCATCCAACATCTCCTTTGCACAGCTGGGCTCTTCACAATGCTGGTTTCTCCAGGCATTAACTTATGAACGGTACAGGCAGCACTTTGGAAATTTACCCTTATGTGCCAACTTCCTGCTATGTGAAACACCTGCATTTAACAGCAGAGAAAGAAAACAACCACCACAGTAAACCTTGGGTAAAACTGGTTTCAATTAGGAGCCTTAATTGCAATGAAACTGAAAGGAAACAAAATGGGATCTTTACTTATATGAGCTCTCCTCCTTCTCTCTCCCCACCGCCCTTCTCATTCCCTCCAGTATGGGTGAAGCATCACATCTCTTCAGTCATCACCCAGACATGCATCATCCTCACAGGTGGGCCTAGTACCCAAATCTGTGCCTTCTTTCTCATTTTCCCTCCTCACAGGCTGAGGCAAAATTCCAGCTACAGACTCTCATGGCTACAACAGACCTCCAGACCCTTTGGCACGACTCCTTCTATACCCCAAGCTGGTGCTTCTCTCCCAATTGCTTGTTTTTACCTAAATGAAAGATCTGGAGACCCCAGCTTTTTTCCCTTTCCTCCCCTCATCTTCCCTCAGTTTTAGGATGCCAACCATCACACAGATAGGGTACCTGACTGAACACAGCACAACAGGGGCTGCAAACTTCCACACAGATTTTTCCCTCCCCCTGTTGTAAATATTCTCTGTGCAAAAAGACTGAAAGCTACAATTTCTCCATTTTAACCCAGATCTGCTCAAGGTGTGGCTATTTTCACATTTCCATCAACACAGTTTCGTGTCTCTTGGCAGACTGAGCGTGTTGCCATACGCAGTATCGCGTCCGCAGGTGTTTCGGCCCCTGCCATGCTGAGGAGGTGAGAGGAGATGGTTCGGACCTGTCACACCTATATTTCATCATAAAAATGTTAATGGATCATTCCATAAAGTCTCTGCAATCTTTTAACTTGCTTTTACTAAGCGTCTTGTTGGACATTCTTGGCACCAGCATGGCCCGTTTGTGCCTTGTTTGTGCCTCTGGAGAACTGGAGTTGGGTTATGTACAGCGTTTGTTCTCAGCTGCAGGGTTCTGCAGACTCCAGTTTCCCCTGTCATTAAACATTAAACTGTTGGACTTTCCAGTCCTCCAGCAGGAGATCCTGGTGATGATGGCCATGGTGGCAGGTGGTCTTCCTCCTGGTTCTCTGCATAAGTGTGGTAAATGACTACCAGACCCAAGTGGCAATAGGACCCCCCACACACGGAAGGTTGAAATTCAAAAGTCAGACATGCCATCACTATGTGTGAATCCAGCATGCCTGGGTTTGTCTGTCTTTGTTTTTGGTGGTTTTGTACTATATACAAAGCTATATATATATGGTAACCTGGAAAAAACCCTACATGATTGAGTTTACAGCTGCTGTTGTAAGGTTGTGTGGTTTCCTCAATAGTTTTTTTGCCTGTGTTCTCCTTTTGGGAAGAACTGCTTCTTGTTGTCCTTGTTCCTTAGTGGCCTGTTCCATCCTGGTTGCTGACATTTATCAGCTCAAACTGGTGAGAGCAGAAGTGAAGGTGGATATTTACCCTGAGGAACATACCCCTAGGAGAAGGCAGAGTATCATTGCTGGAGCAAAGCTGTGTGTTTCTTTAGCTCATGCTAGTGCAGGACCCAGAAAACCCACAGAAGAGCTTAAATTCCTTTCAGCGGAGCTGAGTTGTAGCAAAATTTTCAGCATATAAGGAAGGACTGTTAACGTCCATTAGAGCTGAGGAGAGAGAAAGTAAAATCCCAGGATTCATGCAGATGTTGAGGGAACAGAAGGATCACCCCTCCTCTGCTGTGGCAGTGGGGATAGCCCACCTCAGGTGTTGCAGGTGGGCACTTAGGGATATAGGATGCAGCTGAGTTCCCTATCCAGCAAACACAAGCCATTGAGTGGGTTGCAATTCCCAGTTGTGTTTCTTCATGCCTATACCACCATCACCTAGAGGAAAATGCTGTTTCCCTTCCATGCCAAGGAACCTTTTTTCAGGAAGGTAAAATGAGACTTGTGTGAGGCAGCCAGGACAAGAGTGCCACCTTTCTCACAGCAAAACCACCTGTCAAACCCTTTCTGCTCATGACACAGCCATGAAGGCAGCAGAGCCAGAGCTTGATGGAGCACTGACCCAGGCACTAAGTTTTATCTGCTGCTCTCCCGCAGAGCTGGGTGCGTGTGGTAAAACAGAAATCTTCCTCAGCATAGCTGAGCTTCCTCAGCGTGGTTGCTCTGCAGTGAAAGAAGGGATTGGTGTACGTTTGATCTGTGAGAGGTCCTGGTTTGCCTTGCACTGCAGCTGATGGGTTCAAGATGTGAAACTCCCATCCGTGCTGTGGCTGCTGAGCACCAGCGTGTGGCAAACAGCAACCGTGGGACACGTCCCTTCCTGGCTGTGACCTGCCCTGGAGATGGGGAACTGCAGCTGGGTTCCTGGCATGGTTAAAGCCACTACCTCTGCTCACCACAGCTCCCACTTCTCCTGTTCTCCCTTCTCACAGTCGTTTCCTTATTTGCTTTAGCAGAGGTGGTACGTGCCACATTGGTTTTTGAGCAGACACTGGGGAGCTGGAAGCCAGCCTGGCAAAAGGCTTGTTTGTGTGATTTTTTCCAATTGTGAGAAGGAAGTTTGGCACTGGGCATGGAAATAGAAACAAAATAGAATTTTCTCCCTCCCAGATTTGTGTCACAGATTTCTGTGGCAGCTTTGTTGTGCTCTTTCTTCTTGCTGTGAGACTCAGTTTCTCCACCTGGGAAATGAGGAAAGCTGTTTGCATTTTCATCCAAGATACAGATGGCCGCTTCTTGCTGTGGCTCAGCTTAAGATTAGGCTATACATGACATGGAAATAGAGGAGAAATTCAGAAGATGTTATCATGGAGTTAGTGGGCCTTAGCACTCAGTTTTCATGCATTGACACCAACCACCTACTTTCAGTGTGCAAAACTTTCCTGTGAGGCTACATCGATGGGACTGGAAAGAAATTTTTGGGTTATCAAATTCAGTCCCTTGTTGTGCCTGCCAGTCATCTTTACCCTTTCTTCTAACAAACTTTTCAGGTTTTCACCCTATGCACTGCTCATACCAAAGCTCTTCCAGATCCAGGTTCCAATTAGGATTAGCCATCTTTTTCCACTATTACTTGGGAGGGGAATGAAAGAAAATCAAAACAAGAAAGACTGAAAGTCAAATCGCTCTCTTTCTCATGGTGTAAGATCCTGCACATGGGTTGGAGCAATCCCAAGAACAAATACAGGCTGGGCAGAAAATGGGATTGACAGCACTCCTGACTTGAGGGTGTTGATAGATGAGAAGCTTGAAATGACCAAGCACTGTGCTCCCAGAAAGTTTTGTCATATCCTTGGCTGCATCAAAACAAGTGTGACTAGCAGGTTGAGGGAGGTGATTTCCCCCTTCCACTTTTCTCTTGCGAGAACCCCCCTGGAATGCTGCATCCAGCTGTGGGACATTCAACATAAGAAAGGTGTGGACTTGCTGGAGAGAGTCCAAAAAATGCCATGAAGATGCTCAGGGGTCTGGAACACCTCTGCTATGGAGACAGGCTGAGGGAGTTGGGATTGTTCAGCCTGGAGAAGAGAAGGCTCCAGTGAGACTTTATGGCTTATTCCAGTACCTAAAAAAGAGTTGGAGAGGGACTTTGAATACAGACATGTAGTGATAGGACAAGGCCATATGACTTTAAGCTGACAGCAGGTAAATTTAGATCAGATATTAGGAATAGAAATTCCTAATTAAGTTTGATGCAGTGCACTGAAGGAATCCCTTTGGATTGTGCTAGAAGCTGAGCACGTTTTATTAAGTGAGTTTGCAGTTGGGTATACAACCATTTGAGAAGTAAGTCCTTCCTGTAGCCAGACTTTCATGTGCAAAGCAAACCTGGCCTGTCTTCACCATGGGCCCAGTTTTCCTTTCAGCCAGCTTTGGTCCCCCACTTTCTTGGCTCTTTGCAGCCAAGCATTATCAAGCCATGTGTTTTCAGGAACCCTCAGGGAGGTGAAGGAGCTAAAGTGTGAAGTAACTGTGCACCAGATGAAAACATTTAGCCCTTGTGTGGAAGCTCTCATTCAGGAATAAAGTCGCCTTACATTGCTGTAGTTAAACCCTCAGAGGAGTATTAAGCACTAAAAGCATTTTAATCCTAAATGAGAACCTGCACATGTGCTTAAATATATGGGCACTGACTTCATACCTGTAGTTAGTAGACTTGCCTGCACTTCCCTGTATGTCCCTGTATAGGAAAGTGCTAATGAGGTGCCACTGGAATTCGGATGATGCTGTTGTTATTAGTTTTCTTTTGAGGTTTCTGTAGTTTGGGTTTCAGTGTGTTCTTCTTGGTTTGAGTTGGGTTTTTTTTCCCTTTCTTGGTCTTTTCAGACACCCTTTCAGTTTTGGTATATAGCATGTTTGATTAGAAGAATTCCAGATGGAAGAATTTTACCTTCAGAGAAACATATGCTTTTTGGCCATTAGAACTATTTTGAATCCTGATGGGAATTGATATGAAGCAGCCTCTGCCTGTGGCTTGGAATAATTCTTTGAATGAGAGGGGATCCTTCCTTTAAGCATACACTTCTCCTTCATGGAAATTCATAACTATAAACATTGAAAAAAAGTAATTTTGTCTGGGTTGGTTCATATTAAAAAAATCTTTAGAGAACTCTCTCTCTTTGTTGGCTAAAGACTTGAGTGTAGAAACCAGTCAGGACAGACAGACACCTAAACTTTGTTAGTGCAATGATTCCACTGTGCTGGTCTGCGTTTTTGATTCCAAGAAGGAACTCAGCCATGGAATTTGTAAGGGGGAATCAAGACCACCTACACTGTTCTTTCATCAGCTGGAGTTCTTTGACTCTGAGATGACCTCACAGAACGAAATGTGGGCAGAATTAGGTCAGGCTAATGCACCAATATCTCTCCTGGCTGGGAAATTCTGCATTAGCTTTCTCAGAACATCCAACAACACTCATTATCCTGCAAGTTGATGTCTTTCAGGAAGAGGAGAGGGAAGTGGATTCCGTGGTGCCAGCTTGATGGAGGGTCTGAAGCACAAATCTTATGAGGAGTGACTGAGGAAACTGGAGCGGTTTAGATTAGAGAAAAGAAGGCTCGGGGAGACCTTATTGTTGTCTAAAACTCCCTGGAAGGAGGTTGTAGTATGGGAGTGTTTTGGTTTTGAAAGACAGTTGACTGCCAGGGAAAGCTAGAGCTTCCCTTGGAATGGAGAATGTAAACCCCCTTCCCTCCAAATTATTATAATTTTGCAATTAGGGGCTTTCAGGCAAAGGTATGGGAATAGGAATAACAGTTCTTTACTAGGAATATTAAAAAATATAAATGTAGTAGTACAAAAAAAGCAAGTAAGCAAAAATCCTGGAAAACCCATCTCTGACAGATTCAGAGATATGACCTGCACCCTGTTGGTCAGGGTGTTGGAAGCAGTCCAAATAAATCCTCCTAGAGTAACAGATGTGGTTCTGTGGAGTAGAGATGATCCTGTAGAAAGTTCAGTGGTGGCGAGATTGGTGCAGTCTTCCTCCAGGGATCCAGTGGAAAAAATGGATACCAGCTGTTCCTGAATCTCAGTTTTTATCTAGGTAGGAATGGTTGGCTTCCCTCACACTGAGTGGATCGACTCACAATGGGATGATGTAATGTGTCATGTCATTGGTGAGCCTTAATGGCCCATTACCAGAAGACATCTCCCCTGGAGGATGGCCAGGTGGTAAAGGAGATAAGAAACATTTCCACACCTGGTTTTAACAGCTGGCCCATTATCAGAAGGCATTCGCCCCCCTCCCCCCTGGGGTTACAAGAGGTAAAGAAAAACATCTCCCCAACTGCTTTCAACAGATGAAATAGAAGATACATTTTTTTTTGTTACATAACCCAAGACAAGGGGAAATCTGTCTCTTCTCCCAAGTAACAAGCAATAGCACAAGAGAAAATGGCATCAGGTTGCCTCAGGGGACGTTTAGATTGAATATTGAGAAGAATTTCTTCACTGAAAGAGTTGTCAAGCACTGGAACAGGCTGCTGGGAAGTGATGGGATCCTTGTCCCTGGAAGTTTTGGAAAAAACTTGCAGATGTGGTACTTAGGGACATGCTTTAATGATAGACTTGACAGTGATGGGTTTAGGTTGGACTGGATGATCTTGGAGGCCTTTTCCAATCTTTGTGATTCTATCATTATATGAATTTATCAGAAGACATCTGTGGCCCCAGATGCAGTGGTACCCAACAGACAGGATTTTTGTTTGGAACAGAACTGGGAACAAAGGCACAGCCCCTGATCCTGCTGCGCTTTGGTTTTCCCAGCTGTTAAAGAATATCTGTTCTCTTTGTTTTGAAATTTCTGTCAATACTTGATGAATCTCAGGTATTTCAGGAGTGATGATTTGAAACATGGGTACTTTTGTCTTCTAGATATATCTTTCTCCCTCTGTTGACTACCTCGGGAACCAAAAGAGATTAAATTTTCCATTTGTACTAGAGATTTGTCTAGTACTAAGCCCCTATCTGGGGTTCTGGGCTATAAAGTGAATATTGCTATAATAATTATGATAAAATAATTATTATAACATGATACTTAATTCTGTATGTAAGGTAAGTGGATACACCTTCCAATTTGTTGTTATCATTGTTTACTAATTATTCCTGTAGCCAGAAATGCTTGTTGCTCCATGGAACTAAAGGAGAGGGCTGAAACTGCCTCTAGCTCATGATCACTTTCATCCACTAAAAAAAGAGGGAAAATAGCCAAGATTCTCTACTCAAAGGATTGTTTGGCTTTGATTTTGCTGTTGTTATTGTTGATTACTTTATAAAAAGTCTTTAGGGCAAATATAAAATGTTCTCACCTACACCCTGATACCTGGAAATCGGTATAACCTGGTCAATGACTCCAAGCCTTTTCAGGAGTTGATCCTCTTCTTTGCCATGTATGAGCTGTTGCCAGGTTTTAAGCATGTGAGTGGGAGTGCCAAAAGCAGTGGACTTCATCTGCCCTTAGAGCAAGGCGCACCCTTTCAAGGATTTTTTTAGCCTGGATTTCTCTTTATTTCTAAATTATCAGAAAATTTGAATTTTATTATTCATCTGCAATTCTCATAAAGCTTTCTAAAAGCAACAGAAAAGCCCAATTTCCACATGAAAACATGTTCAATTACACACCAGAGAAGCAGAAAAACAAACAATCTTTAAACCACTGCAAGATGTAAAAACACACGCTCTCTTCTTTAAGAGGTGTCAAAGTACCTTTCAAGTGACCATCAGCATTTAGAGCTGAAAGCTTCCTAGGCCTTGAGGCATTTGTACACAGATCTGTTCCTCTGACTTCAAAAGTCTGGCACTTTAATTTTAAAATGATAATTAAATTAATATTTAAACTAAATCTGGAAGTGACATGTTATATTGCAGGACAAGCAGGTCAGGGTTGCAGGGAAATGAGATCACGCTGTTGCGAGCATCACTTTTCTGCTCTTCCTTGTGTCATTCACTCATTTAAATCATAGAGCTCAGCAGACCTCAAAACAGTTTACAAAAGAATTACAATAAATTACAGTCATCCCTGTTTTCACAGAGAAGGAAAGTGAAGCAGAGAGAAGTGAGGTAACTTGGCAAGTTTCTGCAGCAGGACTGTTGCAGAGGCAGGCAGGATCCAGATCCTTGGGTTCCTCGTGGATGTCAGGCCATATTGTGTAACACTACATGCAAAATGTGTATTCTCTAATTGCTACAGACTAAATCCTGAGGAAATAATGAAATGCAGTAATCCAAACTAATTGTACACCTTAGTTGTTTAAGCAATACAGGAGGTTTGACTGAATACCATGCCCACTAAACCATATCAGGAATATATTTAAAAATAAGGAAAGAAAATTTGGGTTTTTAAATATTTTCTAGATCTTTGATCAATGTGACTTTGAAGTCACAAGTGGGGGGCTGGTAATGTGGTGTCTTTTGTTTTGTCTGATCCCAAGGTTTCATACAACTCTGGGACTTTCATTTTCTGAGGTTCTTGCTGCCATCAGGCTTCAGGGCTCCTTTTGTTTTCAACAGCACTGGTGATAAAATTTCTGGTTTGAAAAACCAATCCAAATCTCTAGTCCTCAACCAAATAATTCTTATGAGAGTGTAATAAAAAACCCACAACGCTCATCTCCAGGATCTGTCTCTATTCCATCCCTGCCCTCCAAGGAGGTGAATTCTGCTCTAGCTTGCACAGATGTATTCCATGGTGTAGAGATGTACTCAAAGGGAGGTACATTTTTTCATGCCGTGGTGAATTTGGCCTTTAGGTAGCAAATTCTTCCCTCTGTTACTCCACTACAAGCTCTTGCACTTTTTCTGGGGCAGGAAATGTCTTTATGTTCATTGCATGTGAAGGGCTGGGTGTATTGTGGTTCTGGGCCACAGTTTGGGGCTCCTAGGCACTACCACATGCTGCATAATTAATATTAGTAATGAATAATAATAATAATAATAACAGCTATAATAATAATAATGTCTGAACAGGAGGGAACCCCATAACCTTGCCCTTGGGTGCCTAAGTAGGAAACACAAGCCAAAGCAATTCCAGAGAGACACCAACAACAGGGTTACAGCAGCCCTGGCAGCTGCTGGCTTTCCTAATAAGCATTATAAATGTGGCTGGGAGAGAGAGGCAGTGCACAGCAATTTCACATTCCTGGGCTCCATGTACGGGGCAGTGTACCATCACCAATGGAGTCATTTCAGTCTTGACTGGAAAAGCAGTGGGAATTACTGCTCTGGAACACTTTTCATTGAAGGGAGAGCAGCCCCAGGAGCAAGCTCTGAGAGTAGCACTGGGCTGTAAAATGAATTGCAAACAACTCTTGCTTTTATGTCTTCCATACAAATGCTTGAGTGACGA
Source organism: Acrocephalus scirpaceus scirpaceus (assembly GCA_910950805.1). Taxonomy (NCBI): domain Eukaryota; kingdom Metazoa; phylum Chordata; class Aves; order Passeriformes; family Sylviidae; genus Acrocephalus; species Acrocephalus scirpaceus. The sequence goes on from OU383777.1 coordinate 4,551,334, forward strand.
GACTCAGGCTATTATGGAAGGTTGCTCTGTAGTGCCAGTCAATTGGTTATCACTGGGATGATTAACAGCTCTACCTGTCACCTCTTTATTCCAATGAATGGGGCCCACTTTGGTCCTTGCAGATCCCCACTGACCGTAATTTGTTGCAGAATGCATCCTGAGGAGATGCTGAGCATCCCCACCTTCCAGTGATGACAGTACTTCTCTGAAATCAGCATGCCCTTGAGAAATGACAACAAATGATGATGACTGGAATTTGTATTTTTTGCTCCACTGTTACTTTTTAAATTCTGCCTTCATATCTAGACTTCTAGTGGTTCCAGAAAGCTGTTTGATATGTGGAGAGAGAAGGAACCTCATCTTTATGTCACTCTTTCAGGATGGTGTTCCTGGTGCAGAGAAGGTTTTTGGTAGCACCACCTGTCCTTCCACAAGCAAAGCCAAGCAGAACATCAGCAGCTTAGCACATATTTTGGTCCTCTGCTACACAAGAGCAAACTGAAGCTTTGCACTGAGAAAGAAAAAAGGATTTGGCCTCATGTCTCAGTGCCAATGAGTCTCATGGTTTCCATTTAACCTTACAGCCTCTCCCAGCTAGACCCTTGAAAAGTGTCACTAAAACAATTATTGGCATAAGCAAATACTGTCTGGATAAAGGGCTTCAGCATGCCAAGCCAAATCCTGCCCACTTCCAGCCTACTGTAAACCCAAAGAAACTCTCTTGACATTTTGACATTATTGGGAAAAAAACCCTCAGCTCTACAGAGCCCTTCCCAGTCATTCCTGGAAGGGTCAGTCTCTGCTCTGAAATCCACCACACCCTTGCTCCTGCCAGCAAGCAGCTCCTAGGTCACAGCCATTAACCTATTGCCAGTGCATTTCAATCAGTTTTTATGTCCTTTCTCCTCTCTGATGGAAGGCTTTTCCTGAACTACACTCCTCTGATGTTCAGAAATCTTCAAATTTCCAGCCTTTACAGCCAGTTTGTTCTTGTGCCAACATTGTCCTTTTGCTTAAATACCTCATTTCCCTCCATGGTGCTTGCCCACCTTCCCCTCCCTAGGAGGTATTTATAGAGAGCAATCATATTCACTGCTAACCAGCGCCTGCTCAGCACCTTCCAGTATAAGACCCTGGCATCTGTCTTATAGACACAGCTTAAAGTGCTTCCTCTGTGTCTGAAAGCAAATAGAGTTCCCACCCTGTTCCAAACATGATGCTTGCACACGCTGGATCTGGTCCAAACGGCCTCAGGATTGCCTATATACTTAATTTAAATGGCAACAAAAATAAATCTCAACCCAAGCTGTCTCATGGGATGGGCTCTTTGCAAACAATGGGGATCCGTGCCCTTCTCTCCGTTCCCTCTGCCTGAGAAAAAAAAGGGCAACTCTAAGTTGCCGAGGCTGAATTCCCCTCCCGCCTCCCTGGTGCTCTCCCCCTGCCCTGCTCCCGAGGTCTCACTGGGGAGGGAAGCCCCTGCAGTGGTGCTGATAGGACTGGAGTTGTCTGGCTGCCAGGGTGAATCAGAACAGCTCTGTCTCTAACATCCCACCGCCTGTTAATTAATGCATTAATGAATTGCCTTCTAATTCCTATAATCATCCTTATTTTTTGGGGGTGAGCAAGCTTTCAAGGTTGCACGGCTTGCCCAAGGCCACATAAGAAGTTAGTGGCAGAGCCAAGACAGAAGTCTGGGTGCCCTGACTCCTGGGCTGGGCCAAATTGCTCTCCTTTTGGTAAAACATCCTACGCACCATTTCCTTCTCTCCAGCAAACGAGCTCGGTGCGACGAAGCACCTTTTTTTTTTTTTGCCTTACAGCAAGACTGCAGCAAAGCGTGTAACAAACTGAGATTTGAAGCTGCCTTCAGCAGTTCCTAATCTCTGCAAACGTTATACTCTTTGTGCTAAGGAGCTTGGGAAGCTCTCCCTGCCTCCTTTGTGAAGGCAGATACGTGGAACTGGCAGGGTATTGTTTTCACTTCTGAGTCAAGCTCGCCTTCTGTACGCAGATAAAACTTCCTTCAAAGTCAAGAAGAGTTTTGCTGAAGTGCATTAGCCCAATTTGTTTCTAACTTCTGTGTTACTTCACTGACATAAACAAGTACAAACTAGTGCTAATGCTATAGGCAGCCAGTACTGCTACTACAGAGGGAACTGGTTTGTGATCTATCAGTGCATTGATGGGAAAGACATCCAGTTCTGATGATCAAATATCTATTTTCCTCTAATTTAAAAATTTTTTTTTCACTTGTTCACAGTAATGCTTGTTTTTGCACATCTAAGTTAAAAATAACCTCCCCTAACTTCATGTATAAACATGAACGGGATCATCTTCAGTATGTTTGATATTATCATTATTATTTTTTGTTATTTCACCATCATTATTATTCAGAGTTCATTGTAGAGGTAATATTTCAAGACAAATTAGGCAGAATTTATATTGACCAAATCCATCCTACAGCTGCTTCATCACCTTTAAGTGACTGATCTTGAGATGGTTTCATGGACTTTGTAAATAAAGTGACATTTACCTTCTTTTTAGTTTCCTGGGTCATTGTTACTCACCAGGGCAGCCCATCAAATGAGAATCTAACTGACAGAAACATGGATGTAATTTATTATATGGATTCACATTCAAACATACACTGATTTCCTGTGAGAGGTGGAGGACTCTCAATCTGCGTGTATGATTATGGTTTTGGGTGGGAAATTTTCACCAGAAGAAGAACCTTTTTGGAAAGAACCTGTATATTTTAGTACTTTTTTATTTCTTTTAAAACATGAAGAAATCTGGAGTGGAACCAGCATTCCTGAGGGTCTTGACTGTTTTCTGTTTATGACTAAAATTGAAGGTGGCCTCAATCCTGTATTAAAGTTTCTATAATACACCAAAATTCACTGTTTTCCTCTCTGTATTGCAGAAGTGGGACTTTGAATGTTTTGTATTGAAGGCAAAAACCAGAACTGTAAAGTCCCATCTCCCAAATGCAGAGATTTTAATCACTCTAAGATCTGCTCAGCTGGCAGCTTCTTGCCCACGAGAGGACCACACTGGGGTGAGAGGTTGAAAAGTGCTGCTCTCGCTGCTTGCACTCCTGTGTGAGAGACAGCACAGGAGGGCTGCTGGGGATTTATGGAGAAGATTCCATGGAAGTCCTAAAGAAAGAGATCAGAGGAGGAGGCAGAAGGGAGGCTCCTGCCTGGTGGTGTGAAGATTGCTGATTCAGGGCTGCAGCCCTTGCAGGAGTTAGTGTGCTCTGCAGTGCGAAGGGAGCCAAGCCACTTATGCAATATTAATATTAATAACTGCTTTGCACTTCTATAGTGCCTTTCATCCGAGGATTTCAAAGCGCTTTACAAACATTAATTAATTAAGGCCCATAACACCCTGTGAGGTAATGCAAGTAGATATTACAGCTCATGCAGAGGCCAGAATTGCCAGCATTACAGGTATAATCCTCTAGCAAGAGTTAACTTATTCTTGAGCAAGCTTTCTTACTTATAGGCATAAACAGGCTTCCCTTTAACACCGAGCGTGTCTTTTTTTTTTTTTTCCATCTTCCCCTTGATCCGTCAGTCTTCACACAAGCAAAACTCCCACTACGAGGCAGCCAAATGAGGTGAATGAGCAGTACTTCCATCTCCTAGCTCACTGCTTCCTCTTTGATCGTCTGATAAAATTGTAGGATATTGAGAGGCTGCAGAGTTGTGTCACATATTGGTGTCCTGCTTCTGTGGGGTTTCCCTGTTCTAAATATACTTTGCACCAGGGAGATTAAAAAAGGAAGTGAACTAAAATATGTTTTATGGCACCTGCTTATCAGATGACCTCCCAACAACCTGCAGACATTAGCTAATGTAGCCCTCATTGCAGCTGGTCATAAATGCCATTAGTGCCATTTTAACCAGGGATTTTTTTAACCATTCCCAGCTCCTGTATTTTAGGACTGAGTTTGGAGCTGGTGAGGAAAAGGTGACCTCTTAAATCTTCTGCCCTGTTCATTGCAGACCTTAATTTTACTCTGGTCTTACACTTTGTCAGCTCAACCTTTGTACCCATCCTGTTTTCAGCCTGCCTTTTCTTCTATGGGAAGGTGTGGGAAGCTTTTCCATCCATTCCTGTCCATGCCATGTGGGGCTAGAGTATGGTCAAGCTGAGTGAGGTACAGGCAGCTCTGAGTACAAAGGGTTCCTGTCCCAAAATCCAGCGTTGAGAATACACTGAGACCTGGGTTGACATCTCTGACCACACTGAGTCACGTGCATTTCAATATGCTGGCACATGTCCCTCAAGTCCATCCTGGCAGGAGCACACCTGTCCAAGGGGAAGCCAGGTGGTTGGAAAAGCCATATTTGTGCTCTTATATTCCAGTGCTCACAGGTACTCCACAGTCTGCAACACACAGAAAATTTCTGTTTATTTTATTTACCAAAAAATACCCATTTTTTTCTGTCATTAGCCCATGTCCCCTCTCCCTTTTAGGACTGATGGAGCTAACCTCTCCAGCTCCAAGCTCTACACACAAGGGAAGTGTCATGTACATCCCACCTGACCATTTTGGTAACCATCCACTGCATCTGGAGAGGCACAAAGAGATCTTTGGGGGGAATTAGTCCAGAGCACAACTTTTCCAGGATTTGCCCATTCAACTGCATTCTGAAACTGCACAGACATTAGCTAATTAATGTGGTGAGTTCACTAAACCAATTAATTGCATTTCTTTCTGTGAGTGGGCTGGGCCTATCAGTCATCTTCATAGAGTGCTGTTTAGGGCGTTAAAAATATTCTCTTCATCAAATTAAACTTTATTAAATAATAACTCCTTCCAAATTCTGGGCTAGGAATGAACAACGTCACTCTAACCACAAGAGCTGTTTATTGCACATAAACTTCTTTTACTGCCCTGCCAGCTGTGATAAAACCAATTCAGATGCATATTCCCAGTACAGTAAGCACTTTCTCCCCTTTCATAGTCTTGCATTAACCCGAAGACTCCATCCTTTTGTGCAGAACTCCCACTGAAATCAATGGGAATTTTGTGTGTGCAAAGAATGCAAGGTTGGAAGTTATACATCCTCATGTTGGCCAGCAAAGGCATTGTGCTTGCCACAAGGGGCTTTTTGGCAGGCAACAGAGTGCTTTGCATTTTTCAAAGACAAGCAGAACTGAAGAAACACTTATAGGCAAGGGGAAAAAATTGTCTTTTAGTTTTGATTCTCCTTAATTCTACAGACAGCCTGAAAAGACCTCTTTCTAATTTAAAAGAATTTTAAGACTTATCTTTTAATAAAACACTTTTTTAAGTTTAAGAAACATCTTCCTTCATTTTATGTAACTTCTCAGAACTCACAGGTTTATCTGTTAGAAGACATCTTTAGCAAGACTTTTTTTTCCCTCAATATTTGTTAGACAGCAAAGTTAAAAGGTGTTAAAATAATAATAATAATGACAATTGTTTCTCAAACAATTCAAAAAATTATTTTTGTTTTAGTTTTTAATGTCTAAATTTCTGCTTTATATGTCTAATTTAAAAAAAAATGGTTTGGGGAACTTTTTTTTTTTGGCCAATGTTACCCCAGAAACTTTCTATTTTAAGATATTTGAGCATCATGCAGTGAACACCAGGTCTAATTCTTGGCACTCAAAAAATCATCACATATTAGTAATTTCTCTGCTGTAATATCATCCTTGAAGATCCACTTGATATTGATTTATGGCTGATCAGGAGCTAGCAAAAGCAGCATTTCCAAAGCTTTACTAAGAAAAAAAGACACAAATATGTAAGTGCCACTGTACAAATGGCCTAGACCTTCAGTCCCCATTCAGCGACCTGTTTTGTGACCTTAAGTTGTGGATACTCCATGCCTGGAAGTGTTCAAGACCAGCTTGTACAGGACCCTGAGTAACCTGGTCTGGTGGAAGGTGTTTCTGCCCATGGCAGGGGGTTGGAATTAGATTATTTTTAAGATCCTTTCCTGCCCAAACCATCCTAAGATTCCATGCTTCTGTGATTCTGCATCCTCTGGTGCTCATGAAGATCAAGAATAGGTCTGAGTGGCCCTGGCAGGATGTCACTCCACGTGGGGCTAAGGAGGGAGGGACACACAGCATTCTCTCCAGTTGAGGAACCCCTTTGCCTACTTCATGGGTAGTTGCTCCAACTACTTGGCGGCTGTCTAACACTGTACTCAACTCCATATACACTTACCCATTAAAAAAAAATAATCCAAGTTTTGACTGCCTGTAGCCCTTGAAGGAACTTAAGGGAAGAAATTTGTTGGAAAATTTTGTCTTCCCTTCTTCCCACCCCTTTGTTTTCCACGTCATGCTCCACATTTCTGCAGGAAGGATTAAAGCTGTTCAATGACTCAGTTTTTTTGGCTGATCTGTGTTCTGCCAAAAGTGTCTGACCTCCACAAGGAGAGCTGAGTAGCCAAACTCTGGGTTTTGTATTTCTTTTGCCAACCCAAGCACCTAAGATCCAGGCATTAGAACACCTAACTTGCACATACTTTAGTCTTCTCATTAGGTCTATCTTTTAGTTTTGTGGCTCTTTCAGAAACATCAGCCTTAGATGGAAAATTCTGCCTTACTACGTCTAGGATGTTTATGTCGAAACTTGATAACACAAAGATCCTGCTTCACAGCTTCTTCAACTCATCATTCCTTTTATTAATTAAATTAGGGCAAATTATATGAAACATGCTAACATTAAATTGGAGACTCTTGGAAGAACTCCAACCAATTAGAAGTATAGTTAAAAATAAATTCATATCTAAAAGAGAAAGAAACCTGAAAGACCACAGCAGGCCACAAAACATGGTAAGAACTTGAAAATAAAGCTGCAGGGAAAAAAATCAATTGCATTGTGGCCAATAATAATCTCCCATCAATAAATACCATATCTTTCACTGCTTATGGTAATTGCCCCAGTGATTCCCCTTAAAGTGGTTCTTGAGCTCTCAGAGGGCCTGTTGATAGCATCTTATCAGGTCTCAAAGCAATGGTGTGAAAGCACAAATAGGAATCTCATCCTAGGCTGAGAAAAAAAGTGGTCTTTAAAATGTGCTTATTTGACAAAAGGTTGGTTTTTGTCACAGACATTAGTTTTTGTCTGCTTAGTGGATAATTCTTCCAGAGAGGTCTCTGCAGCCTCTCTCTGGCATTGCTGCTCAGCTTGACACAAGGCAGATTTTCCAGTAAAAGTAAATATTGAAGTAAAATAGGTCCAAACTCCAAATGCTTCTTCAAATGGACTTTTTTCTGGAATCACGGGCTGAGTGTTTGGGATGGCGTGTGACTTTTCATGGGTTCCTGCCTGAGGGCTGCTGCTTTCTTCAGCCTGAAGAATGACAGGAAGGAGCTCATGCTACTGTGAAAATGTTGTCCTAGAAATGGTTGTCACACCAAAGGGAAGTGGGCTTGGTGGTTTTGGCTTTTTCTTTTGGAAAGTGTTTTGAGTCAGAGCAAACATCCATGAAAGCTGGTTGCTGGTCTTAATTGCCTCTTGGGAAGTAGGCACAATGTCACATTTGTTGTGTGCAAAACGGCATTCTCAATTTCCATTCGTTACCCAGAGCTATCAACTTTCATGGATTTTAAGAACTATCCATCTGAATCTCTCTTCATGCTTTTTTTTGCAGCCAGGACCTGTAGATTTCACAGGGCGGCTCCTGCAGAAAATGCCTAAGTGGCCATGAGGGTAGAGGGCACTGTTTGGATCTAAAAAGTTTGCATATTTTCATGAACAGTTTTCAGAAACACTTTGCATGCATATTTTGCCAATTCCTACATGACCCTGGCTATTTTTTTTTACTGTGTAGCTCACAAGATGCTCAAAGTGCCCATAAATGATATGTGGCAGAAGGGATTTTCCAAATACAAAAAGATTTCTGAGATTCTGTTCAAGTAGTACCGTAGGAAGTCAGGCAGCAGAAGAGAGGCACATAAGGATTTTCAGGTGACATCCTTCAGTTGGATATACTGAGCACAATCTTGTGATTATTTCATGTATATGTGTTGCTCTTCCAGATGACCACACACAGAATCTGATGTCCTTGTGTTCGCTCACCAGTGAATGTTATATTTTGCTTATTATTTAGATTTCCTTAGGCTTAAATGGCATTTTCTAGATTTTACAGAAATGTTCCAGAATTTATCCCTTCCAAGGTGGCATGTGCTGTTTGAAATTAAACTAAAAGACATCTCTTTGATGTTACTTTTCATTCTAAACTTAGCCATCGCATGCCAAAGCCCCACTTTTGATTGAACACAGCTTTCTTCGTTTTTATAAGGTTTTTTTTTTTTTTAAAGTAAAGATCTCATTAAAAATTAAATTTTCATTCCCTTCTAATGTATCAGCAAGATTACAGAACTCTGATTTACTGTTAGGATCGGAAATTAACTTCAAAAGACAAGAAATGGAAAGTGGTGGCTTATTCTCCCATGGCATATTACAACAGTAAGAGAGAGAGTGATATAGTGATATCAGAAATGTATTTTTCTCTCAAATAAAAAAAAAAAACTATATCAATTCATTTCACACCTGCATATTTACTTACATTTCAGGACACTTTTCTACCCTAAGTAAACATCTGGGATAAGTCACAAGCTGGTATTATTATTGTAAAATATGCTGGCAGATAAGAGGTTTCACTTTTCTGATACATCCACTGCCAGGCATTATTCACTATCATATATTTTTAAGCTAAATTAGGCGAAGTATTGAGTGTTCTGGCTTGCATCCAGCTGCACATTTAAACCCATCCTTGACAGCAAGTGGCAGTGGTCCCACTGAACCTGGTTATATGCCATAAAGGAACTATGCATTGAATTGCCCAACTGGGTCTGAGCCAGGGTGCAGAATATTTTGAGGATCCAGGCCATCCCACAGTCACCTCTATGGTTTCTGAGTATCTGCCTTAAGTCATTCAATTTTTTGAAATGGCATCTCTGTTGTGGTATGTTATCCCTCCTTCCTTCATAAAAAACTTTATTGAAGTTTCAGCTCTGTCCTTAAGGCCTGATCCAGACCAGGATAGGAGGCATTGCATTCCCAGCTGCTCTTGGAGCTGGCTGAAGTCATCCACAAGGGTTCAGGTATCTTGCTGGAAGTGGTCCTGTGCTTACTCTGCTTGTTTTTAGCTCTGTGGACTTTTTTGAAGGGTAGGCCTGGTGAAGAATGCTCAGAATCCTGAGAGATTCGCCTCCAGAGAAAGTTTTGTCACTTGCAGAAGCTGACAACACAGAGGTGTTTAATGCTAATTCCAAATGGGACAACTCATAGCAGTACCTGTGCCCAGAATGGACCCCCAATGCAGTGTTAAGGCTTCATGTCAGTACATGAAGTGCATTTAATACTTTAGAAAAATATGTCCAAAGCCCTCCACTGAGCAGTAAATTGTCAAGAAAGAAAACACCAAGTGGAAGTGCCCAAACCAGGGCTGCAAGGAGAAATGGATGGGAAAAGTAGGTCCCAGGCTTCACCTCAGCAGGTCTTCAAAGGACTGAGCAAAGTCAGCTTTGCTTTGCTCCCTTCAGAAAACACAGTCACCAAAGGAAAAGGAGGAGCCTCTCACCATTTATGTTGTAGTTCAGTGGTTAAAACCACTTGCCCAAGAAAAGCAAGACAAGTTTTGGGTTTGCCTCTGCCTGGGAGGTTCAAACCTACATTTCCCAATTGCCATGGGAGTACCCCAACCACAAGACTGCAGGTGACGCTGGGTGGAGAAAACATTTCTGCATTCCTTGGTCAAGCTCTGGGACTGTGCAGGAAAGATGAAGAGATTCCCACAACCCTTTGTGAGAAGAAAGAGATGCTGGGCTTCTGGGACATTTTCCCTTTTGTGTCGGCCTGATGTCTGTTTATCTAGACACAGTATGAGACTTCGATTTGGGAAGGGGGAGTGATAATTTCGGGACTGAGTCAGAGAGGCATTTAATGAATAAAGAATTGTCTCCTAGAGATTATACACTCTACATCCTTCAAATCTCAGTCCATAGCACTATAGTGCAAAATACTCATGAAGAAGAAAAAAAAAAAAAAAAGTGGAAACTGAAATTTAAGGCATTCCACCCTTCACTAGGGGTTTTAAACCCTAGGATATGAACACCTATTTTTCTTGAAAGTCACCTTGGGGTACCATGACTCCTTCATTGCTTCCTCTATACTCATCGACATAGTTTAAAGGATGAAACAAGTACTTTCTCCTTCCCATGCCCTGAATCTCACCCTCACCCAATAGCTCCGAGTTTACGATGGTTTCATGGGAAATGGGAACTTTGAACCCCTGGGGCTGAGGAGGGCCCAGGACCCACTGTCTTGGTTCCTGGGTGAGTGCTTTAATCCTGGGGTTATTACAGGAGCAGAGGGCACTGGCACTGCTGCCTCCTCCCCTGCCAGCTGCATTTAAAAGAAGAAAGCAACTACGACTGCATTCTTGAAGGGTGTGATCTTGTGAGTGAGAGGTAGGTGTGTTCCCAGAATTTCTGCAGGATTGGGTCCTTCAGGGGACTCTGGTGCCACCTTGCCTTGCCATGCTGGATGGCACTGGGGCTGCCCAAGCCAAGCCAGGCCACAATGAACTGAGGCAGCTCCAGGGTGAGATGGTACAATGAGGGGCTTGGGGAATGTGATTTTTTTGGGTGTTGAAAATTCCTCTTCCAAGATATGCTCTTCACTAACGACAAAGAGAAGCTACAGAGGTGCCTTAATGCAGGGTCCTGATTGCTTAAATTTACATGTGGGCTTCAGTACAATAACTTTACTCTGAAAAGGGTAGATTTAGATTAAATGTAAAAAGGAAATTCTTTGGGAGTGGTGACACACTGGAACAGCTTGCCGAGAGAAGCTGTGGACACCCCATCCCTGGAAGTGTTCTAGACCATGCTAGGTGGGGCTTGAGCAACCAGGCTTAGTGGAAAGTGTTCCTGCCCATGGCATGGATGTTGAAACTGGATGATCTTTGAGGTCCTTTCCAACCCAAACTATTCTATATGCTTGGACTAAAGTATATGGGCTTAAGCACTGGGCTTAGGTATGTGCTTAAGGTATGTGCTTAGGTATGTCCTTAAGCCTCAGGTAGGTGAAAGGCAGGTCACTGGGAGCTGCCTCTCAGCGTACTGGCCATTACTTTTAATTGCTTTCCTCTGCTACTCCCTATGAAACAAAAACAGTTCAGTAAAAGTTCCCTGTGTGTGCTAAAGCAGCATGGGACATTAATCTGGAAAATAGGGCCATGTCTCCACTGAGATCATACGGGATCCTTTTTGTCTCACCTAACGCGATTTCCCAGTTTACAAGATGGAAATAGCTTTCCTGTGACTGAAGGCATCTTTCACACACTGTTTCTTTAAATTATCATTTGCAATCCCTCAAAGAGAAAGAGGCAAAGGAAACTGGGTGGGAATTAGTTGCTTCTTCACGTACATTGCACTAGTTACTGTGTGGGAGGATCATTATTTCTAATGATGATGGATGGTTCCTATATGAAAGGGTTTTTGCCTGTGTTGTTCCTCAAGTTGGAGCAAGAAAGGGTTACTATTTTAATGAGAGAAGTTGAAATACAATTTGTTGAGAGGGATGAAAAAGAAAAGTCATAAAAGCTGAATCAAAACAAATGGAATGCTTTACCTGATCACTTTTGTGGCGTTTCTGCTTTCATAAGACTTACACACACACGAGCTCTGCCACCGAGCTCTGACTTCAGCTGTTCTGTGCAACCTCTTTTTTCCCCCTCGTATCTTCAGAAGACAGTTTTCTCCAAATAAATATTTCCAACGCCCGTTTTCACTCAAAACACAAAGAGGGGAAAATGCGACTACAAAAAGGCTTATACGCTGACAATTTGTTCTTTTTTAACAGCCCCCGACAGAGCTCGTCTCCATTGCGTAACGACAGAAACCCGACACCTTATCACACCGGTGAGCCACTATTACTCGGAGCCCTGAAGGTGCTACCCAAAACAATGGCAAAAAAACAATCTGCTAAACGGGACCCTCATACAAACACAGCATAAAAGCATCGGTTTATTCCAATCCATACTCAGCTGATTAAACTGAGGAGTTGTCATGAAGATAGGTAGATAAATAGATTGATCATATCGGGGGTTTTTTTAATAATTGCAGCCTTCAAACTTAACATATTTTGACAGTGGAGTATATTAAAAGCCATTAAAACAGCTGTTTTGCTGTAGGGAATATTACTTGTGGGTTGAATGCAGAGATATGTGTAGGTATTTATTCAGTAATCAATCATAGAGAGGAAAGACCTCGAATTTCAGTTGGAAGTTTTTATTTTTATCCTTTTTCTTACTACTGGTCTTTAAACCTGCTCTGAGGAAAGCTATACATGCCCGGCTGGTGCTCATCAAAAGCAAGCAATCACAGCTAAATCAGCATGCAAAATGCCACTCAACCTTGGGCCTTTATTAAAATTTGCTGGGACTCAATTTGAGATAGCGATCGTTCTTATTAAAAAGCAAAATGTAAGATAGTTTTTTTATATAAATCTCTGGATGGAATGGAATTGTTAATCAGCATAGGCTGATGTGATTTCTCTGTTGCAAATCCTGCCGAGGGCTCAGAAGTGGCACATTACCATAATTCCTAGGCTAGAGCTGGCAGCTTGAAAAAGACCTGCAAGAATCTTTAAAATGCTTAAGCAAAGCTGTAAGTCACAGCAAACAACACACACTGGAGATGGTTACCACAGGTTCGTGTTATATAACAAAGTTTCTCCCTTCGGTCTGTTTGCTCTTACCACAATTTGCTGTTTTGTTGGGTAATTGTTTATGTTTTCTTGAGAAAAAAGACAATGACAAAAAAAATTCTAAATCTAACCAAAGCTCTGTTATTTCCTCTAAAACCCAACCTTTTTTTTATACAAACCCCTCTGCTGTGTTATGAATTTGATAAGTGGCATCACTCGAGTAAGTGCATATATACATCTGTATTTTTATCTTTAAACTAGCACCAATTATTTCAGGAACAGTTTATCACATTTTTATTCCTCTGGCCCTTTTCTGCTCTTATGCTGGTGCATTTTCAGTCCTGAAGTATCTGCAGGTGAGCAGTAGCCATATCTCCATGACTATTTTGTACATTAGTTTTAAAATATTGTTGAGCTATCTGTTATCCCAGACACTTGATAATAATAAAATTGAGCTACTATTATAATTAATAAGGAACACTAAGTAATGCAAATGACAATTATTGTGTATGACTGAAAACATGATGACAATCACTGCAGATAGAAAACTCCACAGCTGAACTCTGCATGACCAGTAAGATTATGGTTTTTTATCTTCAATATTATTACAACATTCAAAGTCTGCTGTTGTGCCTATATTAGACACTGCACAAATGTACAACAAAGAAGAACTGTTTTTCTACATTTTTTTAATTCCATCTGCCAATATAAAGAACAAGGGATAATAACCAGTAAAGCATGGTCCATACAAATGTCATAGTAGCTCACTGGCAACACATTCTGGAGGCTATGGCATCAGTAAGAAATATTTTCATTGACTCAAATGCTTTTGGCTCAGGATCCAAGACCGACTGTTGGCTGCTTTCTTCTGGTCTTTAATCAGGAATGCACAAGAAAGAAAGGAAACAAAGAGTCTTTTAATGAGGTACTTCTACCTTGATATTGCTGGTCCTAATTTCGTCCAGGCCAGTAATGGACAAAAGTAATTTTTTTTCTTGTTTTGGGGTATGGGGAAATAACGATGTTGCTCATTGTCCAGTTTTCATGGGAGATATGTTCATCAAAGAAAAGTATCTTTTCCAGGACTTTGTTGAGGTGTTCGGTGTAAAGACACCGAAAACTCATTGCACAAAGGGTGAGCTACCTGTTGACCTACGGAACATCCTTTGCAAACTGATGCATATGGAAAGAGAAAACTTGTTCTGATGTTCATTCTTCCGTACCTGCCTTGAAGATTGTGAGAACAAATCGGTCATAGATTGCTGCCTGATAGTCATGAGCAAATTTTAATTCCAGCATGCAGGCACTCCCTTTGGAAGGGAAAGGCAGGCTCAATTGCACATGGAGAGACAGAATTGCAACCTTGCAAAAATCAGAGACTTTGTTTTGAGAGCCAAACAAAATTGAATGTGTTCCCCCACACACATACATACACTATCATCAAATATTATCAATTTAATTGCTCGGCTCCTGCAGCTGTGAGCACAATATATCAGCTTGACGGGAATGGAATTTGTAATTCTGTAAGACACGTTCAAAAGTAAAATATTGAGCTAAATTTTCAGCTAATGAGAATAAGCATAGTTCCACCAACCTCAGATAAGCTACTGAGCAAGCAGGAATCGTTCGAGTTCCTCTGACTTAGTTGGAATACCTTCACTCGATTCAGCAGAGGAATATAAATTTACTCCAAGAATTTTTGTTTCTTCACCTTTTTGGGGATCTGATGTATATCCAGTGCTTGGAATGAGCCAGCACGATGTGATACACCCCAGCAGATCTTCTCCAAACATCAGCGGCTCTGGCGGGGAGCGGTGCTGGCAAACTCCCTGTCACGGGATGCTGTCAATGCTTAAAATCTACACGGCTTAGGGGGGCCAGTGGAGAAGTTAATGGAAGAGAAACCTATTTAAAGTTGTTAAATATAGGGACATGATCTGGCTCAGAAACTCTCGATCTGCAAATTTCTGGCATATTTGGGAAGTACCATCATGTGCCTACGCTTTTCTTACGTTCTGAGCGCGTTCGCTTTTGGCCTTTATTGAAACAGGATCCAAAGTTGAGACAACCTTTGCTCTGGACAAATATTGCTGATTTTAAATTCCCAAAAAGTGGATTATGGACTAGAACTTTTTTCTTCCTTGTAAGGTATTTTGCTTCCCTTTCCCTCACTCTAACACAAAGTTTCCCCATTGTTTTGAGCATTTCAATTAAAAAAAAAAAAAAAAAGACAGTTAAGACAATAAATAGAAGAACGTAAACTTCACATACCCATTTTTAGATATTCTAGGAACAAGATGAGAATGGGAATATTTACCCTGGGTAAATTTCCCACTCCACAGAGTTTAGCAATGGCAATTTTATGAATTAGGTAAAACATTTGTCTTCTATGCTTTAGTCAAATTATTATCTCCAAAGATGAAGCCTCAGTTGAATATAACTGAAAAAGATATACACACATAGATATGTTTACATATAGAGGTGTACATATATACTTGTATGTATATATATTACTAGAAAAATGAATTCTTTTATCTCAGAGGTAGTAATGTGTGCCTGCACAAAGGAGAAGAAAATAACAACATCTTTGCCTTGTTTTCCTGGGCTATTATTGATTTACTTAGGTGCAAAGCCATGGAGAATTGGGCCTTTTGCATTTAATTCTGTGTGTTTCCCAACTATTGCCATGTGACCTATTTGAATGAAAGTTTAGCATTCTTGAAGGGTTGTGTAAATGTATACGTTAGTGAATAAACAGATGGTTTTTAATGAAAAACATCTTTTCATGAGCTGTGTCACAATGATTTGATTCTTTATTTATAGTATCAGATCTTTGATGTAATGGAAAAATGAGTAGAGCTGAGTTTACAAAGCCCAGGTTCAAGTGGACATCCTTTAGAAAGGTAGGAAAATTGACACTGCATCAACTAGTGGTAGGTGAACTAGTACAGCTGATTTTTTATTGCTAGTGCTTGAGAACAAAAAGATGCAAATTCTGATCCAAGGACCTTTGGCTGCCCAGCAGATCTGTTTTCCGGGCATCAGAAATTCCCCGGCAGATCGAGGAAAACAGCCTCATTTTTCAATTTGAAACAGCAATCAGATTGGAAGAGACAGAAATTATCTCTCAGGAAAAGAAAAAAAAAATAAAGGGAAAAACCCCAAACAAAACAAAACAAAAGCCAAAGGAAAAACCTAAAAATGCCCCAACCTAAAATTTTAAAGAGATATTTTGTTTATTTCCCTTTGCATCCAGTCAAAATGGAACAGGAGTTTAGATGCCTGTGCTGTATTTATTTATTTTTTTGAATGACTGGATTTTTTAGAATCAGGTTACGCAGCTGGACTTCACATTGCATTTGCTGCGGCTGCTTCATCAGAAATGCTGGTAGTATTTGTCAGCCTGGAAGTGTCTTGAGGCTGCTTCTGAGAGATACAAGGAGGCAACTGATAAGGAGAGCATCAGAAGGGCAGTTAATTGCCTCCAGTCTCTCGGTGCCGGGGAATATTTAAAATCTATGGGATTAAAGGCAGATTAAAAACTGTGGAAGCAGGAGCCCAATAGCGCTGAAAGATCATAATCAGCAAGGGTAATGGCAGAGCAAAAATGAATGTGGCAAATAAAATGACAGATAGGAAATTCAGATCCGCTTCTAATGCTCGGAGTTCCATCTTGTAAGCACAATTCATCTACGTGTAAATCATTTTTTGGCTTCAAGCTTATCAGCCAATCGGTGAATTAAAAATGCTCTTTCCTTGGAGGATTAAAGAGGTTGATTGAAGTCAGTGTGAAAACTGGCTAATAAGTCTGGAAATGTCAGGAGGGTGCTTCATAGGAACTCAGTGTACTTTTTCTATCAGGGCTATGAAACAGGAAGTTTGAAAAGCTCTGTAGTTCTGTTACTTTGAGAAATGCTTTTGTGTTGTTTTTTTTTTTCTTTCTCCCTCCTGTGTGTCAGAGTGTCATGCAGAAATATTTTCATTTGCAAGATGAATGGCGATAGATGCAAATGTTGAAAAATGAGATTGCGTGAATTCACTAAAATATGCAGAGAAGTAAGAGAAATTTCATTTCAGAAAGCACAGTGAATGCATATCACGGCCATGGGAAGTTCTAGGTTCCAGGCCATGAACTGCTTAGACATGTCCCACCTTGGAGAGGATGTTTAATCTTTGATTCTTTTTCGTGCCTAAAAATCTAGCGTAGGTGGTGAGGCCAGGGATTGTGTTAAGGCAGCCTCTCTGCTAAACAGGAGCTTCCAGGGTATCTCCCGACACTGTGCATATACAAAAACATACACTCCCATATGATATGAACGCTCTCCATCAGTGTTGTTAAAAATTGAACAAGTTTCTCAGAGCTTTACATGCAAGAACTGTACTGTTAGTGTTTCCACAGGCAATATTTCCATCTGCAATACCCACACTGGTAAATGGAAATATACTTCCCTGAGTATATTTGGAGATTTGGACCACAGTTGTCTGAAATGATTTCTCATATACATTTGTGGACTAATATTCTTCCTTTGTTTCAGCCCAAAATCACAAAGGTGTTCAAAAATGTCCTCAAACAAGAGAATATTCTGGAGGGAAAGCTGCTACCTGAGCATACCAGTTTCTCTGCTCCTGGGCTCCCATCAGAGAGAAGTCAAGGGATAAGTTCATGGGAGAACCCACCAATTAATCCCATCTTTCATTAGAACAAGGAGAATTAACCCTCGGGGTTGTTAGAGCCATGGAAGACGGCAAATGAATAAGGACGGAAATGGGGTAAGAAGGGAATTGATCATCAGGGTCTCAAGGACTGAGGCTAAAGAATTCTCCATCTCGCTTTCACTTCCTGCTCCACATAGGAAGCTGCTATCTTACACAATAGGAATTCAGCCATGTACTTTCTCACCCACCCCATGAGCCAGCTATGGCTGGTTGACACAGTCAGTTGGTGGGAAGTTACTGGGAGATCCATGCTTTGGCAGCAGCTTTTGTTGGGCTCCTATATTTTGCCCCAAGTACATGACCCATTTCATGGTCTTAGCAGGACCAGATATCCCCAGCATGTCATTTCTCTCTCTCCCATGTGATTCCAGGGAATATCGACTCACACAAAATTTAAAGGGTAAAAAAAAAAAAAAAAAAAAAGAAAAGATAATTTGCTGTAAGGAAATCTTGCTTCTGGTTAGGTTATTGGCCCAGAAAATGTAAAAAACAACATGAATGGATATTTACCTGCTTCTAGTCTCTAATGTTGCTCATTATATCCCCTCCTTGAGTTTGGAACACCAAGTTGATGAGCCGGCCCATATTTTCGTGCATTGTTTTGTTCACAACCACCACCAAAGAAACAATAAAGATGCCCACAGATTCAAAAATATTATCTCACAGCTCTCTGCAGCTCCCTGATTCCTGACTCTTTGAGACAGGCACCTCCGGCAGGGAGAAACGATGGAGACACTGGATTCCTCTCCCTGCTGTGAGACGCAGTTCTGCTCTTTTTTTGCCCTATGACTGATTTTCATATGAAAGGCTCTAACTGGAGCAACTCTAACCCAGAGCCCACGCTGGCCAGCTGAGAGCATAACCACGAGACTGCGAGCGGTGGTCTACGTGCGTCTGGGTTCCGGGAGGTTCCTTTGATCTCCCTATGCCCCCCGGAATGCACTTCTGTGCAGCTTCAAGAAGAAGAGATGGCTGAACATCCTATCTCCCCAATCTCAACCTCATTTTACCCCCCCTTGGTTTGGGCCCTCTCTTGGGAGGTGGGAAATGTGGTTTGGATCCCTCCAGGCTGAAGAAAGCACTGAAGCCAGATTTCTCACTTCATGGGCCAGCGATTTTGCTAACTTGTCTCCTGATTAAAAAAAAAAAAAAAAAAAAAAGAAAGAAAGGTGTGTGCACCCCTGTCTTGGTCCGTGTTTAAAAAGAGTGAGCAAAGCTCGGCTCTGAGTGCTTCCAGATGTCTCCCCTCGGGAGTGGGCTCGGCCCTCTGGAACCTAAGTGGAGGCAGATATTTTACTTTGCAGACCTGATTCATGTACTTTAGGATGGGTTGGAGTTTGGGCACACCCTTTGTGCTCAGCATTTCCAAATTGGCTTGCTTTCCGTGGCTTCCGATGCACCGCATGGAGTCTCGCCTTGGGGCTGCTCCCTGTTGTGGCAGACTTCCTAGTTTTAAGCCTTCAGGCTTTAGGCTGTAGCAGGACCAGAGAGGAGGTGTAAGGAAAGGCTCCACTCTTTGAGATACCTAACACTCCCAATGCATCAGGCACGGAGAGCCCAGGGGCCTAATGCTATGATTTGGGCTTTGGCTTCAGGGCCAGACACACACACAAAAAAAAAAAATTAGCACTTAAGTCCTTTTTTTGGGTCTGGTGTTTAGATTTTTAATTTAGGAGAATGCTGTTATGTACAGTTTCCTCTGACTACTGGAGCTAGATTACTGATGATATTTAGACTTTGTATGGAGAAGACATCTTGGAAAGCTTTCCAAAATCTCATAGATGTAGGCACTCATTCCTTGATCTTCAACAGCACTGAGATCAGCAGGACTTTAGATACCTCATTATCTCTCTGATCTCACTTCTGCAAACTCCACTGGAGGCCTGTGTAGAGCTGAAGGCACACCTTGTGAATATGATCCTCAGTGTCACTGGCCACATCTCCTCGGTGCATTTTATATAAAGCCTCAAGTTCACACCTTGCTCAGCCAAATTATGCTTTGTGTCCAAACTTGTGTTAATTTTTGGATGTGAACCCTACCATGAGTGACCTGTGTGATGCCTGATATGACCATGCAAGCATTTTGTATGGTCTAGGGGTGACATCTCTCATCTTGGGCTTCTCTTGAACAACTTTGGGTCTGCCATCCATGAGAGTAGATAGGCATTTCTGATACTGTGTTGCTTGGCAGTCTCTGTGCAGTGTGAATGTCCATGGCTGGACTATGGGCTTCTTGCTGGCAGAAGACCCTTAAAAAGACATGATTGCTTCAAACATTTCAGCAGTTTCAGTTTTGAGTTGACCTGTAACTATATCATAGCTATGCAGGCAAAACACTCTCTTTGTTCCCAGGGCTGTGGCCCAACAGCTGTTAGACCAGTGCTCGTTCTTGGCTGCTCTGTGTCTGCTCCTGCACCTGCCAAAACAGAGATGCCCAGAAAGGCATCAGATTTTGCTTTCCTCCCTGCCTGGAATCCCTGTACAGCATCATGTCACTGTTGCTTACAGGGGCCTCAAGCCACACAGAAAGAAAGTGACTGCGGCAGAGAGAGCTGAGTATTGATGGGCAGGAGGAATCTTGCCGAAATAGGTGAGAGTTGTGAGGAAAGAGAGATGTTACTAATTAGCATGAGGTTGGATTCTTCCTTCAGACATTTGCAGACACTTCAGTACACCCCTTAAAAAAGATAATTTATGTAGCAACATCAGAGACAGTGAAAAGATAGGAGCCCTTCCCTAAAACTACATGTGAAAAAGAAAACATGGTGCTTCTTGTACCAGTCTTCTCCAGCAGGACACCTGCTGAGTTTTTGATGGTGTATCCCATGAAGGAGACCAAATTAGAAATACTAAGGACTGCCAAGGTGGAGATAAGTAGCTTATGTGGGATGTGATAGAACCAGAGAAAGGACACACAGAGTAGAGTTATGTGGCAAAACAACACACAAAGGAAGAGGTCTTTGCTGCTGAGTTTGGGGATGAGGACTGAGGTAGAAATGCATGGTTGGGAGGGCCTTTTCCATTACAGATCTCAGTTCCAGAGAGTTATGATCAAAGCAGCAAAGGTCCACTTCACTACACAAAAAAAATCATCCTTAACAACGAAGTCTTGTAGTCTTTGGAGAGAGTGAAAATAAAAGTCTTTAATTGTGGATTATGTTAGAGTAAATTACCCCAACTCACCACTGTCTGTAAGTGCACACAAACATCTACTCCTTCAGCAAACATCTACAGCTTAAACCAGAGGTAACTTGATTTGTACCATGAGAAGTAAGTTAGAGGTACCTCAGGGTTACCTCAGGGTACCTGTGACCTTAAAATAAGCTGAGCTCCAAAAAGTATAAATAATAATAATAATAATAATAATAATAATAATAATTGCAACTCCCTGGATGCAGCTGGACTTACGTGTCAGGAGTCATCCTTAATAATGGTGTACATTCATGAAATTATTATCTAATAACAGTGATTTTCCATACACCTATTAAAGTAGGTAATCACAAACCCCAGAAATCTGAGGTTTTAAAGCCCACCTGACAAACAGGAACTCCTCACTCTTTATCTTTGTAATCACAGCTCCAGAAACAGCTCTGGGGCTGGATTTTCAAAGAGGAATACTGGCCTCTGGAAAGCTAGAGGACTTCTGTTGGATTGATACTTAGGCTGATGTTATCCTAACAAGGGCACGCTCACAGAGTTGAAATCCACCTGTGGGTGCCATGAGAGTGTATTGAGAGCAAAATTTGAAAAGTAGCTTGTATTTTATGTCCTGCTGTTGTGAAAAGGTGATAAGCTAATGTAGCTTTCAGTGACCTGTACATGTCTGTGAGCTTCCTGAGGTTTGGTGGGCAGGCCCAGGGTTTGGTGGGTGGCCCAGTGTTTCACAGGTTGCTCAGTAAACAGGGTTGATAAATGTTTTGGTAACAAATGCTGAGTGCCATAGCCTTCAGAGTCATTTGATTAACTACTGCTGGCTTTTCTGTAAACATGGGGCTGGCTACTACATTTATATTTTATACTTTTTCCATAATAACATGGCGTGAAGGTGACAACCTGGCGCAGAGACAAGAACAAACTTTTGGGGAAAGTGCTGTGGCAGGTGAAATCTGCACAGTTCCCTGTTGTTTAGCTTTCCCTCCCTCCTCTTCTTTATGCTTTCTTCCTCACTGTGGGGAGATGCTCTTCTTCTGAGCTCTGGGTTTGTATTTCAGCCTCCATTCATCTCCCTGAAGAGAATAAACTGCAGTGGGGCTGATTGCAGCAGCAAAACCCATAAAGAGATTCCCCTTCTCCTCCTCTTGTGAGGGCTTTCCTCGCTCAGTCTGTCCCGGGGGGGTTGAACGCCTTCTGCCACCTCACTCTTGAGACATTAAGACCTTGAAATTTGAAAGAGGAGTGGTGTAGTCTGGAGAAAAATGGACCTGTGTTCTAACCCATGCAGCTTGTGATACGCACATTGTCGGGCGATAACAAAGGATTTACATAGGATTTACATTTTTCTTAGGGGACGTTCAGTGGAAAGGGAGCAATCAGTAGCAATGACAGATGAATCCATTTGGCGGCAAAGGCTGCCTCTTTCACACAAATAACAGGCTTTTTCTTAATCTACAATTTGTCACTGTTTATTCGGCAGTGCAAGCCTTTAAATTGCCCTGCGGCATCCTGGGTTTGTGCTTCCTGGGACGCACAGGAGGAGTTTGGGGGAGTTAGAGGGCATTTGTGCCTTTGGTATAAACCTAGAAACCTGAATGAGGCTCTCCAGAATTCAGACAGTTTTTCTGGGTGAGAATATAGGTGAAATGTAATCTGATCTGTAGTGATTCAGTCATGTACATGGTGGGGGAGGAAACAGTCTGGCTCCCACCAGCAGTGGGCAGGTTGGCATTGGTGCTGCTCAGCACTTGCTTTGCTGGGACTGATGCTGAAGGGAGTTCACAGCTTTTCCTTTGTCTTCTCAGATCCTGTCCAGAGAGCTATGAAAATCTGTCAAGTCACCTGCTGCTCTAGGGAGGCAGAGAGGACAAGAGAGGAACTCCAAGTCCATTAACTCCCCATTAACTTTTACCCATCATGTTTACTCCCAGTTTGTTCCCTGGTGATTAGGCTGCCTTCCTCCTGGCTTCTGTTCTCTCCTTCAAGTATTATTTCTGCTCCAGGCATTTGTAGTGTCTAGTGCTAGACAGTGTTGATCCAACTTATATCTGTAATGAGTGTTTGGGAATAGTGATTCCTGCCTTGGAGTTGAGGAAGAACTCTGGGAAATCTCCACAATCTTTCCAGAGCAGTGTATTCCTGCTGAGCACTGTGGATCCAATGCTATATAGCTCAGGATGTCTATATTGTTTGCCCCAGAGTCAAATGCAAAAAATCTCTACTCAAGAAATGAAGTCAATGTAAGAAGGATGGCTCTTCTGTTTTAATGACCATTGCTTGGTTTTTTGCCTCTCCCTGCTCCCCTGCCAGCTTGATTATACAACTCCATTTTGGGGTGTCTCTGGAAGTTGACAAATATTATTCAGTAGATGGTGCCTAATAAATAAACTGAGTTGTGCATCCATATGGAAGCTGATATTTATTCTGAGCAAGCAACAAGATTCAATGTAGTTCGGGTTGGGTGGCCAAGCATTCAGAAAGCAAGAAATGAAATATTAAGGTTGGGAAGTCATACACTCCATAGAATGGTTTGGCTTGGAAGGAACCTTAGAGATCATCTAACCCTCTGCCATGGATGGGAACACCTTCCACTACACCAGGTTGCTCAAAGCCCCATTCCTATAGTTGCATCTGTACAGGATTAGATAAACTTTCTTCCATTTCTTTCCGAATTAGAAAAATTTCAGAGAATGTAGGGAATATTTCAGAGTAATTAGAAATAAAAATTCCCTTCAGAGCAAAACTTAATTCTGGAATAAAACTATCCTTTTAATGTGTAAGTTAAGGGGTAATTCAGTTGCAAACTTAGTAGTAAACCCAGTAGTTGTCAACGCCTGGAATGGGCTTCAGATCCTCCTTCTATCCGGTGCCTTGGTCAGAACATACATCAGTCACTGAAGTGGATAGAGTTATATTATTTGCCTATTTAAAACTAAAAATATCATTAGCTTTGTCAAAAGTTGTATGTGATTAGAAACCATCCATAGAATTGGTGGTAATGGTGCAATGTAGTTCACTGCCACAACATGGACAGCCAAGACCTTTTGTTTTTCCTGTTTAAAAACAAAAAAAAGCCCAGATTTCACCAGGATATTTTTCTCATATAGGAATGCTTACACTCCCTTATTTTTCAGGATGCTTTCAGGACCAGAGGCAATGGACACAGACTGAAACCCAGGAGATTCTCCAGCATCAGGAAACCCCTTTTGACTGTGAGGGTGACCGAGCATCGGCACAGGTCACTCTGAGAGATTGTGGAGTCTCTTTCCTTGCAGATGTTCAAAAGCCATTGGGACATGGTCCTGGGCAACCATCTCCAGGCTGTCCTGCTTGAGCAGGACCAGGTGACCTCCAGAGGTCCCTTCCAACCTCTACCGTTCTGTGATTCTCTGTTCCAAGGCAGGGCTAAAGCCCTGCTACCACTCCCTGGTACCCACACCAAGGACCTTTGTCCCTTTGTGTTGGGGCTCCAAAGGGAGTTGGGGTCAAGGGTGGACATCTCACATGTGCATGTGGAGAGCTGTTCTGCAGCTGCTCTTCCTCTGCCTTTGGGTCCCTAAGGAAAGCTGTGGCACTGGGCAGGACAGTTGCTGGTCCTTTTTGAATCAGTGAGTGCCTGGGGACAGAGGAGGAACCTAATGGTGGCACCTGAAGCTTCCTTGGGCTCCTCCTTGAAACTGCACCTGGAAAATATAGACCTGGAAATGATAGTCCATTTTTTCTATCATTACTTTTAAGTCATAGGTGAAATTTCCTGATATTCCTTGGACATTTTAGGTTAAATTTCCTGGTAATTTCATTCCAGAGAGTCTTTTTTTGAGGGAGTTCAAAAGCTGAGGGAGAAATAAGAGTAGGATACATCTGCTCCGTGAGAATTTGCTCAGCTACTGGCATTTTTGTGCAGGAAATGGGACTCAGCTTCACTATTTATTTTTTTTTAGAATGCCTATACTGCTGGGTGAGAAGAAGAATATATTTCACCTTTCCTGTCTAAAAAGTCTTATTTCGTGTGAATATGCAGTTGCAGAAACCCACAGACAAAGTGCTAACCAGCACCCTCAGGAATTAGTCCACTTGCTTTACGTGTTGAAAAATACTAAATTATTTTGAGATTGGAAGCGATCCAAGGGGAAGAATGAAAGGCAGCAGGCTCCCATAGCACTCCCCAGGGAGATGAGTAGGATATTTGGTGAGGAGGCAGCTGAATCAGGAAGAAAGTTGATTTGAGCAGATGTTTCCCAACCAGCTGCTGAGTGGTCTAGCCTCTGGGCTGGAGGGTATCCGAGGGCAGCGGGATCTGGAAGGCTCTGGAGCCCTTCCACCTGGCAGGCAATAATTCAGAGCTCACACAAAGAGCCTGGGTGAGTCACTAGTCTGCTGATTAGGCTGCTCTCCTGGGAGGGAGGCACCTGGATCCCAGACCCAGGTAAGGGCTGCAAAATGGAACAGCATCAATTGGGAGGGATTGGAAATTCTTAATGCTGCCTGGCTGGGAGGCTCTTCATGAGTGGGAGGCATGAGTTTGAATCCACTTAGAGAGGGTAAAGTGTTTAACACAGGTCTCCTAGAACCTAAAGGAAAGGTCCTGCCTTATAGTTATTGGAATGAGATGGCTCTTCTTCAGCCATTGGGTATTGAGGTGGACTTTAGACTTGGTTTTCTTAAAAGTGATGGGGTTTGATTCTGCAGAGCAGTATCTTCTGTGGGACTTTTTTTTTTTTTTTTTTTTCCCAACTGCTGTAAGGCTTTTCACCTTCAGAATAGATAATTATTTACACTCCCCTGTCTGGCAACATCCTTCTATGCCCTGGAAAGTGCCAAGGACGTGTTTGTATGTGCAGAGGAAGACATGGTCTCTGGAAATGGTCTGATGGACTGTGAGCTAGGGATGGCCACAAAAAAATTTGATGGGTCTGGCAGAACTTGCAGCTATGAAAATAGAGTAATTTTTATATCTTGGGAAAGTTTCCAAAATTTAATCTTGAATAGATATGTTAGTGGTAAGCAGTAGAGATTTAGAGTCTTAGAGGTAGATTCATCACTTACACCAGGTTAAAGCTGAAGATGATTCAACTCAAACCCAGAGTGTTATTCTGAATTGATTCTTCCACAAAAGAGATAAGAAAAACGGCCAAAATTATTTATTTGTGTCAATTGTATAAAATGTGTGAAGGGGAGTCTCCCTGCCTTTACCAGAAGCAATCTCAAAGATCCTATCTGGTCTACCTCTGTCAGCTTGGCATCTTTGCAGTAGTCGGTGGTTGCACAAAACTGGCCAATTTTTCCATATATAGGGTTGCTAAATTACCCTTTCTGGTTTGGTTTTATTACCCCCTTGGAGCAATGATCTCACCCATCTGTGTTGTGTTGCTCTTGGGGAGTGGCAGGGGTGGAGTGGGGTGGGATGAGCAAAGCCCTGAGCTTTTTCCAGAGTTCCCTGCATATGCAGAACATTTCATTGTCTTCTCTAACACGCCCTCACCTTTCACACAGACTGGAATTTGACACACCAGGTTAGAGAAAGAAAGCAAGGAGGGAAAATAAAGAAAAAAAAAAAAAAAGAAGCACAACACAAGAAAAAACCCAACAAACAAGATCTTATCGTGCAAAATATCCATCCAACCTCCTGATAAAAAAAAAAAAAGCCTCAGGTTAGGAAAATAAAAAAATGACTCTAATGAACACTCAAAATTAACATGCAAATACATCCATGGTTCCTGGCAGAGATGGAAAGACGGAACATATCTCTTTTAAAGAAGCAGTTTTTACACTTCTTGCAAAAGGGAAGTTTTATCCAATTGTTGTTGTTGTTGCATTGTCTTGAGAAGGTTTTCTTCTCTGTTGAGGAAAGCTCTCCTTCCCTCACCCCACCCCATACCCCGCATTCATTTCACCAGGTGGCATGACGAAACCCTCCAGATCAAGGCAGGTTTCATCAACAAGGCTTCATGCCATGCCACCCATAATTCATCCCAGCCTGCTGTGGCTTTCTCCCAGCAAGCAGCACCTCTTGCAAAACCAGCCCCTGTCTCACACTCCTTCCTAACTCGTGTTCCTGAGCACCAACAATAGAAGAGCATGAATCACTAACAGAGCGTACAGACCTTCGCTCCACTCCGGCCAGTTTGTGTCATTGCCTTAATGTTAATTACACACCATAATGTGTGCATTTAATTTCCGTGGTGTTTCAATTAAATTAATCAGGCAATTAAAATTAATTAAAATTACAGAAATCACCTGCAGAAGTGCTTGAAATGTGGGGGAGGGGAAGGGAGGGGTTGGGAGGGAGCTGGGAACGTAGATGGCTGTGTTTTCACAGACCTTCCTTCCCTTGATTAATTTTGGGCATAGACTCTTTCAGAGCAGGTTATTTAAGGATTTAAAGACTGTTCCAAGGCCCATTGAAGCCAATGGAAATCTTTCTATTGGCAGCGATAGGCTTGGGACCAGGCCACTAGCCTCAAGTGCTCAGGATGGAGATTCAAGGGGTAGGTGATGAAAGTCCTGATGCTGAGCAGATATTCCTCAACACCTTCAGGGAACAAGGCCAAAGGCCTTGAAGTACCAAATCAGGGTCAGATTTTGAAAGGCTGAGGATGATGTCCGTGGGAGTTAAGCGCATCAGTCCTTCCAAGGATCTGGGCTGGAGAGGTATTCTAAGAAACCTAAACAGATTTGCAGTGTCAAAGGATTTTTAAAACATGACAAAATGTATCCTACCCGTAGGTCTCACAGATTTCTGCAGTCAGTGAGACCGGGTCCTAATTTCACAAAGGTACTTCATGACTCCCAAATTCTTGAGCAAGTTACGAAGCCTGTCCAGCACTTCCCTTCCATTAGACATGGATTAGTGCACTCAGTTGCTTCCCAGAGGGGTAGTGTCCTGCTCTGTTGAAGAGTTTGAAGACAGCACATCAACCTGGACAGTTCTCTTACTGCTTATACCTGTTTTACCAAGCAGGCACAGCCATGTGCTCATCTTTTAACCAACCTGAAACGTTTTTTCCGGCAAGGAAAGGTTCAGCACTTTTAGCTTTGAACAACCACTTCCCCCACAACATCCTACCAGTCAACCCCTGCCCAACTAGTTCCTGCGTCTGGGAGACAGGCTGGTTCCTTCCGTGCTTTCCTGGAAAGACTTTGCCTGGCACACTCCTGTCTTCGCCTGTGAGTCACCCATTCTTTGCTTCCATTCTTCGCCCCACAGTTGGGGATGTTTACACCGCAGTCACTGAAGTTCATGCAGGTATCCCCAAGCTGCCTTTAAATTAATTTGCTGGAGTGCCATCGTTATGATTGCTGTAGTTTCAGGGAACACTGTGTGGGCTGAAAAACCAGGGGATGGAGCAAAGTAAATGCTCGTAATTAGGATGAGTTGCTCTGCGCTGCACTGGCCACCAGAACCTGAGCTGGCTGTTTAAAGACATAACTGCTTTTTTGCACATTATTATTTCACTCACATTGCCAGATAATCCCTCAGAGTTCCATAGGCAATTACCCATGCTTCTTGTGTCCAAGAGGGAGTAAAACCTTATCACCTCTGCCCCAATGGAACCTGCTTTTGCTCCACGCTCGTGAGCCACCTTTTTCTCTCCAGTTGTTTAGATGATTAACATAATTAAGTTATGCACACAGCAAATGTTTAAGGCTTCTAGTTAGACTGAAGTGTACTTTCAGCTTCAGATCTGAACGATTTAAGCATGTCAAAACTCGATATTTTTTTCCAACTGTATCAGTTGATATTTTCTCTTTCTCTAAACAATGCATCTTTTACACTCTCAGGTGATTATGTCACAATATTCCCATTATTATTAACCACTTCAGCATAGTTTTCTGCTATCCTTGCTCTTCCCTAATTCACAGCAAATTGTATTGTCCACTTATACAGAATATTTTCCCATCTTTTCATTATTTGGATCTATATCATTAATTTGTGTCTTATATCTGTCTTTCTCCACTCCCTTTTTAAACAAACAAACAAACAAACAAACAAGTTAAAAAATAAGAAACAAAAGAAACAGTAACGAGAATACAGGAAGAGAAGGAAAAAACCCACCCAAGAACAGAAAAACTTGATTTTCAAAATTAAAAATTTTAAATGGATAGTATTTTACTGCCAAAGAGCGCAGAATTTTAATTAAAAATCTGATGTACACTTGTCCTTCCCTCCAAAATTTTCTAAGTGATGAAATATCCCTCTCTCACTTTGCTAATCCTCCTCCATCTGAATCCTTTGACACGACTTCTTGTGTGGCCTTTGGCAAGTCACTTCACCTCAGTTTCCTCATCTATAAAATGGCTGTTAATCCCTATATAGTATCTCCCACGCAAATTTCCAAGGCTTATGCTTCAACAGGGCTTTGAAGATAAGTGAGCAAAGTTTCAAAAGGACCCAAGAGATTTAGGAGTGAAAGTTTCATTAGCTTTCCATCAGATTTGTATTCTTATATCTCCAAGAGCCTTTTGAAAGTCTGCAGAATTGCAAGACTTTACTCATCAGAGTCATATTCCTTGTTCTCCTCAAGGAAAGCGATTGCTCCAGGCTAGTTTTGGCAGAAGAGCTTGTTCCTCAAAAGAAGCAAGGTGAGTCTTGGGGCTCTCCAGTTTCTTCCCCAGTTTCAGATATGAAACCTTGGATGCATGCTCCAACCATTTCGGGCAAAGTGGTATCTCTCACTCCTTGATATCGGTAGATCTTCTTGGCTTGTTTTGGCTGAAAGAAGGGAGGGAAGGTGCATATCTCCAGCTCTGAGCTGGATTTGAGATAGTAACCTTCAGCTGGGAGGCAGTGGTGAGCTCCTTTGGGTGGTGTGGAGGTGTTCACCTCCTCAGTCAGCATCACTGCTCCTCAAAGAGGGAATAATGCACTTTTCTCTGCACGTGCATCAGGATGGAGAGGCCTGCAAAGTGCCCTGTCAATCTTAGACATTGACTACAGAAGAGTTATGAGATTTTTCTAATTGTAAAAGGATGATCTTACAGCTCCATACATCCAGAGGATGGAAATCCCCTGCTTTTTCCCCCCTCCTTCAAAAAGAACAACAGCATTAAGAAAAAAAACCTCACAGATCAAAATTGTCTGAGAGAAACAGTGAAAAATTTCCAATATTACCCTTTTATTGCCTTTTTTACTTTTAAATTTACCATCCCAAGTTCCTCTTTCTCACCTTTCTCAAATGCTATAAAAAGGGAAAGAAAAAGAAACTGTTCAACCAAAAAAGCCCTGTAGATACCAGTGGCTAGGTGGCTTTGGTTTGTTCAGCTTCAGTGGCTAAACCACTGTTCTGAAAACACTGGGAAATAATGTTACTTTTCTTGGTGGGACTTTCCTTCTCAAAATGAAAAGAAAAAGAATCTTACAGAGCAAGAAATATTTTCTTTGGCCATACATGAAATATTTAATTTTGATTTTTATTTCATTGGCATACTTAATTCAACTGAATTTGAAAATGAAACATGACTTGAAAATGGGAACCTGGAAGGTTTTTTTTTCTTAGAGTAAATTGACCTTTTTTACCCCTAGACTGTTATACTTGACATATTTGCAGCTGATTTTGCTTCAACTAGACATGAAATTTCACTTAAACTTTTCTACAAAAAAACCCAACAAACTGTACTGAGTTTGGGAAAGGGATCATTAGGAAAAAGCAGTAAATATCGTAATAGTAAAAAATGGTTAGTTGCTTGTATTCACAGCACAAAGTTCTGAAGTGGATCAGCAATTAACAATAGATCTTTCCAATCTGAATTACTCTTTGACTCTGTGATTATCAAAGTATCTGTCTTTGTACCTCATCCCTAAAATTCAACACCTTCCAGTATAATACATTTAGTCTTTAACATTGTGTTTTTCTTCAATTTCCCAGGGATGGAACAAATTCAGAAGCAGGTCACAGTGAAGTTTTCTGGCTGAGTAGGCAACAGAGTCTACAAGACTCAAGTCTCAAAACATCACCACACTGTAGGTTTCCCATTTTCTCTTCAGCTGTACAAAATATAATAAATGTCAAGTTCTCAAGAAATATCTCTAAAACACTTGTGTGGAAAAGTCTGGACAAAACTGGATCTCTGATGGATCTCTCAGGAGATTTTAAGTTTTCATTTTAAAATTTCTTCAGCTACAGTGGAGTGCATTGGCCTAGAAGTCATGTTTCTGCAGGGCCACTGATAGTGTCCACACCTGCTGTCAACAGCAATTGGGAAAGACAGCGAACCCAAAAAACCCCAGGAAAATTTATCTTGTGATGGAAGGTTCTTGGTATCCAGCAGAGTTTCTTTTCACCTCTGGAATTGCATGCTACATACTAATTAGAGCTGTTAATTAAATACATTTTGTTAAGCCATGTTACATCAAAGGTGAAGCATTTTGTAGAGAAGTTTTGTTGACACTTCTCTTGGAGAGATTTTTGAGATTCAGGATTAGTCAAAGACAGTATTCCAGGAGAAGCAGAGTCTCAGGTTTCTGTTACATGGACAATACAAAGAGTCATTAAAATTCCAGAGTCATTTAGTTTACAGAATATTTGGAAAGCTTTTTATTTCCCTCTCTTTTTCTTCCCTCCAATGTGGAAGGGAAACAAATTTCAAACCTCAAGAAGAGTGGTAAAATGGAATTGCTGTCCTGTGGGCTATTCCCATAACAAAGCAAACAAACTTGCCATGCAGTGTCCAGTTCCTCCCTGTGGAAGCACAGCAATTCATTTATGCAGCTTTACCAAGTGTCCAAAGGGCTTCATGCATTGCTAATAATTATGGGCACATCTTGGTGGTCATATTGAATTCAATGGCAACTTTCCCACAGATTTTATCAGGAACAGAATTCATCCCTATATGCTTTAATTGTATAACTCAGTTTCTGTTATTGCTTAAGACTCCCCAGTCTGTGCCAGCATGTGAAATTCTGATGAAGTTTTATGTTAGCGGCTGCTGCTAACTGTTCTTAATTATTTGATAGTCATCTGAGGCCTGAATTTCATAGATGTGCAGCTCCTCTTATTCATATTCTAATCAGTGGTAACTTGGATACTTTGTCCATCTGTAAATCAGACCTTTGAAGGGCAATCCCAATCCTATTGTCTCTAATGGATGCAGGTCATATTTCCAAGGCTAAACCTCTTTTTCAGTTAACAAATAATATACAGCTGGTTAAAAAACATAAAGTTTGTCATTTTTGCGGAAATTACAAGGGGGTTTTTTTTGGGGGGGGTGGGGGTTGGGGTGAAGAATTCAAATGTAGGGAAAAATCAGAGACCTTTTCGTAAACCTAATATTCTGATGCATCAGCATTGAGCACAACCTTGATGACAGTGCACGGTGGAGAATTGATTGGACAACAGAAACCCCTGATGTTCTCCACTGCTGGGAGACACACACATGGGATATCTACCCTTGAAAATTTCACAGCTGCTCATCACTGTGCAGATAAAAGTGTTAGTTACAGCTCCAAATTTGTTACCTTTGTTTTAGGAAGCCCATAGGGAATGCTTGACTTAAGTTAGTACACAACATAAGGCACCCGAAAACATTATTTTTAACGTAATTTCTGTGTTTAATCTCCATTTCTCTAGTAGCAGATTTCCAGGTCCTCTTTTTACTCCTTCCCTTTTGGGGAAAGATATGTAGCTATAGAGTGGGGTCACAAGAGGTGGGTCCTCCCAGGGTTGTACAATTGTGGCCAAGGGCAAGGCTGGGCAAGGGCAAGGGCAAGGATGAGCCCTCGGCACCATTGGTTTTACCAAACTTTCTCATCAAGTTCAAATAACAGGATTTTCTCTCAATGGGAGCAAAGATTAACCTTGGTTCAAGCTGCCCTGCTGAAGAGGCGTAGTGGCTGATGTGACAAATTGGAAGAGAATATTTTAGTCTCTTCCCACTCAGAAATCACTCAGGTAATCGGACCTCACATCTAGACTAACACCCTGCCTCGCCTCAGCTTAATTGAAAAAGCTGTCTCTATGCTAGAGGCACAATGGTTTCAAAAGTGTGGAGTGGAATACAGACATTTTTACCTTTGGGTACCCAAATGAGGGCATCTAAAATGTCTGGTATCCAGTCAGTCAATACTGAGAAGTTTCTGAAAACCAACCCTTAGAAATACGAGAGAAAAGCTCCCCTTCTAAATTTAGGAATCCTTCTGTGAAAAATCAGTTCTTGCTGGATAGTTTTGGAAAAACTCACATATTATCCCCACCTCGAAATGCTTTGTGAAGATTTGTATGACCATGAATACCTTTTGTATTTGGGGTCAGCCACAAAACTACTCCCAAGCTGACACCTTACCTACCACATTCCCACCCTGTTGGGAATACTGGCTTTGAAATGGAAAGGTTTATGTCAGAAATGTTGACACAACCCTAAACTGGAGTAATGTTGGTGTCAGGGAGGAGTGTGAGGTAGGAGTTCTTTGAATTGGTCCTTCTTCTAATCTTTGGGAAGGGGCTGTAGAAAACATTAGTTTTTTATATCAAGTTTCATTCACTGAAAGGATTTGGGAGATAAAACTCATAAACCATGAAAGCAAGATACAATGTGGGTGAAAGGGTTAAAGGATTGAAGAAGACACAGTAATTCTCCCAAATGAGGACCAGATGTTTTTGACTTTTACAAAACACTCAGTCTCTTCCACCCCTACTCACCTTTCTGATACTGTGAATCAATGAGACATTACTGAGGAGGTAGTTTCTTTTCCATGGTTTCTCCTGTTCATATCAAGAAATACAAAGGGGGAGGGAGGAAACAACAAGGATACCTTAATAATAGCACGAGCAGCTCTCACCTGGTATAAGTTGGCATAGAGAAGAGCTCTGATTTACAGCAAATGTGATTTGTCCACCTGTCTGGCTGCTTATACGCAGTGATATTGTAAAAGCCTTTACAGACTATGTCATGTTGCTCAGTAGTCTGTCCTTTCAAGGCTGTGCCATGTCAAATGTTGTGCTGAAAGGTGTGCCAGTGCAGAATCAGGCCTGCTGCAAATGTGGGAGTCCTGAAATCCCAGGAGGAAAGAGCTGCACACCTAAGAATGAGAAAAGATGTGGCAATAGCATTGGTCAGTGCAACATACATGGGTAAAGATCTTCAGCTATTAGGAAAAAAATGAGGGATTATGTGGAACTGAATGACAGCTAGGCAGAAGAAAAATCCATCTAATTTGTTGTTTCATCTCATACTAAAATCAGCCAAATAAAGAAGGATGGAGAGGAAACTGGAACTGGGTTGCAGTTTGCCTACAACAGATAGGTCACATCAGACCTGTTCAGTCCAGCCTGATTCCTTCCCTGTCATGACTCATTTGTGCATATTCATGAAGGGGGTGCTGAATTTGGCTGGCAAAACACAGTCACATCACATTTGGTAAATCCAGTTGGCTCAGTTTAATCTGCATCCAAAAATATTCTCTGTGTGACGAAAGGGACGGGTTGAGAAGTGGAGGGACATTTCAGTGCCCAAAATGATTGCACTCATCACCATTATCTTAAGCATCTCAAGTCATCCTTTTTGTCCACTACCCATTGGGGACTTCTTTTCCTAGGGGCAGGAAATTCTAGCAGCAACCAAGAGACAGATTGAGTGAGGTTATGCCTCCTGTATTCAGGCACTGAGCACTTTGGGAGCAGTGTGGCTGCTGGATGCTTCCCATCACATCACTTGGAGCAGCATGGCAGTGAAGGTGTGGGGAAACTGGCCAAGAAAAAACTGGGTTGCATTGACTGAAGTTGCACCTCTGGCTAACGGTTGAGAAATTTGTTTTAAACAACGTGAGCTAATCCCAAAGGGATGACATGGAGATGGCAGAGGGCAGAAGGAGACAGCACAATAGCAAATCCAGAGCATTATTCTGGTCTAGGATGGAGTTTGCACCTTGGGGTGCAAACTCAGTCCTGTGACACATAGTTTTTCCTATGGGCCAGCTTTTTCAGGGAATGTCCATTTGTCCATCTTCTTTATTCAAGGGCAACAGTAAGATCTCTTCAGAAAGAGAGGACTTAAGCCAGAGCTGGTAGATTCTGAAAATAATTGTATCTTTACAACTTACCTAAATAATTACTATTTTATACTTATGATTTAATTATTGAATATTTATAATTTAGTATCTACCTAGGTGACTTGATATCTGGGTGTGTTTTATCTTCCTTCATTCATTTTACCCTGTTAACCCAAGTATTTTTATTTTGTTTTGTTATGCCTCAGGAATATACATCACAGATGATACCCTTCCACTGAATACATCTTTAACTGATGTATATTTAATATTCTTTTTCTAAACTCTCTTGATTTACTGACTCTTTTTATCCCCTGTGATAATAACTAGTCAATGTATTACCTTGAGATTTTTCTTCCAAAATTTTCCCTTTATATGAACCTAAATATAGGTTGGCCAATGGCCAAGTAATTTTCCATATCAGCAACCTCTCTGCTTGCATGCAGTCAGGAGAGATGTGCCTCTTGTAAAGTCTGCTTTTCTCTAAAATCCAGAGTTCTTGTACTCTGAAAAATCCCCAAACTTTCTGTTTAAAATTAGCTGGTCAACCACGTGTTGGCTTCCTTTTTTTGATTTCATTATTTTCAGGCACCTTTGTTCAGATTTCCTCACCACTACTTAACACCACTTAATACCAAAGTAATACTTTTTTTTCTAAAATTGCTCTCAGTGAACTCAATGATAAATTCATGATGTCAGGTATCATGAAGATGAAGGGTGGCAAAATTCATTCTGATTGATATGAATTTTTTCCACCACCTTTGACATTACTCTTGGAAGCTGTTGAATATGGATTGGTGAGCTAAAGTTAATGGATGATTTTGTTGTAGTGGTCCATGATCATGAAAAAAAAACCTTGAAATGAGCAGTTACTACTTGCACTACCTTATTTAATTCTTTACAAATTAAATGAATCCCCACCCCCCACCAAAAAAAAGTTGTAAGGAAAGTTTGCTGTTGGAGGGAAGAGGATATTCAAAGGATTAAGACAAATCTCTTAGGATGACATGGTTCAACTAGTTCTGTGTGCTCCATTGTAGGTAATTCTTGAGCATGCACAGCAATAAAAGGGGGCAGAAAGCAGCAGTGGAAATCTAGCTGAAAACATGTGCAGTAGGAAGGGACTTTTGGCACATAACAGCACGAAAAGGTCATGCCAGTGTGTGTGGGTGGTGGAAGACACCACAGAGACCAGCACCCTCACAGAGCTATAGGGGTGATATTTATCACCAAACCCTGTAAATACCAAAACAAAGGCACAAAAGGAGACAAAGGGGATTGACTCTTTCAGAAGATAAGATCAAGTGCACAACAGGGGGAGGAAAAGGGGCCAGGCGTTGAGGTGGGAGTTACAAGGAACAAATAAACTTCTTCTGTGAAGGGACATTAAGGACCTCTGGTGGCATGGTCACGATGACAGATGAAGGATATATGGAAGGTCTTTGTCAAGGAAAAAATCTGTTTCCTCAGGAATATAGGATTGTACTTCTCTGTGTTAAAATATCTGTAATGTATGGGGTGAAACAGTCCTTAACCTCTTCTTACAGAAGACCCTTCAGTTATAACTAACCTGCTACAAAGGGACAGATACACTTTTATCACTGCTGAGTGACTGGTGGAGACAATAATACCCTAAAATGCAAGGCTTAATATAGATAAAACTCAGGCCCAGCAAATCCAAGGGTTTTCTCTGCATCTTTTCATTCTAAACAGCGACTGTCCTCCTCAAGGCATCATAAAAAGACATTTCCAGCAAACACCAAGTTCCCTAACATGAACTGGTAAAGTTCCAATGTCTTCTATGGAGTTTCACCCATATAGCCCAGCAGAGACTGGAGCTTTCCGAGTCCAAAGCGTTAATGGAAAGCAAGATCTGTGGCTATTGCAGAGGAAATGATATTAATAAAAATATTTCAGAAAATTCTGGATTCTTTCCAGTCAGACGGATATTTTTATTATGTTTAAATACTCACGTCAGGGTCTCATTTACTGCAGACTTTTAAGGAGAGCAGGGGACATTCCTGAATGTCATGTTCCATATTTTTCCATTCTGTCTCAGACACATTTGATTTCATTTCATCAAGGGAGACACTATTCTCTATAAAAGTTAATCTACTGTCACTTTTTACAGTGCTTGTTTTCCTTTATAATAGCAATAAAAGTATCTACCTCTTCTTTAGAGAATCTCATGAATCAATGTGAAGGAATACCTGGAGGAACAGCATGGCAACTCCATTTGGCAGACAGGGCACTGAGGCAGAGGGAAGTGATTTATTCAGAATCACCCAACAGTCAATCCCTGAAGCAGGGTTGGGTACAGGATCCAAACCTCCAAAATCTCAGAGCAATGAGCTCTGAGATGTCTCACCTGAGTGCAAAGACAAGGGAAGGCTAGATTTGCATAGATTTTAACTCAAAGTGTGTGTTTTGGACAGAAGCTACTTTAAGTTATTAGTTCCCTCTGATAGTAGAGGGAACTGTCGGGCTTTAGAGTCCCCCTGCTAAACCAATACAGAGCATTTAATACATATTTACATGTGCTTTTTAGGCTGGGTGGGTCACTAGGGATTCTAAACTTGGATTGAGCAGCTGTTTGTTTCTCTCTCATATGGTGAATGTCATCTCTATGACAGGGTACTTGAGGGAAGAGGATGCCCTGTGATGTGACCTGATGAATGGATGGGTCCTTTTTTGGTTTGACTCTCTTCCACCTCACAACATAATGCAGAAACTCTGCTCATAAAACAACACAAAATATACAGATAAAAAGCTCTCCATACAAATATTTAAACTGTGTGGATTCCAACACTCAAAGATAGCAGGTATTCCAACGTCAAGAACATTTTCAAATCTAGCAGAACCAAACAGATGAAATTACTCCCATTGTGTGGGAAATTCCAACATTTCAAAATTTGTTTTGGTAATTAGAAGCTGTGATATTTCATGGAATGGAAAGACAACCTGTTTTAAAGGAAACATAAAAACATACTTATCAAAAGGGACATCATTAGTCTGAACCATTTGGCACAGGTGGGGACTCAGCTGGTATGAGGTATGCAGTCCTGACCACCACACTTTAAAAAAAAAAAAAAAAAAAAAGGTAATAAACCATTTGGAAAGCATCCAGAGGAGAGTAACATGAAGGAAAAGAGGTTTAAGAAAACATGACCTATAATGAAAAGTTGAAGGAATTGAGTTTGTTTAGTCTAGGAAAGCAGTGAAGGAAGGGAGGCATGTTACGAGTCTTCAAACATATAATAGGGTTTTTAAGAGAGGACAGTGATCAATTGTTCTCTGTGTCCACTGCTGCTAGGACAAGAGGGAATGAGCTTAATTTGCAATGGGAAGAGTTTTAGGTTAGTTATAAAAAAAATCCTTCTAACTCCAGGGAGAGGAACAACACAACCTTGATGGGACAAAGAATCATTACCACTGAAGGTTTTCCAAAGCAAGTTAGACACATACCTGTCAAGGATGATCTAGAAATATTTGTTGTTGTGTCAGAGGAAAGGGTCAGGGTGGAAGCCCTCATGAAATCCTTGCCTCTTTACTCTCCCATCCCACTGTGAAGTTCTTTGGCTTGGTAATGCCCACACATAGTCATAGAAATCACAGAGAACATAAAACATCTTGTACTGTTGTGCACCATCATTCTCTTTGATGAAGACTACTTGCAAAATGTTAATATTAAAAGTCAAAACAAGGAAAAAAAAATAAAATAAAGGAAAAAAAATCCAAACAAATAAAAGAAAGAAACTCAAACTTCTCTAATCTTGGGGGTTTCTTGAAACATTGCCAACAAGAATATTAACACAGTCAACTAGCTCCCAAGGAACATCTTGATTTTGAGAAATCAGGTTGTTCTTATAGAAAAATTTATGCTCCAAATAATATTAACAAATACTGCTGCATCAGGAGGGTTAATTGTCCTTTAAAACCATAGTGGATTTTACTCCAACTGCATACAGAGTATATGTTTAGCAAAATCTTCACTTCCAGCATGGTGGATTTGGAATGTGAAAGTGCTTTTTTTTTTTTTTTTTTTCCAGAACTTTCAAAGGGCAGATCTTGAAGAGGAGTGGACAGATTAGGAGAGTTTTACCTCACTGCTGTTGGAGTTTCAAAGCTGAAGCTAATGAAAACTTGGCAGCAGCTGAAGGAAGTTGAGCAGCTGTGGGGAACCAGGAAAGTTACCATCTCTTTAAGTGGGACTTAATGTGTTAGGGGTGATGCAGCCTCTGATAATTTCTATATGCTTGGAAGTGAAGAAAAAAAAAGACTAAAACTTGCAGAGAATAAAGACCTTATTACCTCTGTCTTCTAAGCCTCGCTGCAAGTTGCATGGAAATTCCTTTTGGGTCAGAGAAGTGCAATTACTCAGTAATCTGTGGAGAGATGCCATCCTATAATCACCTGATGTTTGTTTACCAGCAATTCTCATTAAATTTCCCTTAATTAAGAAGCAGTTACTTTGTGTCTGGGGCCCTGTGATTGTCATTGACACTTTCTCAGAGTGGAAGCTGCTCTAGGTTGTAGAAGTGGATGTGCCCCTATGAAAATCGTTAATGTTGGCCTGGGGATGTTGGAAATGAAAGATGGATCTGATGGACCAAGGATTCCCATATGCCTTGTGATTCTCAGGTTTTTGTTAACATGAGGCTTTATTTTACTGACATTACAGCAATTTCCTTGAAACGACCTTGACCTAGCATAATTTCAGACTCTCTGTCGTGTGACAAAATACTTTGAGGTTGTGTTTTTAAGGGGGATCTGAGTTTTAAGAGGATCTGATTTAGATGGCACCACACTCATCCTTGGAAATGGGCAGTGTGGGGTTGTCACAGCCCACCGAGTGCTGACCCTTCTGTGTGTAAATGTATTTTACACAAATCTGTGGGGAAGCCATGAATGGTTCACAAGATGTTTGAGCAACTCACTGAGGATGGAGCACCAGATCTGTGCTGTACCAGTGACATCATTGCATTTGACTGGGTAGAGTGACGCCCCATGGGCACTGCACACAGATAATTTGGATTCAGTTGCAAGAGAAGTTGGTGAGAAAGAACTGGACAGGAGAATGTGTAGTGAAGAACTAATTTTTTGATCAAAACCTTTAAGAAGACATTAACTAAAACTTGGGGCTCCTGCCATGTTCTGCCCAGGAACGGCAGCAACAGCACTGAGATAGACACACACAAGTTATGCAAAGATCCTTCTGGGGAAACTATTTTTCTTCTTTTGACTCCAGTAAAAAAGCCCCGAGTGTGGCTGAATGTTGGATGTATAACCCTCAAAGCAAATAATTCATGATGAATACCCTATCCCATTTTAATTCATTCAGTGTTGTCTCTATATGGCAGGATGTCTAGAGGCCAAACACTGTTCCCATAATGTTGGTGCAATGCCATTGATACATTGATTTCAGGAGGTCACACCAGATTATCATAATGGCTCCTTCGGGCCACAAAAGTCTATGAATACGAAAGCATGGGAGAACAAGTTCAGGAGAATGTAGAAAACTTAACTTTGTATTTTTGTCTGGAGGAGAGAGGGGAATATGAGGGACTTTTGAACATGAATGTGAACACTTTTCAGGTTGGTACATGTTGAAAGCTGCTACTGTTTGATGGCTCTAGGGTAGTTTATGTGAAACCAGCTGGAGGTCTCTGTACAGTTCCTTGGAGCTAAAAGTATAGTGAAGTCAAAAGAGAGGCTTCATTGACTTCAAAAAGTCTCAAATCTGGCCCTCAGTGGATAAATATCCACAACAACATCAAACTGTCCATTCTATGATTAGTCCTACATTAATTTTAACCCTCACCTCTTCTCCCTGCCAACACAACCCAGCTTTATCTGAATATTCCCTTTGAAACAAAGAGTGAAACAATGACACCCTTTTAAAAACTGCCTTTCGAATGGGCACCAGAGTAATAAAAGATTGACAGTCTCGAAAATCAAATGTTTCAGGGAGAACTGATTGAATTTCCTCCATAAAACTCTCTTAAATACCCATATCCCTTCCCCAGGGACAAGTTTTCCATAAACAGGCAACATTCTTTTGTTGTTGTTGTTGTATTTTTAACAGTCGTGTACAGTATCTTGTCAAGATGTCATCAATACAATTGCTTTGACATTTTTAGTGCAGCATTTGGAAAGCAGGTTGGGTTTTTCAGTCTGGCAAGCCAATATAAGTCAGTCTCTGATACTTAATTTCTCTATGAGATCCTTCACTTCTATTATAAACAGATCCAGCAGTTGAGAGATAAATTTCTTGGTAACAGTTTGGACTTTTTTATGAACCACCTGCAAGTTTTCTGCAAACAACATGTTTTATGGGAGCTCAAGGCAATGTTCACCCATCAAGACCTGACAGTAAGAAGTGGATGAATGAGGCCTTATCTCAGCCACACATGTAACCTTCTGTGTCCCCTGGCTTGACCTCCCTCTGCACTCATTTATGAAAATGATTCATCTTTAAAGAGCTTCCTCGCTCTGCCTGGAGGCTGTAGATCTTTCTGCACTGGACTTGTGCAGGCTGAGGTTATAAACTTCGGCATGGAAGGCACACAAAGGGTCTTAATTTTGAACATTAGGGGGAAAAAGTGTACACTCTCTACACACTTAAAGAGGCAGGTTAAAATACAGACGGTTTAAAAAAATCCCAATTTGGGAATACTGAGAATTTTAAAAAAGGGTGGCTGGAAAAGTGGGTTTCTTATTAAGATCATGATAGATTTTTGTTTATGATCAAACTATTTTTAAAGCTATTTGTTGTCATTATTTTTGCTTCTTACTTTATGTGTGGATTTTGGGTTTTGTTTTGGTTTTCTTTTCCTCCCATAGACAATAAGGAATATAAAATAATGTATTTCTAGAGCTAGAGCTCTCAGACATTCACATTAGAATGTATCCCAGATTCAACAACTGGGGAAAAACCAGATCAGCACAGTCATTCATGACAAAATAATCTCTTGTAGCACTGTAAATAATAATTTTAAAAGTCAGCAAAAAAAGCATTCTGTTGGATTTTTAGTGGTATTTAAATATCTGAAATACTAAACATATGTTAATGAAAAACTTCCCCATGTCTCAAGCTTATTTCTGCCCTTTCTCTGTTACAGGAAGTAAACTCTTGCTTTTCTCAGCAAACCTGAACATCTAAGATTTTGCAGTAAAAATAACCCTTAAAAAAATAAAAGCTGATGTCAGCTTCTGAATTAAGTCACATTTTCAAGTTTCTTGGGTAGAATACTTTTCATATTAGTTTAGGATTTGTCTCCTGTATATAAACAAGCTACCCAAACTGTAATCCAAAATGCTTGATCATCCATACAGGGAAAAAACCAACCTCCACTTATTCTGGGATATCATTTAAGCTTAGGCTCATTTATTCAGCTGGGCAGAAGTTGGGTTAAAACCTGATTTCACTTTCTTGGAGGTGAAACCTGTTATTAGGGCAGGCTTGAGCAAAAAGTACCTCCAGCACAGATAGTCTCTGCTCGGAGTCTTTTCAGTTTCTTTCCTGAGGTCCAGGCAAATCTTTCCACCACTAACACAGCAAAGAGACACACTAAGAGACTTTAAGCTGAGAGCCCTTAATCTGTGTCCTCAGAAGGATGTAGGTGGGGGCAGATGGAAGTTGGTCATGCTCATATGTATTGAAGTTTTCTGTAGGAATACAGATCTTCAGGTTGGGTAGACCCAAAAACTAGGATTTGATGAGTAAGACAAGTCCCTGGAGATCTTTGTTGTGTTTGTTGTGAGATGCTGGATGTGGACCTCAGAGCAGAACACTCTTATGGAAAGTGTCTGCCCTCACTGATTTCGTATTCACAGTGATCATTGTACTCTCCACAAGTATTTACTCCATGGAGCAAGAAAATTCTGGTCAGCCTCACAGCCTAGCATGGAGGAACTTCTCCAGCAGAAATAAAGACATTACAGGAATTACCACTGTTATCTCCTAGCTGGGTACTATAAATCCTGGAAATTCACAGCTTATGTTAAAACCCCAGAATTTCTTACACCTCTGTCATCCCTCAGTACAGAAAAGAAGTTCCCCCATAGAATCTCTGCTCTGAAGTGATGCAGTGAAGTACACATGCCATTCTGGAGGAGTGTTTACTGTTCCAGAATAAATAGGACACGCAATACATCTCTGTGTTGCACCACTTTTTAGGCAGGATAGCACCAATACCTCTCACTAGCTGATAATTTCAAAACTCCTGTCTTTTTTGTTCTCCTTACATGACTGAAGCTTTGTAAACCTTGTTTTAATTGTAATCTCAGACATTAAATACCATTGGTTCTGGTATGAGTATTGGCCATTAGCTCAGAGAGCTTTTGTTACTCTCCCTTGTTTACACCCCAATGTATTTACACAGGGCTCTTCTAACTCCTATAATCCTTTATTGCTGAGCATTTTAAAGTCAGCAAGCTATGCTCAGACATGTTGCATGGATGTAGCACTAAGGACACCAGTGAATAAATAACTGATCTGCCCGTGTAGGATAATGTGCTGGTCTGCAGTGAGGTGATCTGGGGCCCCACAAATCACTGTCAGCTCCATTCTGGTTCTCAGCAGAGCTGGGGCAGCTGGATGTGGGCACTCTGTGCTTTGACTCTTAGACCAGGCTTTTGTCTCCTCTTTTGAAGCAGATTCTCTGTCTCTCAGATCATTCAAGCAGCTCTTATCTATATGTCACTTAATATACAGTCATAATATATATATAGGCTTTCTGTGTTTATGCACATCCAGAATATCCCAGTGAAGCTGTCATTAAACATCCAATGCAAGTTGTTTCTCCCAGCTCCATAAATCACCAAGGAGCTTTAACAGCTTTTTGTTGAAATCTGATGCAGCTGAAGATATTTTGGGCAGGGTTTGTTGCTGGGGTTTTTGTTTGGTTTGTGCTTTTTGCAAAATCATTACTAAACACAAATCTCAGGATCTTATTGACAAGTCTGCAAATGCCACCACTTGACTGGGGAATCCTGGTTTATTTACCAACCATCTGTCATTAGTACATAGCTTTGAGGGTTACTCAGAAGCCTTGTGATTGTGTTTATGGTACTTGATTGGGAATATTTAATACACTTAAGAAGAGGGAACATTGAATGTATTTGATTCAACTATTTCCTGGAGAGAGCTGATTTTCAGCTGGAGGGAGGTAAGAAGGGACAGAGATAGACAGACAGCAGAGCTCTCACGTATAAAAGGTGATAAACAGCCTGACAGAGGAACAAGAAGGTTGGCAGCTTTAGCAGATCAAATGTATCTTAGTTGTGCTAAGTAAACTAAACTGATTCAGAGAGGCTGCAGATATTAAAGATCCTGGATACCCGTGAATAAGGATTAAAGCTCTTATTCTTTTCTACTCTAAACTATTTCAGCTCGTCTGTCATTGGCATGGCATCAAAGATCTACATCTACCAAAGGATTTACCTATCACAGCTCAGAATTCAGTAGCTTCTAGTTCTTAGGAGCTTTGTTGATATGGAGTTGCCCAATTTAGGCAAGTAAGCCTCTTATGCAATGCATTGGGCATCAAGCACTTCTGAAAGGGTTTAACATGTGACAGCACAAGGTAAAACCCAGTCTGAGGGCAGGAAAGCCAAGGGTAGGTGTGAGGCTTTGTGCTCTTTTCTTCTCGGAAGCCAGGTGCCCAACTGCAGATTTGGAGGCAGATACTGCCTTTCATTCAGGTTTCACAGGCTCCTTGTCAGTCCATGAACTACATCTCCAACAGTCAGTTGAAACACTCACTTTGTATCATGGAAACTCTCTTTCAGATCTTCCCATTCTTATTGGAAGAGATGTGTGTCTCCCACTTCAATGGAATAAAAGCTAAAATACAGGGTCATTCTGTCTTCTTTGGACGTTTCATCCAAAAGTGGAATACAGAAGGCACTGATGACCAGAGTAATCTCTGCATTTTTAGTTTTCTAGGTAAAAGTAAGAGGTGAAAATTGAGCTTCTTCACTGCCTATTAAGACTATTGGGGCTTTGAACAGGGGTCAAAGCCAGTTGTGCATTTGTACATTTTAAACATATTTATGCATATTCCATATTTATGTATTTTTGTATATTTATACATATTAAAAAGCCAGCTATGGATGTTACCTGCCCATGTAGCATTAATATGTGATTTCTATATCTTCCTACCTGTTTTTGGTTTCCTCACAGCCACTGAGAGCAGGTTTGTGCCTGTGCAAGG
Source organism: Acrocephalus scirpaceus scirpaceus (assembly GCA_910950805.1). Taxonomy (NCBI): domain Eukaryota; kingdom Metazoa; phylum Chordata; class Aves; order Passeriformes; family Sylviidae; genus Acrocephalus; species Acrocephalus scirpaceus. The sequence continues at coordinate 4,596,116 of OU383777.1, forward strand.
AAGAAATCTGGAGCACTACAACATCAGTGAATTTGTTACTGATTTGCAACACCTTAAGGAGCAACACTTTCTCTTCCTGAACTGGGATAGTGCTACTCAGTGGCTAATATTTGTGCTTGCAAACTGACACACAAAGAGCTTGTGAATCACCTCTCATTTCGTGTTTCCAACTACTAATCCTGAGAGGTGTTTGGCAGAAGCAGTGGCATGACAGAAAGGACAACAGCCACAGGGCCTTTTTTTGGGCATGGGGATATTTTCTGCCTATTTCATGTTTCATAGAATACCAAACCTGAACCATGGGAAGAAGCTGGATGGCTGCTGAATGAGTTTCCTGTGCCTGATTGCCACGCAGGCTGGGAGTTTTCACCCTAGTTTGTTTAGATAGCTGCCTCTGATCATCTCAACTTTCTTATTTATTGGCACGCTGACAGCATGCCAGTGGCAAGACAACTCCCTCCAGGAGTTCCCATCGTTTGGATCACAGCTTCCTCCCTCTCCACCTACTGCAGCTATTAGGCACATCCAATATACACCTCGGCATGCATGCACTAAACTGCCTGGGTGAACCTAAGGAGCAGCCAACTCCGAATACAAAACAAGCTTCCAAATAATAATAATACCCGTGGAGCCTGAAGAGTTGCCTTCCTTGCCCAAAAGGCTTTTTAGGGGTTCTGGGAAGGGAAAGGAATGGCTTTTGAAACCCAGGTTAAATCTTGCAGTGGAGATTTTAATTTTTGAGTGCCTCCATGCTTTTCGGGTGCTCAGTTTGGAGCACCTGCAATGGCCCTGGAGCTGAGCTTCCCCTTCAGCTGTTAGATCCCATGAGATGGGGGTGTCCATCATGCAGCCAGAGCTCATTTTGCAGTGGCTCTCTGACTCCTCACCACCAAAATGTTAATTTAGCCCACAAAAATGGCTAAGCCCGCGGGACCTATGGGCTGGCTAACGAGGCCTTTGGCCCTTGCAGATGCAGGAATATTCCAGTGCAGGATAGGACTTGTTCCCTGCACTAACTCTGCTCAAACCCAGCTGCTAATAAATGGTAGTGTGGAGGGGATATTTTTCCCTCCTTTCAAATGGACAGGCTATCAGGTGGAGCATCAGGCAGTGCTTTCATGATGGAGGCACTTTTCCTCAACTTTTCTCCACTTTTCCTCATTACCAGGCAGAGTTCTAGTTGAGGAGGCACTGGTAGGCTTGCCAAGTGCCAGAAGTAATAGGAATAAAAAACTTGGGGGATTTCCCGGCCAATTTTCACATAGTCAAGCATCCCAAATGTGTGTTTCTGTTTCTGAATCACTAGCTATTTAGTACTGGGGTGGTTACTTATACAGCCCAGAGAGGCAAAGAGTTGAGACACCCCACTTTTTTTACACAAGCCTGCCCATGTCACCAACTGGAGTTGTGAGGAGGAGTGGTGTCTCTAGAGCCCGCTGTGCCCTCCTCTCTTGAGCCAGCCAGAAAGCTTCAATTTTCTGTGCCTTCCAGGCAGAAAATTGGGAAGCTGAGGTGCCTAAAAATAAAAGTATTTAGCAATACACTCATTTTCAGATGACTTACTGGTCTAAGTGGAGAAAGACCATTTAAAGTGAATAGTATGGTGTGGCCATCACTTGATCTGCTCCCTGAATAAGACAGTTGTGTGAAACAAGGACATAAAAAGAGCTGTATCAGCTATACAGGGATCCATCTAACACATGTACCTCTTTCTGACAGGGGCCAAGAATTAATACATGCTTGGGGAAAAGTAAAATAGCAAAGTGAGACTTCCTCAGAGCACTCTCACAACATCTTGAGATTTGCATTGCAGCGTCTTCCGGAGCCAGAGGTAATGTCTTTGTATTTAATAGCTCTTGAAGAATTTTTCTTTCATGAACTTGTCCAGTCCTTTTTGAATCCATGTAAATTTACAGCATCCACAACATCCTGTGGCAAGGAGTTCCACGGCTTAATTATACATTGTATGAAGAATCATTTCCCTTTGTTTGTTTTGAACCCGTCTCCTCCATGTTCCATTTGATGTCCCCTTGCTCTTGTTTTGGAAAAGACAGAGAACAATTGCTCGTCATTTCCATGTTTCTTTGATTTCATAGATCTCTGTCATCTACCCCTCATTCACAACCTGGTCCTTAATGAGCAATCTAAGGTTATCACACCAACTCTTGATTGCTTAAAATTGTTCTTCCCACCTAATGGGAATCCACACTGGGCAGAGAGAAGTGAAAGGGTGTTTAGAATCAGGAAGAATTAAATGTCTGGGTGGATTTGTACTATCAGCAACCATCACCATTTACAGGGAACAATCTTTGATCTGTGGGTACTTGGGAAATTCCTCTCAACCATCTGTCTGAGGAATTATGAAGGAGTTCCCTGTCTTGCAAGTACACTGCAAAAGCAATCAGACGATAACACCACATCTAAATCTGCTTATCAAAACCACTATCAGGAAGAGATGACAAAAATATACTGTATGTTTACCGAAAGATCAGTTCTCTTTGTTAACTTTTGGTTCAAATTATATAGCCAGTAGACACTTAACATGTTATCTCCTTGAGATATCAGCGATATTGTATTACAACATTACAGAGAGCTTTATAGAACTAGTGACAAGAAGCTGAGAGTTTCTCAACTGACATATAATTATCTAATGTGCTTGATGTGCCAAAAATTGCTACTCTACATGGGCGAACAGAAAGCACAGAAAGAGAAACAGAAAATACCTGAAGGATTTGGGAGGAAAGTGGAAAAAAAAAGACGTTTATAGCAGGGATTGTTTCTCAGAAAAAAAAAATCTCTGGAAAGAATAAATCACTATTGTTTTAATAATTATAATTTTAATCTTTAAAAGTGCTCATCAGCTTATATTAAGCATTAATTAATTGCTAAAATCTGACCTGGTTCACTTTCAGAAAACCAACCTATTCATTCGTTCCGAGGCTCACAATCTAGAAGGAATTTCTGACAGCAAAAGCTGAGCCTGTGTCCAGACAATTTCAAGCTTTGGGGTCTTTGGAGAAGCTCTAGGTAGAGGAGGGAACACCTGAAATATCCAGTGTTGGGACGAGTGGTTGGAGCAGTTTAACTCACACCGTTCTGTTTGCGCAGTTGCGTTTGCGACATCAAATGGTGGCGTGTTCCTGCCTGGCTCCTGTCATTTGCTCCCAGGTTACCTCAATCTCACTAATTGCTGTCCCAAAGATTTAGCAAGATTCCAAGAAACAGTTGGAGGCTTTTCCAGGTGGCTGGAGAAAGGAAGGGGAAGATACATTTCTTTCTTAAAGATCTACACTTGGTGAAATTAAGAATAGGTATTCAATAAAAGCAAAGATGGGTAGGTAGTTCTTCCTTTTTATGTAAATGATTATTATCTTTTCAGATGCATTTGAACCAGTCATTGGTAGAGAAAAATATCATATTCTATATAAACCTGCAGGTGTATCCAAGAGGTCAGTGTTTATAACCTTGCAGCAGTCTGACCTTAACACTCATCGGAACAGAGTGAGCATGAGACCCAGATTCTCAAAGGTATTCAGACATCTCTTCTTGTTTTGTCTGTGCACTTGAATATATTCTGAGATCTGTGCGCAAATATTATGGATTATTTTTAACGGAAAAACAATACTTGATTTTTTTTTAAACTGAATTCAAATGATTCAAAATCCAGAATGATAATCCAAACTTTTTACTTAATGGTAAGTCGTTGCAGAGATAAATGCTATTTTCTTTGCCTAGAAACATGTTTATCTTTCTCAATTCTGTCCCTATCCAATGAAGCTTCCTTCCAATTTTGATACAACAGACTGTCCCTTCTCCTCACTTAACAAAATTTATTCATGTAATAGAGACATATACAGGAACCTGACATGTCTCTCATGAGGAAATGACCCTTTATTCAGTATTGCCCTGTTCTTTCTTTTCCTTTATCCTGAAGGAAGGACTGCTTTTCATTGCCTGCCTTTCAGGAGCAGACCCTTTCTTTTTCTTCCGTGTTTCTTTGCTCTTTTGAGCAGCTCACAGTGATCTGAGACAAGTTTTGTTTTTTGACATCCTTAAGTTTTGTGTGACTGCTGGACTGATAAGTGTACAACTCCTTAACTTTGCACACATACAGACAGTAAATCATAGTGACAATTAGAACACCTGGATTCTTAGAAATTTCTCATCCTTACTTGCTATTGGAAAAAAGAACTTTAATTACCCAACATCTTAAATATATAAACTTGTTTGTCCATGGCTGACTCCTCACTTTTTTGTTTCTATTTTTCTTTCCCAGGCATGCAAGATTCTGGTAAATTGAATTCAGTGGGTTTTTCTCAGGTTCCTCCAGCTGTTTATCTGTCTTCTACTCATTTCAGTTAAATCAGGTGTGGGTAAAATGATACCTTTCTCCCTTGTAGATAAAAATGAATCAACTTCTTGCTCTGCTTATTAGGCAAGGAAAAAAAAAAAGAGGGAAAACCAGATTGCATTCTAAACTGCAACTTTTCCCTTAATTACAACTTGAGAATGAAATAAATTCAGCTGCTAGGCAAACAATTATCTTTCTGTGAAATTTTTTTATCTTCATTAGTGTTAATGTGCTTTCTGTGTGTTGGACCACCTGCTTTTCAGAAGTCCCATAAAAGTATTTCTCAGGGGCCCAGCTCTACCCAGCCCGTAGCTGAGTGAGCTGGAGGGAGTGAGGTAGACCTTCTACTTGCATGATGCAATTACCAAGCAGAACTGCAGTTCCTATCCTTCAGGGCCAACATACCTCATAGGAATCACAGAAAAAGTAAGTAGGAGCCTTGCTGCATAGTAGGCTGCAAAAGGAGGAACCTGAGACAGCTCTGATTCCTGTTTTGGCAGAGGGACATCAAGAATTTGGGGTGGTCTTTGACTTACACATATCTTTATTTCCCAAACCCTCACATGTGTGATTTGCAATGCCTCCTGTGGTTTAATAGGACTCCTGAAAATCAGTTCTATGGCTCCAGCATGGAATTTGGGTAAAAACATGCAGGAAAAAATGAGCTTTTTGTTGCCTCATGAATGTTTGGACATCTAACCAGATTTTCTGTGACAAAAGGGCCAACACAGATGTAGGGAAAATGTTTTGCACTAGAACCTCTTTCAGACCACTGAAACTTCAGTTTGCAGGGTGAGGGGGGAAAAAGGGAGTTGTGGCTGCAACAAGCCAGTCTGGTGGAGTCCCCCAGTCCCTCACAGCAGCTCGGCAAAAACCTTCTCCTTGTTTACTCAGTCATTGCTCCTGCCCTTGTTTTCCAGCGAGGAGGAAGGGAAAAGGAAAGGTAATGTGACCTTTTGTATTTTGAAATAACATGATAACTATGCACATCTTCAAAGGACACGGCTGTTGAAGAACAGCTGGGGATGGTGGTGGGAACAGCCTCCCCCTGACATTCAGACCTGGTGGAGGAACCAGAAGAACTTGCAGAGCTTGTGAGAAGCAGTGAGGAAAACTAGGAGTGGCCAGAAGAGCCTCATTGTCCCCTTTCATTATATCTGAGATTGACCTTTATTAGTTGCCTCTGGGTATGGAATGGGCTGAGCTGAAGCTCTTCACAGGAGTTAGAACCCAAGCACCCATGCAAAGCATGGAAAAGGAGGAGGCAGGGTGAACGGGAAAGCCAAAGGGAGATTGCACTGAGTGCTGATGTTCTCCCTGGAGGGCCCTGACTAACCACTGTAGGAGCTAAGCATGCTTTTAAAGCACTCAGCTTTCCAACATCTGGGTAGAACAGGAAAAAGATTACTCCTGTTCATGTGAAACAGGAATGGTGAAGCAGAAGACATCTGAATGCCCCTGAGGATACTGGTCAGAGAAATTAAATTCTAATTATCCACCAGAATCACTGCTTAATGGAAATTGAGGGTTTTCAAACATCAGCTTTTCTGGAGATGGAGGGAAGGGGGAAATGAGAAAATCTGAAGGAACAATTTTGATTCTTGGAAAAAGAAAATAATGTTATTTCTCATTGCACACAAAATAATTTTTAAACAGACTACTCATAAAAGACAAATCTACAGCAGAGATAGAATAAACAAAAAGCTCGAAAGCATTTGACTGAAGCCAACCATGAAGGAGAAGAAAGAAAGAATAAGTTTGTGTCCTCAGAAGATCTTGTAAAACATTGCAAGATGTTGCCTGGCAGAGGGGATGGACAAGATAATCCCCCCCAACCCCATGAATTCTGTGATTCTGTGGTTACCATCAGCACTGATAAGTTCCTTCAGCCTTGTGAAGGTGCAAAATTTTTGAATATTAAAAAACCCTGATTTTTATGGGAAGATGACATAGGTATGGGGGTTTTGGTTGAAGAAAGGATTCCCAAATACATCTCTTTTGCTGTGGGTTAAGAAAAATCTGTGTGAAGCACTGAATTTTTAACTATAGTCTAGGGAAATTCTTCATATGATCCTTTTATTAATATTGATCTCATAGACAGTGCTCTCTGAACAGAACCTGAGATTAAGGGCAAGATTACATCTCATAATTGATTCTGAGTTTGTGACTGGGATCTTCAGATTCAGCAGGAATTTATTCTGGGTTCCATTTCTCTGTAGTCCTGAGAAAGGCTGGAGGTTTATTTGGTGAGCCCACCACTTCTTCCTGAAGCACAGAAAAGAAGATGAAAGGAGCCTTGGCTCCTTCCAACATGCTCTCCTGCTTCTTCTTCCCTCCCCTCCACACATTGCTGAGTGCAGCTGGAACAGGGCAAGGCAGATGGCTGCCAATGTTTGCTGCTTAAAATCACTCAGCAACAGCAGGGTACTGCTTTCCAGCACCTGTGGAGCTATGGTATGGCTGTATAGCCAGGAGGAGAGAGCAGTTGTTGGAAACAAGAGGCCTCTCCCCTCTTCTTTTGAGGAAAATATAAGTATGACTGGTCTACTGTGAGTAGAGGTGTCCAGGATAACCTGGAAACTCAGCCTAAATATGTACATTTAAAAAATATCCCACAAAACTAAGTGATGTTAATGCTTTAAAACAATGCTTTGGATTTTGAAAGAGAAGAAAAAGGCATTTAAATAAGACTTTACTTCACTGTAAGTGAATATTTGCTGCAAATGGGACTTATTTTCAGTGTAAGAAGGAATTGGTAACTCAGAGTCCCCTCAGCACTGGGCTTGCAGACATAAGGTTCCTGCATCTCCCTTCAGAGCAGCTGCCATGGCCTGCAGGCACGTTCAGGTCCTCTGAGATTAGGGATGGACACTTAGAAGGTGGAGAAGCCTCATCTTGCTGTTCCTGCTAATGCCTCCAGTGCTGCTATCCTTCCCTTAGGGGGTGTAGTGATCTCTGAGGTACAACTTGGGCATCTTGGGCATGGCTACAATTGTTTGCTAATAGTGATCATAAAAAAAGAGCATGCACCACTCTACTCTTGCACCTTCACGTTGGCATGTTTTACAAACACGAAGGAATGAAGTTTTACAAACATGAAGGAATGAAGTTTCACACCAGCCATGGGAGGTAGGAACAGACCCTCACAAAGGAGTAAGGCTCCAGCTGCGAGAGGTGTCAGGATGGAGGTTTGTTTCTGGGGAAAGGTAATCACTGTTTTGGGAAACCTGACAACTGCGCCGGGAGGAAAAGAGGCTGATGGTGCAGAGGCATGTGCAGGCAAGCTCCCTGCTGACAGGGGAGAGCTCCCAGTGCCGGCACCCCAATCCAGCCATCAATCATGCCGAGGCCACATGAGCACCGCCAGCGCTCGGCGACCAGACAGAGGCGGCACATGATGCAATGGGCACAGGTGTGCAGCCGGCACCGGGGAAAGGCAGCAGGGCTTTGCATACATAACGCGCCTTTCCTCTGAAGTTCTCAAGGCGATTTGCAAGCATTAATTAATTCTCACAACGCCCAGGGATGGTAGGCAAGGCAGTGTCGCTGGCAAATTAATTTCATAGGTAGTGTCTTTGATATCACACGCTCATGCGCTCGCTGCACAGGATTTGATGTGTTGCATTATTTCCCCAACACACCTGCTGCCCTTCAGCTCTTCTACGCAGCATCCTGGATGAAATTATTATTATTTCTATTATTATTATTGCTGTTGTTACTATTATTATTAGCTTTATTACAGCAGGACTGGTGCTATGAAGTGGATACCTGCATCCGAAGAGAAAGTCATTGCCCCAGAGAGCTCATAACCTAAACAGGCAAGATCCGCATTTGTGCAAGTCTGTGCTCGCTCTCCAAGAATGTTGGCTGTAAAATACCTCAGTAAAGTTTGTGCTGGGATTGACAAAGTTTGGCCTGTCTGCTGGGGTTTTTTGTGCAGCTCTGCATTTAATCTGTGTTGTGGGCTGACTGGGCATGAAGATGTTCTCCCTTAAAGATTTCCAGAGCTGTGAGAGGGTGGTGTAGCCACCTGAGAGCCCCACTGACAGGGGATGACATCAAGCAGATGTGATGTCAATATGGATAATTGAATATATAGAGAGGCTTTTGTCAATAAATGACAGTCTCATACAAAATTACCAAAATTAAGTTTTGTTTTTCATTTATTCTTTGCTTTCAGAGTGAACTTAAGTGGAAAAGAAGTGGGACAGGATGAAGACAAATTTTTCATAGTAATTGAAACTAGCAGGATATAGAAATTTATCAGCCAGATCTATCTAAAATTTACTCGGCTTGGGAACAGGCATATTACTGATTGAATTTTACCAATTCAGGGAACTCTGGAAATTTTAATAGCACACCTCAAAGCTTTTTACTTCTTTCCTCTTCTCTTTTCTTCCTGTTGGTATTTGCTTTTCTGCTTTTTCCCTGCTTTTTTTTTTTTCATCCATTCCCCAGTCAGGTGATCCCAGCTAGGAGGCACAGATTGCTTCCCTCAGATGGCCTAAGGCATGCATAAAAAAATCACTTTCATTCAACAGGATATCTAACCTCCTCATGTGTACTGATATATCAGTGCTTTCTTATGTGTGACATAAATATTTATCTACCGGATAACAGGATGCAAGTGCCATGGTTTGCAGCATTGCAGAGCTGACCTTCAGTCTGGAATTCACGTGTTTCTTGAGTAATTTATATTACAGGTTAACCTTACACTTTGTCTTTTCTATCTGTGCCCTGGGGGAAGGCAAGTAGTCCAATGTCAGTTCCAAGCAATCCAGATTTTGAGCCACATCTCTTTGGAAATTCTGTTCTGTTTTGTTCTGTTTATTGGGCCTGGAACTTTAAAGAAGAAAGAGACTTGATAGCATCATATCCATAGAGTAATTTCATTAATTTGTCATATGATATTCTGAGATCTGCTTGGCTGCTGATGGTGTCATGGCCCTTGTTTGGGACAGGTCCTTGACTTGGGAGTTGAATTCTGGCAACTTTAATTTTTTCTGTCATTATAAATTGGTAGATATTGTGTGTAGATCACAAATAACACAGGTGTGAGTATGCTCCCTTGTGGTAAGCCATTTTGTTGTCACACCATTTACTCCATTTCTTTCAAAGTTCATGGTGAAATAATTTGTTTTCTAATAAAGATTGTATCAGTCACACTCTGTGATGATCTCTCAATATGATAAGCATTTTGGCAGGGCATTCCATTAGCTCAGGTAAGAAAAGGAAGCAGAGATGCTACTTTTTTTCTCACCAATAACTGTGCTGAGAATACCCACCGAGCTCTGGAAGACCCAGGTTTAATCCCTCTTCTGCTTAAGGGGATTTGAACTTGTCTCTCCACTTCCCTGACTGCCCTAACCACTAGGGTAAAGAATATTCTAGGGCAGGGCATCCTCAGTTCCTCATATTGAAACCATTTCACTTTGCATAGGTTAATTAAATATTCATGGGAACAGGAAGATGGCAAAGCTATGCAAATGACAATGTATCTTCGTGGTATAGTCTTTCATTTGGGAGCAGAGGGCCTGGCTTCCATTATCCACATCAATGAATACTTAAATGAGAAATACAAGAAACATTCATAGTAGCAGGCACAGGAACTGAGGACTTCCCCTTCCAGGTGAATACTAACCACTGAACTAGAAATCATTCTCCCCATGACACAGGAAATAGTGAAATGTATTATACAAATAAAACTGCTCCAACAAGAGAACTTTAGACAGGTCTGTCTTGAAACCTTGCACTGTGAATATTCACCCATAACTTGAGACTTGGGTTCAAGTTCCTTGAGAAGAAGCCATGAGCTTTAATTACCAAGGTGTGTACAGTCCATCCCTGGTTAAAAAAAGGGCATTGCCACTATTTCTTGCTCTTGCTTGTCTGCTTAATTTCTTATGCCTTTTTTTAGGTGATCAAAGAGTGGTTGTGTTGATGAAGGGTGTATTTATTTTGCACAATGTTTGTTATGCACCATATTTGGATGTTGCCTTTTTTGGTTGAGTCAGAAGGATGGCTGGTTGCCTTCTGCACATGCCTCACTGTAGTGGCTTTCCCACCTCTGACAGATTGTGCTGCTGAAGGAAAATTTGTATTCTTGCTAATTTCGTTGTATGGGGACTCACCACTTGTCTCTTTGGTCAACGACATTCCCACCAATTTCCAACTAAATCTCCTCTTCATCAGTCCTAGTGAGACTGAGGTGAGCTTGGGAAACTCCACTAAGTAGATCTTGCAGATGAAGAAGGAAGAGGAACGTTTAGAATGGGTTTATTTGATTTCCACGTCAAGGTTTTAATGGAAGAGGGACTGCAGGGGTTCCATGAGGAACCAGAAGCTGCAACCATGTTGGACAGAGACAGTTTGGGCTGTCTCCAGGACAGACCTGCCACTAGACAAAGGTGACATTGGTAGGGATAACATATTTCAGCAAAAAATGCTGCTGCACAGGAGATGGGAAGAAAAAAAAAGGAGAAATATGAGACACAATCTTGCAGACACCAAGCTCAGTGAAGAATGAGGGGGAGGATGTGCTCCAGTCTCCTGCAGTGCATGGAGAAGACTGTGGTGAGGCAGCTGTTCCTTTGCAGCCCTTGGAGGTCCTCAGTGGAGCAGAAATCCAACTGCAGCTTGAGGAGGACCCAGTGTAGGTGGATATGTCTTGGAGGAAGCTGTGGAGAAGCCATGCTGGAGCAGACTCCTAGCGGGAACTGCAGGCCATAGAAGTCCATGCAGAGCAGATTTCCTGGATATGTGAAACCTTAGGGAACCATGCCATAAGAGTCTGTGAAAAACTGCCTTTCATAAGAAGGACCCACACTGGAGGAGTTCATAAAGGACAGAAGCTCATAGGAGAGACTCCACACTCGAGTAAGGCAAGAGCGTGAGGAGGAAGGAGCAGCAAGGATGAAGATCTGTGAACTGATCTCAACCACTATTTGATATCCACCTGGGCCACTGGAAGGGAGAAGGGGGGAAGATGTTTTTAGTTTTGTTTGTATTCCTCATTTTTCCTCTCTGATTAATTGGCAATAAGTTAAAATAATTTCCCTAAGTTGAGCCTATTTTGACCATGACTGTAAGTGATGTCCTTGTCCTTATCTTAACCATGAGCTTTTAATCCTATTTTCTCTTCCAGTCCTGTTGAGAAGGGAGAGTGATAGGGCAGCTTGGTGGGCACCTGGCAGCCAGCCAAGGTCAGCCTACTGCAAGGGTTTTGTCACATCTCACTTTAATTATTTACACCAGAGTTGGCCTCATCTGAGCTAATCATCTGGGCTCAGATGAGTCAGGTCAGTCAGCAGAGAGAAATAAGATTTCAACAGGCAGTTTCATCTCGGTAGACATAAATACAAAGCAGATGAAACTTATCTTTCAAGCCCTTGTTGCTCTGTGGACAGTCAAGGAAGCCTAGAGTGTCTAACCCAGATGTAGATATCTACATCAAAGCTGCCAAGAGTTCAGAAGGTGTATTTTATTGTATTTTACAAATTAAATTAAAATACTCCTGTATTTTACTGTTTGATCAAGTTTATTTGTAGTCTGTGGTTCTGATTGCCTTGGAGACTTGAGTACTGCGAACACCCAGTGGCAGAAGAGCTTTGTAAAGGGGAAATACTTTAGCTCTGGCCATAGGATTCAATTCCAAGCAGTGCTGAGCCCCAGTCTGACGCAAAGAGCACTGGTGGTACTGCCCCAGAAGCAGCACTGATGCTTCAGTCTGGTCATATCAGAAGCCTTCAGAAAAACTCAAGTGCAGAATGACACTGATAGAACCACACTCCAGGGTGAACCTGTTCACACCCATCTGAGGTCTCTCTTCCTCTCCTCCTTTGTTACTGCAGAGGTACCAGAAGCTTTAGGACACCTGGACCTCACTGACAACTGGATCTCAAAGGTACCCAGGACATGAATCTATTTCAAAAATCAGCAGTTATTTTCCCTCATCTCTGTGTGTCTTTTGGGATAAGTGGTTAAAGAAACATATCAGTGTTCAAGAAGATACAAGGTAAAAGGAAACAAGTGTCATGTCCATTCTTTGCATCTTTAATTAATCTTCTTCTTTGTTTTAATTAATATCAGATTTATTTAATGAAACTAAAATATGCTCACATCTGGCTTTAATCCCTATATTTTCCTCAGTCAGTAGACCACACTTCTGCATTTTCATAAAAAGGTGAGAATGAGCCCAAGCACACCGATAATGCTGTTTCATCTGGCTTCCCAAAGGCACGATGCATCATTTCAGATGTTGCAAAGCTGAGTCACTGACACTGATGTGACTAATCTTAACAATGTGCTTTGATTCCATAATATGTCGCTGTAAAGTTTGACATGCTTGAAACATTCATCTCAGCATTCCAGGGGAACTTTCTGTTCCCACAGTGAATCTATTCACTGGGAAGACAAATTGTCTATGGGAAAAAAAAAATAAAAATCCCAGCCCAGCCCTTGAAACACACTAGCTAATTTTCCTTTAAATTTGTCTATGGACCAAATTTTGCCCTCATCAGTGGGATGCAACTTTCATTGAATATACTATTCATGTATCCAAAGGCAAAATTTGTTCCTATCTATCAATCTACCTACTATTTTATCTACTATCTGTCTGCTTAACTCTATTAATTAGTTAATGTTTGTAAAACACTCAAAAGATGTAAAGCCCTATAGAAATGCTAAGTATTATAATTATTGTTATCTGACTGCTGTATCTCTTTACCTATCTAGCTATCTACCTTCTCTATCTATTATAATAACAATAATACTTAACACTTATATAGTGTTCTTAATCTTCAAAGTACTTTACAAACATTAACTAATTAATCTAATCTAGTCATCTTGCAAACAACTCTTTTAACAAACCAGTGGTTGTTTCTGTAAAATAAAATTCTTTGCAAAAAGAAGAATTGTACTTTGGGGGGGTTATTTTGTTCAGGTTTGGCTATGATAAGGTAATAAATATGTATAAAAGCAAAGCAGCAAGAGGATGGATGAGCAAAGCTCCATCACTACGTAAATTGGAGCTTATAACACGTTGCAGTTACAGACCATGAAGATGTCTCTGGTCAGCTTATTCCTGAATTCTCTGCTGTCTTAGTTTTAATATAGAGGCCTCCTGCTACAAAAATGTGATTTCTTTTCATTGTTTTTTATAAAAAACCATTAAGTATTTCTACAGATTTCCTTTTTCTGGATTATTCTCTTACCAGAAGCAAGGCCAAGACTGTCAAATGGAACAACTCAAGCTGAGCTCTTTAGCCCCACATCTGCAAAGACACTTAGGCAACTTCTTTTGTCCTTACAGAAACTGTGGTGATGGTGACAGAGAAATCTCAAGTTGTACGTAAGGGCAATAGGGCAAGGAGACCAAAATCATTGAGAGGAAGGGATCAGCTTACTTTTAAAACAAATGCACCCTGGATAGCTCCACAGATCTTCATCTAGACTCACACTGGCACTGAGAAAAGACATTTTCATAGACAGCGTTCTGGAAACGCAAGGTAGAGAACAAGAAATATGTGAAGGGTTTTTTGGGTTACCTTTGTGCTTCTAAACAAATGAAGGTCACACACACAGATCAAACACTGCTGGACAATGGTCACCCAGCTGCCTGACTTGGTTTTAGACTGTAATTTTCAAGAAAAATCTTCTACAGAGAGGGGTAAGAGAGCTGTCCTATGCTATTTGTATTGGAACTAAGAACCAGCCCTGGATCTCTTACACCTGAGATGGGAGGTGCAGACATAATGAAAGCTTATCCAAACTTTATGTGGCTTACAACACCGCCAGCACAAGAGAGAAGAAAATGAAACAAAATCAAATAGAAAAAAGATTCTTTTTTTCACTTCATTAAAGGGTAGAATTTATCTTATATTTTGTTTCCTTTTGTGTTTTCTTCTTCTCTTTCTTCTCAGTCTCCTTTTTTTTTTCTGGTAGTTTTCAATCAATCCTACTTATTTATTTACACAGACAAAATGTGCAGGGACATGAAAATCAGTTAGGCTTCTCCACTGAGCTCTCCCAAGGCAGCCAGACAAGCAGCAAATTTGTGACCACTATGGCAGAGATAATTTTGTCTCTATTAATTGTAAAAAGAAAAGCGAAAAAAAAAAGACTAATTTTTTGATAATTTCCCAACATCTCTTCCTCCAGCAGCTAGATTAATATAAATCATACCTCTTCCAACTAAAGAAATCAGCAAACTTTTATATTGCATTCTAAGGCTTTCTTGCAGCTATGGATGCATTTTTCCAGGTACAAGCTCAAAGTACCACTTCACCACTGCAAGAAATTTCAGAAGTATAGTTGCTTTTCATGGAACAGCCTGGATAGAGCTGTCATCCTGCAATGGGTATGTTTTTAAATGAAAAATGAAACGAAACAAAACAAAAAATTGTCACTCAAGGCAGTGACACAGGGCTGAATTCAGGTCGTACATCATTCATCCTGTTGTCCAGAATAGAATGGCATATTGAGTTGGAGCAATTACAGCAAATCAGGCTTCCAATACAATCAATGCAATAAGCAGCTGTGCTGTTTGTGTTACAAATTCACAGAAGATGATCTGAATGTGGTTCCTGTCAGTCAGGCATGACAGCCAGCTAGGCTGAAATCCAGGTGATAGGGGCTCAGCCATACTCTCCCCGAGTCACCTTGTACACAAGACCTAATCTAACCCCGACCTTCACATCTTATTTTTTCTCTAGAAGTGCACTTCATAAATACAGGGCTTTGACAATTTTAAATGTTACACCCAGCAGGGCTTGATAATGAAAGTGTTGAGTTGAAGCTATGGTTGCAAATGAGAAACATGTACTCTGTTAACATCTACTAATAACGGGTGCATGGAGGTGCAAGGTATAGAGAAACCTTCAATTAAAAGTTGAGGTTGGGCAAAAGAAAAGGATCAGGAATATGGGAGACTTTGGCTAGAAAGGGTAAAAATATCACCAAGTGTTTGCAAAATATTAGATTACTGGAGCACACTTGGAGAAGTGACATATCTCAAAGGTGGACAGGTGAAATTGATGCAGAAGGGACTGGGATCCTCTTTAGAGCAGCAGTAATGGAATTATAAATTAACTGATTTTGGATAAGTGGGATAGCTCCCTGTTCTCACCTTGACCCCTATATTCACTTCAGGGTGTTTTTAACAAAGTGTCTTAAATACAACTGCAGTTCCTGCTCCTCCTACCTCCTCCTCCTCTCTCCTCCCTAGAAAGGTTCCTGAAATGCTTCTTAGAGAAGGGAAAAAAGCCCCCCTTCATCTGAGCACACAAACCCCCTGTGCAGAAACCAAACCTCCAGGTTAGAATTCAAAGCACTTTGCAGAGTGACTGTTGCTTACACGCTCCCCTCAGTGACGTAGGGGAAGACAAGAACATGTTTTTAATTGCAAAGTCTAATGGTTCTGCATGGGTCCTGTCATGCTTGTGAGAACTTGTTCTTCCCCAGCCCTCCCCCTCTTCCCCGATGAGACAGCCTTGCCAAAACCCGGCTTGAGAGTGGTCACAGGGAAAACATGAAGCCTTGCAGGGATTTGGGGAGTAGACACCAATCTGTCAGAGGTGTCACCAGAACTGGATACATCTGCTGATCTGTTACCACTTGCTAATTACGGATTCAGCAGCTAATTGTCATAAATCTTGGTAGAAGTGGAATGAGGCAGAGGTTTTGAAGCGGCGTGGCCTGGATTGGTTTGCATGGGCAGGAATGATCGCCCCCGTGCCAGAGCTCTGCTGCTCTGTGATACCTCGGTGAATACCTGCATTGTTGCCAGTGCCAATTTGCTCCCAAAAGCATTTCTGACATTCCTTTGCAAGAATGGTGAGTGTCCAGGACTGTAATACACTGACTTGTTGAAGGATTTTGTTTAATAAACCTGGAGATACTGGCAGTCACAGCCAAACAGATGTTTTACAGGATGAAATCTTGCACCCTTCATCAGGCTGTACTTCTGGTCCACCCTTCAGAAAGAAAAGCACAACTGTGCCAAGCAGGACTGAGGTCTCATGCCTTGACTGTCTAAACCCACAAATTGGGCACTGCCTCAGTGAGGGTTAACACTCTTTTGCATGTGATTCAGCAAGTCAGAGTTTGAACTTGGAAAGACAGGGATTTTGCAAGTTTGATTCAGCATTAGGTATCCTTTCCAATATTTCAGCCTGTCTAGTCACCCATCATCTTACTCCACCTGATTTGAATGCTTCTCTGAGTCTTGAAAGCTGTAGTTCAGGGTGGAAAGGGTAAAACCGAGCCTTCAACATCTCAAAGGCATTGAATTTACTTAAATGCTGAGCAACTTCTCAGGAAATCAAGTCCCTTCAGGCTATGTGCAGTTGAATATCCAAAAATAACTACTCGAAACTTTCTGTGGATCTAAGGATCACAGGCTCTGTATGCATGTGAACCAGTCTTCAGATAAAAGATCAGAACTAAATTTATGTTATTGTTTGGCTTTTCCTTTGGAGAGAGTAAAGGTTGCATGCAGAAGAAATATCTCTTTTAACAAGTAACTCTTGGTTTTCAGAAATTTAGTTCTGCTTTTTATTTCCTAGTCCTTTTCCTGTTTTCAACCAGTTTTTGTAATGTTCTCATCAAGTCCAAGTTTTTTATCTAGACCAAGATTACCAACTGCTTTTGGAAATAAAAACTAATATCTGTCACATATTCCACTGAAATCTGCCAAATTTTCCAGGTAGAAAGACACAACAATCTATTTTAAGACTGGTTTTCACTAAAGCTGGCTGAAAACTCCACAGTGGAATGTTTGTTTATTTTCCCAGATGAAAAAGCTGATTCATAGTAATTCAAACATTTTGCTGAGATGGTTCAGTTTTGATTCAGGTGTGACAAACTTCAAGCAGGGCACAACTAACTTCTAATGAGTAGATTCCTGCCAGGAATTAGACTTGCAAGGTGCTGTGGCCAGTTGGGAACTATCTCCTCTGGAGCCTGTCAGCACATCAGGATAGTGGCCACCAGGGAATGAGGAACCTGAAAATGTTTAAATGATTCATGTTTAAAAGTTGTGATGTTTTCTGCTTGACAGAAAAGGAGACAGATAGAGGCCAGAACAGCATTACTCAATTCTTCCCTGAGCTTCCATGTCTGTCCATCTAACTGTCTAAAAATCAGGATCAATTGCTTTGTCAGGATAAAGTAAAAATAGGGGGTTTATTCTGAATGAGAAAGCAATTTTATACTAAAATATTGAAACCTGATCTACAGAGAATGATTTTCCTATATAAAATACTTGGCCTCTTAACAATGCATGGCCATTAAGATGCATTAATTGATTAATTAGGAAAAGGGTTAATCCTTCTCTGGGAAATGTAAAATTACTTCTTGGGTATGAGGGGGAAAAATTGCTCTGTATATTATTAAGCACACAGATTAAGGTCTTTCTGACTGAGTTCTGCAACCCACACTTTTTATTTCTGAAGGCAAAAGCTTTTGTGTACTGAAAGAAACCATTTATCTTGCAGAAAGCAGAGATGCACATCTGCAGACACCAAAAATCAAGCAACAAAAATTTGCTTCCCACAAATCCAAACTTGCAAAAAAAAGTAATTGAAAAAAAAATTGGTTGCAAAACACCTGTTTTGAAATTTGTGCCACCGTGATTTTTCGGAAAAACCTTGAAAAGAATGTGAAATACTTTCTTTGCTTTAGAGTGAGATAATTTTTAGTTCTAATTTCACCTAAAACCTCATAGGAAATATTTTTGGGTTGACATAATGCGAGTCAACTATCCTCAGCCATAATTCCCCTTGTTTTTTGGTAGTGCATGCAGTCTATGCCAGCCCTGGAATATCAGGATTGATGTAAAATGTCGATGAACTGGAACACCAGTAATTTTCCACAATGGAAGGACTCTTGTGTAAAAGACTTATAAGTAATCTCAGAATCTGGACTAAAGTACCAGAAAATTTAGTTTTATTGATGCATTAATGCTCCATTTAGTGGTGAACTCCTGCCCGGGGGAGGAAAACACCAGGAAACACAGAGAACTTAAATCTCTTGCTTTGCTCTCCCTGCTGCTCTGGGGATGCCAAGTAAAGAGCACCAAACCATTCCCTGCTGCAGGTGATTTCCTTCCAGCATGGTCACATCCCTTCTCCTCAGCGTGTGTGTGTCTGGTGTGGCAGCACGTGCAGGTGGCTGCACGCTCCTGTAAA
The DNA here is from genome assembly GCA_910950805.1 of Acrocephalus scirpaceus scirpaceus. Classification (NCBI taxonomy): domain Eukaryota; kingdom Metazoa; phylum Chordata; class Aves; order Passeriformes; family Sylviidae; genus Acrocephalus; species Acrocephalus scirpaceus. The sequence continues at coordinate 4,614,653 of OU383777.1, forward strand.
TCACACCGCCCACTCACTGACACCTTCCCGTCCCTCTGGAGCTGGCTGGCTCCCAGCTGTGCTCCAACAAACACACACGTGTCCCAAAAACCAGAGCTGGGCCCTGTAGCTTCCATGCCTGGCAATCTTTTTCCTTTTTTCTACCCTGATCCACACCCAGCCTCTGTGGGTGATGACAAATGCAGCAGCCAGGGTGAGACCAGTGGTTCAGTTAACGATGATTTAACACTTTGCAGGCTGCTGTCCCAGGTGATTATACATTCTTTGCATTTGTTTGGCTGGAAATATGGAAAATTAATTAGTAGCAGAAGGGTATAACTTTGCCAACCATTAACTGAATTATAAGTAAGTGTTTTCTTTGTCTGGCAATATCTTACCTTGTCCTTGTGCCAAAAATATCTCATAACTTGGTATTATATTCTCTGCAGACAACCTTTTCAATGACTTTATTAGTGAAATACTGTAATACCAGTAGGAGAGGATTTTTTTTTTCCTTCTTTTATTTTTTTGGTGTTGATGAAAGGGGACATAGCTACATTTCTGAAGGTCAAGTGTTTGGAACCAAAAACTGCTTTCTTATTCCATTTTTCTTTTTAATTGTCAATGAAAAATTAGAAAAAATATCACAGCTGATGATGAAAAAAACCAGGAAAACAAGAAAAAGAGAATATTTTCTTAGTCTAAATACTGTTGTTTACCTATTTTCTGATGGAAAGTAAAATACTGTGGATATCTGGGAAGGAAAAGAGAACCAAATCTGTCATCTGCCTCCAAACTCTATTTTAGAGTAAGCAGTGTTGCAGCTGAGGTGTCTGCTATCTGCATATTTACTCTAGAACAAAGGTTGATGTAGCCTGATATGTGTTGCAATATTAAAAAAAAATTGAAAGACAAAAGAACAAAAACCTCATGCTTTGCTCTAGACATGTTTTTAGAATGCTGTAATAAAGCACACAGCTCCTAATTTGCCTGATATCCATTAATCAACAGAGCTGTGATCACATTATCTTTCCTAATGCTTGGTCAAAGCTTCTCCTATCACTTCTGGGGGTCTATAAACCCAATCTGCTTTAGATGGCAAGTGAGAGCTGAGGATATCTTCTCTTGACTCTCCTTTTTCTCTGGAGCAGGTATTTTCTGGCTGCTGGATGTTAAGCTGCTCATGCTTCTGGCCACAGATGTAAAATACAACTCATGGGAGCCAGAGGTGGATTTTCAGCATGACAAATGTGGGCCAGGCAGAGCATGAGGTGCCTAACAGACGCATTGCCCACTGTTTCACAGAACCAGGGAATGGTCTGAGAGGATGTCTGGGATGTTTTTTGCTCCCCTTGTGTGCAGAGGCACACGCCGTTCCATCAGGCTCTCTTCTGCAAATCGCCCACGGGTACCTGCCTGCTTTCAGAATTAATCAGTCTTGACTTGGAAGCACTTTCATCTGCATAAACTTTCTTTCCCCCACCCCCTTTCCCTTTCTCGTGCTGAGACAAAGTACCATGGGTGCTGCAAGTACAGTGGAGGTGCTGTCTAGACACCCAGAGCATCTCTGTGAACATGAGACTTGCCGTGCGCAAAAGCCGTTGGCACACGAAGCTTTTGGCAGGCTCATCTCCCACTCCCTTGGCCAAGGCTCCAGCCACAAAAGCCATGTCTAGTCAGTTGAATGTGCTTTCAAATGTCAACATTTGGGCTGATTAGTAAATACAAGAAAAGATCCTGACTGTGGCAAAACCCGGATGCGTCTAAGGGAGAATTTGCAATGGGTTTTACCCAGTTGGTCTGTGCAGAGTTTGCTGAGTTTTCTTGCATTGCAACACCAAGTGATCCAAATTGCTCATTGCTAGTGGATCTTTGTGGTGTCTATTCAGAGACCATGGAAGAGCTGTTTGGAGGGGATTTCTGGAGGTCAGCAGTCCAACCTCCATTCTGGAGATGACACCTTTCCAACACCAAAGTAGGCCAACCATGGATTTATCTAGGTGAGTCTTGAAAACCCCCAAGGATGGAGACTTCACAGCCTTTCTGGGCTGTAACCTGCTGGTCACACTCCCAATGTAACCCAGCAAAAAGTTCGTTATATTCATTGTTGTCTCACATTCAGTTTGGTGTCCTCTTTGAAGCTGGGCTGTTATTTAGCCTGTCCCCTGCCTCTACTGGTTCATGGGGTTATTCCAACCCAGGTCCAGAAATTATACTATATTTTCTGTACTTCATGAAGTCTCTGCTGCCCTGGTCTTCAAGTCATTAGAAACCTGCCTGGCTTGAAAATCTACTGTTCAGATTATCAGCTACTTGTAGTATGTTTGTTACCAGCTGCTAAATGGACATTGAGCTGCATCTGACAACCATTCGTACTCAGTTTCAGGCCAGTTTTCCACTTGTTTGTTAGTTTATTCCTTCTCCAGTTTCCTAATGATAATGCTTTGGGTGATAAAATCCTTATATATTAAAGATATATATAGTATCTGTTGCTCTTCCATTGCTCTTACAGTCAGTCAGTTAATTACAGAAGGCAATCAGGTTGGTTGGCAATGATTTGCCCCAGACCAATCCTTGTTGGCTGTTTACGATCGCTTCTTGTCTTTCAGTAGATTGGGAGTGGACACCAAGTGGATGTGCTCCCAGACCCTTCCAGGGACTGAGCTGAGACTGATCAGTTTATAGTTCCCTGGTCTTCCTTTTGTTCTCATTCTCATGGAATGTTTTTTAAGCCTTTAAGTGGTTTTAGGTCCAGCAGAGCTTTGGCCCTCCCGACATGATCAAGACTGAAGCATTAACTCTATCCTGATACAAGAAAGGACAAAGGAAGACATGGGATCTCTTGAGACCTTTGCCTGTGGATGGTGTGCATGCTCTTGCAGCTCATCCTGAAGTCACAGGAAGACCCACCAGGCCTTACAACTTTTCACAGAAGTTTTTTGAGAGGTTTGTTTTATGGTTGACGTGTGAAGCCATACAGTTCCTTCCCCTCTCTCTGTTCTGTGTGTTGGAAAGCCACCTCCCCTCGGTATGGTACTCACAGAAAATGTGTCTGGTTGAGGGGGAAGTGGGCTTGCAAACCCTCTTTTGTGCAAGGCACAAAGGAAAAGGGGTGGCTTGTAGTCTGCAGCAAAACGAGAGGAGGCTCTCTGCTCTCTTCAAAGGGCTTCCTCTTCCCCTTCTCTCTCTGTTGTGAATTCTTTAAAAAGACCACCCTTCCCTTCTGCAGAGTGAAAACATCAAAGGGAATGGTGTGGTGGGGTATTTCCTTGTGAACACTGACTTACCTTACAAAGGTGAGGAGTTCACAGGAGGTTCTCTCTTGTGAAGCGTGTTCTGGCTGCCTGGCTTTGAATGCTGAGCTCACTGGGAAAATGTTCTTACATCTTCAGGCAAGCAGCTTTGCTGCAAAGCCAAATCTCTTCCTCTCCCTCCCACTTTCTACTTACCTAGTAATAATTTATTTTATTTTATTTTATTTTATTTTATTTTATTTTATTTTATTTTATTTTATTTTATTTTATTTTATTTTATTTTATTTTATTTTATTTTATTTTACTTTATTTTATTTTATTTTATTTTACTTTATTTTATTTTATTTTATTTTACTTTAATTTATTTTATTTTACTTTAATTTATTTTATTTTACTTTATTTTATTAATTTTGAATTTTTATTTTATTTTATTATTTTTATATTTTTTATTTTATTTCTATTCAATTTAAATTTTTAACTTTATAATTGTATACTAATTTATTTCATCTTTCATTTAATTTAACTTCATATTTGTTTTGTTTTGGACAACACTAAAACTTTCTAGGTCTTAGGGGATTTTGTGAGTTATTTTTGTATGGAGGCAGTCACAAAAACTGAAGCGCAACAGAAAACTAGGATTTCCCACAAAAATTTGATTTTAAAAGATTCAGTCTTCTATTTATTGAGTTACATTTACATGTGAGGATGTGAATCTATCCCATCCCAGGATATGGGGAATGGATAAGTTTGCTCATGCTTGTTTCATCACAAGATTTTGATTGTTTTATTGGCTAATAAGCTTAGCAAGAACAGTCAGAAATGAGCTAGCTGTAGCAAATCCTACAGTGAGCTGGACTTTAAATTTAGTGTCATTAGAACAGCTCCAAATGCCTCAGTTTCCTCTGGTTTAGGGCAAACGTGATGGCAATTAAAACTGTAAGAACTTTTTTTCCCTTTTTGTTTTTTATCCTTAACTGTAGAGCTGTCATCCAAATATCAGGGGCTAAAACCTGTCTGTAGTCAAGGATAAGGCAGGAAGACCCTCCTCAGCCCATCACTCCACATCTTTTAATGCTTGCTCTATGGTATAAGAATTTATATATAATTAAAAATTATATAAAATACATATTGTGTGTATATATATATGTAAAGTGTAAAGACAGACAATGAACAAAGATTCATTTTATCCCTGAGGATGAGACTCTATGGTTTGCCTTGGAGCAAATATATTAGTTCTTACATGCCATGGGGTTTTGGAGGTTCCATGTCGTCAGGAAGCTGCTGCCCTAGCTCTGCATCATGTTGGAAGGCAAACTCAGGCTGATTTTCACAGTGGTAAAGTTTTGAAGAAGGGGAAAAGAGACTGGAAACTGCTGGGCATTGCTAATCAGCTATGAGATTTACCAAAACCACACAGGGTTTCAGCTAAAGCATGTTATCCTGGAGCAGCCAAGTGGGGATGTCAGCTTCAATACCACATGTCCCTGAGTCTCAGTACCAAAGTGACATTTGGAATTTGGGTACCTACACCCAAAAAAAAAAAAAGAAAAAAAGAGCATTTCTCCTTTACAAACCACCACTACTCCTACATATCACAATATCTATCTTATTCACAATCCAGTGTTAGGTCAGTGGTCGGACTCAAAGATCTGAGAGGACTTCTCCAACCTTAATTATTCTACTATTCTATGAATATAAACATGAGTTTCATCCAGGATGCCTCAGAGTCCAGAGGTTTGTTTCACATTAAATCCCACCTGTGACTCACAGTTTCACATATAAATGTGTGGATGACACTGAAAGCGAGTTGTGCAATAGCAGGGGGAGAAAGCTAAGAACAAATCCTCTCTGTTCAGGTGGCAGTCATGAGCCTTGCCAGTCCATCAGGGTAAATAGCAGAGGAAATCTTGAATCAGGACCTAAATGCAAAGGATCTGATCTTAACCCACGTTGTGCACGTTGGCTAGAGCATGTGAGCATTGCTGAAGTCAGAGGTGCTGAATGGAGAAACAGTTTCTGCTCTTGTCAGCACTTTGGTCTGTGTGTGGTTTCCCCATTGCCATTAGCTCCAGGCATTTTGGAAACTGTATTCCTCCTGCGAGGCAGAGTGGGAAGGGCTGACAAGGTGGGTTAAAATATTGAGTAATGGGGATAATTAATCAAGGGTCTTCTGCAGAATTTTTATTTGGTTGGTTTTTTTTTTTTTGGTCTCACAGCAATGACCAGACCCCAGCGGGCCCCCAGCAGCAACATGGGTGCTCACAGGTTTTCAGGTTAGAGTACTTGACCTCAAGACTGCTGTCTCTTCAGGTTGGATTGCTTCAATTTGAGAAAGTTATTAATTGGGAAGCAATATGAAGGTAGCCTTGTGCTGAGGTTGTTGCCAATAAGGGGTGAGAGGTGATCCCTGGCTGAACAGAGGTGTAGAGTAAGAGGATGAGTAGCAGGAGGTGAGAAGTAAAGGTTACACAGCCTTTTAGTCCTCAATGTCCCTGAGCCTCTACCTGGCACAAACTCAAGGCTCCCTAGGAAAAAGGACAAAATACATTTTTGTGGCTGTCCAACAAGCCACCCTAAAGCCATCCAGCTCATCCTGAGCCAGTCCTCAGCAGTGACTTCATCCTGTACCCACTGCAAGATGCTGAGCCCTCTTTGTACATTTGAAGGGCTGCAGACTGTTTTCTTGGCATGCAGGGACTACATGCAAGCACACAGCAGCTGCTCACTTTTAATTTTAAAGGGGAATCACAGAATCACAGAATGATTTGGTTTAGAAGGGACTGTAAAAATCATCCAGCTCCATTCTACCGGACACTTTCCTCTAGAGAAGAGAGAAATCATCAAAATGGCAAGGAAAAATAAAACACTTTGAGGAGCAGAATACAGCCTTCCTCTTCCCCTGGTGTTGTTTAGTAACTTGAGGTGACATTTTGGGCTGCTGTTCAGGAAATTCAACTAACCCTGGTAGGAAAAACGGTGAAGCGTAGCTGCAAGATAAATAAATTATTCAAGGACCAACCACTCCTTTAGGCACTTTAGCCCTTGGGCCTGAAAACACTTGAACAAGTCTCATGTCACTTGCATATGATATTACTGCTTTTCCCAAAACACTTTTCCTTCCCCAGAGAAAACAATTTTAATTAATTCTCAAAAAAACATTTCTGCCAAGTCTAACTGGTCGGGTGTATACATCAAATTCCTGCAGCACTCGGCCTGTGTCCTATAAAACTTGTCATGACTGATTTTTACTCTTTTTGCACTGGTTGTAAAGAGATGGATTCAAAGGCATTCCTTCTCATGCAGGTCCAGATTGAAGCACATGTTTAACAAAAGGACTGTAGTGATGTATTTTGCTGAATTGGGACCTTCTATAGGACAGATGAATCGAGCCCTTTTTTGTCATTCTGTTTTCGAGTAAACATTTCTGCAATGTAACATTAATTATGGATTCTCCACCTTGATTCAGTATCGTGTTTAGGCTGCTATTCCCTGTTAAATCATCTTCCTTGACATGTGAAATTCAGGCTGCCTTTGTTAGATTAAAGTCTTTTTATCTGACCTGCCTTTAAGCTTCATCTACTTAGTCATATCACTGGGTAGGTAACAGAAAATTGCCAATATGTCACCCAGTGGGTAAATCAATTCATGAAAGGAGGCCTAGTGCTTTTAGATTGACTGCAGAATGGCTCTTTTCTTTTTTTTCCAAGCATATCTTCCTCAGCACACCTGGGTATTCCTCCTGAGGGCTCAGGAAAAAAGTTTGAATTGCCTTGTTCTTTATTAGCTACATCCCGTCTCCTTTATATTACAGGTGAACGTGATTTGCTCCACTGTGCAGCATATTCCTGAGAGAGGGACTGAAAGGAAAAGGGCAAATTATCCTCCCAGTGATGTGGAAAGCAGGAAAAGGGCTGGCAAGAAAATTATCACCAGTAAAAATCTAAGAGGTTCTCTGCATATGTTTGAGAGGTGACACCCTCCCGGGTGGGGTGAGCTTGAGGCAAAGGTGAACTCTTGTCAGAGAAATAAGACCAAAAGTCTCTTAAGTGACAAGATTTCTTGGGTGCTGATTCCAGCAGATTTTAGAAAAAAAAAAAAGCTCTTATTTTCATAAAAACCCCCTAAACCATCTATTCAGGAAATGAATTGGTTAGTGAAGTGCTGGAAAAAAGAGGAGCATTTTTTATCTGTCCATTGCAAAGTGTACCAAAATCTTCTAAGGGCTCCATGGGAAGAGACTCGAGAGAGCAGGGTGGAGTTGGATGTTTTCATTGGACACCAACAGGTTTTGCATGAGAATATTTGGGGAAACTGAGGCAAGAATTAGTGCATCTAATGTCTTGCTCTTTCAAACTAGGTACTTTATTTATGCCTTATGAAATAGAGTGATTGCTTGACTCACAGAGTTTGGGTTGAAAGAGTTTGGGTTAAAGATCGTCTGATTCCAGCCCTGCTGCCATGGGCAGGGACACCTTCCACTACACCAGGTTCCTCAAAGACCTGTCCAGCCTGGCCTTGAACACTCCCAGGGATGAAGCATCCACAACTTCCTTGGGCAACCCATGCCAGGACCTCACCACCCTCACAGTGAAGAATTTCTTCCTAATATCTGATCGAAACCTGACCTCTGTCAGTTTAAGGAAACTGAGACTGTTCGAGATTCCTTCCTGTGCCTGGTGTTAATTGCTGATTTCACCTCCACTGAACAAGGAGCTGTCAAATGTTGGTGTTCTTGACTTCATCTTCTCAGGATGACACTAAATCATGGGACACCTGAAGAGTTTTGGTTCACACTGCCAGGGCTGCAAACTGCAAATTCATTATACTGAGAGCAAGAGGCATCAATCCAAGGATGTCCAAAGTGCAAGAGGCACAACAAATCCTCCTGGAGAGTTTTACAACAGAGAACGAGCTTTACCAGAACCACACACGTGTATTTTAGTGTGATGTGATGGGTAGAAGGAAGAAGAAGAGATAAGAGTCCTGATCTCTCTGGTCCCTCCAATCTGCCACAATTCTGTGGAGCAAAACACTGGGAGGTTCAGTTTTCCCAGGCTACATCTGGACTCTGGAAACAGAAATCCTGAGCCAGTGGAGATATTTCTGCCAAAAAATGTTTGGCAGTAGCAAACTGAATTCTCAATTTCAACATACTTTAATTTTTTGCACAATTTAAAAATAATGCTTCTCTATGTACTTGGATTTAATTTTTAATTTTTTTAAGGAAAAAGAGGTCTTCCCCTACCTTAGAATTTTAAAAATTTGCCAGAAAACAGACAAAACACCTTTTTGGCTAACAACTCAAAAATTTTTGAATAATTATCTCTGATTCAAGTCTAATGCTTCTTCCAAATGCTTTGAAAATGTCAAGCAAAATGTATTCCTTATTCTGTGATCTATATGTCTGTCACAGACAAGAAATATAAAATTTTTGAAATTCTTCTTCGAAAGATTTTTGGGCGAACGATCCTTCTTGTTCTCTCCCTTAAAGGGGAAATCAGGAATAGCTCATTAAAATCTATGTGGTGTTTTTTTTTTTTTTTTTTCTCAATGTAAGTGAAAGGAAAATCAAACTGCATGTATCTGATCTACATTAACTTTTAAAGTCTGCTATTAAACAAGTTGTGAAAGACTATGGGAAATCTGAACCCCTGCTGATTTTTGCTAATTCTATAAAGAGTCTATTTAATTTCCTGAGGAAAACAAGGCAAACTTTCCCTTGAGGGCATATACATTTTTGAATGGGCTACAAGTGATTCCCTAAGGGCTCAGTTATCACTGATCACAGTTTGGTCTGTTGGATATTGCTAAGGGAAATTTAGTGTGATTGTCTGTGATCACTGGCATGTGCTCATACCCATTAGGAGACCTATTCAGCCCAATGACATTTGGTTCCTAGGAGAATAGGGTAGCTGCTCTCAAAACATTTTGAGTTTGCAGTATTTTGTTTTGGTTCCCTTCCCTTCCCTTCCCTTCCCTTCCCTTCCCTTCCCTTCCCTTCCCTTCCCTTCCCTTCCCTTCCCTTCCCTTCCCCCCTCCCTCCCTGTGGGTTTTTTCAGGCAGAGAAGCAGATGTTCAAGACCAGAAAAGAGCTTGTACTGGGAGCTGCCACACTGTTTTCTACGAAAATGCAACACAACAAAACCACTCCTCTTCCAGTTTGGCTAATTTTCTCTATTACTCTTTTCTAGGCAGTTTGCAGGGGTGACATTGGAAAGGAATAATATCATCTCCATCTGCATCTACTGTGCAGAGACGTGTGCTTTAGAGACTTTCCTCTGAACCATGGGTGCTTTCAGCGGGTCACTGGTCTGGCCCCAAAACCACCAGTGGTTTCAGGACTGGTGTGGTGCAGTATTGCCCTTATCACTACAACTTGCCTTTGTAGGTCATTCCCCAAAATTTCTGTCTCTCTGCTGGAGATTTGCAGTCTCAAGGACTAGTCTCACTGACATCAGAGATTAGAGCCAATGTGAACATGCAAACTAGTAGTGGCACTTGGGTAGCTGGTGACAGGAGATAGAGAACAAGTTATAGATGTGTGAGAGGTGAAATGCAAATATTTCGCTCTTAGAGCATTCGGTCCATTGGATGTAAGTAGGAAGCAAGGGCTGGTGTTCTACAGTTTCCTGAATGACAGGCTACATATTCACAGAGGTGTCTGCTGGGTATAAAATAGAAAATTTTCCTTCTTATCTGCAGAATTTGGATCTAGGTCTCACTGCAACATCCTTTTCTCTGGGTGTTTAATGAAGCACAGCTCTCATAGCTGCTCTTTTGTCAAGATGTGTTGATCTACAGGATAGGACTGGGACAAATACGCTCTAATAAACTTGGCATAAAGTTCCAAGACTTACAAAGGAGCAGAAAAAAAAAATTAAAAAAAAAAAAAAAAGAAAACCCAACAGTTTAACTTTTGGTAAAAACACCAAAACCATCAAACAATCTTTATTCATTCTTTGTGTAACCTTCTTAGTGTCAGATTCAACGAGACCCATATTTTTTTTTTCCACTCCTACTTCACCAGTTTTAATGATTTACGCCTTTTTTTTTTTTTTTTTTTTCAATAAAAGAGAGAGCAAGCTGTGGAAGCCAAAACCAATGTGGCTAATCCTTGCTTGTGTGTCTGCCTCTTGCAGACCTGCCAGATCCCAGTGCTTTGCCTAAAGACTTTCTCCGTTAGGACAGACTGCAAAGTAACTTGTTTTCTTCTTGCATGTGCGTCAGTGAGAAGTTTAGGGCTGGTCTCCAGAACGGGTGGGGAAATAATCCAGGTGTGAAAATGCATGCATGTAGATGCTTGCAATTAAACCTTAACCACAGTTGCAGACAGCATTTTTTTTTCCCTTCCAGCTGTAGCTTTGCCATTACCTGGTTTCAATCCTGCATTTGAGCACTGCTGAATTTCCAGCATTTATTTAGGTGCTGCTTTGCTGGACATTTGGTCCAGTAAGCAAAGAAACACAACTGGACCTTTGCATTGGTCTCTGCTCCTTGCAGAGGCCATGGCAGCCTGACACCATCCACCCATCCCCTGGAATTTGGCATGATTTGGCTTTGTTCCTGAAAATATTTAGACCAGATTTGAGGCTGAGGTTTTTCATCTACATATACGCCTTTCCTCACAATCCTCATCTTTTTTCTTTAATCCTGTGCTTGACAAAGTTTGGGTGATACAGCTGAAATGAAAGAATAAGCTGGGGGAAAAAAAAATCAACAAAACATCTTTAATCATTAAATGGTTTGGTGGATTAAGGAGGAATCAGCTGTTACCTGAATGAAAGACTTGCTAAAGACTTGCAGCTGTAGTAAAGTCCAACTCCAGAGTTTTAGGTCCTTAGTAACGGCCGAAACTACCGATACAAGGGAAAAAATGCAAATGAAGAACTGCTCCTCTACAGCTGTTTAGTCTACTCTACCATTCTGGGAAAATTTTTCTGAACCTTTGGGAATTACAGGAAGACACAGGGCTTTGCTCTTGCAAGTGATGTAGCTTGGCTTGTCATGGTTTAACACAAACCCAAGACAGATGGGAAAAAGTGACTATGCCATTAAAGTCCAATGACAAAGTGCTGTAGAGGAGGATTAGGAGAAACATCTAGAGAAGAGAATAGGATATTTCTGCAGTGGATTTCTCTTTATCCTCAGCATCCTTAAAAAAGGTGGACACCCACTTCATGTTCAAGTCAAATATATGATCACAATTTCTGCATGGTTCTTTGATATATTATGAAACATTAAGGAGTTTATTTGTGAGAGCTGACTTTGTAGGCCATTGGGAGAAAGGTCCTGTCTGCAAACACTAAAAATTGTCTATTTGGAAGAGAAAACCACCGCAAGAACAGAGAGACATTCCTTAAACATAATGTGGTTTTCCAGTGGAATCACTTCTCATCTTCAGAGTATCACCTGTTGCATAAATACATTGCTACAAAGGTAACAACTAGGAATATTTTTTTTTTTTTAATCCTTAAATTCCCAAAGGCAAAATAGTTCTGTGGTGTGAAGATACGACTCTCACCTGACACAGTGCCATTAGTTCAGCTGGAGAGAATTGCCTGTGGGCAAACATCAAACCATGATGGATTAGGTTATGTTTTTTTCCACACAGGTGTCTCTGAGTAACTTTTCGTAAATCTTTGGAGATGAAAAATCAGGGAATAACTTAATCATGTTGTGTTATTAAAAAGATTTACTGAGCAGCACCCAGCGGATTAATTGGGTGGTCCTTAAAAAGCCTAAATTTTGGGGGGTTGCTGGGATGTAAAATCTCTCTTTGCATGGTGGTTTTACAGGGAGTTGTTTTATTTTTTTCTTCTCCCTCTGTTCCATCAGTGTGAGGTGATAATACTGCAAAGAAGAATATGTTGTTGGTAACTTATCATAATTTTAAATTGCTAGTAACTGTCACATACTACATGCCACTACAAACGAAGCTGATCTGTGCAGTGTGTTGGATAATGGAACGGTGCTAATTAGGAGACAGTGAGAATTATATCAACCCCATACGACTGTCACAAGCAAAACCATGGAGCAGCCCAGGGAATGGTAATAAATGGAGCATCACTGTCTCAACATTGCCCGAAGGGGAAGTCTCATAAAGCTTCACTATAAAATTTATCTGACAGATTTCCAGGCAGTAATTATACCTCTGATTTATATGTGTTTAATATCACTAATACTATATTATTTTTTTTTCCTCAAAAGACTCTTGGGAGCTTTTTGTTGTTTTGTCATTCTTTCTTTCTTGTAAATGGATCCAGGTAGCTGTGGTGTCACACCACTTTCTCAGCATTTATATTAGACAAGGTTTTGGGTTTGTTATGTATTATTTTTAATTTTCAAGGCATATTACAAATCATCTTCAAGCAACAGCTCTCCAATTTTCCTGTCCAACGTGCACTAGAGCAGGCTGACAAGGGAAGTGGTTGAGTCACCATCCCTGGAGGTATTTAAAAAGCATGAAGATGTGGCACTTGAGGACATGGTTTCCTGGTGGGCTTGGCAGTACTGAGACAACAGCTGGATTTGATGTTCTCAGAGATCTTTTCCAACCTAAACTATTCTATGCCTATACAAGATATTTGAACACTTCTTTGTTGTAGTGAGACCTATGAAGAGTCATGAATTTAACAGCACTCAGAAAGATATTTGTGAAAAATCACCCAGTGCAGTTAGCCCAGATCTCTTGAGCTTTGAATATCAGGTCATGCTGAGCACTGAGACTGCAGCCCATGAAAGACAGGAGGGATGAGCAATTCAGCAGTCTACCTTCCAACACAGCTCAGTTTGGGATCCCCAATCATCTTCCAAGTGTGGGTTAGCATTCTGGTGTCCTTGCAAGCCCCTGGGCATGTGCAGCTGGGGTGGCCACTGCCTGTCTCAGCAGGAAAAGCTCTAGGGCAAGAGAGGAGATGTAATCTGGGGATGTAAATGAGTGACTAGTAAACCCTGGGAACGAGATGGGAACACCTCAGTGATTCCCAAGTGGCACAGGCTTGCAAATGCCACTCACAGGGGTAAGATGAGGCCTATAGAGGGAGGGAGGCACTGTGAGAGTGCATCTTCCTGTGGTGTGTGAAGCAGCAGCACAGAAATTCCATTGACTAACTCACCTTGCAGGAACACAGAGTCCTGGATGCTGTGCTAGGATGTCTCCAGGACTTCTAAGAAACAGGACTGGCTGATTACCAGGACTCAAAGAGCTGCAGTCACCAAATTTGACATTCATGTGAGCATTGAAGAGTTTTGAAGGGGGTTTAGATGCAAGAGAGGAACACAGAGGTCTTCACACTACAGCCAGCTCTGTTTGCTATCTGACATTTGGCTTCACATCTGGGCTTCCGCATTCCTGGGCTAATTTGGTGAGAACCAGAGTTCCGGATAGTAATGTGAAGTTTTGGATTTCCAGGAAAAGGTTCACAAGTTACTTCTCTCTTTCCAAGAGAATACTGACAATTTTTTGGCAAGATGAGAAAATCATTATGTGTGGACCTAAGAAAGAAGCTGAGTAAGGTTGCTATAATTTGTGATTAATGTTAATCTTGGTGGAGGTAGCTCTCATGACCAAATCCCTGACTCTATTTTAAGGCTTTTGAAGTAGCTTTCAAGGCAGAAATGCTCCTTGGAGTGCATTGTTATTCTCAAACAAAAATGAGGCTTTATCAGCTTGCTACTATAATTTTGATGATTTTTAGCTTACAACCCTCCAAATCAAAATAGGAAAGTGCAATTGTCCCCATCAACAAGTGGTGACATGGAAAGAGACAGAAGGACTTTTCCAAGCCAAAGGATCTCATGTTAGGCCAAATTTAATCATATTGGTGTCCACACAATAGGAAATTTCCTGGTAAAAGTGGATGGAGTCTGTACATTAAAAATATCCTCAGAAACTCCAGCTAATGCTAAATAAACTTCTGCTGCTTCCAGCTTTTGGAGAAGTCAGTCTGGTAAATGGAAAGATGCTCAAACACCTCTGCTCTGTTTGGTATTCTCACTTGCACTGTGGTCAGGCTCCATGGAAATATCAGAGATGTGGCTCTCACCCACACATGGCAGCTGTCTGAAACTGTATAGCTGAGGTCAGTATTGTTTTCATACCCCCCACCCTCCCCCATTGCATGGATTTACCAGTAAGATGTCTAAATAGTTTGTGAAGCACCTCCTGAATTAGTACACCATTGGGCCCAATAGAGACCATAATAAAAATTTGTTAACCATCCTGGTATATAAAATACACTTGAATTGTGCATTTCAATGTTGGCATGCAAGCTGCAGTTGCTCATACTCTGCTTCAGACTCTCTTACTGAGGAGCGGCAATCTTGGAAAAGGGTCAGTAAGGAGAGAGGGGAATTTCAGAAATTCTCCAGCTAATTTTAATCTACACTGCAGGAGAGTCAGAGCTCGTGTAACTTTGAGGCCAGGCTGCTGCAGCTGAGCTGAGCCTCTGTCTCAATGATTTTGCATTCATGTTGCCAGCAGACTTTATTTTGCACTGGCGAAACACCAGGTCTTTCCGTAGTAAAACCACCCCGTGACATTGCTTCTGGAAGACAACCACAAAACCTAATCCCTTAATCCCACTTGAGAAAGCTGTTTTAAATGGGAAGCAGAGTTGTGTTCACTTCCATGCTCACATGACTGATTCTGATCTCAGTTCTGCCAGCACAAATTGAAACACACACTCTAACATGGCAAAATTTGCTCTCGATCTGGCCCAGATACTGTAAATTCCCATCTGTGCATAAGGTGGCTCCATGCTGACCTGATAGATGCATCAAAGGCACAGGACACAATCTGTATCCCAGTATTGGCAAAAGCATGAATTGAAATGGGAGTTATAATAATCTCAAAACACTTTTTCTTTTCTTTTTTTTTTTTTTCTTTTTTTTTTCTTTTCCCCCAAAACCAGAGAGAGGTGAGGCCATGTATCTGAGGTATTACAGACTCGTGCAGAATTGGAGTGGAATGGCTTGAAGCTGAAAGAGAGTAGGTATAGATTGGATAGTAGGTATAGGTATAGCTATAGTAGATATAGATTGGATATTGGAAAGAAATTCTTTATAGTCAGGGTGAGGACACCCTGGCACAGGCTGCCCAGAGAAGCTGTGGCTGCCTCATCCCTGGAAGTGTCCAAGGACAGGCTGGGTGGGGCTTGGAGCAACCAGGGATAGTGGGAGGTGTTCCTGCCCATGTTGTGGGGGTTAGAACTAGATAACCCTTCAGGTGCCTTCCAGCCAAGCCATTCTATGATTATTATTCTATGATTATTATCTATGATCATGTCTGTTTGCTTTGGAACAAATTCTTAGATTTTTAGCACATGGCTTGATTTGTAAACTGCTCTCAGATGGATATTTTTAAACTTTTTTTTCCTAGTTAATATTCTATATTGTATAAACCTCATGAACAATTCCATTTTGCTCCAGAGCAGTGATATAGAGAACAAAAACCATTACTTTTTTGCAAGCTGTGCAAAGTGGTGGTTCCAGCACCCCCAACTATTGCCCTGAATCTTGAATGAGCAGTTATGTAATTGAGAACGTCATCTGTTCATGGAAAAGACTGTGGAGGTCTGGAGGACATGCCAGGGTTATAAAGGAAAAACTCCAATTTAATTTTTGAAAATTAAAGGCGAGACAAGGACAATCAAAAACCCCACTCTCTTTGTGTCACGAATGAATAAAATCTTTGTGTTCCACCTCACCAGCCTGGCATATGTGTCATTCATGGAGTAGATTTCCCTCCTATTCCCTGTGCTTTTTCCATCCTGTGTAAGGGGCTTGTGTTGCTCACTGTGTGTTTTGGGTATCATGAGAAGGCAGAGAAAACTAGAAAGTCTCCAGGGAGAGTCAGGAAATGTCTGCTGTGGTTCATAATGGCTTCACCAAATCAGCGATGACATTTAAATAGTGTTTATAAAGTGTATTTAAGTCCTCGGGTGAAGTGAAAAGACATTATCATTAATATATTAATATCCTGTGGCTTCTTATGAGGCTATGTTTTTTTAATCTTGAATAGAAGTGGTTTATAATAGTTTTTCCAGAAATAATCCTTCTTCTGCCTTTTTCTCCCCCACTTGTGGAACTGACACTTTTTCTGAACAGCCTCCAGCTGTCGTCGTTGTGACTTGGTGCTGACACTGCCAGGGACATAGCAGGACTCCAAGAATGAATTCTCCATCTCAGAAAGGAAATAAGAGCTAACACCTTACTTCCAGCAATATATGCTTGGGTTTTTTTATATTTATTGCTTCAATTCCATTGTGTTGGATTAATTTCAACTTATTCTATCCACCAAAATTGATTAAATACTCAACTCCTGATAGCAATTGTTATCACCTAATTTGAAGCCATATCTTAGATTAGGAGGAATCCTTTCCTTTCAAAGTATCTTTTTTAAAGCAGATAGATTTGAACCTAACAGTTTTAAAAATTATTATTTAAGTTATTTTTTGGATTAGTGATGCAAAATGGTTTCATAAGTGGTTTCCACAAGGCAAAACAGTGTCATGAAAAATAGCAACTATTAATACTAAAGGCTAGATCTGATTAAGCAGAAGGCAGGGGAATGATGTGACTAAACTGGAAGTGATCCCAACACTTGGTGATGAAACCCAGCACAGAATCAGATTTCTTGAAATGAGATGAAACTCACTGGTTCACGCTGCCTCCTTGAGACTGCTGGGGTTTTTCCTTGGGAAATCATATTTTGACTTCTTTATATGTGCTAAAATGCACAGAAGTTCACTACTGCTTTCGTCAGACTCTTTACAAATAAAGTGACTTCAATACGAAGAAAGAGTCACTAACATTGATCTGCTCCAGGAAAGCAAATGTGGAACTTTTCCTCCTCAGTAATCCTTCATTTTTTCCAGAGGTTGTTGCAAGATGAAACAATATTCCACAGATTTATGTCTGCACTATTTAGTCCTGATAAAAGTAGCATCAGCACAGAATCACACGCTGAGAATTGTAGATTCACTTATAAATTTTGCTGTCCACAGTTGGTCCTTTTAGTTACATTAATTATCCCAAATTCGTGTTGGGATGGTTGGATTCTGTTTTGTCCTGCTTGTTCCATCCTGTCCTATTTTATTCTATGTTATCCCAGCCTAGCCTAATCTAGTCTATCCTATCCCAATCCCATCCAACAGGGAGCTCCTGAAATTTTGTTACTAGTCTGTTCTTCATGTCTAGTGGATAACTGAAACTTCCTAGTCTGATTTTGTAAAGAAATGACATGGTGAAAATTAGAAGTTATCAGAATGAACCCTTTGAAATAACTTTCCTTACTAATAATTTTCAAATAATGTCAAATGTGATATTGGAAACCATGTGACCAGGCAAGGGCAGATATGTGGGGGAAAATACCAATGGGCAAAAATTAGGGTAATATTTTTTTCATCAATAAATGAATTTAATAAATCAGGAAAGGTATTTGTAAAAATTCTTAGTGCTCATACTTTTTATTTTCATAGTTTTGCATGTTTTATCAGGCGTCATAAACAGCTTTTGTTTTAATAATTTTTTTGTACTTTTTTTCCTTCTATTTGACCTTTTATGAAACAAAACCTTATTTTTCTGTTAGTAAATTATCAATTAATGTTTTATAATCAGTTTTTATTACAGGTCCTATATCATATTGATTAAAATATCCAAATGAAATGTAAGAACTGAAGCTATAACTTCTCTTAATTCTGCAGATCGATATATATGCTGTCTTTAAAAATTTTAGTTTGCTTCATATTTTCCTGATTTTATTTTTGGAAATCAATCAACCTGGCCTGTAAAATCTGGTGGAATGAAGCAAATAATCTCTCAACATTGCATAAAAAGTAAAAAAAACCCCATGTGTGCTTATGCTGTGTGCACAAACCTGCCATTTGTTGTCACACTAAATATTGAAGATTTGAATTTTTGTTACAAGGGTAAACATAATAATACAAATATATACCCATACTCAGTTCAGTAATTTACCAAGATTTTAAAGTGTGAGAATTTAGGATGTAGATTAATAAATGTGTATTTAAATATTTAAATACAGGAGTTCTTCTCAAAAGTGCTGAGAATATTACATTTCCAGGTATGATTGTGCTCGCTCCTAACTTTGGGAAACCAAGTCCTTCATTAAGACAATTAAAGTATGTAAGGCCAAGTTTTGGTCTTGTTGCTTTTTGTCAGTAAATCAGAGTTACAGCTCATGTCAACACTTTGAATGACCATCTCCTTCAAACAAAATTAAACTAATGGGCTCAGAACCTGACTATTGTCATGGGAAAACAATAAAAAATAACCCTTTTCCATGCTTTTATCACCACTGTCATTAACTACTGGCTTGTGCAAGAGCACATAAAGCACATCAGGCACTGGCTTCTCTCTGTTCCATGACCACCTGAGGAGGAAAACCCCAAAAGCTGCTTCTACCTCCACATTTCTCTGAGTCCATGGGCTGCTGGGTGTTGATGCTCAGTCATACCATGCATCAGCTTCCCTGCTGAGGAAAGATGCCATTTAAAAAAATCAGCCTTATTATGTCCCAATGACAAGCATAATTAAGAATGTCTGCCCATGAAAGGCACAAGAATAGAGGGAAAGCTTTTGTTCACCTGAGCACACTACCATCCCTTGACCCATCCAGGTAATTTAAGCCCCGGTTGAATTGGACAGGGACAGGTGTAATTGGGCCCCAGTCTCGGCTGCTTCCAGCCTTGCAATTACCCTAATGAGGTTTGTCTGTGGAGGGGTCAGTTGCTAGCGGCCACTTTGGCTGGAGCCTTCTCAGGCTGTCAGCAGAGGGAGAACAAGGAGTCCATTGGGTCAGAGCACGAGACGAGATGAATGCTGATAATTGATCCAGTGACAGCGGCGTCTGTCCTCAGATGAGGGAAATGGCCAGCTGCAGTGAAAAGACCAAAAAGGGTTTTTTGGAGCCAAAAACCCCTCCGAAGATTAAAAAAAAGTCTCCACAAAGGACTTGTATGTTTCTGAAGTTGTGAATTTAGACAAATTATAAAGGGCACCCAGCCATGCGGCCGTTAAATGTGGGCATTTCACTCAGTTGGATACAACCATGTTGCCATCTCTGTGAACTGAATAAAATGGGCCTTTCCATGAGCTGTTGTAACTCTGCCCTCTCAACCCACTCCCTGCTAAAATCCCTGAATGCATGTGCAACCCCTAGGTATGGATCCATAGGCAATGTTGACATGTGTGCCATTCTGTTCTCTTGGATCTTTCCAGGAAGGTTCTGGATGTGCCCTTGAAAATGCATTCACAATCAGTGGTGTGATTCAGCATGTATATTTTGAGCTTCACTATTTTAGGTGGGCTGAAATGTAATTTTAACCCATCCTTCCATCACTCTATTCTTGTGAGAGTTTTTAATTAAACATAGCCTTTAATCAATTAAGTGGCAGCTGCAAGTAATGTGTTAGTGCTCTGAATGTGTCTAGAAATATCCAAACTTGCAGAAAATACAAGTTCAAATAGCAGCAGGGAAGAGATTGACTTTCATCCTTCCTTTGAATTCTACAAAATTTCCTGTCTGGGACTACGCATCAATATCTTGCCTAGACATAAGACACAGCTTTTAAAAAACAATTCATCCCTCCTCCCTTTTCTATCTGTGTGGTAATTCAGGGTAATAGAAATAATAGTAATAATAAATATTGAAGCTGGAGTTAGAAATGGCAGCTCCAAAGCTTGAAAATCCATGTTTATTGCTGGCAGAACCTACATGTTTGGAAAGGGCATTGTTGATAAATGCCCTTTCATTGCTTATCATCACTTTGACTTCAGGGCTAGCATAAAACTTGCATGTCCCTATGCATAATTAAGCTTAAGATTACTTTTAATAATGATAACAATAATAGTAATTGTTATGAGTCTTTGTAATTGGGGCTAGAGACTAATTTCTGTCACCTTTTTACAAAGAAATAACTAATTATCTACACTGACCCTAGTTAGACATCTAAAATATGGTGTCTGTATACAAGGTAACAAGCCCAGAATCTCCTTACATATATATTTTTTTATGAATTGAATAGTCCTTGTACCTGTGAGAAATGAGAACAGAGACACCAGTAGGTTGTGGCTGGAGTTGCCAAAAGAAGGTGGAGTTGCTTACTCCAGCTGTTCTCTTTAGTCACTAGAGAGAAGTAGGTGACAGCAGCAGGCAAGTGATTCAGCCTTCAGGGAACTAGCTAAGAATAAAATTATTGAATTTAATTCCTCCTGGAGGAAACTCCTATTCCCCATCCTACAAAGGGACTGTGGGATGAACAGCTCAGTTGTAGATGCTGAATGTTGAAGGAGTAAGATAGGTTGACACAATCCTGGCTGTGACTTGTATGTGTTCAAACTTGGAATCTGTGGCATGGTCAAAACCAAGATCGATTTTTTTAATGCCCAGAATGAATGAACCTAAAGCTAAGTGTCTTTGCTAGAGCAGATGAGAGCTTGCTAGAAGGAACAGGGAATGAGATCTCAGTCTATTTCCTATAATCATACCTTTTGCCACTATGTTCCACATGGAGGTTCACAATCCCCAAGATGTTGAGGTCTCACATGCCATCTCACACACGCATTTCCAGCAGGGTGGCAAATTTCAATAATAGAATGTGAGCACCCAATTTAAAATCACGAGTTGAAAAACCACATGGAGTCTCTGTGAGTTTAATGGCAGTGATGACAATGGCCTGCAACTGGTGACCTGCCTGGCAGGGAGGCCAGTGTGCTAGACATCAACTGGGGGAACGGGACAGGCTTGCTCTGAGAGCATGTCAGGGCTCCACAGACCTTGCAGCCACCACCCCTCTGCCAAAGAGAGTGCGTGATAATAGCAATAATAAAAAATAAATGCCATCTTACAGTATTTTTCTGTTTCTCATCCCTACGCCACAATGCCAAGGAAGTTATGGACAATGCTGGCTAGCAGAATGATGGATTTATGACTGCTGCTGACGCCTTTTTTCCTCTTGTGAATCAGAAGTTTTAAAAAGCAGGCGTATGTCTCCTGTACAAATAGCCTGTGTTGAGTACATCAGGATTCCATGTGCATGTTGAGGCCCATGCTGAGCTCAGTTCAGGAACCAAGCACTTGTCCACTAGTACAAAGCCTCACACGCTAGTCAGACATCAGCATGCCTTTTGTGCATTAAACACACTGAATACATTCTCCTTTCCCTATCAAACACATCTAGGAGATGGAAAAGAAAGTACTTTTGGGGACTCAATGTCTTCCTATATTTTGTTTTCATTTTTTGCAGGTTCTACTTAAAGCAATTCCACTCAGATGCTCATTTTTTTCCTCCTAAAGCATTATTTGCCTTTGGGGTACAGACCTTATTTGGAGTTCAATCATATTTTGAGTTAACACATTTGACTTGTTCTCTCTGGTACAACAAAATAATCAAATCAATTTTTCTGAACATCAAAAATATTTTTGATGCAGGACTGTACTGTTTTGGCTGGGATAGAGTCAATTTTCTTCACAGTAGCTGATATTGGGCTGCAATTTGGATTTGTGCTGGAAATAGTGTTGATAATACAGGGATGATTTTATTACTACTGGGCAGAGCTAACCAGAGTCAAGGACTTTTCTCCACCTCACCTCACTCCACCAGCAGAAATTCTGGGGGTGCACAAGGAATTGGGAAGGGTCACAGCTGAGACAGCTGACCCTGACTGACCCAGGGGATATTCCAGACCGTATGAAGTCATGGTTGATATATAAATCTGGGGGGAAAAGGAGTAAGTGTGGAACATTTTGACTGGTGGTGTTGGTCATCCCAAACCTCTTAAATTTGATGGGACGTTGTTTTCCTGGGGATTGCTGAACACCTGCCCACCCACAGGGAGTGGGGAATGGATTCCTTCTTTTGCTTTGTTTGTGACATGGCTCTTGCTTTGCCTGTTAAATTGTCTTTATTTCAGCCCATTAGTTTTCTCACTTTTTAGGCATGGATTTTCTCACTTTTTAGTCATAAGTTGCAAGCTGGGGTTAAACCCTGACCCTGATGTAATCAGCTACTTCTTAAAAACTGAGCATTCACATAAGCCTCACCCCAAGTTTTGTTCCTTTATTAATGTTATTTGGAAATGAAGTGAATTTACCCATAAGATTTTCCATCCACACGTTTAGAGGGATTTCAAAAATATAACACAATGTCCAGAGGACTTGAGTGATGAAAAATGTTTGCAAAAATTCAAGAACAGTAAAACCTTTTTTATACCAATGTCACCTTGTTAATTAAAACCCAAGTAGGGGGAAGAAAAAACTCTGAAATAATAGCAGCGGATAACAATGCTTAGCCAAAAGTATCACAAAATTGGAAAACCAAAAAAGGAATTAACAGAAACTAAAGAATGCAGAAGAAACCTAATACAGATTTAGAAATAGGTATTGAAGCCAAAACATATGGACATTGAAATGGATTGGTTTTCACTCCTTAGGAACATGCAGACAATATCCCAAGGCAGCCAGGGTAATGAACACTCTTCCAGCAAACTGCAGCTCCTGGGCAGCCAAACCACGGGCATTGGCAGCTAGGAGCTAGGTCCAGTTTTAACTTCTTGTTTTCTCTGCATCTCACTTTCCCCACTGAATATAAGACTGTTTTCTTCCACTTTTTGTGAACTTTTCTCATTAGCTTACATGTCTTCAGAGAAAGAGATCTTCTGTTATGTGTTTCTTCTGTGCCTGAGGCAAAGGATCCCCCATACTTTGGTCAAAGGTTTTGCTGTTGCTGTAGGAACAGTGTAGTTGAATCCCACATGGAACTTAGTTTGTGAACAAATTAATCTTACTGTTGTGACACACTTGACTGCCAGTGTATATACAATAATAGGAAATGGCCATGATCTTTCACTCAGTCTTATGTTCAGATTTGTTCCAAACAACAAAATCTGGTCTATTAAAACCACAAATGGACAAGAAGGAATGATTTTAATGGAGTGACATCTAAACTGCTTTTCCTCAGTTTTTGTAGTGGAAGACGCCTGAAGGAGCTATTCAAGAGACATTGAAAAATCAGATTGATTGTCCTCATAATAACATGAGTGGCAATCTCACTTTGTACTTGCTACTCATTCAAGCTAAACTTGCATAATT
This sequence comes from Acrocephalus scirpaceus scirpaceus, assembly GCA_910950805.1. NCBI lineage: Eukaryota > Metazoa > Chordata > Aves > Passeriformes > Sylviidae > Acrocephalus > Acrocephalus scirpaceus. Next base: position 4,637,999 of record OU383777.1, read on the forward strand.
TGCATGAGGGAACATTATTTATTCTCTGGGGAAAACTAAAAATAGAAACTTGAGCAAAGTGACTATAATAACCAAAACTGCATGACTGAAGACTTCAGCTTGGCATTTATACTGTTCTCAGAAAAATTAGTGTATCTCAGCAGGAGATAGGTTAAATATACTATACCTACCATAAAAACACAACCTTCTCTCAGCTTTTCACATGAGGTTAATTCTGTTATGACTGATGAATCTTTTAAATCCCATGATAATTGCACTGCAGGTAGAGGTAGTTTAGGCTTCAGGATGTAAAAATTCTCATATTATTTATTATTCCACCTAAAAGTACAGTTAAAAAAACAACTTGAATCTGGCTCTGGATTTGTATGATCTACATCTGCATGCTCTTGACCATAGCTTAGTCATCCTCATCTCACTCTGTGTACCAGTTCTGGTTACCCTGGAGTGGTACCAGTTGAGATTTGCTCACCTATATATATTCACATTAAACTCCTCTCAGTTTCCACACCCGAGTTTGCACTTGTATCCTACTCAAAAAGTCTCATTCAGATTGCAGATTGGCAGAGTCTCACTCCCTGAGCATCAAAATTCTGTTTAATCTTCTTTGTTCAGTGCGTGGTACTCTCCACCATTATTTATTGTCCATTGTGACAGAATGATTGGTTTCCTCCTGGACTTTTCCATGGTTCTCCTTGCTAAATGTTACTGAAAATACCCTCGCAAAATAGTATCTTTTTTTCCTAAGACTCTTTTGAGTTTTCAGCATTTAGAGAGTTTAAGTGGGATTCTTCTCATTCACTTTTGAGAGGGTAAGATTCAGTTCACAGACTGAGACATCTATTTCTAGGTTTTGGCATGCAGGTGTCTCCAGGAAAGCTGAGTATTTGAGTATCCACGCTGTCCAACCAGGGTGATGGAACATGTAGGTACCTTCTGCTTGCTCTTTCTGGTCTCACTGGGGACATTTCAGGATAGCAGGGAGCCTATGAGCTCCTCCTAAAGCCACCGAACTCCCATACATGTCAGTTCAGCTCAGGCTGAGCCACAAGTAATGACTCCTGTTCATTTGAGTGTACTGGATTAAAATAAACAGTCTCCACCAACCTAAAGCATGTAACAGCTTAATAATGCCTTTGTAAGTCTTCCTGGCCTACTCAGTTGAAATTTGAAAATTGCAGATAATTACAAACAGCACAAAAGGAGTCTTATAACAGGAAGTGCTGGACAGTATTAATAACAGGTTTCATTAGCAGATCCACCTATACTGTATGACAGCTGCAATATGGAAAAAAAAATCTCACAGAAGATTAGACACTCAGCATAACAGGTATTAGGTATATAAGTAAGCAAATTGTCCATAAAACTATATAAGAACCTTACAGCTTTATAAACCCCACATTTTAAGCTGTAAATGATGGACTCAGGGGAAAGTCACATGCATGATGATAGTTATGAAAGGAGATTATTACAAAAGTCTGTAAATCAAAACAGAAAGCTGTAGAATCATAGAATAGTTTTGGTTGGAAAAGACCTTTAAGGCCATCTAGTTCCATCCCCCCCTACTGTGGACACCTTCCACTACAGCAGGGTGCTCCAAATTCCATCCAAAATGAACACTTACATGGATTAATATTGCCAAATTTTCTTTGACTAACCTGTGCCAGGGCCTCATCAACCTCACAATAAAGAATTTCTTCCTAATATCCAATCTAATCCTGCCCTCCTTCAGCTTGAAGCCATTCCTCTGCATCTTACCCCTCCATGTCCTTGTCAAAAGTCCCTCTCGTAGCCGCCTTTGGGCACTGGAAGAGGGTCTGAGGTTTTCCTGGAGCCTTTTCTCTTCCAAGCTGAGCAGCTCCAACTGTCTCAGCTTGTCCTCATAGCAGAGGTGCTCCAGCCCTCCAGGTTGAGAAATATGTCAGAGCTCTACACAAGGCAGACAAATGATATTGCTGTACAATGGCTTGTAGACTTCAGGAAAGAATGGATATCTAAGTAAAGACTGTAGTGAGTAGAGTGCTTCCTTTAAAAAGAATAAGCTTTCTGATCAGATCAAATCCATCAAAAACATAGTTTGATAAATTTGGATGTAGAAATGCACATAATTGGAGTTTCTCTGGTTCTTTCTCTGCTTGTTGGAAGCACTGGTTGTACCTGTTTCTATTGGATAGAAAATACATGAGGCCCATGTGTTTGTCAAAAGACTTGGGGGAAGCACCAAGCTACGATCTTATGCACTTTTTGCAAATAGTTCCCCAAGACTCAGAATTCCACTTTCAGGCAAGCTTTAGTTACTCAGCAACTCCTGCTTCCACAGTAAAAACCAGTAATGGGAAGAAAATGTTTTGAGATGTGGGTTATCTCACTTGATAAGTATACAGCTGCAAGCAGACTGGACCCTTCATTTTACACACACCACTGCTTTTATTCTGACATATTCTCCTTTACTCCCCTGTGGTTGCACGGGTCAGGGACGAGGTGGAGGTGCCCTATGTTTTCAATTTGCTGAATGAAATAACAGTGGAGAAGAAAGACCCTGTCAGCCATATCTGGTGGATAGAACATGAACAGAGAACACCCAGTGGGAGCACTGTGGGTGTGTTTGATTTTGCTGCACATGCAGTCCATAACTCACTCGAGGCTCTGCAGCTCATTAGTTTTGGGTGGATCTCTCCCACCAGTGCAAGCAGCCCTCATTTCATGGATGTTTTTGTGTATCTAATTCAATTCTGAGTGGATGCAACAAGACTCATGGCATGGGAAAGTCCACAGGCAAACCTGACAGGATTATTCAGGTAATACAAGAGGGCTGGCAGGGTGCTCCCTTGCTCCTTGTTAGTTTCAGAGAAGAACTGTTGAAATTTTGATTTTTAAATTTTTTTTGACTTTCAGATTCTAAAAAACAAAATGCAACAGAGGATTGGGCCAGGACTCAAAGGTTTGGAAAATTTCTGCTTGAACTGTTCTATCTCAATCCTGAAGAAAAAACCAAATGCAGACATGATATTAGACAAGTAACAAAAAATGAAGAACCATCAACACCAGCACATAAAGAAAAGTATGGAGTATTTGTGACTGGGAGCACTGAAATTATCATCCTCCCAGATATGTTTTGACTTTGCTTTTCAGAGTTCAGAGTTTGTTACCCACAGATGATACAGCCACGAGTGGCCAAGGCTACTCACACCTTGTCCTGACCTTCAGGTATTGCTTGGAGTGTGCTACAGAGCAGTTAACCACTGTGAAAAAATATAAATTGACCCATGTCTTATCTGCATCAATCTTAAGGCTGGAAGTTGCTCTGATGAAAAGAAAGTGAACAACTTCCACAACAAAATATGGAGCACTCAGTGCAATAGGGAGTACTAAAGGGGATCACAACTGGGGAGACAGGAGCCATAATAACTCTTGGGCAGCTTTTGAGTGTCCAGGGTGCATCATGGGCTGTGAGGTTTTTAATCCGTGGGTGTGTATTCTTTATGGGTATGATTTTTCCCTTCAGGTATGAGCCCTTTGTTCACATCTTGGTCATGTTCACATCTTGGTCAGTCATCAGAACGATGAAATATTGAAGTGTGGATTTGCACTGGCACGAAGGATGCCATGAACTCAATCTGTATTTCTATCGAAGAGAAGGCTGAGCAGTTATTTTAGCTTGTATACACCTATATGACAAAGATTTTTTTCTTTGTCCAGAAGTCTAAGAACATGCAATTAAAAAAAAACAAAACAACCCAAACAGGAGACAGAAAAATTCAGATGGAAAAGAAGTAGGGTTTACTATGAACTCAGCAAACAACTGAAATAGCAAACTGATTTTTTCAAAAAAATTCCCTCTTGTTGGGCACTTAAAATTAAAGACTGAATGTTTTTCCCCTAAGGGAAAAATTTTTACCTTCAAAGACTTTAGAATATGGCCTGGCCTATGTGGTAAGTCAGACATCCTTCTTTAGTGACTCAAAAAACTTCTAGCAACTTTCTGCTCTGAGGGGATGTCTCTTAATCTCAAGACCTGGGTGATACAAGAGGCAACAAATTTAACAATTTTCATTTTTCTTTCTCTGTTTCTGTAGCAAGCAGACATAGAGAATAGTACCAAAAATGCCTGAATCCTGCCCTTCACCTTCCCCAGTTATGCCTTTTGCCAAGGGCTGTAATGAAATCATGGGATCAGGGAGAAAAGTTTAAGTAAACTTCAGGCAGTGTTCCTTTGTCCTCAGAAACAATTATTCCTGAAAACCATAATCTTGACCAGTATCTGGGTTGGTCTGAAACCCAGACTATGCAGGTGGAGGTGACTGAACAGAATTGTCTTAGGTTACATTAGAGAAGACAGGGCCTCTTTTTAAATTTATATGTGTAGAAATACATCTCTGTATATTAAATTTTAATTGCCCTTTGCTTGTCAGATCCCGATTGGATCTCTTTGTTCCTGTTTTTATTCTCATTGCACGTTAGACCAACCCCTTCACCTGGGTGTGCTGCCATGCAGGTGTTTGCTGGCACACCTGGGGGAGGGATATGTACAGGGTTGGAGTTGGTGGGAGCAGAAATGCCCACAGCCTGGCAGGGGTCAGGGTAAATACAATTACAATACTGAGCCACCCCCTGCAGGCTCCTTTGGTTACCTGGGGCCTCTGTCATCAATCTATGGAATGATCATAAAGGCAGTAATCCCTCTGTGTCTCATATCCCCAAGTGTTCTATGGGAATCACAATATTTCCTTTCATTTCCTTACGGATGATCTCACATGTGAGCATGTAAAACAGAAGACAACAGTATCAGGGTTAATATTCTGGCTTTATGAAAAGGCACATTTTGATGTCTCAGGAAAGAGAGGACTTGAAGGTTGCTTTCTCCTCGAAATGATGTAGCCTGGAAACCCTGCAAGGCTCTTCCCATCCACAGCAGAGGGGTGTGAATGGCTTAGGAGAGCATGCACTGACTTACAACCTCCTCCTCCTCCTCCTCCTCCAGGAACTCTGAGTTCCCTTCAGAAGAAGCTGTTCGTTTTGCCGCTGAGCTAACATGATTAAACAAGACAGGTCTGGCAGGGCTCTTCCACATTGTCAAATCTTGAACAAAAGGAGTAATTTTCCTATTTCTTACAACTCCAAACAGCCTGCTTATAGAGATGACAATTACTCACAGGCAGTGTAACTCAAGACCTTTCCAGTGTTTATATCTCCACATGATCCATACATTTACATGGCAACAGCATGGGACAAGACATGTCTTTTCATTTTCCCATCATAATTCATAGCAGGACCCTGCCAAGAAAACACTGGAGCTGATTACCAAGTGTGACTACGATCGGATCATTTAGCAATTTGAGTTTCCACACCTTTTGTGTGAGGCTGGGCTTTGTTTTACTTAAAGCAATAATTGCATTCTAATTTCATAATATAGGTCATGGTTGCTTCATCTCTCTGTGCCTTCAAGGAAAAGAAAAGCTGCACAGAACACAACAAATATTTTTAATTAATTTTTTTTAAATGAGCTAATAAATGTTTACCTGCTTCACAGGTGCGCTTGCTGCAAAGTGACTTAATTATCATTCCCACAGTCCCTGTATGAAGGATCATAAAGGGATTAGACATTGGTGTTATCTCCAGTAATAATGAATTACTCTTTTTTGAAGAACAGAGTTCAAGGGAATGTTTTTAAGAGTAAAAGTTTTTCAAATAAAATGCATTTTAAAAGGAGTTAAGGCCTAAGAGATTTTAAACTAAGAAGAATTTCAAAACAGAGCAGAAATGATTACAAACAGTCTGGGACTCCATCCTTCACAATGCTCAAATTTGTCTTCAAGTTTCCCCCAATGAACAATGGGCACTTCTCATATCCATGTAGGATTGAGCCAGAGCTTATTGGAGACCTTTTCCTTTCTTCTCCTCCAGAGCATGACACTCCACTGCTCTAGCTGGAGTTGTAGGGTCACTCAGTTTGTCAGGTCACATAACACACGGCAGGCTGTGACATGTGCCAGCTGGTCTAGTTTTCATTGGATTACTCATCCTCCTCTCCAACACAGCAGCATGGGTTCCCACAGGTCTTCAGACCCAGGTGCTGCATGACAGATACAGTCAATCATCTCCTTCCTTCATCCCTAAGCACAACCTGGAGGTGCAGACTGCTGTGTGTCTAATATTATTATATGTTTAATATTTGATATTTGATCCATCCATTTCCATGGGCTTCAGACTAGGCTTGGTATTGAGTCCTTTCCTAGAGTGCACAGGAAATCAAACTGCTTGAAAATAAAGTCCAGATAGTTCCTATTTAAAACAAAAAGGAGAGCCATATCAAAACTTGATCATGTGCCTGTTTAAAGGTGGTGACACTTTTCTCTCTTTTAGGAAACTATATTTTGGGTCTCGATTTTGCCATCTCTGAAGGCACCAAACAGCAGTGATTTTTCTATACTGGTCTCCATCACAAACCTCATCTGAGTCAGCCTGTGAGTGTTTTCCCCATACAGACACAACCATACTTCTCTCCGGGATACCCCTATTATCCAGATTGTCTGGAAATCAGGTAAAACCACTTCTCATCCTGATCCCAGCTGACTTTTTTTTTCTTTTTCTTTTCCTTTTCCTTTTCCATTACAATTGCACACAAAAAAGATTTAGATACAGAAGGCTCCTATTATTGTTTTGTAGTTGCAACCATAGAAACACAGAATCACAGAATGGATTTTAGGGGTCATTTAATTCCAACCCTGCCCTGGGTAGGGACATTTTCCAGAAGAGCCATCCTTATCCACACTCAAAGATGTAATTCAGCTATCTGCCATCCTCAGCAGATGTGCCTTGAGTTTCCCTTCACACAGTGTGCTATAGCCCCTGCAGGACATTGTGGGCTGATGTTTCTGTACATTTTAGCTCCCTGCAGTCCTTTCTGTGTACACATAGGAGTAGAGATCGTGTGTGAGGGCTTGCTTCACTCAAGGCTGCCCAGCTCAAATAATGAGCTCTATAAAGTGTTTTCGTGTGACTTAAGACTTAGTAGTTCTTCTTACATGTTCCATGACCACTTATTTTACCAATTTGCTTCAGCACTTCTATGACTTTTTTTTTTTTTGTTATACTTCAAAGGGCTGTTAAGTTACTGTATCCATAATCCTTCCCAGAACCTGCCAGGAAAGGTAGCTGTGCACTCTCGTCTCTTCTTGCAAGTCAGCAAGAGGTGCTTATGTGAGTTTCCCAGAGCACAGAAGGGGCAGCGTCAAATTTAGGATTAGAGTTTCAAAACATCTGGGACCTTCTTTTTTGTGTAGGTCTATAAACATCCATGAAGGATTTGATGTTCCAGACCAGAGAAGGGCCAGCCTGACCACAGCCATCTAGCTCACAGCCTGTTGGATGTGAGGAATGTGTTTGTGCCCCTCTGCAGGCAAAGAGGAATGAAAGAAAAGTCAGAACGTTATTTAAACATGCAACAGACCCATGGTTTGAATCACCCCCTTGTCTTTCTTTTGTCTGTACAGACAGTTTGCAGTGTGGAGTTTTCTAGTGTAGCTGTGTAAACTCAGGTAGTATAAATACCCCTCACTAATGCTGCGTGACTAAATTGCAACCATTTGCCTTTACCCGTTGCACAATGCTCACGCTCAGATGCCTATGTAGAATAGGTTTTAATTCCAAATAATTGCTGGTTTTTGGTTTTGACATACTGAGTAGGATTCATTTGCCTAAGCACAGGCCTTTCATTAATATATATATGTGAGGTATTGCACTATCACCAGCTGCTGCAGCTCCAGGGTAGTGCAGGTCTACCTCAAATCCTTCATCATATCACGGAGCTCTCTGGATTTCCCCAAGGTGCTCTAAGAGTCCAGACACCTGTGTTTAGGCAACCAAGATCCATCTATTCTTAAACAGACTCTTTGATGCCATCCAAGGGATCAACTACTCTTCTTGAAAGATGGATATTTGTATTTCTTCATTGCTTTTCCACGTGCCAGTAACTCAAACAATGAGAATGAGCCTGGTTCGTCTTTGCCAAATCCTCCAAGCAACTTCATGTAGCTTCACAGTCTGTCAGTAATTACACTGTGAAAATTCACAAATTAATAGAAATTGTCCCTGCTTTTAAATTCACCATGGAACTGAACCCATTGAATTGAATTTTCTTTCCATTTAATAATTTGAATAATATTTTTGTCATTGCTTTTTCCTTCTTTTGGCTTTGACCTTTTTGGGGCCTGAAAAAATAACTAAATGAGAGCATGGGTTTGTGTTTGCCTTGTAACTCTGTTGAGTAAAATGTTTTATGATTTGAAGAGAGTTAGCAGAAAATTAGCACTGATCAGTGTGGACAAAAGTCTTCTGTGGTTCTCAACAGTATTTTTGTTTCTTAAAGAAACCTAAAACAGCCCCAGAATTACCCTTTTTTGGGTAAATATACTTTCTATAGCAATTACTGCCCTGTTTAGCTGTAGCCAGTATTTTTGCAGTTGTTGTCAGCTTCAACCTTGGAAATAGGGGAAAAGAGGCCAGACTGAATAGAGCATGGCCATGCTGTGGACTGGCTGTGTTGGGAGTGCCCTTCAGCTCTCACTTTGCCTCCTGATAAATCTTTATCTGACATGTCTTTGCTTCCTGAATGTATCATGAGACAAGCAAACAAATGAAAGATGAAGAAAGGGGAAAGGGCATATCATTACTTTATTTACTTTAATGGTCTAAATAGTAATTTAATCTCATCTATGCTAATTTAGGCTTCTTCTAGAGATCCTTGAGATAGAGGCACTTCCAGAGGTTTTCTGTCCTTTTGCCTCAGGCACTTACTCAGTGACCTAAATGGCTGACAAGGCTACTTATGGATGGCTATAAAACAGGAAAGATGAATCTTGCCCTTCGTGACCTGCCAAGCAGAGACAGCAAGCACTCCTTAACCAGAGCATCACAAAACCTGAATTCCACATCCATTTTATCACCACTGTCCTCCAGATGAAGTCAGAGTTGTTAGGAGGGTAAACTGAGGTGGATGGTGAATACACCTAATTGTTGGCATGCAAGGAATAAATGGTGAGGTGGCAAGAAATATAACTTCTTGTTTTCTGCTTCTGCGCATCGACACAAGTTGTTTCTCCACAGCTCCACTTGGTTTTAACTTTTGGAAACACAATGGGTAGTTTTCTCCCTGTGTGTTTCTGGGTATTCAGTTTAGTTGCTGATATGTCATAGGGCATCTGAAACATCTACACAAGACTTCATACAAAATCCAAGGGACAGCCACAATTTTCTGGAGAAGCAACAAAAAGACAGACAGAAGATCCCAAGTCATTTTAGTTGGGAACAGATGTTAGGCAATGGAAAGGGTATGCCTCTACTTACAGGATAAGACACTTTCATTTAGGTGATTTAGATGATTTAGGTGTCCATGATCTCCTTATAAATAATACATATCTAGTGCTTAATTGAGATCTTTATGAGTAGCCTAAGTTCAATCACTAATTTGATGTTATGCACCTCAGTTTGAAAAATCTTTACATTATCGCCTTGCAAGAAATAAAAACTGTTTCAGTATTGAGATGTTTTCTATGGCATGGTGGACCAGACAAACTGTTTTGATGTTGCTCTGTAGTTAAAGCAGGAATCTGTTCAGGAAGATCTGTGCCTGTGTGGTTTGTAAGTGTCTCTTGGAAGTTGATCACAATGATCCTTTTCTGCCCATATAGAGAACCACAGAATAATTTAGGTTGCGAAAGAACGTTAAGATCACTGATCCCTTTATCCCAGCACTGTCACGTCCACCACTAAACCATGACCCTAAGCACCATATCTACACAAATTTTAAACCCTTCCAGTTTTGGTGAATCTATCACTTCCCTGGCCAGCCTGTTCCAATGCTTGACAACCCTTTCTGTGCAGAAAGTTTTCCCAATATCCAATCTAAAATCTTCCCCTGCTGCAATAGATTAATGTATCTGCTCCATCACTGGGCTGAAAATTTTACAATGCAGACAGACAGACAAAAAAAAAAAAAAAAAAGAAAAATTCACATCTCAACTGCATTGCATAACCAGCAATCATTGTAATAGAATTACTGACATTATGGGCTGCTAAAGGAACAGTTAGCAGCTTGTCTCACTTGTCTGTAATTTACTCTGTGTCTATTTAGCCTTGATGTACAACCGAGGTCAATTGCTGTGCTGCTTTCCTATCTCCCTGCTTCGGAGTTATAGAGAGTAATGTGTGCCTCATGAATGACTATCTCTCCTGGTCAAGCTTGTCTGTCCTGTCGTTCAGCAGTGCCATGTGTTAATAGATAGTGCTGAACAGTTAATATCACCAGCTAATTGGCAAAGCACGTGTGAAGCAGATGTATTTAAATATAGAACGTGGAGGCTGAAGGAGTAACTGAAATGCAAAAGTGATAAGGATTTATTATTAGAGCAGATTAATGAGCCCACCTTTTTCTCCTCCCCCCTTCATCTCTCATCCTCTTCCCTGACCAAGTTTATTTTTAATTCTTCCATTTCAGAAAGGTTTTATCCTACTGTTGAGAAAATTCTGATGGAGAATTTTGTGTTGGGTGTATGGCAGCACCCAGAAAGCCAAGACCCATTTTGCTGCCTACTGAGTATTTGTGAAGACTCAGGTCTGTAGTAAAACAGTAACAACTCCTTTATAAAGCACAGGTGAAGAAGAGGTATGTGAAAAGGGGAGAGACAGAGGGAGAGGTGTATTTTTCTAATGCAGATCTGTTGTCTCAAAGATCTAAAATATTAAACAGGAATATCCTTTTCCCTTTAAAAGACCTTTGGCTGAAGTCTCAGCCCTCTGCAAGGCATTGTCTAATCAAAGGCAGCTTTCCACTGCCCTTGATGTGATGTGAGTCTCAGTGCTTCAGGCCACTTTCCTCCCTGAATCTAACCTGCAAAGGGAATGGAGGTAGTTTTTGAATATCCTCACTCCCACATTTAATTCCTATGTAAACTTCCATCCTGGCTGCAACTCTGCCCCCAGAATTGAAGACCAGCTTTTGGAGTTGTATCAAGATGCACATCCTTAAGTTTGCCCTTAGATGGGAGAGGTTTGGGGTTTACCTCTGTTCTGTGGAGGTTTTTTTCACTCTGAGATACCTGGATCACTTTGTAAGCATCCCTGGTGCCCTTGAGGCCATTGTGTGAGTATTTGTGTTCTCTGCTTTGCAGCTGGAGAAACTGAGATCCAGAGATGACCCTGATGATGATTCTGATGGTGAAAGTCTTAATTAGAAGTTAAATATTGATCTTGAATGAAATTAAAATCAAACAGAAGAATTAATAAGATAGATTTTCCCCATTGTATTCTCCCCAGCCCAACATTGTCTTCCCCAATGTTTTACCAAGTAGCAGTAGGCACAACAAAGCAACCCATCACACAAAATTAATAATGCAAATGAGCATGCCCATGGTTGTAGCTGTTCCTGGTTTAATGTTTTCTGTCAAGGATTTATGATTGAACAGCTGTTGGGTTCACTGGCAAAACAAATTTTCTTGAATTCAGCTTAGAGCCAGGTAAATGGAATTCCCTTGCTCTTGGACTGGACAGTTTAGAGTTAACTCACTTCTCATTATCAGGTTTTCAGTTCCAAATAGGTGAAGTTATTATTTTATTTATTTATTAAATAAATATGGTTGATTTTTACTAAATTTTAAGTGGAAATATGTTTTTTTAAGCTTTTTCTAATCTGGTAGGCCTGAGGATGTTTTAGCTGTGATGTGATGCTGAACAGTCATGAGTCCCAGTTAAATACAGAAAGCTTCATCCCCAAAGTTTCCACGTGAAGGAAGAGTGTGTACATGGATTAAATAGGGAGCTGTAAGATGCTCCTGTCTATCTATCATCAGGATAAGAAGGGACTTGGTATCCATTGCCTGCTTTACACACAGCCTCAGCAGATTTCACCAGCCCCATGAAATAAAGACCATATTAAAATATTTTTTTTAAAAAAAAAATCTGTAAAATCTTTAAAAAAACCCCAAAACCAGGTTATATTAATAATTTAGATAAGTGTCTCTGTCTGTGTAGAAAACCACAGAAGGATCCAAATTATCCTCAGTTTTACCCATGAAACCACATGAAAATGAAATAAGGGCAGGATTTTCCCAGAAAACAGAAGTTTCTTTGGGTTTATCCCATACTTCACAACTTCCCATGGTTCAGTGACATGATTTGGATTGTTATCCATCACAGGGTTTGCTTAAGTGAGCTTGGGTTTTGGCACACCAAAGCTCCTCTAAGCTGCAGCTTTTGTTTTTATTGTTCGAGTTCTGTTGGGAAGATATTTACAGTTATTCTAACATTACCCTTCACAAACAGATTACCATTGCAAATTGCACAAGGGGGAAGCAGTGAAAAATTTTGTGCAGGATTAAGGTAATCCTAAAACAAGCTAATAAAAAACACATATAAGTGTTCTATTTTTAAAAGGAGACAAGATGAGACACATAATCTCTTTCAATAAGTTTTCTGGAGCAATAAACCTTTAAACCCAACATAAGGCATAGAAGTGTGTTTGTGTGTGCCTGTGTACATGGGTATTTTCTTAAACTTTTCTTTGCCAAGATACAAAGCCCAGCTTGTCAGAGTTACATCATGTTTATAAATCTCCTCTTCAGTGAAATTTGTCTGACATCAACCTTCAGCTCATGCAAGCATAAGTCTTCTTTGGCAGATGAGTGTTTGGGTTGTTTTGTTTATTCTTTTTTCTCAGAATCTATTTTTTTTTTAAATTATTATAATTTTATTGACTTTTTTCATAAGGGCAATAAAAGGATCATGCCAGAGAAAAGAATTTAATGTTTATATTAACTTTAAATCTTGCCCTCTTGCTGTCTGTAACCACATCATCAGTAAACAAAGGCCAGATAATTTTGTGAGGTAGATGCTATAGTCTTGATTTTTTTTTTTCCTTTTGGAACATGTGGTTTCTCCTATTATTTGATTAAGAGCTGAATGTTATCCTTGATGTTGTGGGTGACAAAAGCCCTGCTGGCTCAAATCGAATGGAAAGAAATGTTTGATGCATATGATTGCAAGCACCACCTGTGTTTCTAAAACAAGGGGCAGATCTTCTACAGATAAAAAAAAATGCCATTGCTATATGGGACAATTTATCCTGCCCCTAAGGCAGTGTTGTCATAACTCCATGGTGCAAATTGTTGCAGCTTGGAAGTGGAATTGTTACAGCCCTATCTTGTAATGAAGGCAATTTATTTTGGCTAAAAACCTACCCCAGTGATTTAGATCCTGATCTTGTTTACACCGGGGTTCAGGGCAAAATTGCTGGTGGATTCAAATGAAAACTGAAGTCAAATGCCACTGAAGCCTCCAGGACTACTACAATTGACTTGAAAGGCAACCAAGAGAATGGGTGCTGGTATGAATTCACTGTCATGGAAATGACTTGAAGGAGGCAGTTCTGCCTGAGGTACCACCCTATGACATCACGTGGCCAGGCAGTTATGCCTGTAGGATCCAGCTGGATTAAAGACAAGATCAGATTCTCTGCTCTTTTCACCTCTCTGCTTCTTTCTATCTGGCAGAACACTAATTTGTGTCATGTGTGAGGAGTTTCACCACAAGTACTCTTAAATCTTTTGGTCTTTTTCTTTTTAATTATGCTTTCCTATTTTTAACTGCTACCTCTTTAATCCTGAAAAAATGATACACTGATCTCAAATCCTGCTTCAGGGTGGCAGCTAATTGCATATTTGGCCAACTACTGGACTTCCTTTCTTATAATGTTTGTCTCAAGTGCTCAACAAAAGCAATTTGCGGTGCATTTTACTAGCCAAATGTATATAATATTACATATTATTAGAATGTTATTAAAGCAAAGGCCTTTGTTGTTCTTCTGCCAAACACAAAGAACTCTTTTCCCTTGTATAAAGAAGTTTCAAAGCTAAAACTTCCTGCCTCTTCAAGCTTCCAGTGGTGTCCTGACCTCAGTGTGATGGGAAAAGCTATTTTTCTCATTCCAGGAATGAGCTGTAGATATTTTCCATTCTTGTGACTTAGGGCAGGACAAGGTGTGACTGCACCACGTGTGGCTAGCTCTGAGCTATTTCCCACTGACTTGTTTGGGTAGTGGAAGCAGGAGAGTGCAGAGAAAACCCCAAACTGCAAAACCTGACAGAGGAGCATGGTTGTAACTCTGCTCAACTCCCTGCTGCCAGCAAAGCCTGAGGAAGCTGCTTTAAAGCTAAACTTATTACAGACACATCTTAACCTTGTCTGAGCTCTTCTCTTACCTTTTCACCTTCTTTCAGCTCACTTTCTAGATGTAGGCTCTGATTCTTGCTTTTCCTGAGAACCTTCTGTATTCCTGGTGTCAATGCTGGAACAGCAGAAGCAGGCATTCACTCAAGACTCAAAATAATTCAGAAAATTTGCTCCTTTTCTAGATCAAGAAACTGAAGCACAGTTCAGTTTCTCACCCAAAAGCTGCTCTCAGGGAGCTGTGTAGAGGGACTGCAGGTTTGCCAATGACATTTCCATGTATGGGGATTTGGGAATGGGACTTAGCTCTGGCAAATACACCATGATTTGCAGCCCAACCTGCTGTATACATACCCTGTACTGGGGGATTCTTTGCTTTTCTGGTCTGGCCTTGTCCCTTCCCCTGCTGTATCCAGGTCTCATTGCCTGACTCTATTCCTCTTCCTAAGCCAGTCTTTCCTTCAAATAAGCACTGCAGCAACTACTTGCAACCATTCCTCTCTTCCAGTGGAGTTACAATGATGCTTGTTGGAAACAGGGAAGAAAGAGAGACTGGAAAGTATTCCTGCTTCAAATGAAATCCATGCCCACACCAGAAATCTTGTAGCAGAAACTTCACATCCTGCTGAGGGATTACCAATGACTTCAAGTGAAGAACTCACAGAGCTCTGCTATTAATCCTATGTTTAGTGTAGAAAGTGATTTAGAAATTCCCACATTTCCAGGCCCTTCATACAAGAAAGACATTGAGGGGCTGGAGTGTGTCCAGAGAAGGGCAACAGAGCTGAGGAAGGGTCTGGGGCACAAGTCTGATGAGGAGCAGCTGAGGGAGCTGGGGTTGTTTATCCCGGAGAAAAGGAGGCTCAAGGGTGACCTTACCATGCTCTACAACTCCCTGACAGGAGGGTGCAGCCACGTGGGGGTCAGTCTCCTTTCTCAGGTAACAAGTGACAGGATGAGAACAAATGACCTCAAATTCAAGTGCCAAGGGAGGTTTGGATTAGATATTACGAAATATTTCTCCCTTCTAAGTGTGTCCAGGTATTGAACCAGGCTGCTCAGGGCAGAGGTGGAATCACCATCCCTGGAAACATTCAAAAAACATGTAGATGTGGTGTTTGGGAACATGTTTTAGTGGTGCATGTGGAAGTCCTGGGTTAATAATTGGACTCGATGATCTTAGAGTTTTTTTCAAACCTTAATAATTCTATGATTCTACGGTGGTGCCAGCAGGCTGGAGACACGGGAATTATGTTGGGAAGGAGGCATGCAAAGCTGGTATGACCTTACAGTGCTGTTTATAGACAGCAGCCCTTGGAGTGAGCTCTCCTAAGGCTTTTCCCAGGGGACCTGTGAGTTTGATGACACAGACATGTATTCCTGGTGTCTCCTTTTTGCCTTTCAGCAGCACTAATGGGTCTGTGTCACTTCCAGCCTAGGGCTGGCTGCTCTCCAAGTTGGGGAAATGCCTGGACAGCATGAGCCTGGGTTCAGAGAGAAATGCAGTCTCTGTTTGCTCACCTCCCACATCAGGGCTCCCTCACACACCACAAGATAGGTGTTGCTGAGTCCTGTTTTGTTTTGGATTTTGTTGTAGATAACTGACATGAGAAAGGCTCACAAACCCATCTTTCCCTTCAGTCTGCACAAGACTTAAGTGGAAATATGATGTATTTCGCTCATCACTCAGGCTTTTAAACTAGTGCAAAATGACGATTTTGAAACATTATCTTTTTTTTTTCCTACCACTTTGCCTTGACCTGAATTTAGGGAACCGACAGATCCTTTCCACCCTTCCTGTTCCCTGTAAGAAAAAATGAAGGTTAGGATTTCAGCAATTCTGTTGTTATTGTACTTAAAAGATTCGGTTGGAAATGCAATGAATAACTTGTTGATGACATTCCAGTGACAACTGAAGTTAATAACGGTCGTAAAAAGTCATTTACTTCAATTGACTTATTGCAAATGCACAAGGGCTGTTAGCTTCCTTAATGTAAAAAAGTAGGAAAAAAACCCCCACTCTGTTTCCTTTCTTCCTTTCTTTTTGAAGTTGCAAATATGTTACAAATAAACTGCTAAATAGATTTAATATTTGACATAAAGGACCTCTGTTCCAGATGTCTGACATAGTTTATAAATTGCTATGTTTATAGTAATTTATATTGCTATACCTTATTTTGTTTTAATGAATGGGTATTATTTCTTGAGCAACAAGGGAGAAAATAAGTCACCAATAACTAGGTAAAGTCCTGTGAAACACAGGTATCAGCATAGATTCTGTTCATATTTGAGCAGTGCAAGGCTCAAAGAGGCTCAGTCAGCTGGAGAAAAATTTAGCATGACCATTTTAAGAGTCTGTCTCCAAATATTTTTAAGCCATTCCTTAATTTTGTTAAGGTTTCAGAATTGTTTTTTTCAGGGATGAGGACAAATCAGGAGCCTCCATGTTACCTCTTCTCTGGAGAGCAAACTTTATTGTTGCACTAAGTCACAAGGATGAGAAATGATGTCTTTAATGCCAAAGATTTCATCCATGACAATGAGGATTCCTTTTTCCAGTGACTGCATTTTAACCTTCAAATCCCAAAGGTCACAGAGAGGTAATGTTTTCATTAAAACATACCTGCTAAGGTGACCTAAGCCTTAACATAAACAAAGTCTTTTAAATGCAGACACCTGAAATACCTTGGTTTTCAATCCTGGCTCCAGCGTTTGAATCTCAAAGGTGAAGAAGGCATACCAAATTCCTTTGAAGCCTGGTTTTCTAACCCTAAACTACTTACTAGAGGTAGATTTCCACTTGAAAACAATTAATCATACATGTGGAAATCACATTTTTAGCAAATTTTAAATGTGTGGTATTGCACCTGTATGTATGTCTTTCCAATTTGCAAAGGTAGATATTTTTAACATAAAAATATCCCAATTTTGGGGTTTTTTTAAAATGAATATAGCCTATGTTTTTATATGAATAGGTAATATGAAATTTCTATCAATTAAGGTAAGGAGGGAAATCGCAAGAAGGAACCCTGTAATACAATATATAATCTTTTACTAGCTACCAACTGGTTGAGCCAGAGTTTGAAGGGCACAAATCATTATAAAACTATGTGTACAACTTACATAAATCAAGAATCTTAACCCCAGATCTCCCTGGTTTCTGTAAGGATGAATCAGTAGCTTTTCCAGGAGCTCTGCAATTTAGTATCATCAAAATCTCTACATTCAGCAGAGGTATCATCTCTGCTCCTGGCTGACCTGCAGTCTGTACCGTGCTTCCTGCAAGCCTCTCTGGGAGACAGGTGCCAGATTTATGTTTCTTCTGTTTGTATAAGGAAGCAGATTAGGTCTAATTTTAAGGATTTTCTGTCCCAAAATCCTCACTCACCTCCTCTCCAGCAATTTCTATTTCTCCTTTAATTATTCTGGTCTTTTGCTATATATCTATATCTATATTTATTTATTTATAAATTATAAATTCTCCGTATGCATGATCCTGTCCTCTTGTCAGTGCAGGACATTCAAAATCCATGGTTGTTGATAAATAGTAAAAACAGGTAGCAGGAGAGAGTAGGTTTTCAAAGTTTTGAGATTTTCATGGAATATGTTAAAAAATTCTAAATAATCATGGTTTACAAGGGAAATAATTACAGCTGCAGCACAATTTGCTCACACTTTGCTACTAAATGAATGTTTCACTTTTGTTTAGTCAAGGCTGAATCCTCCAGAGAAGCAAAACTTTTTAATAGTAATAACTAGATAATCATACATTAAATATTAAAACTAAAACTGGCCATATCACTGAACTGAAGTGCCATGTAAAATATAGAAGCTGGTAAAATATTTATTATACAGTTAAAGAGTGTAATGGTTTAAGGGAACAATAAGGCTAAAAGAAAAAAAAAACCTGAATTTTCCCCCTGTTCTGAAAAATGTTCAGCTCTCCTGACCTGTATGTTTGTTCTGTAGAATAAAAAGGTAGTGTCCACATATTTAATGTCTGCAAAGTTTCATATTAGCAAAGGCATGCATAAGTTGGATCTACTCAAGGGAGGAAAATCAAGCAAAAAATTAATTTCAATGTAAGAAATGCAACAATTCAAGCCTGTGTGTATTAAAACAGCAACTTAGGAAAAGACTGAATGAATGCATGCGTGACAAAAATGCCAATAACTGGCCACAGGAGTGTGAAAGTGCCTTGGCTCTTGCTTCAAAGTTCGTGGCAACCTGTGGACTCCAGTGGGATTTTGCTTCAGGTCCTAAAGGATCCCTCCGAGTAATCCCAACACTCATGAAAAATGCCCAAAATAATTAAGTGGGCTGAGGCTGATTAAATGGCCCAAATTAATTAAATGGGCAGCACAGCTGTGGCAGATTTTCCTTTTCACAGATGACCACTATTGCTGATCGTCCATGGGGCTGTGTCAGTCATACCAGCCATGGATCCACCTTGGTCCCAGATATGAATTTCTGATGGATTTGTTTTGTTGGATGAGACTGGAAACAATAAATATCTACACTGGGATTCTCAGTCCTCGCACTTCATTTCTACTTCCCCAGAGCAGGAGAAAAGGAGAGGGCAAATAAGATGAGCAATCTTAATCCCTCCAGGTAACCCCCCACTATGTTATGCTTAGATAGGTGAGTGGCACAGAAACATCATTACACAAATTTAAGCTGACTTAAATTTTGTGCAGCTCTAGAAGGAGGTGCTGAACTGGGATTTCCTCAAAAAGGGCTTTGTGAAGAGCTGAGAAGGAGCTCAGGTTTGAAAACTGAGGGCCACTTATGTTCCACATAAACTATTGGCTTTAAAAAGAAACTTTGGTTCATGAAATGGTTTCCCATATTTATTTTGATTTGATTTTTCATAGCTTTTCATGCCCTGAGTAGGGGCGACGGGATGCTTTGCTGGGGTCTTTTCTTATATATTTCCTACATTTCATGCCTGCAGTCTGAAAAGCTCTGAAAACAGATGCTTTGCTTTCAAAGCAGCTTTTACTTTTTTGGCAATGCCAGATATTTTACAGTAGGAAATATAAAACAAAACCAAAGCCAGTGACTTTTGATATCTTCTGTCTCCTTATCACCCTTTGTTATGCTTGTTAATCAGGGTGACTAGGAGTATTTTAAACACTTATAAATGTATAAATTTCTCCCCACTCCCCCAAACATCTGTTTATTTTAGAACAACATGAACCTTGGGGAAGAAAATTTTAGCTACTATTATATATATTTTTTTGAAAGTGAAGAAGTAAACATTCAGTTTTCACATTTTCTACATCAAACAGATGCTATTTATTTAGTCACTTGAGGCAGGAGGCCTGATCAGAAGAGAATTTCTTTTATGGCCTAAGGTGGTAGACTATTTTTTAATAAGAACAATGCTTAAGGATAAGAAAATTCCTAAAAAAACTCTTCAATCAGTTGGAGAGGACAGAAGGGAAATCCTCTCTTGTGGTAAGGAAAGGTAAAGAGCTCCATGACGCATCCAGCTTGAGCTGCCTTAACCTTCCTCTGTTGGATGAAGGAGATGTTGAAGGAGATGATCAGGCATCTTCTTGTCTGGAAGTAAAAGTGAAAATTCATCAAAAATATCCCACACCATGTCACCAAACTGCCAAAAATTTCTGTTTTTCCCTTGTGTACAAACACAGGTGAGGACAACCAGGTGAGTGTTCTGGGGACATCACTCAGCAGGTGACCTCCAACCACTCATCCTTTTCCACCAATTTCTGCTTCTTTCACTTAACAGTGTATGCCTAAACATCCAAATACTCCAGAGAAAATAAGAAATACTGAAAATTATAAGTGGGGAATTGTTAGCAAGTGAAATGGCCCAAAGCAGAGGTAGTTGTCTGGGTGAAAATCATCCAGGAACCAGCTCAAGCCCTAAATCCAAGCCTTACTCAGTTTATGAGTACAGACATAGCCCAAGACCTTCCATTTTTAAACTGTTTGCCAACATCCAAGCTAGAAACTAGAATCAGCTGAATGAAAACTGAGGTAAACAATTGCAAACCCCAAGACAATTGAACCCATTATTAAGAACCATAAGACTTACAATAAAGACAAGACATAAATGTTTTATTTCTGTATTTTCAAGGTTAAGCCTTGAGACAATGACACATTTGTCACTCGGTTTCTGTCTTCAATGTGAGTAATTAATTATGCGTGCAAACCCAGGACAGACTGGGATGTGCACAGATTGTGCACAGCCAAACTGAAACACAAAATTTGTTACATCATGCAAAAAATTGTAAGAATATGATAGAATGAGAAATTTAAAAATTTCTTTTAGACTGACATTACTGTTTTTGGATAATAAAAAATATGCTGAAAAAGATAAACTGAATTGTTAAATAATAAAAATATTGGAGTTTTACTTCTTAGATCTAAGATTCCAGTGTATTTCAAATGATTTCTTAACCACAATGAAAACTTTATCTTACAACCACATTTACCATAAATTATTTTGGTTTTCTTCTGCATACAGAACTCTCCAAACAAACAGATACAGTCTGCTGTGCAGCACATCCCTTTGGTGAGAAAATGCACTCTTGTTGCCTTGACTAACAAATAATAACCAACATGTTAATGGGAAAAGATAAAACAAGACTCTGAAACGCTCATTTGTGTCAAAATTAGTTTATTTCCCAGGGCATAGGGAATCCCCAGCTGAATTGGTTGCTGCAGTGATGTAAGAAACATGCAAACTGTACCCTTGATTAGAATCTGGGAAAGAGAGATAAAAGGTTTATCTGTGTGACAAGAGCTGTTTGATGGACTATTAGATGACACTTTTTTATGTTTGCTAAAATCTCACGGCTTTTGTTGACGTTTGGTCACTAAACTCATCCCCAGCCCCAAATTAACAATCTTACCCTCCAGAGGAGGCTTTCTGGCAAACAAAAGTGATGAAAGCAAATATGTAAATATCATTAATATTTTGCTTCTAAAATATATGTGGCGTGTGTGTGTGTGTGTGTGTGTGTGTAAATGTTGAGGCACCCTCATGCACAGTAACATATCCATCTGTCCATGTGGGTTTGTTCTTGTGTGTTTGTGTTTCACTCACCCTTTAGCAGGTCATGATTTTCAGGTGTTCGTGTATTTGTGAGTTGGCCAATATTGTATACACAATATAATATTAAAATATATTATATGTTATCCATACATACATACATATAATAGGTAATATAAATACATTACAACACCTATCATTTTGAACACCAAAATACATATTCTCAATATATAGTATCATACATGATATTATGGAATTATAGAATCACAGAATGGTTTGGGTTGCAAGGGACTTTAAAGATCATCCAGAGATCTGTGATTCTGTGATCATCCCACTCTCACCCCCCTGCCATTGTCAGGGACATTTTCCACTGTCCCAGGTTGCTCCAAGCTCCATCCAACCTGGCCTTGGACACTTCCAGGGATGGGGCAGCCACAGCTTCTCTGGGCAAAGATATACAATATATAATAATACATATTTTAAATATTATACTATACATACATCTATTAGTACACATGTATCATGTGCATATGCAAAAAATAGATGAGAACCTAAGTTTAGGTAGAGTTTGAAATATTTTAATTTCCATTTAATGTTTTGCCTTGGACAAGAGGCTGCAGTGAGACCTTTGGTTACCTGGTGGAACTCAGCTATGGTTTTGGGATGAACTGAGGGTGGTCATAGTCACACAGGGGCAGACTGGATGAGTCAGGTAAATGGTTGTGAGTGAGAGACAACAAATGGAGGAGCAGTCCTTGAGAAGTGCAGCAGTCGTTAATCAGATTTCCCAGATTACTGCATAGTATTTATGGGTTTAGTGCAGCTAATTGTTGCTGCCTTTTTTGACCTTTTTTTAGCTACCTCCTACAGCACATGGCTATAACTCACTCCCACTCTCTAACATAGTTAGATGTGGAAAGGCCTGCAGGGAAAGACCTTTTCTTCAGAGGGCTTCATAAATTCTGTAAAAAGAAAACAACCCTCCCCAAAACTAATTCATCCTTTGTTTCATGTTAAAAAATACAAAACAAGGGGAATCTCTCACACAAAGAGATACTGTCAGAGCTGAAGTGGTGCATGGTCATACCATATGTACTGCAGCCCTGAGTGCTTCTCAAAGCAGAACAAACACTGCCAGCAGCTCTGAGGCATGTGCCTTCTGCAAAATATCCTAAACAAATGTACCTACAGGCTTCTTCTCTTCAGCCATTCTTCCCTGAGCTGGAGTTCCCATCCTGCTTTTTCAGATCACGTACAAGTATGTGACCCAGCATTGCACACAGCGCTTTTCACTGCTGATTTTCTTGAGCATTAATGGTTGCATCATACTGAGCCAAGAACATGACACCTGATCAGAGAGGTGGTCTAAGATGACTTTCCACCTGTCTGATTCTTCAGCAGCCTGGGAATGACAGTGGATTTCCTACTTAGCTTGCAGCAACTCAAAAGCTGCTCTAGATCCCATCAAGGGCATTTTTACCTCCTAAATGGGGCTATGACTCACAGTCCTTTTGGATTTTGATCAGACTGATGACATTGCCTCAGCCATCATTCCCTCTCCTCTGCCTCACCTATCTCCTCGGAGATGTTGTCTTCCACAGAGGCAACCAACGCGCCTATTCTGTTGTTTCATAGCTTGAAGTCAGAGGGATTTGCATTCCCAGATAGGGCTACCAGGCTGTGGCATCCAAAGACCTAATCCTCTCTTGCTCCTGTCTCAGAGAATTAATCATCAGCTGTGGAGCCTGGAGGACAACTGGGCATGGGGTGGCTTCAGCTGTGGCAGCTAAATGGGAATCAAATGAGAGGCACTGAGAACATACCTGTGTTCTCCACACCCATCAGTAGCCAAAATCTATGTCTGGGCTACATTTCCTTTGTGACTGGTGGAGGAAAAGAGCCACTTCCAGGACAAAGTTCACCTTATCATAAAATAAATATGTACTAAAGGCTGTATAAATCATATCTCTTGACTATCAAGGGATCTCAGGAAGATTAGGTGGGATGTTGGCATCTAAAAATAAAGAAAGTGAACTTACTCCCACAGTAAGTTGGAATATTAGGGTGGTTACTTGGTCATATTAGTAGAGCTGATGACCAGAACATAATCATCACCTGTGTTATTTTATATCATGTGTTTATTGACAATAATTCATCTGGGTTAGACCGTAAATTTGTGTTCCAGATGCTCTGAATTTCTCCAAGTAATATTTAGCATTTGGTTCCTAGAAGGATCAAGGAAAAATGTTTATATAATATCTGTGTGTATAAATGTATTTATATATACATGTAGGTGTATGTGTATATATGTACATGTTGAAGAGCCAAAAAATAATCTAAAATGAAAATATACCAGAAATGAACTAACAGAAGTTATTCTACATAGAGCAAATCTGTTCTCCATGTCTACCTTAATCCACACATTTCAATTAAATCCACTTCTCTGCACTTAAGTCTATTCACTGCATTAAAGTCAACCCACTAAAAGTATTTATTTCACAGTAATCCAGTTATTAATTGGCATTTTCCTCCCCTGCTCCCCCATCCCAGCCCTCTTACTGTCTTCCTAGAATGATTCATCATGAATGGTGAAAATTCCCATGTCAAGTTCTAGTGCAGAGTAGCTGGAAGGTGTGAATGGTGTTTGGAAGGACTCATTGTCTGATTTACATTATGCCAAAAATAAGCACTTCTACTCAGGCTCAGCCTTGTTAACAAATTTCTTCATCAGCAGGCAAAGCAGTCACGGATGCCAAATTATGCAGTAATGCAGACTCAGCAGGACTAGTTCTTCTTCAAGCCATAATGCCACTGATTTTATTTTATTTTATTTTATTTTATTTTATTTTATTTTATTTTATTTTATTTTATTTTATTTTATTTTATTTTATTTTATTTTATTTATTTTATTTTATCTTATTTTATACATAGTCTTGATTTGTACCTCAGGGTGAACAAAGTCTTATGACCACCAGAAAGGTTGCTTTGGGTTTGTACTCTTGAGTGAGCATCAAGCTTCCTCTTCCAGGGAAAACTCACCTGAGCTATAGTAGATTTTAAAATACACTGAATATTAAAATGACAAACACTGATTTCCTCTTTCCTTCAACTGGAACACAAGCAGATATAAAAGGGGCCTTAGGAATATTGATTTTGATGTTAAAAGTGGGTTTATAGGGAGAAAATAACTGCAATGATAAGAAAATGCATTATGGAGTCAAAAATGAAAAACACTTGTGGCTTTAAAAATATTTTGTAAGCCACCTTATTAAATATTATTATTTTTCTCAAAATATTTGCAGTGTCATTGTTAAAAGTAGAGAGATTACTTACTAGGGATGCTTAGAGCACGTGAACATTGCAGACTGTGGAGTCACATGGCAAAGAAAATAGAAAGAACCTTGGAATAAGAGATTGGAAAATCCAGGGATTGCCATGGGAGTGGAATCTGTGTAACAGGATGAGAATGATTCTGCATTGAACCTCTATGTAGTTTCTACAACTTCCACTGCAATTGCACTTGCAGAGACCTTAAGTGGAAAACTGATTAAAGCTGTCTTGTGCTTGCAGTTTCCACTCTCAGAGGAATTCCAGCATTTGGAAATTAGTCCTTGTTCTGAATCAGAACAAAGTGTTTTTTTCTCTCAGATTTTTCCAGGAAATGAAATGAAATAATGATAAAAGACTAGGGTCAATCAAACAATTGAATTTCAGTTTAATACCTTTTTTTTTTTTCCCTTCCAAACAAT
Organism: Acrocephalus scirpaceus scirpaceus; assembly: GCA_910950805.1. Taxonomy (NCBI): domain Eukaryota; kingdom Metazoa; phylum Chordata; class Aves; order Passeriformes; family Sylviidae; genus Acrocephalus; species Acrocephalus scirpaceus. Next base: position 4,662,989 of record OU383777.1, read on the forward strand.
TATTGTGTCAAATTCATTTCAGAGTTACTTTGAAACAAATTGAAAATATTACAGATTTTTTTTTTCTGGTGGAAATAGTTACAACTCCATATAATTGTATTCAAAGCTTCTATTTTGATTACAGCGTTTTGTGATAGGGGAAGAACATGGCAGAGTGGAAGAGTTTTAAGCTGACTTCAGCTCTGCCTGGGGAAAGCAGAGACTCATGGGTCTCTGCAGGAGAGTAGTTCCTAAAATATATGTTTAATCTGGATTTATTCCCTATGAAACTTCATGAAAGGACATGATGGACTTACTTTTTTTAAATGTTCAGAAGTAACTGCTTTTGAGTAGTTGCTTCATTGTTTTTGTCAAGGATCTACTTTCTAACAATGTATCTGTCTTCATTTTGTAGCACTGTAATGGTTTCACAGCTTTTATTTATTAATTGGGAAAAGCAAGAGTTGTTTGTGCAGTTTCAGCTTTACAAGCCAAGGGACAGAGCCAACTCCTGCACAGAATTTTGCCACCAGCTCCAACAAAGTAAATTCAGAGGAACTCTCCTGCAGGAGTTGAATCATCCTGGTGTAAAAGGAAAACCAACATCCTCTGAAGGATGCAACACTGGCATGAATCTGCCTGTCCTCGTGTGGACAAACAGCAAAACAGCACCAAACAACCCAAATACCTCTTGGTAAGACACAAGCACTGTTAAATATTAGTTGAATCTCTTGGTTTGTTTTGCTTTGAAGAAATGGTATATTTTTGGAAATTGTGTCCAGGATGTATTTGGAGCTGGTTGTTTATCCATCAATTGGGATTTTAATTAATGCTTTTTGGGGCTGGATTTCACTGTGGTTAAGTCATAATATGTGCCACTGTTATGGAGGAAAATTCAAATTCACAGTCAAAAGTTTTCAGGTGTGAGCCAGATAGAGAAAACATTCAGCTTTCAATGGGGCTTATTTTGTGAAAGTCAGATATCCTGAAGGAAACAAAAAACCTTCATTCCAGCCCAAAATTTATTTGGAATCATTCTTCCTAACCAACAACGTTGGTGGCAGAGTCAGGAGAAAGTCCTGCTTATGTAAGAGGCATTCAAATCCAGGGGCTGGATTTTGATGATCCTGGTGGGTGCCTTCCAACTCCAGATATTCTATGATTTTAAATGCCCAAGACAGAATCACTCCAATCCCTGAAGCTCTCACAAGCTCAGTAGGAGGTTTGTAAAGACAACATCATTGCCTTCTGTTCACTGGAAGAAGATGAATTCACAGAGAAAATTTGCTGAGGAGGCACAGGTGGAATTAAATGTTCAGAATGACCTCTTAGTACAGCTATGGGAAGAGCTCTTTGCCTTCTGTTTAAGCTTAGCAGAAGTTTTGCTGAATTGGGATCCAGGACTCCTCACCCAGAAATGCTGACTTGCCCCATACCTCAATTTCCCTATCTGCAGGATGAGTAATAATGCATTTACATCAGATTCTTATTTGCATCAAGTTAGTCATTAAATGCTGCAGAATTTTACAGCATTCATTAAAATACTGTAAAAGAACAAGGTTAATCAACTATCCATTACTCAGTGTGTAGAATTACTCACAGGGCAGGTTTCTTCCTGATCAGATGCCCACCACCCTTTTAACCAAAACAATATGACTAACAGAGATCACTGACTGCAAAGTTGACAGCGAATGACAAATACTTTTTATTCTGTGTGTTCTTCTACATATGGTTAAAGACATGACTGCACGGAAAACAGCCTTTCTGCAAATGTTCCTGTGAGCTGAAACCACTCCTTGCAATGAGGCACGAGCAGAGAATTAAAAACACACACCAGGTTTTGATCTCAGCTCAGCAAGTTTTGCTCGGGCACAAGTCCATTGGCTTCTTCACCCAACCAAGCGAGACACAAATCAGGATGACATTCACACATGTCAGATAAAAGTGTGCAGGGTTATGTCCATATTAGTCATGCGATAACAGGGCAGATGCATGTTGGGGTGGAACAGTGTTAGCAAATTATCTCACAAAAGGCTTATTTGTCTTCCCTGGGACGTGTGCCACCACTTCAGCAAGTCTGAATAACTCTACATTCCTGACTTCCTGTCATGGAGACTTAATCCAGCTGGGTTATTGAGTAGATAGATGCAGGTTGCAATAAATTGGTTGGAGAAGGAAAAGCTTTCAGAAGGTTTTGCATTTGCCCTTTTGTGTTGCCACATTTCTGTGCTCACTCTCACTAAACTACCCAGCAGCACACTGGGGAGAAAGTAAAAGAAGGGACACACGGAGATGCCTGAAATCAAGCTAGGATGTGGCTGGCTGGATTCCCTTCATAACCACTGGCCAGATGTTGAAATATTGGTGATGTGTTTTATCTTGCACAGAAGTTAAGGGCCCAAGGAGATCAGCTATTTCAGGGCTAACTTGGAAAGGAACTGAGGGGGACCAGCTCGTGTAGAGTGTGCTGGTCTATTTGGATGCAGATAAATTTCACTTGAATTGTGAGTCAGAGCTCCCCACACCTGGCAACCTTCAGCAACGGTGAGGTGTAAAACTGCTTCACTTTACCTGTTTCTGTACTAAACAGTAGTGACATGATGACAAGTCTGAGCCCTCAGGTCCTCTCTCTGTGACAGTACGAGCAGCATCAGCAGAGAAACAGCTGGAATTTAAGCTCCCAGATGGATTTGCTTAAACCACGACTATTTTGCCCTGAAGTGCACTTGGGAGCACTCACTCTGTCTTTCAGCAGCAGTCACAGAAGTCTGCACCAAAAACTGGTAGCAAGCAGAAACTCCTTAAACAACTTCAGCTAAATATGCAAAGCTGGCCTGCCTACACCTAAATTAATAGAGCAAGGTGAGGAATGAGTATAGAAAGAGAGAGTGTTAAACCCTTTTTCCTCTCTTGAAAACTCAGTCTAATCAAACAGGTGACCTGAGTCACACCTGCCTGTGCTCACCACCTCTATCTGCTTTTGGCTTATGAGCTCTTTTGTAACCTACCTCTGACACAGAGGTATTTACAAAACAAATTTCTGATCACAGGATCCTGCTGTCAGCAAACAAGTTCTATTTGCTACACTGACTCCAGGACAGCCACAAGCTGAAGAAAAAAGCTCTGGTCAACTCCTAACACTGTTTACCAGAGCAGACCCTAAACTGTGAAGTTCACATATTGTTTAATGACGTGACCTCTGTGCACTTGCTAATCCCTCATCCACTGCTCTGCAGCTTCTTTCTTGTCCACAGCCTCCAGACTAATACCCAGAAAGATGCTTGGATTTCCAAAACTGCAAGCCATGCAGCTGTCACATTCACAGGGGATGTTATGTTGAGTCAGCACACTGCCCCAGCATGACCACAGCTATAGGATCTCTCCTTCCTATGGATAATCACATCTCTGCCTGCATCAGGCACCTTCCTGCTGCAGCAGGATTTTGATACCAGCAGCAAGATTGCTTCTGCTCTCAGAGCAAGCTGAAATTAGACCATAGAAAAGATTTTGGAGTCTGTTATCCTTGTAAATAATGTTTCAAAAATCGATGTTCGAATCACTAGATTTCCCCCATTGTGATGATTTATAAAATACTATCTGATTTTATTACTGATCTACTGAAATATTTAATTTGTTAAGAACTAATGGATATTCTGTTTTATCCAGGAACACCCAGTGCTTCATTGGGGCATACTCAGAGCCCAGGCTCACAGAGAAGAAAAGACACAAATCCAGTGTGTATCTCTCCTCTGACATGTCCATGTCTTTCTGCACACAAGGAATCTGATCTCTCTTAAATCGAGTTTAGTTGCTCCACATTTTTTTTTTTTTGTTTGCATAGCAGGCAGTGCTCAGGGTGCAGCTGATGTGTGGAAAGTTCCCACTCCAGCACATCTTAGTCAGCACTTGTAAAATTAATTGACATCACTTGACACTGGAACAGGCTGCCCAGAGAAGCTGTGGAAGCCCCATCCTTAAAAGTGTTCAAGGCCAGGTTTGATCATGCCTGGAAAGTGTCTCTGCCCTTGACCAGGATGCTGGAACTGGATGAGCTTCAAGGTCTCTTCCAACCTAAACCATTCTGTGATTCTATGATAACTGTACACTAAAAATCATTGTGAGGAAGATGATGGAGCTGCACAATTGTATAGACAATGGGGGACCAGAATAAGGTGACACTTTCCTTCCCTGTAAAGTTTTTGTTTCAGACGGAGAAGAAAATGGGGTGACACTTGGAATGACACTTCACCAGATCTGAAATGAAATTTCAGACTTCTCCAGGTTGGTAGAAGAAGAAGATCTTTCCTGTAGAATATTCACTGAGAGAGAAATCAAATCAAGTAGATACACAAACACTGTGTTAAAGTAGCCCTACACTAAAACCAAAACAAACATGAAAATCTTTCAGTACTGTCATGCAGAATTTCACTGAGAAACACAATATCAAGAGTTCAGTACTGTATATAAGAATAAAAAAGCCCTCTAATAATTGAGAAATTCTTTAAAAAATATACTGTGTAGTCTCAATAGAAAAGAATTTGTTTGCTCCAAGATAATGTCTTTTGTCTTTCCAACTTAGAAAATCTTTTCTGTGCTCTAGGAAACAGCATCTCTCCACCAGGTAATTCTGATTTTTAAACCCCAGTTTTGCTCAAATGCAGGAAAATCCCCCAAACCCCACAATCTAATTCGAATGCTCTGAAACAGCAGTTCAAAAAGAAAGGTTTCATTTAGTAGTATCTTATTTAAAATCAAGCAGTTCTTAACATAAATAACTTTTCAATAAAAAAAGGGTCAGGCTCATACCTTTTCTGATAAAAAAGATTAATTTTATTTAGGTAGATAACTGCCCTTTAAAATGTATTTTTTAAATTTAATTTTAATTTTAGTACAAGGTACAGGGTGAAATAGCTGTTCAGACCATGAATGTGTCTGACAGAAAATAACTGAGGGCAAATAACACTGAAAAGGAAGGAGAGGTTTTGAAATTGGATTGTGTAAGATGTTACTAAGAAGTATTAAGCAAAGGCCTTCCCTGAAACACAACCATACTAATATTCAAATTAAATACCTATTAAATATAAGATGCACACTTCACAATATGGATTCTCCCAGGGCTTTGATTATGAGGTGGCAGGAAGAAGCCTGTAATTAATATTATATGGTGATTCTTTTCAAAGCAGATTGTTCCAAGAGCTGTAATCACTACTACTTAAGTAAGTTGTCCTTCAATAGCTAAAAAGAAATTAGGAACCAGAGCAAAGGTAAACATGCAAGCCCGTTTAATTTTTGGCAATATTTTTTGGGAAAATTGAAATTATTATATCTCTGAACAATTTTAGCCATTGCAGGTTAGATCTTGCCTTGAATCTAGATAATTTTCATCTACCGGGTCAACATTTGTTCTGTATAATGGAACAGAAATATCTTTAAAGAAATGATTCCTTCAAACATTTTTGCTTGGTACCTTTGGCCTGAGGCATTCTCCTTGGAGACCAAACCATTTGGAGCAAAGAAATAGCCTCTAAATGGAGCTGTGAAAATTGCAATAACATCTGGCATGATGAAACAGAAATTAGCAATTATCATCTCCCAGCAGAGCAATGGGAACCAGATATTCTCTGTCCTTCAAGAGGAAAATAATTAATGCTTAAAAAGAGAACCATATTAAGTTTACCTAATCAAATGCTCTGATAGAGGGAAATTTGTCTGGATGTCCATTTAACTAGGTGGTTATACAAATAGGTGTGTAGTACTTAACATGAATCTGAGATACTTGCTCCCCTTACATCCCATGGCAACACATTCCATAAGTTAATTATATGCTTTCTTAAAAAAAATAAAAAAGCATTTAATCCATTTCACGGTGGCTGTGTTGCTCATCAAATGTCTAGAACATTTAATGTCTTGGTAAGACTATCAGCTCAGCAATTTTTAAACCCAAAAGGGCTTATTTTGTCATCGTGTTTGACCTATCAGCTGCTGAAGGGACTTCTCAGAAGTTATTCTTGCTTTAATCTTTACTAGATCCTGACTTTGCAGCACAGATCAGTCTAGCAAGCGGCTGGTGGCAAAATGTGTTGTTCCAATATTTAATTACTCTCTTTGGTTCCAGTCAATGATTGTTTTAGCTTCCACTTCTACCTTTCAGACCTTGTTATACCCATTTTCGGTGGAACAATTATACCCCTCCTTGTCCACCATCTGGTTTGGGTAAAGTGTAGCATCCTGCTTGCTCAGGTCCCTGTCAGATGATTCAGATAATAATTTGTTCCTTTTCATTTTTCACTTCTCTTGTGCTCTTTGTACAATCACTTTATTTTTATCAGCACTGACTTAAAGGCTTCTTGGAAGTGTGATGTCAAACAATCATCTCAGGCCCACGATTCTTATAAATGATGCTTTTCAGTGATTAAACTGCTCCAATCACCTCTGCACAGCAGAACAAGGGCTTCTACACTATCCCTCATCACACTTCTCATCTCCAAAGCCAAGACATGGCGTGTTCCAGATACCACATCTCTTCCCCAACCAAATTAGTTCTGGACAAATAACACAGGTCTAGCCCAGGTATCTAAAATTCATAATCCTTAGCAATGTTCTGTTAACCTTGCCCTCTTGTTTGGACTGTTGGATCTCCCCTGAAAGAGAAATGCTGCTGCTGTCTAGCGACAGTGAGTCTGTCAGCACTGGCAGAGGTATTTCCTGAAGATCAGCTGTCTGCTCCTTCTGGGGTATTGCATGATGGAATTCATCTTCATCAAGCCAGAAGAATACCTTTTGTCTGGCAACTTTGACCTCCTGTGTGAACTGATCTTGAATGATTTCCTGTTCCATCTAGGGAATGCCCATTCCACCAGAAAAGGGACCTAAGGAGGCAATGCTTAGTGCAAGAAAGGGAAATAAAGGGGGCATTTATCTGAGCTCCAATGTTCTGAGGACATAATTTGGATTTCATGTGGTCAGAGCTCTTGCAATAAAAACTCTTTGTGTATTCCTCAGTATGTCAGGAGCAGTATGTCTGTGGTGTCTCAAGGTCCAAGACATGGGACACCACTGTCAGAGAGGTCCTGGGAGATGTCCCACGTTGCTCTCTGAAGAGTTTGAAGGGAGTAGATGGGACCAGTTTTAGGTTAGCTGGGGTTATGAGACCAGGTCCTTGATGGTCCTCGTTGCAGGGACTGGAATGAACTCCAACACCTGACGTCCTCCCAGTGTATAAAAGTTCACATCTGACCATCAGAGTCTTTTCAAGTGAAATAAAATGTAGAATATAGCACCAAAGACAAAGAGCAGTTGTTCAAAATACAAGACTTTTCACATTTGTGCCCATGGTTTCCTTTTTAATTTTTTTTCTCACCTATACTATAAGGAAATTCAAAAAAAACCTGTGGTTTTTTGACACATGTTTAAAATCCCCAACAAACTATGAATTGGTCCTTTAAAAGGAAGAATGCAACAATAGAAGCCTCTGTGTATCACTGATATGTAACTTAGATTATTTTAGACTGTTCTAGGGCAAAACCCCACAGTGGTTTCTCTGAGCTGGCAGCACAAACGGAAAGATAACAGTTGTGACCAGAGTTTTATGAAAACACATAAGACAACTGTTTTCATTCCTTCATCAGGGGACAGAGAAGTGGCCAAATAAACTCTTTAGCACTTCAATTTGACTAAATCTTTTAAAAATCACTGTGACCTGCAACATAGCTGGAATAAAACCACTCTAAACCTCAGCACATGCTGGTTAACTCAAAACACTCAACCTGCCGATGACGCTCCTTATTTCTTGTTTCTTCTCCATGTTTAAAGATACTAAAAACCCATCCAGCTTTTCCTGCCTTTTTCTGTCCATGCCAGGGATCCCACACTTGGTGCCAAAAGGACTTTCCTCTGTGGGTTGAACTTTGGATGAGGAAAGTCACTTTGCTCTTCTACAAGACAGACATGGAGGTTGTCCCAGCAAGGAGCAAAGGCACAATGAGGCTGGGTGCTCACAGAAAATTCATCCTGCTCCAAGTGGGATAAGAGACACCCTGAGCCTTCTTCTGCTTGCTCTGGCCAGTGGCTATCTGTGCACTGGGGTGTGTGCCAGATGAGAGTGTGTTCCACACCGTCCTCCTGCATCCTTGGCAGCAGGAAAATCCACTCAGCTCTGCCAGGCTCTGCTCTCTCTCTGTCTCCGGAGCAGTGGCTGCACCAGACAGAAGGGTTGATCCAAACAAGAATTTTTCCCATTGGAATTATACAAGTGGGTTGACTGGAATGTTTTGTGAATTTATGCTGATCAAAGAGGTTTGTTCCAATTGAGAAGGAAAAAAAAAATAAAAGGCAGTAGGAAAATGGGAAAGGGGTTTTGGAAAAAAATGTAAATGTTTTTTATTTGGATGCTTTCAAAGTAATTTGAGGTGATGTTTCATTTAAAAATATACTTCAGTTTTATTTAGAGTAGAATAAACATCCTTTCCAAGGGTTCAGAGCAGCAATATTTCATTTCAGCCTGAAAAAAATAGACTTGAAATAAAACTGCCTTTGCTCCTGTTAAACTTGCTGTCACCTATCATTTTTATGCCACTTAAAAAAAAAAACAAATCAGAAACAGTATAAAAAACATTAACTGTGAAATCCAGAAATGGTAGGACCCAAAAAAAGCTGGTTTCTGGTTTTGACATATCTTTCCACATCTTCTTTATTTATGTAGAAAAACATTGTGCTTCTTAACATTTCTCGTTCATCTGACTGTAGTCATGTCTGTGGAGAAGTGCATGATTTTACAGGAACTGTATTCTACTGAAATGAGAGTGATACCTCCAGGTGATGAGTAGATATTAAGCAATTTCTTCTTAATGGTGATCATTGAAAATTAATTCTTATGCTGATCATTGGAAATCTGTAAACCAGCCCAGGCTCCTCTGAGAAGGGATGGATATTGCCTTTGTATTTTGCAGAGACCCATGAAACTCATTTCCAGTAGCTCTCCTCTTTTCTTTCCCCTGCTTGACTTCAGAACAGGAGGTCAGGTCAAACTTCTGGCTGGTATAATAGCTAATTACACCCCCTATTTGGCCTAGGATGCGGGGTGAGGCATAAATTAGGACCTGATAGCTCAGCTGGTGCCATGGTGGGTTATTAGATGTGTGTCAGCGAGCAAAGTTGTGATCAAAGCTCGCAGAGAGGCAGCCAGAGGTCGTGAAGCATGGCTGGGGACTAATTGCTGGGCTGTGTGCTGAAAGGAAGTTTGCAATGAAAGGCCATTAAGATCCAGGTTTTCCAATCCGTGGAGCAAAGCTGTGGAGAAAAGTGGATTTTTGAGCAAGCAGGGAAATGAGGGGGTCCGGTGTGAGTCCTGCTCTGGGTGATGGTGATGGTTTGCCTCATTTCCAAAGAGTTTTCCTAAGGAAGGGCAGGACCTGTTCCTAAATATCAGTCCAGACAAAGGCTAATTAACCCATATCTTCATTTAAATGGGTTGGTCAAAAGAAAAGAAACTTTTTAAAGAGCTTCCACTGATGAAGGAATTTGGCTGGTTGTAAAATGAGCTGGCAGAAACAAAACTCTGCTTGTAGAGCAGAGAGTGGAAAGGGCAGAGGATTTAGTCAGACACTTGAAAAGAACACCAAGATCTATGAATGACAGCTCTTCAGAGAAAAAAATGTAGAGGGATAAAATTATTATTGCTTTTTATTCCCAAAGGTTTTCTACACACTCTGCACAGCACACCAGACACATTCTCCCAGTTTTGCAAATGGGGAAACTGAGGCAAAATGAAATAAATTTCACTTTTTAATTTATAACACCCAAATTCCTACAGGTCAGATATCCTAGAGTCCAAATGACATGATTAAGCTGATTTGAAGAAGAATGGAAAACTCTTTCCCTATTTTTTTTTTTGCTACTGTTATAGAAATTAATCACTCGATCTATCAGTCACTTTTTCAGTCTTGTTTCTCTTTGGGTCTTTTTCAGAACTCTGAAAATTTCCCAGTTAAATCTTTCTCAGGGATGGTATCCATCTCAATTAAGCTGTCCTCTTCCTCCAAAATTTTGAATGAAATAAAATAAAATGAAATGAAATAAAATGAAATGAAATAAAATAAAATAAAATAGTATTTCATAGCTGTTTGTATATTCAGCATAGGTGAGCACCTTCATTTTCTAATCAATCATCAGTATAATTTTTATGTATGTGAGCAGTTTAAATCAAATAAATAGTTAAGTTATAACACTATGCAAAACTTAAATAACAGAGACCAAATGTCTTCATGCCTGTTTGGAAAGGTCATCCTGAATATAAACAATGATAAATAACTAAGGAAAGTCTGGTGACTCTGGCCAAATATAGATTGTCAGAGCCAAAGCTGGAATTTCCACACAGTGAAATTCCCACTCTGTCAACATATATTTGCAGTCAGTTTGAGACAAAATGTCATATTTTGGGGAAAGAAAAAGAATCTCATGAGTACTTTTGTAAAAATGTTGAAAGGTATTTGCGTCACTTTGGTTTGCGGTTACTCCCAGCTATCAAAATCAAAAGAGTTGTAGCTTTTTGTCCAACATTTCTTCAGGAGTTTTTGGCCACAACCACATTTCTCATGTCCCAGCTCAAGGATCAATTTCTTGATCTGTGAGCCAACATCCAACCTGTTGGCCTGTGCCACCTGGTCTGAAATGAGAACAGCGGGAGGGACAAATAATGTGGCAGCTTGAGCTTAGGAAAAAACCTTGCACAATCACCTGCCTGCTGGGAATCACATTCTACCTCTCTCTTTCCTCTTTATCCTTACACCTGGCTCACATCTTCCTTTTTCTCCCCCCTACCTGTCCTTGGGATAGGATGTCCAATTGTCTCTGGCAATGGTAATTATTGACTGGTATCATGCAATTACCAAGGTGTATCACCAGCCTGTCAATGAACTCACACCTTTTGAACGTACAGTTACTATTTAAAGGCATAAAATGAACCGTAAATAAAGTAAATGATGGCTGCAGTTTTCTTTCTTTGTATCAAAAGAATTTTAGTTCCATGTAAATTAATTAATTCAAGGAAAAAACACTGAAACAAAGATTAAAATCTCTGCGTGGTATTTCACAGGTGAAACAGAAAACAAGAACAACATTTAAAAGCTTTCCTAGCTGCTTGCAATGTATTTTCTTTTATAGAAAATCACTCGGTGTGAAAGAAAAAAGGGAAAGAAAAAACGTGTTGTTGTTGGATTTGTCTTTTTCTTTACCTTGGTATTGAAGAAAATGAGAAGAGAAATTGGTTTCGTGTCTCTTTATGTGCTTTTCATACAACTTAACTAGATTATTAGAAATGTTCAGTAATAATCTGTAGATGAAAGGAACGTTAACTCTTGAGTCTTTATTATGATTAAGGCTTGAAGTCATTTGAAAATTATATGTGGAACATGATCTATTACATCTTATGGCAAATAGGAGCTCATTTATTTAGGCTACAGCTAAAGAGTAACATCTGCCTATGTATTGAAGAACTAATTGCTAGCAAAAGAGAAATGAATATGTTTGTGAGTTTTAGGGTAAACTCAACAGTAAAGGGAATAAGGTCCTGATGTGGAAAATTGGAAAGTCAGTTGTTCTGCAGAAACAAACCATTCATCTGTGGGGAGTAATGGAAGAGATCTTTTTCTTTTTACATCCTTAGACAAAAGGCAAGCTCAGCACTAGGTGATTTTAAGTTGAACTTTCAAACCTATAGCAAATAAGTTGGTTTCCATACCTGTAGTAATGCTGCCAACAACAAAGGTGCTTTGGCAACAAATCAGCTCCTGTTGAAGTCAAAGGTAAAATTCTTTAACCTGTAGTAACTGTCTTGGTACTTGTGAATTCCAGAAATGAGCCAAACCCTCAGATTTAAAAGTGGCATGTGAACTTCCCTAAATTCAGGCTTAACTTGTTACTAGGCTTTAGGTTATGCTTGCTGGGGAGCCAGACTGATGCCATTTGAAAATTTCAGATCTGGATCCAGTTTTTGATTTAACACACTTTCAACACTTTGGCTTGTTCTGTTCCAAGATTTTAGTTCACGTCTTTCTATTCTCAGTTTTATAACGCTGTACATGCAATTGTTTGAAGTCTCTAAAATGATTAATGTGCGTGCAACTCTATGAAAATATTCTTTGGTCTTTCTCCAATTTGCAGTCTCATACATGAGAATAAGAAGCAATAAAGAAATATTATCCTTTGCTTGTACTGCAGCAAGTACCACCAGTCATGTAAATATTACCCCAAACACTGCAAAAATTACTCAGCTCTGTTTGAATCACTGCTTGTGGAGCTCGGCTTCATTTTACTAAAGCAGCTGTTGGAATCTTATGTCTTTAAATAAATAATTCACTTGTGTAAGGAAAAAAAAACTGAGTGAGTTCTTCAAGTGATGTAACCTGCTATTAGGAGAATTGCTGGGAGTATGCAGGTTTATTACCCAGAGCCTTTTCAGGAGGGTTTGGTAACCCAAGTACTTAATCCTGTTGAAACATCCCAGAAAAGGGTGTTTAGGTGTAAGAAGAAATCATAGTTAACAGACAGGTAAGAAAATCATATATATCTGGAACTGAGTTCCATCGCTATGAGGTTCAAGAGATGTTTATGTGCACAGCGCATTCACCAATATATGTATAATAAACACAATCCATAGGCATTCTGGAAAACAGTGGTTTGGAAAAGACTTCAAACCCAAATGACGATTATTTTTTCTGCACAAGACCATTTTTTCTGTAAAAGTTCCTCAAGTGCAGGATGCAATCCTACCATGTAGAAGGTGATGCTGTTCAGATATATGACATCACTAAGACTGATACTGAAATAATATACTTTGTGGTATTCATAATTAAACCAGGCTATAGGCAAATTGGAAAATGTTGTTGACTAGAATAATTTGAATTCAAGGTGCAAACCAACAATGTCCACTCACTCATTAAGTTCTTTAGACCTTCTGCAGCAAACACTCCTGAGAGGAGATTGTAGCAGCCTCTTCGGTGATTAATTTTTTTTTAATATACAACTGCTGTTGATCATTGAGTCTGACATTTGTTCTTCTAGTACAGATATATGAGAATAATCTTTCCAGCTGCTTCTTCTAAAATCTGCAAGAATTTTTCATTCTCCTCCTGTTCTGAACCTCAGCCCAGAAAGTCTTCATATAATTTCTGATCCCACTTAGGTGGAGAGAAAAGTGGTTTGACAAGCCCATTAACTCACTGGCAGTTCCCAAAGCCATGGCTTATCCCTAACCTTGTCAATATACCCCAGAGATGGCACAGGTCAGAAAGGGTCTGTTGGGAGTGGAGGAGTTTCATATATCATATCCTACATCATATAACAATCATATCACATCATATCATAGTATGGCTTGGGTTAGAAGGGACACGAAGGATCATTAGGTCCAAACCCCTGCCATGGACTTTGATTTCCAGGCTGAAGTTGGATTTTACATGCCTACCCTGGTATGAAAAAATGACTGGACTTTATCATACAAGCACATGTGAGCAGGAGGTGAACTGTGTGGATGGACAAAGGATTTCCCAGTCTGAACAAGGACTTGTGCAACACTCAGATGGAGGACATGAAGAAGTTGCAAAATTAAAAGGAGGTCCTCCTAGTCAAACAGTATTCAAAGTTATAGATGAGTCTGCAAAAGAAATAAATCACCATGGACTGACATCTGCAGCCAGTGCAAATCCTGGACTACACCCAGATAGGACTGCCTGGAGCCAAAGATATTTCCAAACCTCCAATATAGTCAGCAGTTCCTGATCCCACTCTGCTCAAACTCTTCTTTCCACAAAAGAAAGAGCAAATCAATACCTAGTTAGTTTATGCATTTATGCACAAATCTCTAATGTCAGACAATAGACACACTTGTGGCAGCGCATTAACATTGACATGGACTCCACTAAAATACTAGTGAAGTGCTGGAGGTATTGAGGACATTCAAATTACACAAATCTGACTATAAAAAAGATCAATCATTTTAAATGGACTCCAAATATTAGCACAATGTAGCAAGTGGAACAGACTTTTTGGCAGAACCTGTAGTGGTAGGACAAGGAGTAATGGGTTTAAAATAAAAGAGGTTCAATTTAGATTAGATATAAGGAAGAAGTGCTTTTACAGTGAGGGATGAGACACTTATACAGGTTGTCCAGAGAGGTGGTGGGTGACCCATCCATGCAAACATTCAGAGCCAGGCTGGATGAGACTCTGAGCAATCTGAACTAATGGAAGGTGTTCCTGCTTTTTTGCAGGGGGGAGGGAAAAGGTGACTTTTAAAAGTCCCTTGCAACCCAAAGTATTCTTATGAGTCCAAGTCATGTAAGGCTTTATTTGCTTCAGCACATCTCTCCTGTGCCTAAGTGATTGACAGCTTTTTGTTCTGTGTGTTTGGTGCTCTGGGTTTAACCCACTATTGATAGGTTATTAGTTTGAGCAACTTAGTTGGAAAGTGTCATTTTAATTTACTGTTCAGTGTGTGTCATGTCTCTTCCCTAAGAGAAGTTATAAATCTGGATTAAAATCCTGTTGAATGCACTGTTAGGGTGCCATTCTGGATTTACATTACTGGAAAGGTGAATAACACTCAGTGCTAAGCTACTAGGGGGATGACAGATCTTTATTTGATGTGAATAAAATTCTGGCAAAATATGCGAGAAATACCCCCTGTTCTGTGTCCCCTCTCCATTTCATCCCTCCCTTCCCACCCAGAAATTCAGCTCCCTGATTGGAAATTTCCATTCTCCCAAAACACCTGCCCTGCAGGATTGCACTGGTTTAAAGCATATCTAACACAGCAATTGAGAGATTTGTTGGGTTCACACGCACTGGAGAGAGCAATTTTATTTTCATACCTGATGTTCTTGTGCACATCTGACCAGGGTAACCGAGTGCACAGGTTGTAATCTTTCCAAAAGCAGTAGGTTAATATCAAAGACTTTGCAGCGAAGCAAGGAATTGTGGCAGTACTTCAAGGAACAGGTTTTGCAATTAACTGTTAAATACAGATTGAAGGAATGCCCCGCTTGGTTGCTGCAGGCTTTCCTTGCACACCAGCAATGACTGAATCTAAGGCACAGAGCATGGCAAGATGATAACCTGTTAGCAGGAGGAGGGAAATGGGGTAGAATTATTGAGCAGTTGATAACACGCAGGCTGTGGAATGGTTTCAGAATATTGTACAAAAATAACAAATCAGCCCCCCTGAAATACAACTGTGTTTACTACAACAACAACAACAACAACAGCAACAACAACAAAAAAGGGAAAGGAAGGAAAGGAAAATAACCAACTTGTATGGTTACGTGTGAGATTCCTTTTGAAAAGCAAAGCAAGCTACAAACTGCTCAGCCTACAAGCTCATTCAGCCATCGAAGGATATTGCAGATGACAGTGCACACAACTTGGAAAACAAAAGAAAACAATACACTTAGCTGCCAAAAAAACCTCCAAACTCCCACTCCGCTCCCAAAACCTGAGATTGTTTTTATATTTTGCAGTGTGGTCTGGGTCTAGTGCACTCAGTGGTTCTAGTCCTAGGACAAGACCAATGGACAAAATATTTTGATTTTGTTTTCTGTCCCATTCTTTAATTATTAGATTTTCCTGAGGATCTCAGAGCGTCAGAGTGTGAACAATTATTACATTTGTCTGGAAAGGAAATCTTTGGATGCATTTGCCCAGAGATTATGGAATCTACTTCTCTGGAGATATTCAACAGCCATTGGGACAAAATTCTGAATAGCACTCCTGCTTGAACAGGGAATTTGAAGTAGATGACCTCCAGTGGTCTCTTCAAACCTTACCAATTCTGTCATTCTGTGTGATTAAAAATCATAGAGAAATAGGAGCTGAAATAAGAGTGGGCTAGGGATTTGTAAAGGATCTTCATTACCAATTAGCATCAGCAGAATTCATAAGGAATTGATCAACATATGTCAAGTTTTGGCACCAAGTTTTTATGTCATTTGCTTAAGCAAATATTTTTCCTGTGCAGTTCATGATTTGGCATGAACCTGAAGATCAGGACAGAAAAAATAGGAAAGTTTATAGTGAAATAGTTTGGTGATTTGTCTACTTTCAGAACTTGGAAATTATACAGATAAAGGAGGGTCTTAGCTGGCCCTGCTCCCTAGTTCATCCAGCATGTTGCACTAGATCACTGCCAGTTGAGTTATCTTATAACCATAGAAAAGGTTTCATAATAGGACTGTCTTGTTTTGTCACTGGCTGAGATAATGGCCTGACCTGCACCTGAAAAATGAGGTCAAATTTGAACCACATCCTTCAAAAATCAAACCCCACTGGTTTGACATTCATACCCCAGGAATTTTTCTGTCATTTTTTCAGGAAAGTCTGCTTTGAGGTGGGAATCACCCAAAGTTATAACTGATGGACAGGTTTTGTGTAATTTTTGCTACACTCTTTCAGTGCAGTGTTTTGCAAAGATCACGGTTTGATCTCTTATTTTCATTCCATTTTTGTGCATCTTCCATCCACAAGATCATAACTCAAGCAGTATGTTGCAATGTCAGTAAGTTGCATCCACAGTCAAAATCTCCATTCAAAACTAGCTTTTCCCTGCATAACTAAATGTAAATAAAATTTGGAATAAGAGCCTATGGAAAGGAAACAAGTTGTGAAGTGAAGTTTAGATTTCAATCAGTTTAGATTGTACCTCGCACCCTTCATTTTTATAGAAACAACTGTGTTATAAATGAGTTTTCAGTAAGTTTTTTTGAAACCTTTGACTTTGTTTTATTGTCATCAGAATAAGTGTTGAAGTGTTAAATATTTACCATTTACCTCAATGTAAAATGTTCTTCTACCTTTAGAGAGGTTTATTTTGTTTAATCAGAGAAGGCAACCAAATCAAGCCAGGAATTAATTGTAAATTGCTAACAGTTAAATTCAAGTTGAATTTGAGGGGAGAGTTTGGATAACAGCTCTTCTGTCTATCAGATCAGATGCCCAGCTGCTCTTAAAGGCCCAGCCTTCAAAACCATTTTATATCCTTGAATGCAAAAATACAAATATCCCATGTGGAGCAACGGCCTGCTCGTGAAGGAAATGATTAGCACAAAGCTTTCATTTTAATTTTGTATCAAGAAGCTCTGCAGGATTAGCTCCTCTCCTGTGCAAATAGGAATAACAACCTGGCACTGGTTAGAATAACCCTTGGGCTATCCTGCCCAAACATGGGAAAATGTAAGGAGGAAGAATGTGGAAAAAGAAAACCTGGGGACAGTATGGAGAGAGAACCTATGGGCCTGAAACTCTGAAAAGAGATATTTAATATGACATCACTGTCCTTCTCCACTGGAATGAAGTGACCATGTTTTGGGTCATAATAACACACCAAAATAATTTTGCTAAGTTTTCTGTGTGCAAATATACATGTGGAAGAAGTTTTATGATTCAGAAAAAATTTTATTTCCTGAGTCCTTTATATTTATTTATCTTTTTTTTTTAAACTGTTAAATTTACTGTCAAAAAAAACCCAAACCAAACACAACTCCTGGCAGATTTCTGTGAAAGATATAATAGTAAATGAACTAGTGTTTTATTCTTAGAAATTACTGGTCTACAGCATTTTTCTATTCAAAATTATATCTTTCCCTGGAGGAACTGATTCTTCTGTTTTTTTTTTTTTTTTTTTTTTTTACATGGGAGTAAAATAAGGTAGCAACGAACTCTTAAATCTTGGGTGATCTGCAGGTATGGAGCAATCTTATAAACACAGCCCAATCTGTAAGCCTTAAGAAATTGTCCCTGAGCACTGCTGAAAATGCAGGTAGTCAAGCAGTGACTTGTTTAAAGGCTGGTGAACAAGAAGATGAAGTGGTTTGGCTGCAGGATCCCGTGGTCTCACCTCCTGCTCAGGTTCAGCCTCAGCAGGGATGTGCCAGGAGTGTTCACAACCTGGAGTAAAACCTTCATGGGGGATGCTGAAAGGCACTTGACCTTCTCCTTCCTCATGCCCGAGGTTCCATCTTTGCTTATCACAAAAGTGGTGAGATGTTTTACCAAACCTGTGTTAACTTTTCCAGAGGATCTTTTACAACCAGGGAAAAATTAGATTGGAGATTAGGAACAATTTCCTCACTGAAAGAGTGGTCAAGCACTTGAACAGGCTGACCAGGGAAGTGTTGGAATCACCATCCCTTACAGTGTTCAAGAAACATCAGGATGTGGTGCTTAGGGATCTGATTTAGTGGTGAACTTAGCAGTGCTGAGTTAATGATTGGATTGATGATTTTCAACCTAAACAATTCCATGATTCTCTATTTCTGTGAAGTCATGATGGCCACACAACCAATTGTTGGCAGAGTGGGCTTGGGTGAAAGCAAAGTCACCAGAAACTCCAAACTGTGGTGCATGTAGCTAAATTGATGTAAGACTATCAGATTACAAACCATATTTATCTTTTTCTCTACACACACACACACAGACACACATGGCCAAAAATAATCAACGCTATTAATTTCTCTGACCAGCTTTCTTTAACTACAAGGATGTCCAAGGGGTAAAGCCAAGAAATTCCTGCCTAGATGCCTCTGCAACATGTCTGCATTTCATAGAGTCTGAAAAGTGTTTTTTCAACACTTAGCCTGAGATAAATGAGAGGTTGAAGTTTTAGATCATGTTCCCAATCACTTGCTAACTGCAGCCAGTCACTGAATTGTCATGTCCAGGAGATTGCTTTCACATTCTTGTGAATTAGTGTAGCATGTGTCAGCATTCCTGAGGAGGCTCTCAGCCAGTTATGAGCTCTGTCCTCCTCTGAGCAGGAGTTCAGCAGATGCAATTCCACTTCTTTGGGGAAGAGAATCATCAATCACAATCATGCCTTGAGTCTCTCACCAGCAAAAACAGCAAGAGGGGTATCTTGACTAGACATCCTAGTAGAAAATGAGAAAATACCTCTAAAGACTAGAAATTACATCAGAGCACAAAGTTTGAGCTCTTCTTGAATCCAATTTTTCCTCAGTTCAGAGGTACACGGATTGATTGTCTTGGGTCATTGCAAATAGTTCTATCAAATAAGGTCCTGCAAAATGTGAAGGGTGAGATGCACAAAGGTTTAAATATCAGTAGTGTTTCAACTCCACACATGAGCCAGTCTCCCTCAGCTGCCTTTATTGTCAAGCTAGAAAATAAAGGAAGCATTTGGGCATAATTTTTCACATCCGAAAGTAGCTGCAAAAATAAACCACTTAACTCCACTGTTTGTCAACAGAGGAAACTGGCTCAGATGCAGAAGTCTACATTAAGTCTACATTAAAGATGCCCAAGGTAGTTATATGTACCAGCTTATGCAAGGAAAAATCCTTTCCCTTCCTGAAGTCATTCAAGTTTTGTGAGAAAGTAGCCTCCTATCCTGTGGAGGAAATGTGGGTTAGACTGTACAGAGAGATGGAGAGGAAAAAAATTGAAGTGTTGGAGAAAGGAACTGAAATAAAGGATAGATCAGGAAGAATCTAAATTTCCAGCACAATAATTACAGCACTCTGAGAAATAATTTGGTCTCCTAATAGCTGCTTCATGCATACTGGAATGTTTTTGCCTTCAAGCAAATGGTCGTCAGTGCTAAGTGTCATAGGCGATATTGGAAAGAGCTTTTGGAATGGGACCCAGCATGTTTCTCCCAAATAAATACTAGGAGCCCTGCTCTAACATCAAGATTTCTTTCAGCTTGACCTTGCTGTTGCAGGTGTTGCCCAACATCAGGAGGAAGGGCAGAGTACTCCTTTGCCAAATATCTTCTGGTCTGGGTACTACAGACGAATATTCTAGGAGATGGAAGTAGCAACAAGCTAAATTAGGAAATGAACACTTAAGTTTTCCAGTGTTTAGACAAGTGATGTAGCCTAAAGGCTGTGGTACAAATGCCAAGGTGACTCTGCCAGTCACAAAGCAGTAGTCAGCAGTGCTTCTTCCAGGGCTTCTGAGCCTGTTGATTCCTGTCAGGAATGCTCTGATGATGCCTGGCAGTCTGGCCTCTCCATGAGACCGAGGAAGAGGAGCAACTCCTTGTAGGCTGTGAAGCTGTCTAGACACCAGGCAGGGTGGTTCCACCCTGCCTTGCCAGGAGAGAAGAACTTCAGTTCACATGCAGCCTTAAGTGCCTGAACAACTCAAACCAGGATAAGTGAGGTGAGGCTGGGTGACTCCTCATGTTAGGGAGATTTTAGGATGGCAGTTTGGGATTTGGGAATACAAACTCCTTTCATTCTGTCTTCCTGAATGACTGCATGGAGATGCACACCAGTCTCTACCCTGCTGTAGGCAATTGAAGTTTCTGACATCACTGGGAACAAACATCTCAGCACTGAGTGATTTTGGAAAACTCAAGCCCCTGTGATCAGCCAAGGACTATACAGGTTTTTCTGCCCACTGTTGTAGCAGAACCAATCATAAATGAGATGATCTATCAGGGAACAACAAGATGCCCCATGTTAGTTTTGAAAATGGACAGGAAATTGCACAGGAACAACACCAGTGGACTTCAATCCAAACACTAGATACACACAAGAGTTACAAACATGTTTGTGAAGCCTCAGCATCCTCTGCAATTACTCATGGGCAAAATCTGTAGCTGTTCCTATGGTGGAGCATCAGCTGTAGTTTGCAATAACCCTTGAAGCAGTAACAACCTTTTCTATGCTATTTGTTAGAACCATGGAATCAATAAGGTTTAGAGGTTGGATATTTTGCCTAATATCCAATCTCTAAACCTGATGCAGGTTGAGGCTTTTCTCTCTTGTACTCTGCTGCTCTTTGAAACGTATGTGGATTTTTTTGGGAAGCAGAAAGAAAAAAATTCTGCAGAGGGGTTTTGTAGGGGTTAGGGTGGGTGCCAGCTGTCAACAAAACCACTTAAGGTCAGGTTGGCCACTTAAAAAAGACATATTTCACCTTCATTTTAGAACAATCTCAACCCACCTTTCCAATGAAGAGAAGAAATCCTTGTTCCAACCTCCCAGTGCCATAAAGGAGTAAATTCAGTGTAAATGGAATTTGTCAACTTCTAGGTTGAAAGTTCAGTTTTATTTCTGGCACACACCAAGTTGCCTGATTTTTTTTTTTTTATTTCCACATATTTCTAGGTGTAGTGTAAGGCTCTGTGACTGAGATCCAAACCTGATGGACTGTGAACAAGACCATGAGTGTCAGGAGAGAGAAGAAAAACTCACAGCACCTGCAAAGAGAGAGCTGAGCTCTGAGTCCTGTTAGGCTTAGATATAAAGGTAAGAAGCATGATTTCTGAGCAAAATCAGTTTTATCCAATAGAGAGAAAAACTTCAGTTCTAAAGAAGTGAGGCTCACATTTTTAAGGTTTGGAAAGGACTTTTTAATGCACTGCTGGGTAAGCTGGACCCTTTGACATACCTGTGTGGCAACTGGGAAGAGGAGGCTAAACCTAGACAAAAGGGAAATCAGAGCTTGTTCCTCTCTCCATAGATGCTTCAGCATCTTTCACAGAAGGAGAAACAACTTTTAAAGAGCAGTAACTGAGGAAATCTGCTTCAGAGTGGGCTCCTCTCTCCATGGGTCCACAGATCCCCACCAGGACCCTGCTCCAGCACAGGTTTCCCATGGAGTCACAGCCTCCTTTGGGTGTCCCCCTGCTCTGGTGTGGGCTCCTCCATGAGCTGCAGGTGGATCTCTGAATCCCTGTGCCCTCCATGTGCTGCAGGGCACAGCTGCCTCACCGTGGGCTGCACCAGGGGCTGCAGGGGAACCTCAGCTCCAGAGCCTGGAGCAGCTCCTGCCCCTCCTTTTCCACTGCCTTCGGTGTCTGCAGATCTGCTCCTCTCACATATTCTTACCTCTGGCCGCAGTTACCTCTGTGTACTAACTTTTTTATTCCTTTCTAAATATATTATTACAGAAATATATTATTATAATAATAAATTTCTAAATATATTATATTATTAAATAGTGTTACCACCATTTCTGAGTGGGCCAGCCTTGGCCAGCCCAGTCTTGGAGCTGTTTGGAATTGTCTCTGCTGGACATGGAGGAAACTTTCAGCAGCTTCTCACAGGAGCCACCCTTGTAGCCCCCCACTCTGAAAACCTGGCCAGGCAAAGCCAATAAGGACTGTCCATCTCCCCACCAAGGATTTCAATCTCTTCAGCCCAAAAGAGATAAACCACTGCCTTCCCTGCTCAGCACATTGCCTAAACCTCAATAGAATAGCAAAAGTGTCAGGCTGATATTGTTGCTACTCGGGAGGAATGTTGCTGCTCCACTTCTCTGTCAGCACTTAGCCATGCTTGAAGTGAAACATCTAGTCCCAAATTGTCATTTCCCTGAAGGCCACAATGCATGTGTGGAATTAACTATATAATTAGATTATCCACCATGATGGCCCTGGCAGGATGAAATATTTTGAGCATAAGTAAAACAGCTGTATTATGAGTTAAGAGTAAGGTAACATTTTACAGACTTTTACGCTACAACAAAGAAAGATAAGTGTGACATGAAAGTAAAAGTCTTTTATCTGTGTATGTCTTTGAAAACTCAGTCTACACAGACTCAAAGCATCTGTTAATCAGATTATGGGCCATATCCTGCTCCCAAAACAGTTAATAGCAACGCTCTCATTGATTTCCTCAGGACAGAAACATGCCCCAAAGGAGCACTCTACTTCTTCATGGGCCTACTTGTTGGAGAAACGTTTGTGCTATTCAGAAAGGCAAAGCAATTTCCTGGAAGCAGAAACTCCTACCTGCACTTGTAACAACTCAGGCTATTTTAGGAACTGAAAAATTCCACCCAGCATTAGGATTACATTTTCAAAAATGTTTCCTTCATGTTTCTTATGCTGTTTCATGCCACCCATGAAGGAGGGGGAGCTGCTTTTTGATTCACAGGAGTCACGCTTTCTGTGAATCTTTTTTCCCCTGTCAGATCTTCTCTTTCCCAGCCTCTCATAGTAATTTCTGGTCCTCAGACCCCAGTTGGAAGCATATGGGGAAGTGAAACATTTTTACCACTCTCCATAGAGATGATGGGCACTGGAAATAGCTGTCCACATCAGACTGCAGGATCACAGCTGATGTCCATGTTGTTGCGTTCTGATGGTGTTAAATGCTTTTACTGCTTTTCTTCCCACAACTATTTCTTCAAAGACATCATTAATTTTAGCACTTCTGATTTAGTTCCATTTACATTCCTTCCTATTGTATTTAAATCTTCCCCTTCCTTGTACAGAGGTGGAAAAGAGGCAATCACTTCCTATATGTAAATTGCATAGTTTAAATTATTTGTAAGGTTTTGGGCTTCAAGTAACAGCAGCATTACATTCATCATCTTCATGAAGAAAACCCTAAAGTAGAAATTTGGATATATTTTGCAGAATGTATGATTTGGGGGTTCTTCTTTGCTTGATGTTGCTGTTAAGCTATTGCAAAAGGGAATGATTTGTGTTTTGGTCCCCAGAATCTGATAATTGGATGCTTTTGAGACGCCTCAGTGGTGCGGACACTGAAAATTAAGAGAGATGTTGGAAAATTGTGACCACAGTGTGTAGCTGTCTGTGACCTATCCCCTCAGGGGGTAAGAACATGGTGGTACAGGGAGGGCTGTGCCATCTTGGAATGTAAATTGCCTTCCAGCCTAGGGAAAACAGCTTGGTCAGCTGCTGCTTGTAGCACTGCCTGTTCTCCTGCCTACTGTGACACAGAGGGACAATTCTCCATCCCACTTGCACCGGGATCTTTGCAGCCACAGGTTTGGACTGCCTCAAAAATATGTCAGTAGTTAATTTTAAATCTATTAATTCCCACAGCTCGACAGCAGCAAACAAATTTTCAAGGGCTTCCTGAGTGCAAAATCTGGACTGAAATCTCTAGCTATATAATTTCATCAGCAGGAAGTACCTTTTGCAGACCTCACTGCTACTCAGATAGAAACCACAGATTCTGCTTCTGTTGATAAACCCCCTACATTAAAGAATTCAGCCTTCAACAATTTTCAATTCCAAGCAAAAACTCTGACGATTTTATTTCCCATGTGCTTCTCATTTTCCAGGAGAAATGCAATGTCCTCTCCTACTGCATATCAGTTTAACTCAGCCCACAACAGCAGGGAACATTTTTGGAAGCTCATTTTCCAGAATGCTTGTTGCTTTACATTGGCTGGAAACTTCTTCCCCTGTATCTATCCCGAAACTGCATCTACATTTATCCCTCTATAGTGTTAATTCACAGTCATGCAGAAGCCTTAAACAAACTGTCTTCAGTCTGCTCTGTTTTCAAACCAGCAGCTCATTTTTATTTCCACTTGTGTTCAGAGTCTCTACACTAACATAAATGGGAACCACAATGGATTTCTTATGAAATTGGGCTATTTTCTGTTACTGTCTTCTACAGATCCTGGCCTAAGTATAGTTTTATTTATTATATTTATATGGTATCTCTATTCCCTTACTACTTAAACACATGAGGACTTTTTTGAGACTGCATTAAGCTGTTTGACTTCTATATGCAACATAAAAATTCTATATGCTTTTTATGAAGTCCTGCCACAGAATGGGATCTGGGTAGTTGCCTTCACTAAAACATTATGAAACACTAAGTTTTTGCTTTGCATTCTACGGTTTCTAAACCTGAAGATGATTGACTTCTCACTGTTCCATCCAGTCATGACCCCATGTCCTTGCCTGACAAAGCCCAGGGAGCAACCCCAGTGTTGATGCAGTGGAAGATGAATAAGGGTAAATATGGTTTATCTAGGATTTAGGAAACAGAGAGTTTGTTCATTTCATCCCCATGCAGTGGGATGAGCATATTCCCTTTCATTAACTAAGCAGACAAGTCTAACTTCACTGCTGTGCAGTGCTTGGAACACTTCTAAATGTGTGCTCAGTCCCTGCTGAGGTACAATCCAAGCTTTCATTTCCCTGAGAAAGGCTTTAATCATAGAATCATAGAAGTCCAGAATGGTTTGGGTTGGAAGGGACCTTAAAGATCACCTCATTCCTACTGCCATGTTATTGACATTTGACATGGGACACCTTGCACTAGACCAGGCATCTCAAAGCCCCATCTAAACTGGCCTTTGATGCTTCCAGGTATGGAGCAGCCACAGTTTCTTTGAAAAACCTGTTCCAGTGCCTCACCACCCTCACAACAAAGAATTTCTTCCTAATATCCAATCTGAATCTCTGCTTTACCCCTGTAGAGAGTTTAAGGTGCTCTATACTCTCCATATAAACACATCTAAAAAATAATCTGCCATTCTTTTGAGAAGAAAGCCTGAAGGAAAATGTCTTCTTTAATGATTAAGAGCTCAGTTGGATGGGAAGAGTCTCAGTTCCTGGGCTGGCGACTGCTTTCTGTATATTGTCTACTAACTGTTCCAGAGGGAATATGCACTGGCTTCTAGGCTAATTTCTGATCACAGCCAGCCTGTGTAATTGCTGGACTCTTAAATAATATTCTTATGTTGTTGCTCAATGAATTTTATGGGGTTTTGTTTGTTTGCTTGCTTTTTTTTTTTTTTTTCCCTGCAGATACAGTTTCTAAAGAGAGATAAATAAGAATCTCCACCAAAAAATTTACATGTCAAGTCCTTTCTTCCATGATGTGTGCATGGATGCACGGGTGGGAACAGTGAATCTGGTCTCCCATATCCAGGATAAGTGGTCTGAGAAGGTTCTACTCCATTGTGGAAGGCAAATGAGAGGTTTCCTTCCTCTTCTCTTTTCAACAGTTCTCATTCCTTTCTTTTTAGTGCCCAAGTTAGGAATCTTTAAAACATGAGAGTATCTTTTCATAAACATAAGCAAAAGTTTGTGTCTCATCCCGACAGTTACAGTCTGAAATGCTGCACAGTCAGCGTCTCAGTACTTTTGTGCATCTAGATCTTGCAAAACATTTTTAATAATGATTTGGCTTGTGGAAATGGTATAAAGCTGCCTTCTTAAAGCACTAATTAGCTCTTGAAAACTAAGTTCTTTCATAAGGTTTTTTGATATTTCGTCTTAGGATGGTGACAAATCTGATTTTTTTTAGTAGCTCATTTACTGAACTTAACAAAAATAGCTATTTCTCCCTTTTTTCCTTTCTTCCTTTCTTCCTTTCTTTTCCCTTTCACAAATATGTCAATGTACAGACAAACAGAAAGGTCCAAGGGAAGAACAAGAGAAGGTGATTTATTGGAGTAGGCAGATTTTATATTGAATTGCATTTTTTTTATTGCTAACGTACTTTAGGAAATCTGCCCTTCTTAGACCCCTTCTATTGTAAGTCAAGCAAGACTTTTACCAGAGGACTTTCTGAGGGGCCTTTTGCTTTGCTTGTTCCAAATCACATCTTTGCAGTGCCAGGGTGAATCTCCCACCTACAACCCTTGGTGCACTTGAGCTGGCTGCAGGGAGGGTTGAAGGGGCCACATTGCCATCTGTAGGCATCTGGTACCCTAAAAAATAACAAGTTTTCTTATTTTCTCATGCAACCCGCTGAGCAGAGAGGATGGAAATGTGGAGGTTCATCTTTCCTCTGCTCAGACCTATGTGTTTGTCCCTTTTTCTGCAAATAAAAGGGTTAAGTTAAGGAATAGCTCCAGAGGGGAATCAGGGATGTAATTTTGATGGCTTTTGTGGTCAGTTGTGCACTGGAAGTGGGAGGGACTTGGCTCTGGAGCCGAGTTTCTTTTGGGTGTTCTCACATTAGTGTTGTGATATGAGTTGAGGTAAATGCGGATGTTAATGTTGCTATATCTGGTGATAATCTTGGTTTTGAATGATTTGGTTGATAAGAAATGGGTGTCTTTGAGTAACCTTAAAACAAGGTTTGAGTTAGGTTTCTTTAATATTATATTTGTTGCTATCTCTGGTGTAGTTCTTTTAAAGAAATACAGAATTGTGTGTATTGAACAGCAAATTCACAAATAGGGATTAAAAGTTGGGATTTGAACTGATAGGTCTCTGGCTTATCTGGATGCTGATTGGCAAATACAGTCCAAAATTTTATCTTTTTGTCTGGTGTAGAAACACATTTATATCAACAGAAGCTGGAAGGATGTATTTGGCCTGAGAAGTTTAATAGCTTGTGTTAGTGAGTTTGTACTGCTTTCATTATTTGCACTGCTGTAAATGCAAAAAAATTCCACTTTGGGGTTGCAGACTTCTTGCTTTATATATTATAGTTGGGGTTTATATTCTCTCAGTTGAGTTAGCTAAAGTAAGGCATCAAAGCTCACCTTATGTTTTATGAAGAGTGGTAGGTCTGCAGCTTCAGAAGAAAATTGGTGCTGCCTATTTTAGGTGAAGATAAATGGTCCAGCTGATGTCCCACTTCTTTTCTCTGGTGGACCAGGGGATTCAAATTATCTCAGTGAGGAGACTGCAGCTGAGCTGATTTCCCAATTCCCTTTGCAGCCCATGAAGAACACAATTATTTTTGGCATGATTCATCCCATTTTTTTGAGACACCTGTTTCAGACTACCTCAGGTGGAGGCACTGGCTGTAGATTTTGACATTCTTTCTTAATTAGATTTTTTCCAATTGAAGATAGGAGAACTCAGCTTGATCTTCTGTGTAAATACAAACAAAGATCACAAAGGTACACCTAATATGAGAACTAAGACAACGCAATGTCAGCCCAAGTCAGGATCATTTGCAGAACAGCCTGAGCACATACTAAAAAATTATTCAGTCTTTTGGTTAATAAGTTCAACTGGCATGCTATATTTTTATTATGTCAAAACCTTTCTGGGGAAAAAAAAAAGAGTAAATTTTTGCAAATTAATATTGAAGTGGCAATAATATAATTAGTGTCTTATTAGTACACAGAAATTAATTTTATGTCAAGTACAGAAAGTATATCACATATTTTTATTGTCAGATAACCTTTTCATCATAAATCCATTTTCCTTCTAGACTACCTGGTAAAGCTAGAAAGATATTCTTTTCTGGTGAGATTGGCTGATAAAGATTGGAGTTACTATCAGCAGAAAAAATTAATTATTTCTTATTGTTTTGGTACAAGAATTGGAAATTTTATTGGCTTTTAATTTTTTTTCATTCTACTAATTAAAAAACAATGTTTGCTTTTTTTGCTTTTTGTTCGTGTGTTTGTTTGGTTTGTTTATGTTTTTGTTTGGTTGGTTTTTGTTGTTGTTTTTTAGTGTTTTGGTGTTGTTATTGTTTCATTTTCTCTCTGTGTGTGAAAACTTTTAAACTGCAAAAATATATTTCCTCCAAACTAAACTTTTCTTATATGGAAACCTCTGCACAAGCTCTTTGGTTTCTCTCTACCCAGGATATATCTGCTCCTTACTTTACAGGATAATTTTTGACTCAAAACCTTGTATTTCAATGATGCTGATAGAGTTTTTGCAGCATCAGACCTTTTATCAAGGGAATAATTTACACAGTTTTAGGGAGGCATATCAGCTCAGCAATAGTGCTGAGTATTTGGAACAAATCCAACACTTTTCTCCAAGTACTTGAACATGCACTCACTTCTCTTTTTGTTTCCTTTAATTTTGCTTGTAGATGAGGCTTCTTCCCTCCCTTTTGAATGTAGGAATGAAGAGATTTCTCCCCTATGCAAATGAACAGGAAATCTTCCTTCAGAGTAATATGTGTAAATATGACTACTTCATTTGCATCTATACTGCCATATAGCCAAATCATATTGTATTTTTTTTAACCCTAGTGTGATGACTAAAACAGCTTTCTATTTGTTTTCTCAAGTAGTTGTAATTTACCTCCTTCATCTCTAACAACCACGCATCACCCTTTAAATTGGTAATAGAAAAAGGTGTTGCTTTGGTGGTTTTGAATTAAGGAGCTATTGCCTTAAAAAGGCACACAGATGCACAACCTGTAATATCTCTTTCAACCCTGTTGTGCTTTGACCCAGATCAGTAAACACAGATTAAGGATTTTATCTTTTAACAAGGAAATTGCATAAATATACAATGACAATGGCCAACTGAGGTTAGACTCTTTACGGTATTCTCTTATTTTCACATCTCTGCATTGTTTTTCCTCTAGAAATATGTTCATCAGAAGGTTTTAGTGAAGCTTTGATTTGGCAGAAGCCCCCAGAATAATCTGTCAATGGAAAAATTAGTTTCATGTTACCTTCAAAAAGATAAGCGTGTTACCTCCCTTCAGAATTGGAGATATCAAAGTATGGAAATGTCAAGTGACTTATCAGGTTACCTAACAGGAATTTTATAGATTTGTGAAAGATTTTGGAAGATTAGACTTTTATGTCAGCTCTTTGTCCGTGGAGATTTAAGCTGATCTTTTGGGTTACTAAAACTCACATTTGAATGGCACTGTTCTCTGTATCTATTTGAAATCTGTTGAACACAAAGCCAATATGTAAAGCATGATCTTGGCCTTATGAAAAGAACACACCAAAGCACACACAGGGTGACGAGTCAGAAATAATATCCCAGGCCGTGTGCACAATTTTAAACAGAGACACTGCAGCTCTAACTGGGATAAGGGTGATGTTATAGGCACATCTAACCAATAATACTGTTTGACTTTGGGTGAGGAAATTGCACAGGGGAGCTGTGGCATCCTGACCACAGGAGATCCATGTCTGTCAATGCTGGGGAAATTTTCAGAGTAGAGAACTTCACAGAATGATTTATCTACAGTTAAATAGAATTGCAAAATAAGAAGTGAAGTCAGTTGTCTTTGACACCCTCTTGGCCCTCCTGAATTCAACAGATATTTCACTAATGGTTTCACTGTAGGGAAAAAGTTCACCTCCAGGATGTTTTGGGAAATATGGTCTGGAGGAAGGAAATCAAAGAAAGAATATGGAAACAGGAAGGCACAAGCCAACTGGGAGCCTAAGTGAGGACTTGTAGAGAAATGAGTATCCCATCCTTGATTTAGACAATAAAGTAATTTCTCATACTCACAGTTGGAAAGAGGAGCTTTTGGAGTGCCAGCAGCACTCAAATTCCTTAAACCATCAGGCCAATAAAAAAAGACTTCAAATTTTTTATTCCTTATATTTTCCTTATTTGTAAGGGGAGTGAAAAGGAGATTTATTCATCACTCTGATGCTTGGGTCTGGCAAACACGCTGCAGGGCTTGGGCATGGAATTTGCATTGCAGATGCCTGTTCTCATGGGAAGCCTGCTGGGTACTGAACTCATTTCAGAGATCCTCATAGCTTTTGATAATTCATCCAGCATGGCCAGAAACACTACTGGATTCTCTATAAACCTTCCTTAGGTTTGTGTGTCCTTCAGGATCTTTGTCTCATGTAATTTTTGTGATCTCTTTTTTTAACTGGAAAACTTCAAAACCTGATATCACAGGTTTGGCCAGAACACATAGAGCCTAACGTTATCTCGTGTAATACTCACCCTGGTCAGGTTTTAATTCTATACTTTCAGATATGAAAGGCAAATCAGACAAATTTTCTTCATCTCACTATGTCTCCTGATTTCTGAGAGTTATTTTATTGTGGTCACCCTCTGCACCATGTGGTGCTCTGCCTCTCCCTATAACAACTCTGAGCCACACAAAACACACTGTTCCTGATATTCTTCTGTCTGTTTTTAAAATATTTTTTAAAATGACTTTATTTTGACTTTTACCTATTTATTTTCACTGGATATCTTGTTTCTTTGTGGTAGAAATAACCAGATTATCTGTTCTTTTCACCTTGTAGGGTCTACTCCAAAGCCCATTTAAGTCAATAGTTTCTTTCCTCTGACATCAATAAGCTCTGGATGAGGCCCAAAATGAACACGAGTTAACTCAGTTTGATAGGACGGGTATTAACTTACTGATTGTTACTGGAAACAAATTTATGAGCCTCTCACTCTAGGAGCCAACCACAATAATTTTAATTATACAAAAGGAAGTATTTCTCATGTAAAAACATTCCAAATACTTCCATTTCTTTTAAGCTACTTCAAAAGTGGGCAGAACTACAAAGTACTGTTGAAAACTCAGGATGGGGTGGAGGGGTATTTCCCTTCCTCTGAAATTCCTCCCCCATATATGCACGCTGCTAAGCCATCCCTAGCAGGGATTACTTTTATCTTCAGCTCATGGAGAAATTTCTGAAGAGCTGTTTTGCTTTTGTCCTTGGAATATGCCACGTTGTGCAAAAATGGGCTTGTGAATCTCCTTCTTGGGAGGGGAGCTGGGGCAGCTCCCTCCATGTGCCTTCCCTCTCCTTCCTTTGCCAGGACCAACATTCCTGTTTTGTGGGATACAATGAGCACCACTGCTCAAGCATTTCAAAGTGAGCACCCCGCTGAAGATCACCAAGCTGCTGGAGATGTACACAAACCCGCTAAATTGCATATCCTGCATATCAGGTGAGTAGCTGTGGAGAATTTATCCTTCGTCTGTGTGTAGCTATGCCAGTACTCTGTACTGAAAATTCGTGTCTTCTGGGGATCTGAACAACTTAGTGTCAATAACCATTCTGGTTTGGTCTGAAGGACTGTGTTTCAACACATACAAGAGATGAAGAGGGATAATTTTCCTCGTTTAGCCAGTCTCTATCAGTGCTAAGAGCAGCCACGGTCCTGTGTTTGAAAAGAGGTTCAGGTTACTCATACTCAATTTTGGAAATGACTGACATACCCTTCAACAGATCACCGAGTGTGTAACCTGCAGACCTCTGCCTTGGCTCCCTTCCTGCTCACTGTTGCTCCTGGTTTAGGCTGTGAGCCTGGTCAGGAATTGCATTTCATTCAGGAACTGCTCCTATTTGTCATGGTTGGACTTCAGTCCTGGTTGGACCTTAAAAAGTTTCTTTTTGTCTCATTTGTTGCTCTCCTGACAATGCACATGAAGCAGGAGGGAGTAAGTTTTTCTCTTCTCTACCTTCCTCTGTTTGCATGCATTTATGTGGATAGGATAAATTCTCTCAAGATGTTTGGCTCAGCACCCCTCAGCACACCACCAAAACAGTTTCTACTTCATGGATTTCAGAAATTCCCATTCCAAAGTGGGGGAGAAAAAAAAAAAAATCAACAAATCTAAGCTTCTGTGAAGGGAATCCTATTCCTTTGTAGTCACACAGACCCAGAACGGTGCAGTTGCATTATCTTTCATCTGCTGAGTTCAAAGGATTTGACAGAACTTAAGCAAAGCACCATTGGTACACACTGGGAGGCAGGTAAGTCTGGGGATGGAGGGATTATTCCAACCTCTCCCTCATAACTGTGCTGTGGGACTGCCTGACTTCTTCTTGTTGGTAGAAGGAGCAACCTCGGTACAAGGTGAGAACAGCACCTTCTCCACTGTTCTTTCACTTCTGAATGAAGCCCATATCTAGGGCAGAGACAGCCCTGTGAAGGTAAAGGCACCTGAAAGAGTTAAAGTGTTGGTGGGAAAGCTGGAAAAAGCAGCTACGAGCTTGAGCTAAAATGGCTGCACTGTGAGGCTGGTAAATGCTGCCTCTCTCTTTCCTCCTGTGAAAGTAGAGGAGAGGCATCCACGTGGGCTTGTGGGGAGGAAAACAGGCTGCTCTGAGGGAGTGCAGGAACATGCTGCTGCAGCTCTGGAGACAGGTATTTAACATACATAGGCAGAGAAAACCCCTGTGGCTTCTTAAGGTAACACAGGAAGAGGGGAAAACACAACTCGAGCATCTTGACTCTTAGGTTGCTGCTAGATGTGGCCAATCACCCTGAAACCTCTCTCCAGCCAAAACAAACCAAGTACTCTGACCTCTTAAACATATTCTTCTAAAAAGATAATATTTTCCACAGATAAGAGTGCCATATACATTATATATGAAGCTAGAACCATCAATAGTCTATTCATGCTTTCCTTCCTCTTCGCTATGTGAGACAACTCTAAGAAAACAATCTTGATGTAAATGAAAATTAAAGGAGATATAAGGAGAGGAAACACATAACACAAGCACAGAGGTGCTGGCTCAGGGAAAGGTTTTAGCCCTGAGAAGCAGCTGGTGCCTCACTTTCCATCAGGAAAACCCTCCCACTTACAGGCTTTTGAGTTTTAGCCTTTGGGTTGTAACAAAGCTCTCTGCTGTTATCTTGTTTTGCCAAATGCCTGTACTGTAATAGGAGGAAAGATCCACACCAAATGGGGATGGAGTGCAAGTATGGACTGAGTGGGGATGTTTTGTATAAGGAAAATAAATATAAACATTCTCAGAAGGGAAATATAGATAAGGGAATACATATTTTATGGAGGCCAAGCAGGTGAGCTGAGCTAGACTCAGGAGAGGGACTTTGCTCCTTCCTGTTTCGTGCTCAGCTCCTGCATTTGGGATGCCAAAAGGAGGAAGACGCAGCCCTAATTTTCCCTGGAAATTCACTTGAAGGTGGAATGAAAAACTTTGAAAGCACAGGGGGAATTTTCATTTCCAACCAGATGTTTGGGTATCAGATCTACATATAAACCTATATATAAATAATATCTTATCTGACCCAAGTAATCCTGCCAGCCCTGGGGTCTCCATTGCTCCCAGCACTCTTATTAACAGAAGTCTAAATAGAAGAATTTCACAGAAATATTAAATGACATAATGGAATTTTAAAGTAATATTCCCTGAAATAAATCAGGCAAAATATTTTCTGATAGACATTTAATTTTATTCTTAAACTGTCAAAGCCTGGTTTATTTCTCCAACTTTAATCAAGGTCTAAGTGTTAAAAATAAATAAAGTGAGATTTTGGAACCTAAATCTAGAACTGTAATCTCAGTATATCCCATTTAGATGGCCTTCAGCCACATCATGCACAGGTCAGGGTGTAGGAGCACATTGTGGCACATTTCTGTGGCACAAAGGCTGATGGAGATGGTGTGGCTCACATCCAGGTTGTATAAATCTCACCCTTCAAAACAGGCTAATCGAATCTAAATTAATAACTGGGACTGGTCCCTGGTCTGTGTTGAGTCCCAGACTATGACAGGTGATTGTTGAAG
Organism: Acrocephalus scirpaceus scirpaceus; assembly: GCA_910950805.1. Lineage (NCBI taxonomy): Eukaryota > Metazoa > Chordata > Aves > Passeriformes > Sylviidae > Acrocephalus > Acrocephalus scirpaceus. Next base: position 4,696,894 of record OU383777.1, read on the forward strand.
AAAATGCTACATGGCCCCAGGCATAAGCAGTGACCTCCTAAAAATGTAGAAGTATCACTGTGCTCTTGATACAGGCTTCTAGAACTCAATCCATAAGTAAACACAGGGTTGGGATTCAGTCTGGGGTGGACACACCAGTGTGTAAGTATTTTGATGTGGATAAATAAATATTGAGGTGATAGACATTGATAACTGGATAACTGAATGGAGTTCTCAGAGGAATTCAGTTAACAAAATTTTGGTGTTGAAGGACTGAACATATTTAGCAGGTCATATGGCATGCTTGGGACCATTAATTTATGTCTCAATACCCTTGGGCTTCTCAGATGTAGCAAATGTCAATGTGGGAGCAGATAAACCAAACATATCTCTTGACTGTGATGACAGACTAGACTTTCCCTGCACACACCATGCAGAAATTTACCTGTATATATCTCAGTCTTGAACTGAAACCTTTCCTAGAGGCTGCTTCTCTTTGAAAAGCTCTAACCTGAGAGCTCCATTCACTCTGGGGCCCTCTTCCTCCTAAAAAAGAGAACTAAGGGCCTTACTGTTCAGGCTGCACACTCTTATGTGAGAAGGAGTATGGTCTTCACACCTTGTGAAACTCTTCCACTCAATGTGTCGTGGGGGGGAAAGGGAAGGGAGGGGAAGGAAAAAGGAAAGGAAAGGAAAAAGGAAAGGAAAAAGGGAAGGAAAAAGGGAAGGAAAAAGGGAAGGGAAGGGAAGGGAAGGGAAGGGAAGGGAAGGGAAGGGAAGGGAAGGGAAGGGAAGGGAAGGGAAGGGAAGGGAAGGGAAGGGAAGGGAAGGGAAGGGAAGGGAAGGGAAGGGAAGGGAAGGGAAGGGAAGGGAAGGGAAGGGAAGGGAAGGGAAGGGAAGGGAAGGGAAGGGAAGGGAAGGAAAGGAAAGGAAAGGAAAGGAAAGGAAAGGAAAGGAAAGGAAAGGAAAGGAAAGGAAAGGAAAGGAAAGGAAAGGAAAGGAAAGGAAAGGAAAGGAAAGGAAAGGAAAGGAAAGGAAAGGAAAGGAAAGGAAAGGAAAGGAAAGGAAAGGAAAGGAAAGGAAAGGAAAGGAAAGGAAAGGAAAGGAAAGGCCAAACAAAATATTAAGATGCCTTGAATCAGGACAAAGTACCTACTGGTTAGAGACAGATCTGTAGAAAATATCATTCCCTGCACACAAACTCAACCTACACCTCTTGCAGGGAGTGCAGCATGGCAATGGTGAGGAGTGGAAAGCTGAGTAGAAAAGGAGTGACAAAGGTGTAAAATGCAGGCACACAGTACTGAGGTGCCTTGGTTTGCTGCCTGCTCAGTTTGTGCACTGTGGCATTCCACAGGATTCCCACCTTTAAAGTGGCACTGGAGCAAGGACACTTTTTGTGATATTCTCACTCAAGATCTGATGGGGCACACAGGGTAAAAGACAGGAAGGCAGTTTAGACAACCCCTTGTTGTTTTGGGTGTGTTTTAACCCAGTGGCTGTTTGGATAAAATATTTTCATTCCACGAATGTTTTGGCAATACCAGTTTTTAATGAGTGCCAGTCTCTGTTTCTGCAAACCTGTTTCTCTGCTGTGCCAGGGCATCTCCTTACAGCCTGATTTAAAATCTGTGTCTGAGTTTCTCAGGTCAGCAGGCAAATAGAAATGTTAGCAGTGTCAAACAATCTAATGCCTGAGCTTCCTCTGGGTCAGTGACTGCAGCAAAGAATCTCTCACTTCCTATTGGGATCTGCAGTGCAGCAGATACTGTTGGTGAGGCTAGGAACAATGGGATATCGTCCAGAATTCTGAAGTACCCTGTATCACCAGCATTACCCAGGGCTGTCCAGTGGAAATGAAGAGATTCTCTCCTAGTTGGTTTAGTGTCAGTACAGCCAGTAAAACAACAGGATTATGCCATGTTTCTGCTCATTTTTTAGTAAAACAGGAATTATTTCACATGGCTGGTGGAGTTTTTAAGTTCCTCCATAGGAAGAACCAGTTTCTGCTGTTCATCCATGATGCCTCGTATGGAATTTGGGTGAAGGAGTTTCCCAGATTTCCTGGAACTTTTAAACAGACAGAGGGTTGTGACTTCAACCCTTACAGAAAATTTTGGGTTCTTCTGTTGTTTGGGATATGTTAAAGCACACAGTTGAATTCCTTGTCTAGAGAGGCACATAGGTTTAATATTTATACTATTATTTATAATAGTATTTATATTTTTATGTATTTATAATTGTTACTTATAATATTTATACTCAGGGCTGATAGAGAAAGTAAGGGGAGGCATATTTTCTTTTTAATCTTTCTTTTATTTATGTGTGTAAGAAGTGAGAAAAAGGGTTTAATTCAGAATGGCACAGAATATCCTCAGAATATCTCAGGAACTGGAAATTTTATATGGAAAAATAAATTCAAATTTTTTTAGGGGGAGAGAGGGAGGAGTCTTAGAAATTATATCAACACTGCTTATTTTAAATGTTTCAGACCAGTTTCTATGTGGCAGGGTAGAGGCTGTCTCTTGTCTCATTGCTAGAGCAGTGTCTGTCAGTAACAGAGATTAATGGGGGGAAATCCTACGTGAATGGTACTACCAGGGCGAAGTAAGAGCACCAGTAGGAAAGATAACCTCCAGAAAGGTGTACCCCAAACCCACGTAACAGATTTCTCCCAATTCCCTTCCCCCTTCAAACACAAACCATAAACTCATCCTCAGTGCAAGTGAAAGTGAGGCTTTGCAGTTTGCCCCAAAGGTCAACAGACCCTGGCTAATTCAGGGAAAGAGATCAGAAAACATTAAAAACAAATAAAAGGTTGTCTTTTCTTGCAAACAATGCTTTACTGCTTAACAAACATGGCTCTGCTCTCACATGGAGACCCTTGCAGGCAGATTGCAGAAACAGAGGCCTAAATTAATATTTCAAATGAGCCAGACCCTTTCATTTTAATCAGTCTCATTTTAATTAACTTATTTTGGCAAGGATAAACAATTACTGAATAGTATAGTAAATTTCCTCCCTCCGCACACATTTCAAAACTGTCAAGATACATAGGGGAAATATTCATTAGGCACTTCAGGAAGTAGCTTTTATGCCATGACCTTATTCCAGTTTCTTCTCTCTCTTTCCTTAGGTGTTTGAAAATTTTAAGTCCCAGTGACAGTCAATTTCAGGTGGTTATTTCTAATGACTGACAGCTTTGAACCCTGTGGAGGAAACCAAAACAGAGAGGGAAAGATGAAAAAAACCAAAATGAAAAAAAACCAAAGAAAAGAAAGAAAACCTTTTGCTTAAATTAGGTCAGGAACCTCTTGGCACTGTCCACATTCTTCTCCAGCACCTTGGCTTTTTGCTTCATGTCTGAAAGGGAACAGAAGGAGCAGATAATCAGCCAACCCTGGCGCACTTTCACAATTTCTGTATAAAATTTCACTTAATGCAATTGTGGCGCCAGGGCTGGGCGTATGATGGTACCATTCAGAATATGTTTATATAACATGACTGCATGCCACTGCGATCCTTTAAATTCTTTTCTAAGAGCTTTACTCACTCCAGGTTCGCTCATCCAAAACCCTTTATAATCTCAAATATCTTTGTTACTTTCTCCTTTGAGCAGCAGTGCTGGAGACGGGGGGAAGGGCAGAAGAGGGGAAATATGTATCAATGGACACTGGGAAGAGTTTACTCTTTTTCCCCATTCCTGGGGGATAAAAAAAAAATTTGCTTTAATGCAAATTCACTAAGATACAACAACCTTTGTCGTGGCTCTAAAAGAATATAAAGGGAGGATTTGAGCTGCCTTGAGAAATTTTTAGAAGCAGTTGCTGGGTTTGGGGATTTGGGAATTTTGGGAAGGTTCAGGACTTTTGCATGTAAGAGTGGAGCAGCCAGGGGGGGCACAGAGAGCACAGTGGAGGCTTCTCATGGCTCCATGCAAGTAGTACCTGCCCATCCCTTCTCATTCCCTGTTCACACATCTCCTCCAGCCTCTTTGTTTCCTCTGTAGCACCACTGTGCTTGTGCCTGTGCTTGGGGGAAACACTTGGACTCATATTGTCACATATTCTCCTTTCAAACCCTTTCTGATAATGTCCTTTTTCATGATGCACTGAGAATAAAAACACCCCTCGTGGCAGGGAGGCTACTGACCTCCCAGCATGTCAGAGTGACATGACATCATTGCTTCTTTATTTTCCCTTTTTTTCTCCATTCTTACTCTGTTCTTTGTCCATCTGGCATCCCATAATACCTTTATCAGTGATATCTGTGGGGCTATAACATTGTATTATGGCTTGAACAGGAAATAAAGACATGTCAAATAGATTTTTCTTAGGGAAAAGAGTTCCTCATAAAGCAATTTTTTTTAATAAACATGCTCTTCCAAGCCTATTAACAGGATGTTTAAATGCATCTTCCAGCTTTTGACTCGGCTCAGATAACTCCTTCACAGTTTGCTTTAAAACAATATTATTGCCAGACATGGAAATAATTGTGTCTCCTTCCAGCAAGAACAATGACAGCCTTTCATTTGGATGGGACACTGCTCCCTCATTTTAACCTGGGCTTGGGGATTAAGGCTTGCAGTTCCTCATCAAATGTCAAAAAAAAGTACATTAGGCAAGTGAAATATATTGCACTGTGGGCTATGTTACTTATTTGTATAAACAGTACTTATAACAACAGCAGTGTTGGATAAATAGGAGTTTTGTAGGGTATGTTACTGTTTTACATTCTTGAAAAATTCATTTCTGAATGAGAAAATACTTACAACAGGCAGGTGGGAATCTGCTGTTGTATACTCATGACACAGAAAAATAGTAAACTGCCTCAGGGCATTTTTCAGTGTTGTACAAATTATTTCCATGGAGTTCTGCTGGGCAAAGGCAAAGACACCAATACAGGTCCTTTGCAAGACCCTCTCCCACTGTTAATTCAGCACGCTCAGTTTCCCTATTAAAGCAATTTGTATTCTCTTGAGGACTGATAAATGTAAGGATCATAGAATTTTTGGAGTAAAAAGGAACCATAAAAACCATCTCATTCCAACCCACTGCCATGGGCAGGAGCACCTTCAACTATCCCAGGTTGTTCCAGGCCCCATCCAGCCTGGCCTTGGACACTTCCAGGGATCCAGGGGCAGCCACAGCTTCTCTGGGCACCCTGTGCCAGGGCCTCACCAGCCTCACAGGAAAGAATTTACTCCTAATATATAATCTATTTCCACTCTTTTTTAAGCTTAAAGCCATTCTCCCTTGTTCTAGCAAGATAGCTGCACTGACAAAGAGAAGCATGAATGCTGGTTATTGTTGTGCCAAGGTTTTATTCCACTTTATTTACCATTTATGCAGAGATTCCAGGTATGCCCCCTGCAATCCAGCAGCTGGCTGTGCTTCTGAGCAGACAAAGCTTCTCACAACCAGCTCACACGAGTATTTTCAGAGCACATAACTACAGAAGAGGCATATATATCAGGAAGACACTAACATTTAAAGATAGTTTCTCTTTTTCTGGCAAAAAAGCAGGCAAAAAGCTCCAGGCATTAACTCTTGCTCAGTGTATCCTAAGGGAGGCATTAAGTGCTTCACGGTCCCTTTCCCCACTTCACTCCCAGCTCTCCAGTCCCAGGGCTCCATGTGCTGATCCAACACACACTTCACCTTAAAGCCATGGTTTGGGTGGATTTATGGCATAACAGCTCTTTTCTAGCTGATACTCCACACTGGGACAGGGATGTGTCCCACAGAGGGATTTCCATCAGGAGGTAGGTTCCTATGCACTGCCACAGAAAGTGTGGCATATTCAATCCCCTTAAGATCTGCTCTAGATTAACAGCATGGTATGGAGCAATGGAATTGTTGTTGGATGTTACAGGAGACTTCTGGTTTTGTGTTTGTCATGGGTGTTGATCAGGACTTTGCAGAGAAAATAAAAATTTTACTCAGAAAGAATAAATTTCCATATGTTTTCAACTCATAATTTGAATTTTTCCTCCCCTCAGACTGTGTACTCAGAAACATCGAAAAGAAAAAAATTCCCCATATTCTAGCTCAAAAGGACATTTAGTTTTAAACTTTTACTAATAAAAAATTAGCGACATAGAAAGAAAACATCAACAAATTTTATTTGAAAATCATCAAGATAACAAGAATGAGTTTGTTGACTATTTGTTGTTTGGTTGGGGTTTTTTTTGTTGTTGTTTTGGAGTGCAGCAGTTTTTCTGGAATCTCAAAACAACATTGTTGGATATGGAACTATCATTTACACAACTCGATTTATTGAGTCAAGGCATATTGGAACCGACTGGGAATCCTCCTTTGAATATCTGATTATCTGGATGTGCTGTGAACACACTGAAAATAATATGAACTTTAAATGCATGCCCTAATTCTTATCATAGTGGTGCAGGAAAAGAAAATTTATTTCCATGCTGTTTTCTTCATGGCCTTTTTGCTTGCAAGTAAACACATCCAGTGATCATTCTGTGGATGTGTATGTTTTAATAGGCATTTTAATAAAGTAATGTAGAATATGTTTACTGCCATTCATTAAGAGTTTGATATCAAAATGTCTTACAACCTGTCTAAATTCATAATAACTGCATACTTGTGAATATTTCAGCTTTGCCTACAACCACCTTGGAGGTTTATCACATTATGCATAGAAAAATATTGTGGGAAAGCACAATAAATATAATCTCAGCAGCTATTCCCTTCAAAGACTTTCAGTTTTATGCATCTTGAATTCTAAATAGGTTTATTGCCAATTATACATGATGATGAAGCAGTAACACGGAGTATATGCCATATTTAAGAGACTCACACCAGCAGATGCTCTTGTAAATGTATTTTGCTTCAAACCAAGAAATCAGTATTGTGAAATCCCCCCAAAAGCTTGCCGCTGCACTTTCTCAACTCAAAACTTGTAAGCATTCTTGCTCTTTGATGGATGGCTTCTTATAAACTCTGGCCAAAAGCCACCGTGACACAAAGATGTTTGTTTGTGCCCAGTTTTTCTGTCCTGCAGTAGTGCTGGAGGTGTGCATGGAGCTCAGGACCAACTGTGATAACATCCTGTACCCAGACAAAATTTGCAGTCTTAGAAATCACAGACCTTAGAAATAGGTCTGGAGGGGACTTTGGGAGGGTCATCCAGTGCATCCTCATCTTTCCCTGCCCTGCTGATAAGTGCAGACAGGAACAGATTTCACTTTCACCTACCTTTTTTTTTTACATTAGCAGATAAACGACAGTTCCAAACCTCCATGGCAGAACAGCTGGAATTTGATGTTTTATGTTCTTTCCCATCCATACCATTCCTAGATTCTATTATTCAATATTGTATTTCTTTCATTCTTAACCTTCAACAAGCCCCTGTTTTGCTATCTTTCCTCCAGCACTGTGCCATTTATGTCGTTGTTTCTCCAGATGCTCATCTGTCTCACCTCCTTTTTAAAACAATTTCCTCAATACTGAAAACTGCATTTCAAATTAAGCCAAGCAGACCCAAAAGGGCTGCTTCAGGGGTTTCATTTAAATATAGAGTGCAAATAGAGACAGAAAACAAGGGAAGTATGTTAGACTTAAATTTACACATCTGGAAGTGTCACAGAGAACTTAAGGTCTTGGTCCTTCATCCTACTAAGTAGAATGACTACTGGGACCTTTTCAAGACCAGGTTGGATGGAGCTCTGAGAAAACTGGTCTAGGGGAAGGTATCCCTGCTCACAGCAGGAGGTTGAAACTAGATGATCTTTAAGATTCTTTCCAACCCAAACTATTCTATGATTCTCTGATCTTTGCTTTGGTTAGCTCCAGGCGTGCACCTCAATATTGCTGCAGGTTTGAAAAGTGAAAGGCTTTCCCAGCCTGATGCCAAAGTAAAGCTGTGACAATAATTCAGCACTGCCTAGACTGAATTCAGTGCCTTAACCACAAAACCACACTTTTTTGTTGTTTTTTTTTTTTTTTTCTTTCTTTCTGTGAAAGAAAAGATTTCAGGTCTTTCAGAAACAGAAAATAATAACCACCTGTCTGTAACAGAAAGCTCACCTTGTTTTATCATAGTGATTTCACAGTCTGGTTTCACTTTTCTTAGAGCTGGCAAGAAAAAAACTAGCTCCCTGAGGTCTGTGATAATTTCAAATGTGATATTCCATTAGGATCTCCCTTTGTGATTTGTCCCATGGGTCTCAATGTTCATATTTATAAGAACTCCAAAGGGTTAAATTATTTTGATTGGCTGGTGGTAAAATTTCTGCTTAACTTCTCCCCACCTGTGGCTAAGCAGTCAATTTGCACAGTGAACCCTCTACACTGCTGTTGAGTCTCTTAATTTATCCATATTTCCTTTTAAAAAAAATCACTTCCTCTCACAAGACTTTGAAAACATTAGTCTAGACCTGTGAGAGCATATGGCTTTCTATGCCACCCAGTGAATCTTAGAGAAATTTTGGTACTGAAAAAACACATGTGCCCCTACCTAAACATCTCTTTTGCCAAACATAGGCTGGGATAAGGCAAAATATTCTAAAATCTGCAGTAACAAGTATGTGCTGTTCACATTTGAAATGTGAGCAAAATTTTACATGGAAATTTCAGCCCAAAGGACTTTTTTATTCATCTGTTGTTCAGCCCTTTTACCTCTACGTTGCACACTGTGAACTTTACTCACCAGGGTCTACCTCCATTTTATTTGCATTAGCACATCCAGAGTTCAGATACTCAACATCAAAAAAACAATAATGAAAATTCATTCCACATCTGAGACTGTGTTCCCCATTCAGGAAAATACATGGAAATGCCTTTAAGCCTATCCATATTAAGGACAGCATGTAAGCAAATAACTTTAATCTTGTACTAAGTATGTGCTTAAATAAATGGAGATGCCTTTCCAGCCTATATTTTTTTACTTTGCCTATAAGCGCATCAGAACTTCTCTAAGCTTAATTTATTGGCATAGGAAGGATCTTATTGTTACAAGCCTGAAGTAGGAAGTCTAAAAAAATTTCCTAATCTGATGAACCACGCAAAAAGAACCAGAACAAATATAATTTTATATCATTACTGGGGGGAAACAACAGATGATGTGGCTTGAAGTTTGCTCTCCTATCTTTTATTAGGCTGTAACTTAAACAAATTATATCAAACACTGCAATAAAAAGAACCTGGATTTATTTGGAGGCACAGATCTGCTTAAAAAGCTGTAATTTTTTAAAATCCTGTGGGAAATAGAAGCTGTACATAAAATTACACCAGATTCAGAAGGAGAGCAAATAAAATACAGATGATTCTATTATTATGTTTTAAAATATGTATTTATCACATATTATCATTTTCCTTTCTGAAAGTGCATTGTTGTAAGTATTCCAATAAAAACAGCAGTTTGTGCACTTCTAACAGCAGCAAATTGAATATCCCCATAATGAGGTAATATGAGGTAAAGCAATAAAGAAAAGAATTTAAAAAAATTCTAAAGGAAAAGGAAAAAGATGACTTTGGAAACAGTCCAAGCTTTATATTTCAGGCGTCAGACATTCTTTCACTGAGGAAAGGGAAGGAGGAAATTTTCCTAGTGGGAATCACTTGGCTCTGATTCATCTTGCTAAAGTTTAGGTGTCTAGGTATCTAAAAATTAGGTGTCTAGTCATGGCTAATTAATTATCTGTGTTCCTTCTGTAGTCAATAAAGAGAGATAAGCACCTCTGGAAGGTGATTCAGTCTACCTATCTCAGGACATTTATCTTGGAACAGGACGAGTTTCCTTCTCTCCCACTGCCTATTTCTGTCTGTTCATCACAGAGGGAGCTTAGGTGGTTACCTTAGATTAAATGCCTGACTAGTAGATAACTACATTTAGGTGAGGTGATTCTCTCCATAAGTAATTGCTCTTATTGTTGATAGCGGGGATAATTTCCACTGATATCAAGACGTGGTGTTTATCTGTACACTGTGTGTGATTTAACCAACAAACCTTTCCATATGGTAATAGTGCTTTCCAGAAATGGAAATTTCTGCTGAATTTGTACCTGCCCAGGTCATCCCTTCTGGGATGTGAACAGTAACCTGGGCTTCCCATCTTAACTTATTGTTTAACAGTGGAATGGACTATTTCCAGAATCCACCTCAGAAATAGATGCATTTAAGTGAGGAGGGATAAAAATGATTTATCTCTGATATAAAACTGATATACCTCTAAATCTAGCAGCATTTAAGTTCTGCCCATTGTTAAATATGGAATTAAGTCCTCTGAATTGCTAGAAAATCTAATTTTCTGCTAAACTTTTAAGTGGCCTTAAATAAAAAATACAACAATGCGCAAAGAGTAACACAGACCTGGGTTCAGTTCTGCAGCTGGATCACTCTCTGAGATTCTCCTCATATGGTGGAAGAAGAGGAGGCCACGTGAAGAGGTTTCTTTCCACCTTCCCAGTTCTTTAACAGAGAAGACACTGCTCTGAAGCCCTGCCAACAATACCTGTGACATAATCCAAGCCACCAAACTTTTACCCTGGTGGTTTAACCCACTGGTTAAAAAAAAAAAAAACAGCTCTTGGAAAAAGAATGAATGGAAAACAACCCAAGTATTACACAATTTTTCTCATTATTTCAGACAGAGTTTAAAAAAACCTGCTGAACATGGTAGAGGTGCTACCAGAGACTGAATGAACTGGATGAAAATGCAGATTTGGCTGGTCCAATGTAGAAAAAACTAATCCTGACCATGGTAGGTACAAGCCAAAGAGAAAACCTTGCCCAGAAATAATACTTAAATTTTTTAAACAGAAACAGAATTTTTCATGTTAAAGGTTTCTTTTGATCACTAAAGCCCATAAAGAATTCAAATAAAAATTCATTTGTCAATTTGCAGACCAATTTAGCAAAACTGGAACTGGTTAATGGTTAATACAGGTCACAGCTCAAAATGTAAAAAAAAAAAAAAAAAAAACCAACAAAAAACAAAACAAGAAAACCCAAAAACAACAACAACAAAAAAAAAACCCACAAAAAAACCCCCCAAAAACCAAAAAACCCCCCCCCAAAAAAACCAAAAAACCCCGCAATGTTCCAAAGCTTTGCTATGCATTAAGATATTTTCCCCCAAAATGTCCAAAATGGATCAGGAGGTCCTTTGGCCTCCTCAGCTGCTCTAACACACAGACTCAAAACCTTAGGGCTTGCTATTTAGTGTCTTCAACTGGCAGGTTAATGGCAAGTCAAGAGTAGAGCAAATATCCAAAAAATTTCTAAACACACTTCTGGTCTTTGTAGTCCAGAGCTTAACTCCTGGTGCCAAGGAGGAACCTGTGTTCAAAGGGATGACTCAGTTTTGAGTTTTGTCCTGCAACTGGGACATCTTACAGCTCATTGAATTACTGACTGATATTGTCTATGGATGTAAGAAAAGTTTTGAACATAGAGATGATGAAATTAACTGAGAAAAAAAGGGGTTAAATACATACCCTGTTTTTCTGATGCAGAAAAACCCCTTAGCTGGATGAAGCTCCATTGTGCCTTAGAGCTTGGTTTTTTGTTGTTTTTTTTCCCCAGTAACTGTTGTTAGAGCTGGTTAGTCTAACAAAAACTATATATTTGCAAAGCTTATTTTTCTGTACAAAACCATAGACATGTTAGAGGGGCCTGTCTGAAAATAATTTGCTTTAGTAGTGGCTTATAAGAAATAAATCAGTCAATTATCAGCACACTTCCTCCCGAGTAATGTTTGGGTATTGATTCTGCCATGGACATGACTTTTTCTGCAGAGTGACAAAGGAATTTGGTAGCTCAGGGATGGTTCCAATCTTTGTCACGATTTTTAAAAAACATGGTTAAATATTCTGCTGAGGAGAGTTTGGGTGTGTGAGTGTGTCTTTCACTCATAAGCAGATTAATTTACACAGAGTTAAACAACCTATTACTGCAATTCTTTGGGGCAGGGGTAGTCTTTCTGCTCCAAGTTTAATGGCTTGGAGCAATAAGCTTGCGGCTCTTAGCAACTGCTGAAACACAAAAGGTAAATAAGGGTGTTTAGAGCTTGATCCTAGGCCTTTGCTCTACTTGGCAGTTGTTTATTTGGGTGACTCCCATGTACTTTGGTGTTACTGCAGGCCACATTGTCACCTAGGTATATGTTGCAGAACTGGCCTAGAAAAAACAGATAGTGCTACTTCTCCTTGCTTTCTGTGACCAAAAGAAAAGATTAAAAAAAAAAATCATCCTACAGAGTTATTATTCTGGCCTTTCTTTGATCATTGACTTCACTTAATTTAAAATTAAAGAGAGATCAGAAAGAATAAATGCATATTAAATTAATAGCACCTATTCAAAGACTTGCATATTGCAGATAACAAAGTAATGTTCACAGAAAAGATAGAGATACCAAATAGGATGGAATTTCCCCTACTTGTTATCATTTTCAGAAGTCCATATTCATGCTCATTTAATCATTACCATAATCTGTAGAGAAAAATGGCCATGACAATCTGCATGTCCCTACACATACACATACACAGGCATTATGTATACAGTACTGTTAGTCCAGGGTGTGGATGACCCAAATGTCATTTTCTCTTTATGCATAGGATCTTGAGACTTCCATCATCTTTTGTCCACAGGCAGTGCCAAATCACCAGGTCATATCAGAACTCAAAAAATGCAATGGGTTTTTTGCTGTGGAGAATAGAATTGGGGGTTCATGCTAAGAGGACTCTATGATTCTTTGTGTCTGTGGCTCGAGAGACATGACATTCAAATAAAAGGAAACAGTCTTGAGTTTTGGTTCACAGTTTACTATTATTTATTATTTTGCAGGTTATGGGGTGAGCAAACTCAGTGGTGTTAAAACCAAAGTGCAATTACCCCTCTTTCTTTCAGTATTGTTACTGCTTTTTTTTTAATGTTGCTCAGTGTCACTGAAGCCTTTTTTGTTATGACCACAGAACTACAGAATCACACTGGGTGATGTGAGTGGTGCAACCAACTCAGAGAGCAACCTGGTGTGCCTGTGAAGCCCTGTAGATCTAATCCACACTATGAATTCAGAGTCACTCGAGCTTCTTTGGTATTCCAAGCCCTAAATCATCCATTTAAAACCAAATTTCACCCCTTGAAATAATGATATTTTGAGATGTCATGTTAGACATATCAGTGAAGGCTTTCCTCTTGAAATAAATGAGACCTGGATCAGGACGTGGTTGTTTTGCCATGAGAGATTTTGAAGAAGGGTCTCTCTCAAAGGTAGATGGAGGTTCTGCACAGTTTCATACTGTACAAGCCCCTTTGATTAAGCTCTTTTCATTTTCAAATTACTTAATTACCATTCCTCTTGCTTTCAAATCAAAACGTGCAACAGCTTATCTCAGTCATATGAGAAGGGTGGTAAAGAAGGTGATATCACCAGGAAATTAAAAAATAAAATAATGATAATGCCAGTCGGCCTCAAGAAGAGAATGAAAATTGACTCTTACTAATGTTATATATTAATTACACTTATCCTTGTTTAACGTCCCCATTATATTACACTGAGCAGTGCTCAGTAACCCCGGTGTAAAAGGCAGTCTTGTCCACAATTAAAGGTTCTCTCCTACACTCTGCTGTCTTAAAGAAGGAAATTTCATTTATTCATTATATTCATTGTGATATTTCTATTCCTTGAAAGTAATTTATCTCTTTTTCAAACAACTTCAAAATTCATTTGTATGGGTCAGATTTTAGGCAGAGGTAATTTTCAGATCAATCTAGAGTATGCACATACCAGAATGGAAAGTCAATAGGAAACTAAAGGGAGATTGATACTCATTTCACCAATCAAAAAAAATCCCAAACAGAATTTTAAAAACTATAGACTTTTCATAAGCTTATTGTGAAGGAAGTTTGTTCTAAAGGTTTTATGTTAAATGTTTCTGTTAAATGTTTTTCAGCTGTTGTTGGGACATTATGACATTTTAACAATGATATTTTTGAACAAAAAAAATTCTTTGGAGTGTCTAACTTTTTCAGTGGAAAAAGCAGTCAGTTGTACCAAAATGTTCAATGGTGCCATCTACAGTTTGCCAAATTTTCACTCAATTAAAAAAAAATGAATTGTGATTAGTAAGACAGATATCCCACAATAGAATTATAGAATGGTTTGGGTTGGAAGGGATGTTAAAGACCATTTCATTCCAACCAGCCTGCCTTGGGCAGGGACACCTTCAACTATCCCAGGCTGCTCCAAGTCCAACCTGGCTTTAGACATTTCCAGAGATGGGGCAGCCACAGCTTCTCTGGGCACCCTGTGCCAGGGCCTCACCACCCTCACAGGGAAGAATTTCTTCCAAATATCTGATCTAAACCTGCCCTCATTGAGCTTAAAAGCCATTCCTCCTTGTCCTATCACTACATTAGTAGAGCACTACATTTCAGTGTTTTCTATGGAAATGTTCTTTTCAGAGAGCTCATTTTTTTTTTCTCTAAGTGTTCTGCATATTTATTAAAGGCATCATGTGGAACAAATCTTTCATGCTCGAAAAAAATCTAGAATGCATTGTATCAAAATGAGTGAGAAGCATTCTGAAGTCCCTTAAAAAAAACCAAACCAAAACAAAACAACATTTTACTTTGGTTTAAAAGAAAGAATTTAATTTTGATTTAATACCCTGAAAAAAAACCCCACAAAACCAACCAAACAACTACAGCAACAAAATCCTACCAATACCCACAGTTTTTGTTTAAATAGTTATTTACATTTTCAGAAAATCTTGCAGGTACCCATTCTGACAAGAAGCTCCAGGCCTAAATTTATACTAAGGAATGTGAGCACTGTGGAATGGCTGAGGTTTCCCATTATTCTCACAAATAGTGGTGTGGTAGGGATCCACCATGCTCTGTGAACACAGCTCTTATCTACTTAAGTAAGATCAGTTGAACCTTATTCAGTTCAATAACTCAAGCAATTTTGTCCCTTACTTGATAAAAACTCTTTCTTTCTTAGCTTTTCTTCTCTAGTGAAACTGCACTGTAGAGCTTAAAAAAAAATCGATCAGCTCTTCTGCTACATTATTGTCCAGAATGGAATTTTTGCTGTAGGATGGATGGTTCAAAAAGAGGATGGTTCAAAAAGCCAATGGTTCAAAAAGCAAATGGTTCAAAAAGCAAATAGTTAAAAAAGTAAAAAGTCAAAAAGTAAATAGCTAAGGTCTGCAAACACAATCCAGACCATGCTGGTAGTGAGGAAGGTTGATTTTAATTGCTACACGGCTTTTAACTATTTCCTCCAGTCTCCAGAACTTCTCTGTAATTACTTATTTCCAAAAAGATGCTGTTTTTCCAGGATGATCATGCAGATTTATGTTGAACAAGCACTAGAGATCAGACCCTGGCCTGTGGCTGGCATGAACATCCCTTGCCAGTGCTCATCTGAGAGTGTACAGCACTTTGTGCACATATTGAAAACTTACCAGTCCAGAGCAAATCTATATCCTGTTCAGGCTAGCCTTAAAAATCAATAGAGTTGGCAAAATTTCTCTGTCTGTGACCTCCCGATACTGTAATTACAAAGTCACAATGGATGTAATTGCTCTATAAACCTTCCACATACCATGGAAGTACATAATCACTGAGAATAACATTGACAAGGTATACTTTGTACATTATGTTTTTTTTTTTTTCCCCCCGGGACAGTAAGGCTCCATTTAGGGTGTGTTGTTGCAGGAGGTCTGGGTGGTTTTTTCTTCCTGGAATGATGAAGTGCAAACAGTTCTCTCTTTCAGACCTGGAGGTTACAGGTGTGCCACCACGTTATCCACATCACTGCAGCATTCTTCGCTGCTATCATCATGCCTGTAAAATAAACTGGGCTCTTGCTCATGGCAGAGTATATACATTGTTAAAAATTTACTGTCAGCTCCTGATTTATGGACTTGCTTTGCAGATTTCTGAGCGTAGCACTGGGTGATGCAGCCTCTTTGAGTTGTTTCAGCTCTTCCACACTACAATAATATGATAACAATAATAATATGGTGCTCATTGTTTCCAAAGAGATCTTGGACTTCTGTCCAGTCCAAGGACAGTGATTAGGGCAGGGCCACCTCTAAGTTCAGTTAGCAATGAACCTCAAATGTCTCAGGAATTCAGGATGAGACAAAACCTTGATGTTTCAGAAGGTTTTTGGTTTTTTTTTCCTCTAAATCTTCAAAGCTTCTGGTTCTTAAAAGCCCATCTCAACATCTTTTCAGAACTACTTATTTTTTAAAAATATCTTTCTTTTTTCATTTGCATAAAGAACAGGCAGAATTTTCAGCAAGCTTTGATTATTTACAGAGTTTGGCTACATAAAATTCATTTAGCCCTAAATTTATTTCAAACATATTCTATTTTTCTTTATTATTTTCATGGGTAGGTTTATTTCTTGCTAACGTTGTATTGCAGGTGGCCTTTTTTTTTTTTAACAAGTTACTTACATGTATTTACATGTATTTACTAACAAATATTTACTTTTTGAAACATTTATTCCACAGCAAAAATTCAACCCTGGAGAATAATGTAACAGAGTTTAGTCAGGAAAAAAATGTTGCTTAAAAAAGAAATGTGGCAAATATTTTGCAGCAAATGTATAAAGTAGTGGGAGAAGCTGCTGTTGGTGTTTTGACAGACCAGATCAGCCACTGTCACAGCTGATGTGACATTTCTGATGATACAGAAATCAGTCCTCCTGACTCAAGAATCCTTGAACTTCCTCATGATGCAGATAATGTCTTCACATGAAGAGAATCTCACAAGCACTTTTAATTTGTCTCTGTACTTGTTTTAATCACATCAGGCTCTGAGTGGAAATCAAAAAAAAAAAAATTTAGAGGGAAAAATCTGTGGCCCAGTTCGGGTGGCTGCTTTTCAATGATCTGAGTCATGCCTTGCATATGCTTCTTTTTCTTTCTCTTGATGTTGGAGAGCTCCAAGTGATCAGCTCACTTAGGCACCTTTTACACCCTTTCAGAGTCACATAGGTCCCTATTGTGACAAGTTGCATTAGGGGAGAGTGATTTTATGTGCATGTTGTATTTTCTCATGACCTGGTCATGAGGAGTGAGGACAAAGGATCAGATCTGCTTGACTCTTGGCTGCAAAAGTGGGTGCAACAGCACATAGTGGGATCCTGCACTGGGAGGAACCTCATTAGAAAGGGCACTCCCCACGTACAGCTTGATGGATGGCCTCTTCTCCTCTGTCAAAGGATTAACACACCACATGACTGCCTCAAACATGGTCAGACAAGCCTCTTCTCTGATGTGTTTGCTCTGTGTTTAAGTCTTGTAGCCTTACATGTAGGTTCTCACACAAGTAAAGATAAAAAACTTCTTTAAGGGAAAGGGAGGCTTGGAAAAACCTCCTTCCACTGCCTAAGGGGTGGCATGGAAAGATGAGCCAGACTCTTGCCAAATGTGTTCTAAAATAGGTGCAGAGGCAGTGCTCATGTTGCAAGACAGGACGTTCAACACAGGGACTGTGTTTATTATGGAAGTGGCTAAGAGCTGGAAATTTTCCTGGAGAACCTGTGAGATCTTCCTAAATTCTTAGGGATTCAAAAAACTTTTATGGGCAAGGATCTGAACAACCTACTGTGCAAGCAAGAGATTGAACTGGAGATCTCCAAAGGTCACTTGAAACTTGACTGATGCTGAAGTTCTATGATTTTAGGTAAAGGAGTGTGGCAGATATGACAGCATCCATGTAATATAAAATCTTTTTCCTAGAGCTCTGTTCTGGGGAAAAACCACAATGTCCAGTCCTGCCAAGAACAGGGAGAAAGTATGGTCAGATCCCAATGGTAAAGAGAGACAAAAAGGTCCATAACACATCCACACCTCTAACTTCAAGCTTTAAATCTGGAGCTACTCTCTGGATCACGAAACTCTCCTTGATCTCTGCTCCGTCCACATTTGAGTCATCCTTGTAGAAAGAATTACAAATGCGGCTTTTAAAGTGTTATTTTGTAAGGACATGAGGACTCTGTGAGCCCTCTCTGTGTATCTGTGAGATGCCCAGAGTAACCTGTGAATCTTTTAGAAAATTTTATCTCATTGGATAAGTTTTGAGAAAGAGTTAAACTTCCAAAAGAAATCTAATTCCTAGGCAATTTTTCCCTCCTGAAGAGAGATATCTGAATAGATAAAAGAAAACTAAATAATGCAGATATTTGAGAAGTTCTGCAAATGAGAAACCTCTTTTTATCAGTTTGTGTATCTATGTATCTATCTATCTCAAACTTGTATACTCCCTTTATTATGAATACTCTTATGCACAGTACATGCCCAGAATAGCAATACACACATTTCACCTGATTCCCTTCTCTGGTTGCATTCCACATTTAAGGATTAGGATCTTAAATACATACATAGGAAAGTGTGAGTCAATGACTATGTTAAAACCATAGTTACAGAGAAGATGAAAAGTGTTCTCTTTCTATCAACTACTCATACCTTCTAACTCTGGTATGCATGCTTTCATATTTGAATCAGTTTCAGTGAAGTGTTTCGGATTCAGATTTGTTGATATTGCGCTGTATCTATCAAAATTCATTTTACTTCACATTTCTGTTTTTATTTTTTTTTCCCTGAGACGAGCTCAGTCAAAACTCCTTTATCATAACTGGTGTAGAAACATTGTAAACATTTTATTAATTTATTGTATTAATGTATACTTAAAAAGACATTAACAATACCATAACTTTAATTAAAAGAGCTGTGTGGTAAAAATGTGGGAATGTAAGTGCTCTGTCAATGTCTAGTGTTGACTATATAAAACTGTATCACACAACTCAGAACTCAAACTCTATATCATCAAAAATATGAGAAGGAATTTAGAATGACATAAAATCTGGACTCTGAAACAGAAAGATTTAAAATAATCCACAAATATTTCTGAGAACTAAGGGAGTTACACAAGAATGACCTCAGATGAATTTCTGAACTCCAAAATTCCTCCTATAAGCCATGTGAGGGTGTGTATAGAGTTTCTATTTCTTTTTTTTAATATATGTGAGCAATTAATCATTTTTGAAGCATTTCAAAAGTAGTAGAGTCTCAACCCTTTCCACTTTTAAAATCTGGGCTAAATATCATTGTGAAAGATACCCTCAAGCTTCAGGACAATTCTGAGGGGCTCAGTAAACTTATCACTGTTGAAATTCTACAGACAGAATCAAGCAGGAGTCAGATGAAGTGATGATAACAGCCCTTGTGGGTGTTAATGTGTTCAGCTGAACCCCTCACCCTGGCCTGGCCTCTCAAAACACTTTTGACTCATTTGTTCCATCAAGGAGTCTTAGAAACACCAATACAGTTGTGTGATGGAGTTGAGAAAGGGTGGTAAGGCAGGATTTTCTCCACAGGGGCATGGTGGAAAGCAGATGTGGTATCTAAAAAAGTGTGGTTTTGAAAGAAGGAGTAAGGCTGGCAGGACAGGAAGGGAAAGCCAGGTGGAAGAGAAAATTCAAGGCTTCAGTAGGAGCCGTCTGAAGAGCTCTGCCACTGCCCAAGTCTGGTTTCCCCAGGAAGAGGGGAGTGGTAAAGGGGAGCAAGTTGCTTTAACATTGGTGGGGTAACACATTTCCCATGGGGTAACACATTTCCCATGTTTTTGCTGGCATTTGGCCCTCAGCAACTTTCCTGCCTGGTTTTCTGAGTCACAGCAATTCAGTCCTTGGCCGGAACAGCTCCAGCCAGTTCAGTCCCGATTGACCAAATGTCAATGATTTCCTTTTTTATTTTCGAGTGCTTGTTTTGGTAACCTCTATTCATTGAGGAAGTCTGGATCTGATAGCTTTCCTGTTTCATTTCCTACCTGCATATTATGAGTGATCATCTTTCCTTGTTCTCAAGCAGCAAGTCTCCATGCAGTTTCCCTTCTGGAATGATTTTTGCCATTCTTTTGAATTCCCAGAAGAGATGCTGAACAGTAAGGGAAAGACTTTTCTGGTAGGTTTGAAGCACAGCTATGACTGGGAGCACAGTCTCTGTCAAAAAAAAAAAAAAAAAAAAAAAAAAAAAAAAAAAAAAAAAAAAGAAAGAAGTGTGTGAAAAAGATCACAAAAGATATTAGGTTGGATACCATCTTAGATTTGTCCTTAAATGGGTAGAATATGTTTTGATAGTATCCATCTAACTCTTGCTTGCATGCATTGAATTTTTTCCCTGCAGTAACATTGGAATAGAAAAAGCAGCTACAAAATAGATAAGATTTGTATCACTTTTAAGAGAAAAAGTGAAATAAAGTGTTTGGAAACAAATATCATGTGTTCGTGTTCAAGATTATTTTGGAGTTTTCGTTTGGTTCAGATGAACTTTTCGTAAACATTATTGAAATTTATTTTTTCATTTTAATCAGCTGGAGAGCAGAGAGTTGTTTTACGCTCATAAGATGGGGGAAAGCAGTTTGTCTGCAGAGGATAAATCCAATTGTACTCTCACCACAGCATAAATCCATTGAGTTTAGCCATTTTACTAGAGGTTTGCACTGCTACACACAAGACTAAATCTAGATTCTCGATGCACTGACAAGTTTTTGTCATGAAGGATCATGTCACAAATACTTTCTCCTGTGTGTTGAACAAGTTAATGTTTGTGGAGCTCACTCTGCACCCACTTTACTGAATCCCTGTCTTATGCTGCTTTTTAATATCTAGTTATTTTAGGTATAGCTTAATGTAGGATTTGGAATGCTAAATTCATATTTGTGTTCACTAATGGAAATAATAGCTTTTAGAATATGAATGTCTTGGGTTGGAAGAGACCTTAATCTTAAGATCATTTTGTTCCAACCTCCCTGCCACAGCAGGGACACCTTCCACAGACAAGGTTGCTCAGAGACCCACTAAGCCCAGCCTTGAACAGCTCCAGGGATGGGGAGTGTCACTTTGTCCTGGTTCCAGCCAGCTGGGAGGAAAGGAGGCTCCTGTGGGTTGGAGGGATGGCAGAGGGAGTGGTTGGGTGTTGTCAGGGATGAGCAGTTGCATGGGAATCATTCATTTCTCGTACACTCTATTATTGGTATTGTTGCTGTCGCTGCTCATTTTCTTATCTCATTACTCTTTCCAGAAAATTGTCATCTCAAACCATGATCATTTGCCTTTTGTACCTCCAATTCTCCTCCTCATCCCACCACAGGTGGAGGGTGAAGGTGAGGGGGCAGTGAGCAGGCAGAATGTGGCTTGGTGTGCTTCAGTGGGAACACTAAAATGGGGAAAGCCATTCCTAAACCACGACACATTCCAACTATATTTTTAGCAACAGCTGTGGTACATGAAGAATAATTGATGAGTATTTCCCATACAAAGAGGTGTTATGATACTTCTCATTTCTTTCTCCCAGTGTGCTTTCTTCTTACAGATAAATACACATTTCAGATACTCTACTAATTCAAGTCCTTATTAATAACTCCGAATTTTTTTTCTTCCAATCTACTGAGATATTTTTGAGCTAATGATATCACAAAGAGACATTTTTTCCATGTTTTTATTCCTGTTGCACAGAATCAGAGGGTTCATTTCATATTTCATAGCTGTAATAGCCATTGATTTCCTTCTGGAATGCATGTGAAGTTCCTTTTATCACCAATGGGAGTCATATATTCACATTAAGTTGAGAACAGACCCTGATTCATAACCATTTTTCTTCAAGTATGGCTGTAATATCAGAAATATACCAGATGCTTTTTATTTTCTTTTTTAAAAAAATATATATCCCATTGGAAATCCTGCACTGACCTAATTACTGTTTTTTAGAGCTGATTGAAAATCTCTTCAGGGACCCTTTATTATATTTTTCATATCAAGGTACAGTCTTTTTTTTGGCCAGCTATATTATTTCTTAGCTAACCTTTCCATTTTGTCAATTCTTTTCTTGGACACCAAAAATTTTGCCTTAGCAGTACTGCATTCTACCTTTGCACCTGAACATCTAAGTCTCATTCCAAAAGCTACATAAACCAGTGGAAAAGCTCTTACTTGCCACAAATGACTATGGATCAGCCCTACAACAGATCTGATGTCAAAATTCAAAGAATTTTGGTGTAGTACGGATGTTCCATCTTTTCTGAGAATGAAGTGAACGGAAACCCTACATCTAGATATTTATTTATTTTTGTCTGTCTTGTTGATTTTGTTAGTTGTTGAGTCAGTTTTTCCATTGTCACACTGTTTTCCCACATTTCATGAAATTCAGTACAATTTGGCAATGCATTTGAAAATGTTTATTTCGTATATTCACACTACCAGCTGTATTGGGAATGTTTGGCTACAAACAGCAAAATGCTAAAGCATGAGCAAAATTTCCTACAATCTTTGACCTAGGCCAGGAAGATCACCATTAATTTCCAGAGGTTAATTTATGCACATACAATTTATAGCATTATATTTTTTTATTCCATTATTTCTCTTTTGTTCCAATTCTTCCAATTTTATTTTCTTCTTTTACTGGATTACATCTCATCAACTTACCAGTGTGTGATAATTACACTTGCTTAGAAATATATTGCAGTAGATGTCAAAAGAAATCTTATTTTTTAAAATGCTTGTCTGGGGTATAGACAATAATCTGGAGTTTGAGAAGTGTAGGATATAAGGGCTTGTTTTGCTCTCCTCATTTTGCACTCAGTCAACATACAGAGGCCCTAGATAACATTCCACTAAAGCAGAATTCTGCTTCATGGGCACACAGCCCAAAGAGTTTAGAGTTTAATCGGAGACTACATATAAATTTTACCATGGAAAGTAGAGATGTTGGTGTTTGAGGAGGCTTCTTCACATTCACAGAGGAGTAGAGAGGTGAAGATACAGCCCAGTTCTCTAAAAAAGTGGCCCAGGGGTCTTCTAAGAGTTGATCCTGTGCACACTAACAGAAAGGAAAATGTTCATTCCATATTTGAGCTTATGAAGTGGTGTCTTGAAAGGAAACGTCAGCAAAACTGACATATCAGCACAAATCTCTTGATGTCTCCAGTTTGTTTCGTTAAAAAAAACAGAATAAAGAAATGTTTATTCACATGTATATATGCACACACAAATATATATGTATATATCTATTTCTTTCCATCTAGAGTGATAAGCATGCATCTTCTCTGTTTCTTATTTTGATACATTTACTCACTTTTTTTCTGATTCTGCTCCATTGATTTTAACTGGTCCTTTTCACTTTTCCATTTCCATTATTGCTTTTCAGAGAAAGAGGCTGGTAGGTAACAAATGTGGAAACATTCTGTAAATGAACTACATAATCTGCAAATAAATTGCAGTTTCTTCAGAAACAGTAAATGAATCATCTATAAAGATGTACAAGAGAGTTCCTATTTTCATAAACTGTATGCTTTATAAACTCATAAATGCAGCATACGAGCAAGTCAGAATGGAGTTGCAACATTTTGCTAAATCATTTTACCACTATTTTTTCTTTTAATTATAGGAATAAAAGCTTATGGTGACTATTATCCTTATAAAAGAAACCCTTTTTCTCCTGTCCTTTTTTCTTCCTCAGCACAAATTCATACATTTTTTTTATCTGAGGATTTTTCCAGACTGTCAATATGTTTTTCCCAAAAGCACATGCCAAATGGCAAAATGCATTAGAGCTATTACTTTCCTCAATGGCTTAAATTCCCAAACACTGAACTTTTAAGAGTTTCATGTCCTTTGGGGTATGCAAAGCTTGGTCTATATCAGAACAGGAGACAAGCTAATAGCACTGTGTTTACCTACTTCTATATCTTCGATTAATCACCCAAAGAGCCCAAAAGATAGGCAGCTCTAAACATTACTAAAAGCTACTGGTTGGCACCATTTGTTTTGGTTGAGGGCACCAGGAGGAAATGGAGATTTGTTTTTGTAGTCTGTTTAAAGTTATAGCAGAATCAGTTCAACATCTTTCAATCGCTGGTGATTTATGAAGTTGTATTATATAATTCATTATAGAGGAAAGCTGTTTTCACATAGAGACGTTCAGTGTCATGGGAGCAAGTGGTCAGAACAATTCTGAAGGTGCCATTTTATCCAAGTGTTTTCAGAATAGCACAGGATGTGTCTAGAAAATTTATTGGTGATGATTATTTAATATGTAAATATGTACACGTACATAAAGTGCAATATCATTTCCTATGTGTGGGAAAACTTCTTTCATGTTGAGTTTAAGAAGATCAGTGCTGTGTGAAGCTCCACTGAACTTTGTTTGATCCCAGAGTCATTTCTGTGTTTTCAAGTCTGATAAAAGCATTGGCACATCCTGCCTGAATATGACCATTAAGGTCCAATAAAAGTAAAAGTGATTGAGAGCTGTAGCTTCAGGATGTAAAAAAAAAAAAAAAAAAAAAAAAAAGAAAGAAACATTTCAGGCTCTGCTCCACTGAGTCCAACAGTTCACCCAAGGCAGATGAAACCCTTCTGAAGCTAGTGAGTATCCTGTGTTTGGGCAGGATATGTGATTGCCAATGTGCCTTTAGTCTTTTTTTTTGCATACATAGGCTCTAAGTACGTGATCAGTAACGGGTTTTGGGAGAGCCCTGGACAGTAGTACAGGGGTTTTGGAAATGAGAGAGAGATTGTAAGTCTAGTAAAGGGAACAACAAAACCATCACAGGGACGCCTTATACTTCACCCAGCATAACTTGATTTTTTCTTCCTTTCAACAACATATGCAAAAAAGTTCTTTCCATTCTGGATAGCCTGGACTAGATAATGCATTACTTCTATCATTAGTTGCTCAGAAATTTTGGGATCTTATTCACTAATGAATTACAGATTGTGCAGCATCTATAAATGAGTGTCTTGAAATTAGTTATGTATATATAAAGATAGATATATATATACATATACACACAGAGAAACACTGTTTCACCATATGATTAAGAAGTTTGAATGTATAAAGAGCAATTGCTCACTCAGTGTTTGAAAGTATCAGCTGGAATTTCCATTTTGATCTTATTCAGGATTTAACCACCTGTACATGCACAAGCACAGAGACCACCTATGAAGCTCACACACAGTGAGATTTTTAATGGAGATCACTCATATTTTTAGTTAAATTATGGTATGTGTCATTCCTGCTAGAAACAGGTGCATTTATACTATCTGTAATCAAATGACTATCCCCATATTCATCCAAAGAATGCCTCTGAGAAACAACATGCTTTTTATAAAACCCAAATAAATGATTTCTAAGAAGAGAGATACAAGAGAGCAGATCTTCCCCCATGGCTGATCACCCTCCTCAGCTGATGCTGCTGATAAATTTGCTGATAAAACCTGGAGGGACTTTCACAGGGGAACATTACTTTTAAAGCAGCTTTGTAAGACTCAAACCTCCTTACATTGCAGATCTGCTGATCCCTGTTGTCTAACTGTGGTTACATGTGCTGACTCCAGTTTCAAAAATAATTTCTTAATCACTTTTGGCTCATCTTGGGTTTTCGCATTGCAAAGCCGATGCAGCTGTGGAAGGAAGGAGCAGATTCCATTCTCCCTCACACCTCATCAACATCAATGTTAATTAAGTTCTAGGTTTGGGGCCAAGTTACACCCTGAGATACAAATGGCCTCCAGTCTGGGGCAAGGGCTCTTCTCTTCATTTATGCTGTGCCTGGCATGATGTGGTTCATGGATCATGCCTGAGATTCCTGGGGATTGCTGCAGCAAAGATAATAAAAAGCAATATTACATCCCTTAAGTGAATGATGGTAACTCCTTCACACACAGCAGTAGGGTTGGGGTCAGCAGGCCAAATTTCTGCTTGTGTTGTACAGTGATCTGTGGTCCTGCCCTTCTAACTCTCCAAGCTGGAGAACATGGTGGAGCTCATGGTGATTTTCTTCTTTCTTCATGCAGAGAAAAGCAGAGGGTGCAGAGAAATGGCTCAAGTTCACATGTCATTCTGGGAGCAGAGAAAACACTGCCAGATGAGCCCATTCTGTGACTGCAAACAAGCTAATTCTTCCCTTTAACCTATTCTGCCACAAACTACTTCCTTCTTCAGGAAATCAAACAAGCTGCTCCATTAAATGCTTCAGACCCGTGATACCTTTCAGGTTTTTGTTCAGTTCAAGCAGACAAGTCCTCGTCCCAGCACAAACCTGGCTCTCCCCCTCCCTCTGTCTTTCCCTGCAGTGTTACTTGAGTCCTCATTTTCAAATGCCGTAATAGCACGGAATAACTATTTAGTTGAACACAATCACACAATTGTGTGACAAGACAAATGTAATGTAGAGCACAGGGGAAATGTGATCCTAAACTCAGGGCATCCATTCTGCACCAGAACAGTCGAGAGCTATGTAGTTTTTGAAAGCCAGTCTCCTCTTGACAATTACCTTCAATTAATGGTACACTGCACTAAGCAGAAAATAAAAACTATGCCATTAAATCCTTCAATGCAGGCTGGAAGTGTTCCAGGTTGGCTCTAAACTACCCTAAAGAGCCTGTGTTCATATTACATAGTTATAACTTTACAGGCCTAAAAGAATATGAATCAACAGTCATTTATGCTGTCCCCTGCACTTGACAAAGCTTAGGTCTCAGAGTTCTAATCCTGATGTAGCCAGGTTATATGGAGGCTGTTTTGTGTCCACAATATAAACCTGTCCACAAATATTGCTACTTTAAAACCAAATAGCTGCCATACAGGTACTTTCATTGGTATGTATTTAATAGAAATTTACTGAAAGAGTGAAAACACACTTGCTTTTTGCAAAGTCTTTAGTATGAGCTTTATGCTGGAACCCCTGCAGTTGAACAGAGGTCCTTTATTCATAAGTTCTCTGATGCACAGGCTTTGGCTGAGCTCTGCAAACAAGGGATTGATCAGCCAGGATTGCTGAACATGAGATGTCCCAGGCTGCACCAAACTGCCTGTCCCTGTCCCATCCCACAGGGGAGGAAGAGGTGGGATCCTTGGGAGCAGCTGTTACCTCCAGGCTGTTCCTCCCTGACCTGTCTGGGGTGGCCTTTGGCAATGTGATGATTTTGATGTACAGGAAGGCCACAAGGATTGGCTGTTCAGGCTAGAGCTCATTCAAAAGTTATGAGGAAGGTGCTAAGAAGTGAAAGACCATGCTCTGAAAAAAAGTGAAGCACCATGATTTTAATTGTCTCATTTGTTTTTAGCACTTATGCCTCAGTGAACTGAAGTATTTTCTAAGTTGCAATTTGGCTACAATTTTTCTGTCAAAACGAGCTTGGATGTGAAAACATGCTTACAATGGGGCAATATCTTTAAAGGGAAACACCTCATTTTAATATGAAAATACATTTTATTCAGTTTTCAGCCAGAATATTTGACTTTCAAAGACATATCTGCTTTGGGTTTGGTTCGCATTGTTAATTTTTAATTAGACTTTTCAGTGTATCAAACAAATATGAACATTTTCCTCTGATGTGTTTAGAACAACCCTCAATACACTCTAATATCTTAAGAACCAAGCTGGGGAAGTTGTTCCTGAGTTTTGTTTGTTTTCAGCCTCATTACAGAGGTAGCCTTGGCTCTCAGAGATGCCTGCCTGGTGCTCAGTACCATCCATCACCACAGCCCTCAGCAGCAGAGAAGCTGGAGCAGTCTTTGGCCTAGAGGCTTTTACACTCATAGCAGGAGTAAATAGCTGGGAAATACCAGAATATGTAATTTCACTTGGTCATTTCTCATGTGGGACCAAAAATTCCTGCAGGTTCTCCCAGTGAGCAGTGTCAAAAGTTCATAACAGGTTATTGTGATACTCATATTTTTAAATTTAATTACTAATAGGTCCTAATTCAGGCTTTTACTTTTTCCTTAGTTTACAGTGGCAATTTTTCAGCTTTTCTTGTTTCTTTTTAGCCATCCAGTGATTTTTTTCCTCATGTTCCTCCTGTCTCTGACATCCCAATCAGTACTTTTGGCAGCTCGGAAGAGAGCTCTGAAGATAGACCAGTGCACATTGTATCTCTTTGGGATATTGCAAAGCTTTACCAAAATCCCTTATTATTTTGAGATATTTGGAACTTAGCCCTTGAATTATGAAATGCAACAATGAAATCTTATCAATAATATCCAGGATGACAGTAGTTCAATTGTATGATGTTAGAGTTTAACTGCCTTGTTTCCCTAAAATTCTTCAAGTAAACTTTCATTCAGGTTAACATTTAATTACTAACGCAACTTCATTTGGCCCCAAAATATCCAGAGTGCTTAGAGCTTTGCTTCTGTAACACGTAGTTTTTCAGACCCAAAAAAAAGAGATGTGCTCAATGCACCAGATGCCAAACTGAGATTAAACCCACTAAGGTCTACAAAGCCTGCTGCAAGAATGATAACTATCTTTGTCAAAATCCCAAGCAAAAACATGTACGTCAAGTGAGATTGTCGATAAAATATGAATATCAGGGTAGGACTAAGTTGTGGGTTATTTTCAAAGAATTTATTTTCCTCTGAGATGCAAAATTTATCTCAAATCTTACAACCCATTTCTGAACACTGCATTTATAAATTCTGATGACATGGGTAGTTTCCCTCTATAGCAACATATAACTACAAAAGGCTTGTTTATTAAATGTATCTGTGCATTTCTGCAGTTCACTGAGAGATTTAGGGGGTACTAATTTTTTAATTGTAATATGTCATTCATTACATGCATGCCCACAAACCTAAAACTTTCTCACACTGGACATATTCATTGTAAAAGATGAAAACCCAAAGATGGGACATCTGATTCCCACAGAGACATCATCTGCCACAGCATAATTAAAAGGGTTTTGTCTAGGTGATATGATGGGGATTTCTTTACTTTGCATAGATGTTTCTGAGATGCAGTTAACCCTATTGCCCCAAAGGATCCTCATGTTAATCTCAGACCAAATTCTTCCCTGTTCCGCACTGTAACTGTTTATCTGGGATGTGGTAAGGTTTCATTTAAGCATTTTCAGTGGTTTATTTGTTGGCCATTGCTTGCTAACTCAGAACAGTAAAACACAAAATACAGAAACAAACATCAGTTTTTGTTTAATGGATAATGCAACAGGAGTCATTGAAGCTCAGCCCTTATTTATGGGAACAGATTGTATTCCTACAAAGTGTCAAAAAACACCTGCTGAAGACTAACGGATTTTACCCTGCATGTGGCATGAGCTGGAGAATTCACCCTGCAACTGTGTCAAAGGGAAATTTATTTCAGATCCTTTTACCTCTTGATTCATAGACTTTGAACAACAAAGACTCTATGACATTAAGGGATTAACTGCACTAAGATGTGGTGAGTGGCACGCTGCAGTCAGGGTTAAATAAACAGGGCAACTTTGGCTTTTAGGCATTTGCATCTCTTCAGTGCCTGTAAAAGGTACTGGCATGAGGATCATCCTACACAGGTGATGGAAGGGAGCTGAAGGCACTGGATTCTGTCCCTGTGCTGAGAAAACGTGGTGTAAGGCTACTAAATGTTTCCTTTATGTGTTCAGCTGTCTCTCTGCAGAGTCATATTTTGACATCAACACAATTCCCTTATCAGATTCCTTCCACATTCTCAAGGTTCAACAGGATCCTTTCACTCTCAGAGAGTGAGCTTCCTTCAGCTGCCAAGGCTCCCTTCCCTTCTCCCTGCCATTTCCCTTTTTTAGAGCTCTGTATTCCTTGTGATCCTTCTCTCTGTTTCCTGGTCACACTGAATTCGTGTCCTCTATGTCTCAGCAGCAGCAATAATTAATGAAATTGAGATACATCTGATAATCAAACACGGACACTTGGATTCCCTCTCCTCCAAGAGTTGCTGTGGTTTGTGTTTTCATCTTAGTTTCAGGTTCTCACTTTGGATCAGTGCACAGCTCTTCACCAAACTCATGCTGAATAATTAATCAGCTGTGAGAATCCTTGTATGAGGGTAGATGAATCAGAAAATCGTGGAAATATGTCTTATGGACTTGCCTAACCATTGCAAGTATTCAATTTATTGTTCCTTGGATGGCCCCTGATTTAAATCAATCCACTCTTGACCTGTACAGGATGTTCTTCTGAATAAAACCCAAACCAAGACTGAATGCTAATTCCAATATTTGTCTTATGTGACAGAAAGGAAAGACAGCTGTAATTCGACTATTTTGATGAATCACCTATGAACTGTATACAAGTGTTAACACATCCTATCATTAGGATTTCTACACTCCCACCTGCTCCTTTGCTTCACCCACCTGTTGCATCTTGCCTTCTAGATTGCAAGTTGTTTGGGGATGGTATGTTGTTTACTTTGTGTATGTTGTAAAATGCCTTAGTAGGACCCAATTTAAGCTTCTGGGCTCTTCTGCAAAAATAAAAGTTGAGAGTGTAATGAACATCAGAGATAAGCAGAGGCAATAGTAAGATACTGATTAGTTTTCGGATAGGAGCCTTTAAAGTGCATTTTATTTTTTGGTAATGATATACTTAATGTGTGATAATGATCTTAGTGTAAAATCTGATTGGAAAGTAGACACCTGTTGTTTTTTCTGCAAAGTAGTTAAATGAGGTCAGCACTTTAAGCTTTCTCCCCTCCCTTCCCTCCAGCCCAGGGCTGACCTCACCTTGGTTAACAACAGATAAAATTGCAATGCCTGGTCCCACCAGTGCCTTGTGGTGGGAAAATTAACATGTGTTAGCTATTCACTGGTAACAATGCTGGAATGTTTCAAGTAGGGAACATAGGAAGGCTGTTATTTGTTTCCTTGGTCTGATATTTCGTCGACTTTACCACACAGGTTGACTTTGAAGATGAGCCCTTTTACGGTCATCATTCCTGCTTATTGTGAGGAATTTGTAGCCCATTCCAAAGGTACCACCAATGTCATCTGCTGGGAGGTAAAGATCCTGGCATGAGCTGGATTCCAGCCCTTTCCCAAGAGGATATGGGCTCATCTGCCTGTTGCGCTGGTCCCCTCCACCATGTATCTGTTTGAACAAGAGCATTGTTGCCTGTTTGGCAATAAAGTATTTAGCAGACACCCGTCATCCATCAAAGCATTATCATTAATAATCACAGCGAGACATTGGGCAGAATGGGAAATTAATCACAAGTGGCAGGTGGAGCTCCTCAGTGCAAGAGGAGCTTTTCTGCATGCTGAAAAGGAGCATTTTTCTGCTCGCCTTCACAAAGGGAAACTCTGGGTTTAATTCAGAGTTGCAAAATATCCCCCTTTCTTCTGCTGGTGGAAAGAGAATGGTGCATGATCACTCTATTACAAAATGGAGTAAACTTCAAAGTCATAGAAAGTGTCCTCACACAGTCCTACAACAGTGAAACAGGGTGGCTGTTTATAGAAGAATTGGGAATTCAGATTTTCAGAGCTTGGCCACAAGGTTTGAATAATTTCAGGACTCATTGTGACTGAGAAAAAAAAATAGTGCAATTATCACCTTTCTGCATCCTGCATGGCCCCCATCAACAGGTACCATGAGAACAGCAGTGATTAAATAACACCGATTTAGTCTGATTAATAAAGTAATAAAGCTGATTGAAACCCAAACAATTTGGATGAAAGTCCTTCTCAATATATCAACAAGTCGAACTTATGTCACCGATTATAGACTCTTTTTGTTGCCCTCTCCCTGAAATGGAAAAATGATTCATCCTTTCATTATGACAGTTCTGATCAGAATACCATGCTGAGCTAATTGAAGTTTGCCTTTATGTTAGAAAAATCTACAAGGCACAGAGATAGTGTGTGTGTCTTTTAATAGCTGCTGTCCCAACGCTTATTTTTTTTTAACCAAGGCCTGTTGTTCTCCCGTAACTGAGTGACATAAATTCACACAGAGTGAAACTAAATAAACGTATATTCACGTAAGTAACGGAGCATACGTTTAACCAAGAAATGTTCAGCATAATTTTCAGCCCTCCAATGATGACTCTGATACTGGTAAATATTGATACAGAGATTCTTATTGCTACAGATATTAGCTCAGGAGAGTGTGGGGGTCTCTGGTAGATATTTTAGGATGCTTATGAGAACAACTGCAGCCATATATGTATGATGGAAGTAATGATGGCAAGCACAGAACTTTGAAGACCTGGTAGTCCTTTATCACACTCTCAGCAGAAAAGAGCTGAGCAATATTAACTTGTCACATTTCATATTAGACTACTTTTCCACAATAAAAACCATTTCAGCATTCCAGGCTCACATGCCTTTTTAAATGCAAGCCAAAAATGGAAGGGTGCTGTATTGCTTTTGAGGTGCACTGTCCCTTAAAGAAGAATTGAACTGAAAAAGAGTAGGTTTGGATTAAGAAGAAATTTTTCCTTGTGAGGCTGTTGAGGCCCTGGCACAGGTTGCCCAGAGAAGCTGGAGCTGCTCCACCCCTGGAAGCGTCCAAGGCCAGGTTGGATGGGCTCTGGATTAACATGGGATAGTGGAAAGCGTCCCTGACCATGGCAGGGGGTCATAACAAGATGATCTTTAAGGTCCCATTCCAAACTAAAACATTCTCTGATTCTATGATTTTGTTATCTTACTCTCCAGTATGTAGTGCCCCTTTCTTTTTGCTGTCATCTTCTCAGATGATAGTACTGTTTTAAAGCACAGGAACGTAAATCCAATATCCAGGATCAGATCAAAATCAGTCTTTCCCCAGAATCCTGTTTTAGCAGTGAATTATAGAAGATTTTGAGGAAAAGAGAATAAGAATAATTAATGCTTTGATAATCAGTGATTTACATCACGTCAGCTGAAACTATTTCGAGCATAATGTGTGGTAACTTTGATAGACTATTCTGCTAATTTGATTAATTTATCTCTTTTGCCTTTAAAACATCCTGCAGCAATAAATTCTATAGCAATAGAAAAAAAAATAATGTTACAGCAACATAGAATTCATAAATGTATAATTCACAATCATCAGATGCAGATTGTTTTCCAAGACATATTCCTATTTGCTTTTGTACTTCCTTAAATTTTCCAGCCTCAGCTGATCACTGTTATCACTGTTATCTTTCAATAACTGTAAGGAAGAGGGTGCTACAGCCACAAAGCCCTACCTTGTTATCACTTCCAGGCCAAATTATATCTAATGATAGCCAGGGAGAATTTTAACTTGTTAGAGCAATCAACATCCAGCCTAACAAACACTGAGACTGTTATCCCGAGCGTCCATGTTCATTGTCTCATGACAAGAGCATCCAGAGGACTGTTTGCTCCATTCTGGGTTACAGAAACCCAGCGTCCCTCTGGGTGCCTCCTCTAAACTCTGGAGCAAAAGTTGGATATTGCAGGACCCTTCAGGAGGATGCTGTAGTATTCCTCTGAGTTGCATTTTGTAGGACCTAGGGTAAAATTCACAGTTTCAGACTGACTTCCCAGCAGAAGTTCAGCCAAGCCTGACCACGTACAAATCTGTTTCAACAGCTCCCTCTCTAGTGAGACATATGGGCAGTTTTTTAAGGAGTCCACCTCTCTTCCTCATAACCTGTGATAATTTGCCACCAGAAGTTAGAACAGACCTTGGTTTCCATTAGAAAACATGAAGCACATTAGAAAGAGACAAGTGGTTCAAGACCTTATGCTGATGAAATGTGTGCAATAATGCACTTTAACAGTTACACTCAATACTAGTAATAATAACAGCAACTAGTGTCCAACCCAGGCACATATATCTGAGTTTCTCAGCTTTTTAAAACCATCCAGTTATATTTCACTGACACAGAATTTGGGACTCATGAAAACACTCAAAAATGAGGTACATTCCTTAACAGGGGTAGGATAACCCTTGGGGTTGCTGAAACTGGGAAAAATGCCTGTTGAAATATAAAATGCCTTTCAGCCATTTGGGAATATACTGTTGAAAAAGAAAATCAAAGAGTAGGGAAGGGGAAATGTACTGTCATTTTCTGTTAAGAAGCTCATTTTTCGCCTCCTTTTAGAACCATTCAAAATTACTTCTGGCACAATTTAATAATCTACATCAGTTTCCCAAGAGTTAAGATAGCAAACGATATTATGGCAAAAATGTCTTTAAATAAAATAAACCTCAGTAAAACCCGAAATGTTGCTTTTTCATCAGATTCTTGAATAATTCAAGAGCTGTAACATCCACTTTTAAATTTTACTTAAATGGGGATATTCTTCCTTCTAAATGACAACAGTATTTTAGTACAAGGCATATGCAGTGGAGCAGAATTAGGTTAAGATTAGTTGTTATGTAAGAGATTGTGTAATGTAACTCTTTCACATGTGATTGTGCAATTGTCAGTATTAATTATAAGCAATTATCCATGTTCTTTGGACTTTGCGGTTCCCCTCCTACCTCCCCAGTTCTTTGGGTCGCCTTCCAAAATCTCTGGGAGGGGGCAACCATGGAGGGATTTCCTGCTACGTTTTACAGCCGAGGGAGAGACAATGGTCATCCCCAGTGGATGGGGGCTGGATCCTGCCTTAGCAGCCCTGCCTGACTTCCTCCCTTCTCCAAGAATTTGGCTCAGCTTGTAAACTCCTGCCCAAGGTGCAAATTGTCCCTCAGCCATGACAATGACCTGGCACAACGTGACAAATGTCATGGATGAGCCGCTTGTGACTCAAGAGCTTGGACATCCTTGTTTGTTGCTTCATGCACATCATGGACTAAATGCATAACAATGAGTCAGGTTGATTCCAACAGAGATTAAGTTCACATAGAGGAGGGATCTGAGATGACTTGGAGTTGTTTTTACCCTCAGTTTTTAGCATAAAGACTCTGGCAACAAGCTCTGTTGGTCTTTTAATTGTTCAACAGAGTGGTGCAGCACCTTTTGCTTAGGTAGCAAATAATGCAAGTTTGCAGGCCAGCACACATTTATTTTCTCAGCAACTGCTGAAGGCCATATGATAAGTAGGATAGCTTGGGATAAAGTCTGGGAGGTATGGAGGGAGAGTTATACTAGAATTATATTTGACAGAACCTGATTTTCAGGTTTCTGAGAGGTGGTCATGATATTCACCCTGGAGAAATACTGTTCCTTCACAGACTTCCTGAGCTGTCTCTCAAAAAACTTAGGATGCATCTGAGCAAAGATATATGTTGACAAGAGAGGCATCTACATCTGTGAAAGTCAATCCAGTTTCTCCTCACAGTCAGGAGAAATCTGGCTGATATATCCTGTGAAGCCCAGAACTATTTATCTCATTCTCAAGCATTCCTCTCAATTAAGTCATATGAAGCATGCCTAGAAAGTGTCTGTTTTTCTCCCCTAACTGTAAAGAGGACCAGAGCAAAAAGGCCCAGTTAAA
Organism: Acrocephalus scirpaceus scirpaceus; assembly: GCA_910950805.1. Taxonomy (NCBI): domain Eukaryota; kingdom Metazoa; phylum Chordata; class Aves; order Passeriformes; family Sylviidae; genus Acrocephalus; species Acrocephalus scirpaceus. The sequence goes on from OU383777.1 coordinate 4,732,075, forward strand.
GATGTCAAAAATGCATGGGAATGCCTGAAATCTGCTGAAATGAATCATATTATATTTTTTATTCTTCAGTGTCTCAGGTGTAAAAAAGAGATATCAGTATAGCCTTACCACTGTAAAGTTCACTACTTGCAAAATACTGTATTTTAATTTTTTTGTTGCTTTTACTACAAAATCACAATTCATGCTTTAGTCTATTTGATTTTACAAATCAAATAACAAGTAAAATGATGTGCTGCTAGGACAATAAAAACCCCTTCTGAGCTTATTGACACAAACTTTCCTCACAGTTGATGTTATCTCTTTTCAAATTATATTAGATCATATCTTACCAGGAGAGCAGGCTGGTTAAGTGTGGAACTGAGTCTGATGACACACCAGTTTTACTGTATTTAGCTCAAAAATTTGAATGGAGTTTCTGCTGGTATGATATCACCATGTAACTAGAGCTAGATTCACATTCATATCTTTGTTCTTTCTCCAGAAAAAGCATGAAGCCTATTTGAGAGTTTGCTGAGTGGTAAAATATCTTCCAGTTTGCAAGGAAAGAAGGAAATAAAGAGAGTAAAGAAAATAATTAACTTGAAACCTGTAAATATAAAATTGCTGTAAGTGAGATTAAGAGAGCAATGTCGAAACCACATTCAGCTCTCTCCATCTGTCCTATGTAATGCCTTGACAAAAGCCCAACAAATCTGCACCTCCAAATGTCTTCACATGCCTTTTTTGTGCTATCCAAAGCATTTATCACTCTAGTGAAAAAAAAAAAAACAAACCAACACTCTGAGGAGTTGTGCAATAATCATTGCATTTTTTCTTAGCCCTTTGAACTAAAACAGAGGAAGTAACAGCACTGGGAATCAATGTTCCTTGTAGGTTCTTTTCAGCTGAACTATTCTATTCTATTCTATTCTATTCTATTCTATTCTATTCTATTCTATTCTATTCCACTCCATTCCATTCCATTCCATTCCATTCCATTCCATTCCATTCCATTCCATTCCATTCTCTTTTAATTGAAAACTTATTTTCCAATAATTAATATTATACCTTAAAAGCAGTGATGCCTCATTGAACCCCATAAAGACCAGAACAGAGTTTGGAAGTGGCTGGTTCACCCAAGAGGGGACACATTCCAAGCATTGGAAAAATGAAAGAAAAGTGTAATTTTTAATCCTTCTGAGGGCACTTCTTCAGCAAGATGAAATTAGGCTAGCAAAACAAACAAAAAAAACCAAACCCCAAAATATCTGGTTTCTATCATCCAGGTCCTCTAATCAGTTTACCACTTCCACAGCATCAACAAGGACCCCTTTCCAGGAGACTGGTGTACTGGAAACTGCAAAATTCAAGGAGAATCAGGTTTTATAGCTGCACTGACACTCAGGTTATCGATGCATTGAGCTATTGATGTGCACTTTAACTCCAGGAACATAAAACGTGCCAAAGCAATATTACGTGTGGGAGTTATTCAATAACATGTGGAACGTAAATCTATCCTCTATCTCTTTGCATCAAGAACATTAATTAATTCTGTGATGAGAATGCCATTTTCAGCTTACAGTGAAAGCTGGGAGAAACTGTCAGTGATCCTTCTGGCTTTAATAACGGTGCATTTAGTTCAAGGAAGGAAAAATGAATTTAGTCATTAAACTGGAAGATTTTCCTGATCATTACGAGATTGAGCTGTAGGTAGAACTGGCAGTTATTTATATCAGAGCAGTGAAAGTGTGGATGATTCTTTCAATGTCAGAATTTTATTTTGTTTGGTTTTGTTTCAGAAGATTATACAAATTCAGGTTCAGATTGTTGTAGAGAAGGGATCAAGGCACTGCATGTGCCCTGGGACATGTGGTGTGGGAATAACCACATGATCTTCCCCACATCCAGTTAAATCCATCCCTAATGCACCAATTTACAGCTATATGAACAGAAATGGGTCTGATCATGGGTCTTTTACTTAAAACTCCTCTTCCTCAATGCCTTTCCCATACCCTTTGATTTTTTGTGAAAACCCAGGTCAGCAAATCCTGTGTCTGCTACTGCACATGATGATGGGAAAGGTAAGGATTATATCCATCTTAAAGAACATTGAGACTGTGAGATCCTGTAGCACAGCGTGACCTGGAGATATTGTCTGCTAGAAACAGAGAACAAGAGTGCACATGCTTAATTCTTATCAAAACAGGTCCTCACAATTTATGCTGCAATTCCAAATGTAATATACAATAAGTAAAAAATCCAAGGTCATTTATTAGCTGGCAAAACCCTGGCTATGTATCTTTCTTGGAACAGCACCTTTAATGAACTCTCAATGTGCAAACTAACTTCATCATGTGCTAACGTGCCTTGTTGGAGAGAAAATTTGTTGATGTCTGCTTGATCTTTAGAAGCTAGAGATAAGGAATTCTTTGTCAATGTCAATAATAGTACAATGAAATAAACTGTATCCATGCACTGATAGCATGAGCATCTACAGGGGGAGCTGCTTAGGAATTTTTCCAGCAGGATATTTTACGGTGCAAAAAGTGCCAACTCATGTGAGTGCTTTTTTTTTTTTTTTCCCCCTAAGGAGTTATTTTTGTCTAAGGAATTATTAGAGTAAGGGAAGATGGAGTAGGGCAAAGACAATGTAGATCACATGCTATTCACAACCATAGACTGGGAGGAAGTGTTTTTGAGTCCCTGCTCTGAATCACACAGGGATGCAGCTTTCTAAAACCAGAATAGATTCAAGCCTTTCAATTGCTTTTTTGGAAAAGGGACAGAAATGGAACACTTCTGTTGTGGAATGAAGCACATCCTACCCCCACCCAATATTGCAAATATTTTTCACATGACATTAGGGAGAGGTGCTTTCTATAATTGCACGTTCCTGCGAGCATGTGCAGGTAGAAGCATCCTACAAGTAATATTGTTATACCCCACAATTAATGTAGAGCCAGGCATAGTTTTCCTTGGAAGCTGAAAGATGACTTCAGTTCTCATACACCCACCTCTCCTGACCTTTAACAGCTCCTCCTGTTCCCATTGGGGCCATCCCTGTCCCCCATCCAGGTATGAGTTCCCCAAGACAGACCTTCCTTGAGACCCAGGAACATTCACACTTTTTATTGACTTTTGGGTCCACTGAGGTAGGGCACTGGAGGAAGGGCATGGAATTTCAAGGACACTTTCTACTCCTGAGTGTTTTCTCCTGGGTGAATGAGAGTGGCCACTCATCTGACTCATTACATGCCCTTGGCAAGGATTTGCAGTCATGGGTGCCTCAAGGTATTTGTGCCATTGCTTCAGCAACTGGGCATTTAAACCAGAAGCACAGTCTTATCAAATAAAGTATAATTGATAAAGACTCTGTTCTATCCTTTGGACATTCCTGCAAATCATCCAGATTCTGGGTTTTTTGCCCCTAAATATCAGTACAGGAAAATACTGAAAGACTGGTCTAAAAAAAAAAAAAAAAAAAAAAAAAAATTTAAAGCATTCAAAACAATTCTCAATACTATGCTGGAGAAAACTGTCAAAGTCTTTTCCCTTCTTTTCCCTTTGTTTGAGAAGTTTATATTCACATAATATTAAAAATTTTGTTTCCTGGTTGTATATTAACAAAATATTCCCATATTTCAGTGGGAACAACTGATTCTGTTATTTGAAAAAAGAAATTATTTTCTGCTACTGGTGGCTTTTAAAACTGATGGAGATTTAAAAGTCATGATAGTACATGTACAAACATTTTTGAAGGCCAATATCCAACTGATTAGATCTCTGAAAAACTAATTAGCTAATTTTCTTGAAACTCTACAGCAAATTGAAGTATTATCCAAAGCTTAAAGCTGAAAAGTTGGAGAAGGTTTCATTTATTAAAAAAGGCCAAATTATTAGCACTTAACAGAGCTTGTTAATTATTTCGGTACAGCAGAAGAGTCGTACCCTTTAATTAATTATATAAAGCAATCAGTCTTTTAAAATATGTCAATATAAACTTAGATTGTCTGAGTTGATTCTTATCCCAAGCTCTCTTATTTGAAACTAGTGCAACACTGTTCTTTTACCTGAGTGAATTATGCTTCAAAATTACAAAAATTATAAAAAGGTAGGAGTTAAGGATGCTAATATACCTTCTTACATCTGAGTTTCATAGTGCAAGAAGAGCAGCTACTGACATTTGCAGTGTATGCCTTCAAAACAAGCACAGCCTGCTTTGAAATCAAAAAATCATAATTTAAATGTTATATATTACACATCTGAATTTAGTTTTGTATGTCCAGAGACTGATGACTTGTATTGTTGTTGCTTTTTAGATGCAAGTTACCCTGATAAGGAAGAAAAGTAGAAACTGTTTGAATTCTTGCATTTCAGCACTGCAGTGTGTCCAGTCATTAACCAGAATCTGCTGGTTCACCCTGGAAAATAAAAAAAATGAAAAGCAGTATAGCAAGGGATAGGGAACTTTTAAAAATGATTCTACCAAATAAGCAAATTCACTCACAAGATTTGTTTGTAGAAAAATATTTGTCCTCTAGTTTGCCACAAATACAAAGAAAACCTTACCATGATGTTCATTTGTCTCTTCTTTAAGTTTCCCTCATCAGGAATCTGGTCTCATTAGGCTCAAGAGTTAACAAGCTCCTTGGACTAATTTATACATTTTACATAAATTATGTTGCTTTTTAATTTTATTGTCTCAGAATTAGCTCCTGTTTGTCACATAGTACCTTTTAACAATATTTATTTCAAGGGATTTTTGTGGGTTCTGTTTTTCTAGAAGGATTTTTCAATGCATTTTAAAACGTGCTCAATTTTTCTGTTTTATTTTGGTTTGCTTTCTAGTTGCAGGTTAGAAAAACCACTTTGAAAAGTTATAGTAAAACCCAACAAAACCAGAAACCCCACCTTGCCCAGCATAAAAATAGCAGTAGCATATTTAAGGAAACATCTGTCAGGGGAAGCAGAATGAAATACCTTCCCTATAAAACATCATTTTGCTTGTACAGGGGCCAATCTGTTTCATTTGTTGATGTTCACATCAGGATCCATTTGATTTAACCATATCTTTGCTTCAGAGGGAAAAAAACCCCAATGTATTATTAATGCTTCATTGTGTATGAGAAATGAGTATATGAGTCAATATTGCTTCAGTGCTGTGCATTATTAAGAATAAGTTAAAGTAGGTCAGTGCAGCACATGAGGCTAAATAGACTAATAATGCATCCTACGGTAGACATTCATCTACCAAGGAGTCATGTGTTATGTGCTGGCACCAACACAAGATAAGCATTTTGATTTGTGGATTTTCCAGATCACATTTGTCCTGAAAAAAGAAAGAGCTGCTCCACTTCCACCAAAATTCACCCTCACTTTTACTAAAGGGACGTGGCTGGGACTGTTTTTGCTCAAAATTTAAGGGTTAGCTGAGGAGATTTTTTAGTTTCATTTTTCAAAAGCAAAATCAAATAAAGATATATAAAAAAAGAGGAGATGAGGGGATAAAGGGAGCTCAAAAATTAAAATTACCTTCAAGAGCTTACAAGTTAATCACAGAAATTTTGTAGTAGTTCCTGAGTGAAGGGACATGAAATAGACTAGAATCTGTTATGAAAATAATCATTATTTCTTCTCCCAAATTAAAAGATGTGCTGAAAGAAAGCTACAGAGCACCAAACAAGGAAGAGTTGCAAAGTGAATGTGCTTGGCTAGCTGATACTGCATTTTAGGCACTGATCAGTCCAAGAATGTTTTTCTAAATTGTCATCAGCACTCATTCAGGGAAATTCTTCTTCAGAAAGTATTGGAAAATAATAATGTGGCATTCCATTGCTATTAAGTCTCAAAGTTCACAGACCGCATCTGTTCAGGTTACAAGTTAAAACCATGCTATCATGCTCAGGTTTTGTTTTCTTTCTTGAGTATCATTCATCATCAATATGAGAGATATTATAATTGAAAATTATCCTACAGTTCCGTTCCTGATCCCTGAGCCAAAAGCTGAGTTGTCTCCCCAGAGCTAACAGTGCTCAAATGCAGTTAAAATGATCAAATATGAGTCAAATACACAAAGAGAAAGGTTTATTAAGCAAGGAGGTGCCAGCCTTTGATGGACTTATACTTTAAGCAGCGTGCTTCACTCTGCTGGCTGCGTTATAAAACCAAAGGGGAATATCTCCTCTTTTGTTGGATTTGAGAGGATATATTTAGAGCCATTAAAGGTAAATTTTAAGAATATTGGCTCTATGTTTTCCCAAGCACCAAATAATCCCCAGAACTCTGTACAAGTCCACAGCCTAAAATCCTAGGATGCCCTAGGGAAGGAGTGACCATTGTGCAGCTCCTGACCAGCACACAGCCAACCAGAGTTCCCAGGTTGGTGTCTGTCTCCTGGCTTCCTCTGCCTGCTGGGGGGATGCCACCCTGTCCAAACTGCTGCTGACACTGATTCTGGGTGTTTCACCTGGACACCTGCTGAAAACTTGCTCCTCCCCTTCACTGTGTCAGGAGGAGCTGTGGAACCACCACTGCTTCTGCTGCACCTGAAGCCACTTATGGGGCTGATATTGGAAGCAAAAAAAAAGCCCATGAAAATTGATTTCCTACATGAAAATGATGGAATTCTGTATTTTACCCCTCTCTTAAGTGTCTTTAGTTTCTAAATAACTTCTGCCAATGGCTGCCCATCATCTGATTTTGTTGTCTCATTAACCAGTCTTGTAAAAAACTTGATACAAGTAATGGGAGCATCAAGTGGTATCAAGATATCATATTATGATTGCTTTCTGGCCCTAAAATCAAGTTAATAAAGAGGAATGTGCCAAAAGGATTGGGCACTCCCTGGTAGAGAAAAACACAGGATGAACCTGGTGCACTTTTTAGCAGAACATACTCTTGCATAATTATTTAATGATTCATGTATATTGCTTAAAGATGAGCTGCATATGAGAGAAAAACAAGAAATCATGTGAGATTTTTTTTCCTGCTTTGTTTGTTGCAATATATGAGCAAACAATGAAGCATGTTGTTAAATATAAAATTTTGGTTTTGATTTTGTCCTTATTTTTCATATATGTAAATAGCAGATGGCTGGTAGAGGATAAAAAATAATAATGACATAATCCAACTCAAGAAAGTGAAGGATAAACATTTTAAATTAATGTTTTAAAGAATATTTCCTGGTATTCCACTGCCTACTAAACACTTGAACATCTTTGTTATATATTTATAACAAACCCCATGTTCAATGTTTTAATTAAAGGGCTCCAAAAGCACTCCAGAAAAGCCATACTACAACCCATTAACCTCCAGGAAAAAGCAATCCTAGTATTTCCAGCATTTCTTCAGTTAAAAGAAATAAGCAGAAAATTCTTGTATTAAAAAAATCTAAACTCTGTTTTACTAAATTGTTCCTGAAAGTTCCTCTTTCTTTATAAAAAACAAGGACAGCACAAAGAACAATATATAGAACATCCTATAGCAAGTCAACCTAATTATGTACAACAAAAACAAGGTAAGCATTGTAAATTTGCCTGGAAATCCAGTTGATTTGCATGTATTATTTTACAAAGCACTTATTTAATCATGTAGGTAAAGTTTGCAAAACTATTTCAGCATGTTTGGAAGATTTTTTTTTAATATACAAAGAAGAATTGTCCTTTTTGAGTATGTCTTGAGAACGCATTATTATAAAACAGCTTGGAGAATATGGGAGATTGCTTATCTTGCTATATTTAATAGGACAATCTTAAACTGCAAGCTCTGGTTTTGCAGTAAGAAAAACAGATCTCCTGCCATCATGTGGAATGTAGCAGTATCTCCTTTTTGAAAGGATCTGATGTTTGAATACCACGACAGCAAATACATGGTGACAGCAACGTTATTTTGTGTCTCATTTGAAATCTGAACCCTGATTACAGAACGTGAGAATTTTGGTGAGTAGTGTCCAACATCATCCTCAGTGAAACATCCTCTGTGATTGTGATGGGGAAGCTCTGCCTATAAAGCTCTGGTGAAAGGGACCCATTTCTTTTGATTCCTCATGTCAGGAATGTTAAGTTACATGACAGATTCAAGGCTCCTCCTTACAGGATTGTGTTTGAATTATATATCTCACTGATTTCAGTGAAGTTTCACCAGGAGGTCTGGGTTATACTAAATTCTTATTATCACTATCAGAGTGTTTGAAAATATTCCAGGCCTGATACTTATCTACTGCTGTCACTTATACCATTTCCAGAGCAGAATGAAGCCAAGCTTGCCTCTAGAATATCTTGATCAAATTCCAGAGCCCATATTAATGAGAAATGTGCATCTACATAAGTGCTGCCAGAGCCACTGGATTTTTAAAGGAAATTCACCTCTCCTGGCCACACAATTAAAGGCAGATGGGGAGCCCTGTCTTAAGGGAATGCAGGTCCTCAGTGTGGAGAGATTGGTCTTGATGGGAAAGCAAAACAAAAGTAGCATGTGTTGAGTTATCAAGTCAGTCATGGAAGTCCAAGGTGGTTGAGGCTGCAGAGAACCTCTGGAAATCTCCCATCCAACTTCATGGTCAGAGCAGGTTGCTGAGGACTATGTCCAGTCAGGTTTGGCTCTCTCCAAAGATGAAGACTCCACAACCATTGGATTCCTTTTCACTTTGATCTGGTTTTGATCACATGTGACCTTTAACCCAAATTTTTCATCTTTATGCTGGTGTAGACCTTTTTCTAGGCTCACAGAAATACTCCAAATTATGCAGGAGTCCTCTGCTTACTGCTCTACTCTGCCCAGTGCCTTATACAAGAGATTTCAGTTTTAGTGTTCAGCACTAGGATATACTTTTCCCCACCATTTATCATTTTATTCTTTCCCATCACTCTCTGTGGCACTCTTCCCTTCCCTTTTATGTAATTTTTCCCGTTTTGCTTGGAAGCACCTCACTGGCCCTTGTTTAGAGCCTGATGAGTTTCTGAGATTACTCAAAAGGATCTTCTTTGCTCAAGGTGAAGACGATACACTAATCTCTCTCAAAACAGAAACTGTTGACAAAATGAGAATATTGGCTTCCAACTACCCCTGAGTTTTCACATTATAAGCTTTGTTAAAGCTGTCAATTAATAAAGCAACAGAAAATCAATGTATGGTGCTGTATTTGCTGCTATATCAGGTTGCACACTTGGGCATGGGAAAGCAGAAGTTCCTCAATCTGTGAACTCTCTTCAGCCTTTTTGTCTCCAACTGGACTTTATGGAAGGCTCACTAGGTAAGGATTTTGACAGATAAGATGATTTTCAAAATATGTCCTAAAGTGGCCAAAGCATGGAATGCTGCTCAATAGAGTGATTTTCAGTTTTGTAAGACCATGCTAAGATGGAATCCTGCCTCTTTGCTATAATCAAAGAGAACACACTCAGTTTACAGAGTAATAGAAGAAATTTTAATTTCTCTTAGAAATATCAATCTATTTCAGACTGAATTCTGGAATGATATTGCATAAATTATGATTGCTCTCAGATAAAAGGGGAAAAAAGATTTTTTTTTTAAGTTTTACAGTAATTCCTACAAAAAATTCAGCTTCTGAAATAATTTTAATCTCCCCTGTTTTGTTCTCTTCAGAAAAGTTTTATTTCTCTTCATAATGACTGACATATCAGTCAATTTTAATATAAAAATTTTAAACACTTTTAGGTAATGTTAATTGAAAATACTGTCAATCATTTAATAGTGTTCATTCTTGATTTTTTTTTCCCTGGCCCTGGACAAGTCCAGTTGGCCAACTTGTCTAGAGTGAATATGAAATCTTTTAAAAAACAATCAGTTTTGTCTAAGAAAACTTGGAAAAAGGTATAATCCCTTATATTTTTCAAGTAATGAGGTTTCCAGGGTATAAGCACTGAACTAAGAAGAAAGATGTATTCATCCATAATAGAACTTGTCTAGCATTAGGTAACCAAAAGATCTTGCACCTCACAGGCACCTCCTGACCTCCTGAATTTCCAACTCTGTCTACATATATTGTCATTGCAGTCCAGGGTGTGGTTTGGAGAATAATGTGCTAAAAACAACATAAAAGTTTTCCAGATAAATATTTATTTGTCACTTATTGTATCAAATACCCTGCATTGATAATTTAACATTAGACCAATATCCTTGGGCATGATGTTCTGTTTGCTGCTTTTGTGGCTCCTGTAAAGAATTTGTGAACTCTTCATTCATTCATTCAATGGTAACAATGAATTTGTAGGTGTTGGGCAAGGGAGTTTTTAAGTGTGGGGTTTTGTCTTTCTTCTCTGTAAAGTGGGATGATTCTTAGTCCACAGGATTGTTGTGAGGTCTAAATCAGTTGTTATTCTTGGCTTAGACTCCAGCCTGAGAGATGTCCTTGAAGAAAGATTTTTTTTTTTTTAAATATGTGTGTGTGTGTTAGTACTAAATATTATGTTAATTTAATTCTTAGGTCAGATCATGAACTCTTTACTCAAGAAAAATTTAAATTGACTGAACTCCTGTGGTTATGACTGAATATCAAAAATGCACTATTATTTAGACTTGTTATTTACAGGGAGAAATACAGTACATATTTAGTTGTGTGTGTTTCTTTAACAGAACCTTGTGAATTCTTATCTATTTTCATGTGTACACTTATTTATTTCAAACTGTTTATACAAGATAACTAAAATGAGTTAGAAAGGAAAAAAATCTTGCATGTGTTTAAATACACCAATGTGATGCATTGGCTTTTTACAAATACAAACAACACAATGAATATGTAGCCTTCCTATTACAAGTTCAAGTGGAAAAGCGACACAAGACCAAATTAATCAGGTCTAAAATTCCTTCTGCAATCTCTTGCCAGACAAATGAGGTTCCTTATGGCCGATGTCAATGGTATTCTAAAGTTTTAAAATCAATAAACAGGCTGTAAAATTGCATCTGTAATCAGGATAAGGAATACAAACATTTACAGAGTAACATGCAAACATAACAAAATACTGCAGCCGGCTGAAATAGAATGAGACACCCTGTTCAGATGCCATTATTTTTAAATGCATGTTTAATTTAGCATCTCAGCTGAGATAAAATGCAGACAGAGCCATGTTAAATTGGTATTACCAACTGCCTGGAGATATCTCCAGATTAACCCACCTATCCACAGCCCATCTATAATAAAAAATAAATTAAAACTAAAAGACAGAATCCAGCCTTTTTAGTTTTTTTTGTTTTGTTTTGTTTGGTTTTTTTTTTTTTTTTTTTTTTTAGTATTGTACATCTTTGTTGAAACATTCAGAGATAAAGTTTAGCATTGCAGAGAGCTGGTTATTATTTAGACAAGCCACAGCACCAGCAGCAGGAAGTTCCCAGGTGAACATGTTTCTGGAAAGGTCTCTATGTGTTGCAGCAAGTTGTTTCAAGTGAAATGTTTTGGAGAGCTCTAACAGGTGTTTTGGGAACACATTGTGACTTAACCTAGAGCTGCTGCTCTGTCACCTGGCCAGTTTGCTCACACATCCTGTAATGTAGGACTGATTTTTCCAGAGCTTGTGGGAATAACCCACAGCAGTGTGAGTTTAAAAACAAAACCTTCCAAGTACAACAAAATGATTTATGGGGCAGGGAGGGGGATAAAGAAAAGAGAAGTGGAAAAAGAGCACTAGGAATGAGGTGGGTGATGAGGTTTTTTGGGATAAAGAAATAAGGATGAACAAGAGGTACTTCTCTGTGAAAATGAGCTGTCAGACTAAGAACTGGGTGAAAGGTGGCACTTTGAGGTATGCAGCCATTTTTTAGAGCAACATGTACGTTTTGGTGTAGGTATCTTGGGAACAGATGTGGAGCATTTGGTTCTTAAAAGGAAATACTGAGTTGGACCAAAAAGAGAATTGAAGTGTCCCAGTCTATAGTGACCTAGAAACCTATAGACACCTAAATTCTTAGGTTTTGAGGGGAAGTTTTATTATAGTTTGTGCTTTGCCTCAGCTCCTGGAAGCATGTGATTATGGAATGATCTCATATTTCAGTACAGTAGAAATGAATCCTTAAAATGAGGGGTGGGTTTGGTTTTTGGAGTCCTTGCTCTGCCATGGACACAATTGTTCAAGTTGTTTTTGCTTTCTGTGCTTCAGTTCCTAATCTCTGAAATGGGAATGACTGTACTTGATTTCCTCATAAGAGTGATGTGAAGATAAATACATTCAAAAACATGCAGTGCTCCAATAAACCATGGCATACCTGACTACCATAAAAAATTATTAATACAGGACAAATGAAATGAAGTTTGACGATGTGCCTGTACCTGAATAACCCTAAGGGCACAATAATCAAAAGCCAAATGAAGGAAACAATTAGATGTCAATCTCATGAATTCTTGGAACAGCATTCTGGTTTCTTTTACATTAATGGTTGACAAGATTGCCATCAAGAGCTGTGTGTAAGGTATGACTTTAGTTGCAAGCAGAGTGTTGAGGTACCTGTGTTAGATTTAAGCAGAGCACTGACCTAACCACTTCGACAGAAATCTAAGCAAGGTATTATCAAGGTGAATAATTGTGGAAAAAAGTATTACTGTAGTAGGAAATCACCAAAGAAAATATGGTTCCTCAATTATAGCTCACTTCTTTTAAGGAGCATTCGTTCATACAGGTTGTTTCCAAACCTGTTTTAGCCTCAGTAATGAGTAATAGACTGTGCAAGATAAGGGGAGGGAGATGTGATCAGGTGAGTAAGAGGGAGAGAGAAAAGAAGTACAAGGGACAAGATGTATTTCAGGAATGATCTGAAAACTATTTGTAAAGTTATCAGGGAATAGAGCCAGAGAGGAATAAAGCAGTCATTTCAGGACACAGCTCCTCTTTTGTTGTAACTATTAGAAAATGCCCATTTAGGGGTTAATGACAGATTTGGACAGGTGACCAAGGAGTGTGGAAAAGATATGACATAAGGCAGAGATGGCAAAAATCTGAGAATGGCCTGGATTTACCCCAATTACATTGGGCTTTTCATTTAGGCTTCTTCTGGGTTCCTTCTGTTGTTTACCAGAGTTTTCTGTAGGAAGAGAGATACCCACTTCCATGGAGTGATTCAGAAGTTAAAAAGCCCTTCAAAGCCTGGTCTAATTTCACTGTAAACCCTGCTGTGACTTGACAACCTCTAAAAGTCCCTTCCCAAGTGTCTGTGTGGCCACATGATTCTTGAAACCACCATCTACCTGTAGCCACTCTCTCCACAGACAGGAATGCTAAGGAGGAATACCTTCCTGCAGATGCTTCTGGTAAATTCCAGCATATGATAGAACCTGAGCCAAGAAAAAGGAATATTTTCAAAATGAGTGACAAAGAAAAGTGGTTGATTGCACATAGGTGGAGTCCTCAGGTGAGCACTGTCACTCTAGAATGCAAGGTATCCAGTTACCCTAAAAGTATATAGGATGTGATTTTCTTGGGGTAGAAATGCCTTCTAGAAACTAAAATTAATCTCAGTTGGGAACACTTTGAAAAGGTATTTAAGCTCTCCTTGCTTTTCTACAGAAAAACCTTGATATCCATTTCATCTTATAGGGGTTACTTCAGTGCAGATACCAATTATTAGCCAGGACATGTCAGTGCTAATCCGTCTTTAAGACAAGATGAAATCACATTATTTGTTAATTATATTAGGCAGAGGCATGTTGGCTTTTTTGAAATTAAAATTCAAAATTTCCCATGAAATACAGTAGAAAAATATTTATTTTTGAAAATTCCATTGGAAGTTGATATTTTGGAATTTTTCAACGCGTAAGAATTTAAGTTTCCTACAAGGTCTTTATCTTGTTTAATATAACTAGTGACTAATAAAACTTATCTTGTTTAATAATGGATGAACTAATTATCCCTATACATGTTTAATCCTTTTTAAAACCTGCTAAGCTCTTGGACTTGCAGCTATCATGTGGCAATCAGTTCCACAGGTCAATTATCTATTGTGAAAAAATGTCTTCCCCTTTATCCTCTCTCCATGTCTTGCCATCCCATTCCATAGGATGCTTCATTACTCTTGTAATATGAAACGGGGTAATTGCGAACAACCAGTTTTATGATCTCTATCACATCCCTCATGTTTGTTTATCTTCTCTTTTTCCTGGTCTATGTTTCATTATAAGCATTTTTTTGGTGCCTCAAACTTCTCTACTCTCCATGGCCAAGCCCTTGCTTTCCTCTGTTTTGATGGTGACAGTAAGTTAGGCTCAGAATTCTACCATTTTTCTCATAATTTTATTGATAATCACGTGAATTGTAATGTCACTGTCCTTGGCTAGTCTTATAAATGTTGCAGCAGTTATAATTGATGGTTTTACTGACTGCCTTAAGTTGCTCAGCCCATATGTTTGCAGCAATTATTATTAAATCACTGTGTGTCTACAATTACAACACTGGGGAGTTGTTGTTATTATTTCCTTTTTCTAATTAAAAGCAAATAATTCAGGTAGTGATGTATTAGCCACTAGAGATATAGAAAGACTAGAACGTTGCTCATTGCTGCAGTGTCTGATTTTGGCTGCTGGTTGGCTATGAAGCTTCAAAGGAAGTCTGTGCTCTCCCTGGGCAAACTCATGGAATAAGGCATGCCACTCCTAAAATTAGTTTAACAAACCCAGCGCATCATGCTGAGCATATCTGTTAGATATGGGATTAGAAACCCAAGTTTTCCCATTCTGCCTGTGTCTGGAGTTATTATCTCTTCCAAAAGCACAATGAATATTTAATTAAAGTGGAACAGATTTACTGGAAGAGATTGTGAGACCCACAATCTCCTGGACTATCTCTTGGTGGTTAGGGTATTCTCCTGGGAGGTAGAGAAATAGAGATGTGGTTTCAAACTCCCTCAGGAGAAAGAGAAACTTGCACCTGGGACTGCCCCGTTCCAGGTGAAGCCATGAGACTTTTGAATATAAAGGAGTCAGCAGGAGGGTTATAAATCTCCTTTTCTTGGATGAGTTTCTCTGTGCTCTGAGAATGTTTCTGGCTTAGGTCCTGCGAGCCAGATAGGCAGGGAAACCACCTAGTTTGCAAATCCAGTCCATGGTGGAATGAGAATAGGCGTGGAACACCTTGGCAACATGAGCCTGTTGCAGAAGAGGGTTTTACTGGAAGAATGGTGGCTGTGGTAACTCTTTTGGCCTAAAGATATAATGTGAGGTGAGGTTTGTGGACAGTCAGTGGCTTTATTTAGACAAAGTAATATCACTGGAAAAATTAGGCAGGTGTTTTAGACAAATAAGCCCCAAATTTTTTTTTTCTTCAGGCTTTCAACAAACTCAGAAATATTTCATGTTAATAACAAACTACGGTATTCTATCTTAGTCTAAATTTAATAACTTTTGTCATGTAGTCTAGTCTAAAGGAAAAACAGAAACTTATAGAAACCATGGTGTCTACAGGTCAGCCCAGTCAAAACTGGGCTATTTTGAGTGTCTAAAACTTCACCATTGGCTTTTGCGAAGTTTTTCAAAAGCTGTGGCTTTGACTTTTTAACAACCATTTTTCATCAAAAGCATGAAGCCAGTAGCTGTAGCAGTAAAACACATTAATCAGTGCTGTTCAGAGTTCCCATCCTCCACGGGAGGAGCATTAGGGACAGCACAGGGAAAGATGACGGTTAGAAGCAGATGGTGAGTAAACTGTTAAGAGTCCAACTTCATTAGCATTGCTTTGATAGATTAATGGTGCCCTGAAATCCTGCCAGGTAGGCTGTTGCCAAAGGTGCCATCTGTGTGGAAAAGAATACACACCAAGAAATTCAGCAAGAAAAAAAAAAAGAAAAGGGGAGAAAAAAAAAAGAACAACAGGCTTCATCAGTTACACCCCAAGTTATTTCCACCCACCTTGTGCTGATGGATAACCAAAAAGCCATTAGTAATTATAAAAAATTTTGAATTGTATTAAAAAATAAAAATTATACCAGAATTGCGTGCTCTGTACGTTCAGGCAGTAAGTCTCCTCAAACAGTATCTTCTATTATCATTATTATATTGTCAACAGCATTAGCATCATTGTATTTATTATTTTTACCATTGTTTGCAATGTGGACACACCTTGAAGGCCAACTGCTGTATGACTTTTCATTTCAATGGTAAACCCTGGCGCAAAGAGTTTAGCAAAGCATTTTTCAATTCCATTCTAGTTTAAATAGAAACTGTTTCTATTTAGTACCCATTCAAGCCAATACCTGTTTCATAATCAGTTTGTCAACCCTGAATGAGTCTGACAAGTTTCACAATCAAAAAGTAAAATATATAGAAAGAGGAGAGTTTCAAGGGGAGAAAAAGATGGCCAAGGTTTCAGGTGGGGGACCAAGGTAGAAACCCCATCTCCCCTGACAGATGCTTTGCATTTGTTGTATTAGAAGTTGGTTGGTTTTTTTTCCTGGCTCCCTGTAGCTGTGTGAGGGCAACTGAAAGTTTGGTGCTGCACTGGATTAGGAACATGAGTGTTAGCAAATTTCCTGGTGCAGGAGTAAGAGATGTCACTTAGAAGAGTTAAATATCTCACAGTTCTCCTCTCCTCCTTATTCGCTTCACCTGCAAGTAAATCTGTTCCTAAACATGATTCATTTCTGTATAACAAGATACAACAGTGAGATTATTTCAGGAATCTCATCAGGCATGCTGGGTTTCAGTGCATTATCTCTGATAACAAGAGTCAAAGATCCAACCTCTTCCCACTGGAGCCAATTTGCAGAGCTCTCACCTGCAGCATGATCAAAAAGCCCATGGGCTACATCAGCCTTGCCCAAGGTCTGCAAAGCTGCCCAGCCTTGTGGTGTAAGACCAAGGATGGAGTCTGTATGGACTGGGAAAAGATGGGGAAGGCAGAGGGGCAGGAAAATGCCAGTGTGACCTTTTTATTTCAGTAACAGAAACCAACCCAAGTGAAGAACATCTTGAGCCCAGGCTCTCTTACCCAAATTAGGTGTCCCTATTCAGGTGCCTAATCAGCTGGTGTTTAAACTCCTATTTTTGTCCATAGGAGAGAGATTAAACTGACCAAATGTGTAATGTCCACCTTCCTAACAATGGGCTCTTTCTGGGCTTTTGCAATACCCTGGGGTACCAGGAAGGGTCAGAGAGGGCTTGAGGATCTCTTAAAAATTCCAAGTAAAATATGTAAGGCCTATGAGAGTATCAGATATGTCATGGTTTCTCAAGTGACACGAAGTATCGGTGTGGGCAACTAAGTCTATATTCATGCAATTACACCTCTAAATTTATATGTATGAATCTAAATCTGTCAGCCTTGTGCTGAACTGACCTCTGATAGAAGATTTTGTAGGGCAAGAAAGCACAATGAAACAAAACCAAAATCAAACTTTATTTAAATAATACACTTCTGTTTGGCAGGTTGCACTCAAGATGAAATATTGGCCCAGATTCCTGACTTTTGGCCTAAACAGGTTGCCAGTGTATGCCAGCTGGGGAGTTGAACACCAACCCAACCTACATTCCAATAGCAGCTAAGCAAAATTTTAATCAGTGATGGCAACAGACAGAAAGAGTAGATGGAAAGGGTGATACCAGAAAAGGAGGCTGGTAATATTGATGACATATAATTATGTGCCATATTAGCAAAGGCTGGGCAGGTGGGGCGGTATCCATTACAAATGTTGGCTGTGTTTAACATGTTGGTGAAGTCTGAATCACTTGCACAATCTTGACCGTGACTTCAAGTAAGTTTTAACCAAGCTCAGTTGCGTTCAAGGCTTAGCTCTCGATTCTCCACCTTCCTTAAGAATGTTCTCAGATCTCACCAGCCTCAAACCCAGCTAAATCCATGTATTAATCACAGTTAGCTGGCATGATGCTGCATACAGTTTTTCATGAGTCGTGGTGAGAATATCCACGGATTCAGCCAGGCTTACCAAAAATTTCCCAGGAAAGAAAACACACAGAATGTCCAAAGTTCATGTTAATGTTGATTCACGGCATATTGATTTTCCAAGGAAGCAATAAATCTCCTGTGGATTTAATATTTATTCTGACCTATCCTTAAGAACCATGAAAAAGAATTGAATGGAATTAACTATACTCCATTACAGTAATCTTTCAGCAATGTTTTTGCCTTCATGCTAAATTAACAATGTCTGCAATGATTTTCAATTTATTTTTAATATGGACTAGCTTAGACTAAGTCTAGATTTGCAATTTACATACTCCATTGTTTGTCTAAGGAAAGCCAGTTTAGTTATTCTTATGTTTTAACCTGTTGAGGTTGTTTTTACCTTTAGAATACTGCACATGCTCAATTTATTTTGCTAGCAAACTCCCAAAATTGTATTGATATTGCAAAGTCACATCTAAAAAAACCCCTAAAGGTTCATTAAACATTAGAGAAAACTTGGAACTGTGAACAAGATATTGGCTATTTTTATAGTGAGCCTCATAATTGTGATAACAGTAACTCAGGGAGGGGACAAGGGTATACTTGAAATTACAGTTGAGAGGGTAGGATTTGAAACTCTTTCAGTGGATCTTGTTCATATCTGTGCATGTGGCACTTTTTTCATGTTCACATCCACAGCTACTCTGGGAAACATGTACCAGTGCTTCACCACCCTCATCACTCCTAAAGAAGAATTTCTTCTTTATTTCTCCTAAGTTAAGATTTTGCCATTTGTAAGTCTAGGCTGTGAACCCTAAAAATGCTTGCAGACATTCAGAAAGAAGTAGTTGTTTGGATAAAATATTCCCAGATCTGTAGGACTCTGGTTAAAGAGGACACACCAGAAAAGCATCCGAGAAATGAAATTGTCTGCATCAATTTGAAGGCCCAGTCTGCCTTACTAGCTATCTATTTATTTTCCATTGGCATTTTTGTACATTGAAAAGAATGCCAAAATACTGATGCATATCAGCATATCTGATATGACGTTCCTCAGATGGCACATGCACTGTACTGCTCTATGTTTCAGTAACAGAATATTCTGGGAGTGGTCTCCCAGAATACCACTTATTCAGGATTTTCAGAATCCAACATAGATTCTTTTATACCTTTTCAACTAAGGAGACAGTTTCTTTTATTTTTTTTTTTTTTAATTACTTGAGGGTTCATCTTTCTGCTTCTTCATTTCCCTCTGGTTTTGATGAGAATAGTTTCTGTACCTCCACCTCTCATTTATTTTCAATTTCTGCAGCCCAGGTTAAGGAGTGCCCACACCCAAACAACTGTGACTAAGACTTTGAAATAACATGAAGCATCTTTAACTTATTCTCCAAACGTGTAGCAATGAGTGAGGTGCAGCCTGAAGAAATTGGGTGAGACAATTTCCCAAGTAATGAATTAATAAATGTTGCAACGCTTGTTAGTGCCAGCCAAAATCTTAACTTGGCATGCTAGAACGTGATCAGAGCTCTCTTTGCAGCCACCTTTGCTTTGCTGGACAAGGTTCTCCTATTGTATTAAACTAATGGTTAAAAAAAAGGAGGATTTTGTATCTTAAGTTATGCTTTAAAATAAATACTGAGGAGGAAATTCACAGAGCATTAACTGGAATCATGCACCAGGATTAAACTGAGGCTGTAGTATGTCCCTCTTTCAAAGAAGAGCAAGGCTTTAACTACTCCAGCTGACATTGGAAAGTGCTTACCACGTACCCATTTACCATCACTAGAAACCATCATGTAAGTTTTTCAGGAATGATTTTTCAGCCTTCTGTAATACAAACCACACTCCCATTTGCATGATCTAATTTTAGCTATCTTAAATTTGGATATTTAATCTAAATTAGCTATCCAAAGTGTCTCTACAGGTGAGAGACAGAGAGAGGGACGCCTTCCAACACAAACTATTCTAAGATTCTAAGGTGTATCCATCACAAAATCTCTGGGATCCAATATGCTTAGTTTTGAAGCTGAGCTAATGGAAACATAGAATCATAGAACAGAATCATAGAATGGATTGGGTTGGAGGTGACCTTAAAAATCATCTTGTTCCAACCCCTTGCATTGGGCAGGGACACTTGTCCCTAGAGCAGCTTGCTCAGAGCTCCATCCAGCACCTCCAGGAAGGTGCAGTTATGAAAAATCAGCTGTTAAATTTTGAGACAGATGCAGTCTTGTGGTGAGAATATCTCATTCCCTGCTGTGAAGCACAAACACACAGATCAATGTGCCTTCCCAGGGAGCTGAGGGAAATATTTGTGTAAAGAAATAAAGAAATGTCACCCACTCACTTGAGAAAATTCACCATTTTATGCAACTGCATGTGTCTTCCAAGAGAAGGTTGGACTTGATGACCTTGGGGATCTTTTCCAAGATTAATAATTCTATGATTCTATATTTATGGGATATGTGGCTGAGGCTGAGTGACTAATTTGGACCAGAAGATAGTTCAGGGCAGAATCTCTCGAGGTGATTAAGAATATCTTCATGGCCTTAAAGGGCCTGAATTTTCTAGAAGATCAGGGCCTTTTGTGAATGCCTCCTCCCCTATGTGAATTCATAGGATTCAAATTCTGAAAATAAAATATGAACCATGATCTTCTGAGTTTCTAGTCAGGCTCTGCAAAAAAAGGTCCAGGATTTGGCATTTTGACTCTTCATCTCCCCAGTGGGACTTAGGCACTTAAGCCTCTTTAGAAATCTATGTCTCCCGACCTGAGCCACCAAAGCACTGAGATACACACATACTTGTCACAGGAGAACGTTGGCTTTCCCATGTTATTTGTGACTCATGTTAAGCATAAACTTAAGGGCCTTCCTAGCTTGGGGTCTGAAAAATATATCTCCTGAAGCCAAATTTTCAACAGTAGGGAGGGAGGGAAGGAGGGAGGCTCCAGCTTTGGCTATCCAACTTTATCCCATCGTATTTGGTGTCAGAGGGCTTCTCACATGCAAAACAAAACACACAATGGTCAGGAACAGGGGCCCTTGACATTCGTGGTATTTTATCTTCTCTATCTTTAAGGAAGGGATATTACTCCTCACTTCTCAACCTCAGATGGTTTTTGTGAAGATTAATTAGTTAATGCTTTTACAGCACAGAAAATGTAAAGTGCTACTATATAAAAGTATTATTAAGTGCCTGCAGGGTCTTGCTGTCTAATGTGGCTGAATGGGAGAGGCTCTGAACCATGGAGATTAGGCAATTTTAGAATAGTTCTTTACAAATTGCATTATTTTTAACTCTTTTTGTTTTAATGTTCTCTCAACAGGGTTTGGAAATATTTACCCTATTCATTGTATTTTTCTATTTTCTTAAACACTCACTTTTAAATAAACACAAGTCCTAGGTTTTTATCTGCATACAGAGTTGTATTGGCTTAAATAAAGGTGTGATTTTACACCAATTTCATTTATCCTAATCCTTTTATTTCAATTTTAAATTAAGCTTATTCCAGTTTGGCATAAGCTGATTCAGAACAAGTTTACGATAAACTGAGATAAGCCACTCTAAAACTGAAATTAGTGTGTCCACATAGGGATTTGCTCTAGTTTAAGCAAGGCTATGAATTTGAAGACAAGTTATCGTGGCATAAGCTAGAAAATGAATTTACAGCTCGCAAATGATTAAGCAGTACCTGCTAATGCACTTAACCCTGAGCACCTCCTCTCCAAAAAATTTAATTTTAATCCAGAGATAACCTACCTGCAAATATTGCCCTACTTAAAACAGAGTGAAAACATGCATGTGTTAAGTCGTATGATCATGAAGTAGTTTTGGTTTGGAAGGAACCTTCAAGATCATTGTATTCCAACCCTTCTGCCATGGGCAGGGACACTTTCCACTAGACCAGGTTGCTCAGAGCCACATCCAGCCTCTGAAGCATTCAGGACTTGATATATTCTCCATGAGGACAGGAGAAAGAGGGAATATATTTAGGGAAGGACTATCCCACAGCTTGGACTGCACTCCTCTACCTTGCAGGAATGCCAGAGATGATGGAGCGGGGTTGGCCAACATCCAGCTTGAATGTTGTGTGTCTAACTGTTAACAAACTTCAAATTCACCCTTCTTGCTCAATCTTATTTGTGTGTCTGCATGCTGCCTTGGCTGCCTCGCATCCATGCAAACGTGTGCATGGACATGCTCTGGATTGCTGCTGTCCCAGTGAGTCACTCCTGCCCTAATCAAAATTGTGGCCATCAACACTGCTTTTGTCTTAATGCAAGTAATTGCACAACTGGTAGACTGACAGGAGGTTGATGGAAACTCAAATGTATGCAGAGGTGTTAACAGAAAGGGATGGAATGTGGCTTGTTCTACATGAGCAAGAAAAAATAAGTAAAGAAAAAGAGAAGTTAAAGGAAAATAGAAGGAAAATTACATAAAGAGAGAGAGAGAGAGAATTCTTCTGTTCCTTATGCCAATATTAGCAATAGACACACTATTGATAAAATTAGAGAAAACAGTGAAAATTCATTTTGGTCTCAAATTTTGTATAATATTGGGTCAAAATATATCTGATATAAAACATTTCCAAGGAACAAAATTGGACTGCATGTGAAAAATCTATGTTTTCCTACCATATATATTTTTATTTCTTCTTAATGACTCAAATGTTTGTTACCTGGCATCTATCAAGCAGTGATAAACATGATTAGCAAAACAAATAGGGGTATTAAAAATTTTCCCCTTCTTAATTTTTTTATTTCATTCAAAACAGACTGAAGTTTTATAAAATCAAAAAAACTAAATTTAGGCTCTCAAAACCTTATTTAGAAACTTAAGTGAGAACCTTATTTAGCAAAGATCATAAGCACATGTTTAAATTGATCCTGGTTCAGGAATGTGCTTAAGTATATGCTTTAATCTGATTAAATATGTGTTTAATGTTAAACACATGTTGAAATGCTTTGCTGAATTGTGGCCTGATTTTCAAAAGTGTTAAGTACCTTGAACATCTCATTAAGGTCAAGAAAAGCTGCGTGTCTTCATGCTCTTACCCATCAAGGCATTTTCTTACATGTTTAATTTCAGATTTAGGAGCCTAGCCTTTTTTTTTTTTTAGTAAAATTTTGAACTCAGTTTTGCTGCAGATAAACACAGTAACATCTGGATTCATACCTTATCTGAACTATCTACCACTAATGAGTTTTCAAAGTTGGACTGAAGGACTGAAAACTTCAGCATAGCTTCAGTTTGTTTGGTTTTCTTTTGTTTTTTGTTTTTAAAATGTAATTTTTAGTGCTCTCTGTTTCCATTTGGAAAGGCTCTACTCTTTCCAGTCCCAGCCAACACCGAGAAGTGAAAAGGTGTGTGAAAAGAACTATAACTACTAACATTATTAAGTGCTGACAGCATTCTGAGTTCAGTACAAGACACGACTGAAGGCAGACCCTTCCTTGCACATCTTACTCACAGGTAGTCTGGATTAATTTCAAATTCCACATGGCTTTTCAGGGTGGTTTCTATTTTATCTGAAATAGTTTTCCTTTTTCTAAGGAAAACAAAGAGATAGTTTAGGCTAAGAAAGATTTTTTCCTTCCCTAGTCTAAGATT
The DNA here is from genome assembly GCA_910950805.1 of Acrocephalus scirpaceus scirpaceus. Lineage (NCBI taxonomy): Eukaryota > Metazoa > Chordata > Aves > Passeriformes > Sylviidae > Acrocephalus > Acrocephalus scirpaceus. The sequence continues at coordinate 4,755,510 of OU383777.1, forward strand.
ATAACAAATTAAAGGCCAGCCATATTTTGGCTTCTAAAACTTCTAAGTCTGCTCAATTCTATTGCTCTTTTTGCCATTGTTCTTAAGAAGAAACACTGGCTTTTAAAGAGCTTCTCACTGCATAAATATATATATGTAGATTTTTGCATTATGTTTTTATTTCACAAGGAACATTCCTATAACTCTCACCCACGTATTTTGCTTTACATCAATAGCAGCTTTCCTCTTGACTCAGAAAAGCTTTAGATCTAACCTAAAAGCCTTTCTGCAGCTGAGCCTTGCTAAGGGGAAGTAAATCTTAGCCTGTTCCCACCTGCTATATTCAGTGTTTTCTTCCAGCCCCCTCCCTTGCTAGGAAAGTATTTCTCACTTCTGGCCCCCAGCATACACATACAAAACGTGACATCAGGGCAGCAGCTGCCTGTGCAGGCTTTGTTAAAGTGCTCTGGAGGAGAAACTCCTTCTTGCTTTTGGGCAGACCTGGGAGGTGATGTAGCTGCACCATGACACTGCTGCAGCTCTGCATTTGTGTGAAACTAAACTCCTCAGGAGCCATTCAGGCTCTGGTGTAACTGTAGTGTTTGTGGAACCAACCTCAGCCCAGCTCCGGCTCAGCCTGTGCAGCAGAGCTCCTCTCAGCCCCACTCTGTGCCATCCCCACTGCAGCCTCACATCCTCTACCTTTGTTTCTGGGTCCTTTGGTCTCTCTTTTAGAGCAGGAGCCAAAGTGGGAGATGCTCCCTCTTCCTTTCTGACAGAGGCAGGATGTTCTGCTATTAAGTTAACTCTGGAACAAACCCGAGCTGTTCTCACAAGAGGGATGGGGCATGAGTCTTCAGAAGAGAAGAGTTGGGGTGTAAAGTCATATGGGAGAACCTGCACTCCTTTGTGGAGAAGAAAAGAAATTCCAGAGGGAAGAAATGATTTTTAATCACCAGTGACTTCTTCCAGGAACAACTCCTGCCCCTTCTCCAAAGAACAGCTCAGCTGGGAAACACAATTTACTCCAAACTGTTCCCCTCTGTCCTCCCTGCCCCCAAATAGAAGGGCTCCTTGTACAAAATATTTAACCATGCTGTACTATGGGACAGCATTTTGATACTTTGCCTTAATTAACAGAAATTTTCAATTTGTAATTCTCAAAGCTATCATGAGGTCTTGTGGACTACAGAAGAGACGGTCATTTTTTAGATGCAGGAATGTGGTGACAAGAATTTGGGAGTCAGCTGGTACTGCTTGTTACTCTGCTCCTGTGTAGGCAGAATGCATCATGTGGCTGTAGTCCTTCAAGCAAGTTACTAAATCCTTCAGTTTGGTCACACATGACATTAACTATCTAAAATATATCTTGTCTAATTGTCCAGGCTCCCTCTACAGATAATGAAGAGAAATCCATTAGGTGATTCATCCCAGAATTATGACATTATTGACTCATTTAATGCATGACGTCCATCTACACACATTGGAACTACAGAGGGAATTTAGACAGTTATCTTATATTAAACATTATATTTTAGATGCCTAATATGAAATGAAGCCATCCCAAAACCTTTATCAAGAATGCTTGACTATCAGATCAACAGAAGAATTGCTTTGGTACCTTTACTCCACCTCAGCTGATTCACAAGCTTGTTTCCTTATCGGGACTTGTTTTGTGTGTTCCAGATTAATGATAATCATGATAATTCTTTAGGGAGATTAAGTAATGCTCACAGTCACCATGTAATAGGTAAATACAGATATCACTGGTTTACAGATGAGGAAATAGTCAGTGAGAGTTTAAATGTCTTGTTCTATCTAATTTAATCTTGTTTGAGTTAATCTAATCTATGTTTTATAAATAAATCACACAATCACTGTGATATGTAGGCAATAGACAGTCAAGACAGTGCTGGAGACAGCACTCAGGAATTCCTAGCTCTCAGGCCTATCTTTGTCCCACAAAACTATTGCCTTAATAGTAGCAAATAGTCTTAAAAGTTTCTATGAAGCATTTCTAGGTCATGTATTTTAATGCAATTGAAGTTCTGGAAACACAGCACTTCTCTTGCCTTCTCTGAAAAGATTGTTTCCAGGGTTGTTGCTGCATGGAAGAGCTGGATATGTGAGGAAATGGATGAGAGAACTGTGTGGTCAGTGTGATTTATCTCATTCCTTAGGAGCGTTATCTGGGATAAGAGAAGATATAAATCCCTTTGAGAGCAATGTGATATAACATTCATCTTAACTCTTTCCCCTAAGAGTTACAGGGATATTAAAATGAATGAAGGAAAAAATATTTGTTTGAATTGGTTTATGATTTCAACTTTTGAATATTTTTTTAGTGGATTTATGACTTTTTTTTTTAACAAGTTGTTCCTAACCAGGTAGTATTTACTCCTAGAAATTGAAATCTGTTTGTGAGATGGGCTTTTATGGACAGTGCCATTACTGGGAAGCAGAAGCTCAGATCTATAATTCACTTTTGACTTACATAAGAGAAAGGATGAGGTCCACTCTGCCCGAGCTAGTGCCTGTTGGAGCAAGAAGAATGAAGCTTCAACTCCCCTTGCTAGCTCAGATAAAGTGCAGATATGAACCAGTCTGGAATGAATGTTTAACCTTGGGAGTATTTGCTATCTTTGGGCAAAATCTGTTTTCTTTGGGTTTTTTAAGTGGTTGGTTAAAGTTGGTGGTTTTTTCTGTGGAAATGGGAAAAGGTTTTGGAATCTTAGAAAGAATGTGGAGGAGGGAACAATCGTTTTATTCAGTTTATTCATCTGGTAGCACAGATCTGATAGAGATACTTTGGAAGGGAACATGTTGCAGTGCAGTTGCAGGACTGCTTTCTGGGGGTTCCCCAAAATACAGGCTGCATTTGGAGAGTGAAGTGCAGTTTTCAGCCTGGAAATCATCTCCATACTCAAAGGAACAATTTCTTTCCTGTTCAGTTTTTTACTGAGGGTACAGCCAATGCGGCCTTCTCTGATTAGCTCTATCTCGGAAGCACGGGGCAATCACTTCTCCACAGAAACATGTTCTACCTCTTTCAAAGCCTCTGGTTAAATTTTTATCTAAGTCATCAGATTTAGCAATTTGTAACTGATCTAATCTCTCTGCAAAATCCTTGCTCACCGAAACTGTATCCAACAGCTCTTCACTGTAAACCTTGTTGTTCATATAAAAATAGAACCGCAAATTATGTCGGTGTCTTTTCTTTATTCTCTCTCTCTCTTTTTTTCAACTTCTTATGACCTATCGCCCTTTCTTTTAACCTAAATCAAACAGATTTTCAGATTGGCTTAACAATAGCACTTTATGAATCATATCACCAATTGCCAGCTATCAGACAGTGAAACAGCTAATAATGTATAATTAACATTATAGGCAAGTAATGAATCACATCATCATTGCTGTCTACCACATGTTAAAAAGATAGATTTAAGTAATCACAACTACGTTTTTATTTTCTTTCCTCCTTCCTCCGAAGTGCTCCAAGAGGAAAAGGAAATTCCACTTGCGTGTGCTATTGCTATCAAACAACATGATTCATCAAAATGATTGCAATAATCACTTACATAGGAAAAACCTAAGACAGGTAAATATGTTTAAGGCTTTCTGTAACATCATATTTACTGTCAGCATGTGTATTTGAACATGAAATTTGCTGAGACCAAAAATATCTATGAGCAGAAGGAATAAAAATTTCAGTCAAAATGCCACATTCATGTACCCTGCAATTTGGAAAATTATTAGAATTCACCTTGTTTAGCCTGGAGGGAAGGAGGTTTGGAGGGAAGTTTCTTGTTCTCTGCAACTGCCTGACAGGAGGTTGTAGCCACACGAGGGGTCAGGCTCTTCTCCCAAAAAACAAGCTATAAGACAAAATGAAATGGCCCCAAGTAGTGCCAGGGGAGGTTTATATAATAATAAGGATAATAAGAATAATTTCTTCACCAAAAGTGTTGTCAGGCATTGGAACAGGGTGCCCAGGGAAGCAGTTGAGTCACCATCCCCAGGGGTGTTTAAGACATGTGGATGTGATGCTTGGGGACATTGTGGGCTTGGCAATGCTGGGTTAATGATTGGGCTCTTAGAGGGTTTTTTTAACCTAATTGATTCTGTGATTCCAGGATTCTCCAGCATGCAGTAGCTGTTCTCTAAGAAGTTAACACAGTCTTTATAACTCCAGGTTTAAGTCCTAAAATCTTTTCCAAGTTAGGCAACATATTCCAACAGCCTGTTTCATGTCTTCTGAACCAAATCATGTATACACTTACTATACATGTATATACATACAAACTACATATACTTTTATGGCTTTTTTTTTTCTATTTTTTTTCCTTTTGCCCCAGTGTTTTTTTCCATTTTTGGCCAATAATTCTACCCAGATCTCAGGATCAGCATGGTGGTTTTTCAGCTCATGTTTCATTGAGAATAGTGATGATACTGTGGAAATCTTCTCTTCCTGCTCTCCCCACATGGTTCACCTTCTGTTCCAACTGGATGAAAGTCACCAGAAGCTCTGCCAAAGCTATTAATACATTCCAAGCTGGCATTTGAGGAGAACCATGTCAATAAAGCCCTATATAATACCTGCACTAAGCCTGGTGAAGAGTGTCTGCCAAGCAGTTTCAGTGACCTGTTTGCATCATTCAGTCTGGTCAGAGGAGGAGCAGCAACTAAAGGTGATGATAAAGCTGCACAACATTCATTTTCACTGACCCTTAAGTGCAACCCAGGAACTCACCTTGTTAAGATTATTTACACAGAAGTTAAACAGATATTTGCATAAAGAGAATCAGGGCCTTTTCACTCCTTTGTATGGTCTCAAGCATCATAATGAATATTCTTCAAAATAGGTATTTCCCACCATTCCCCACTTTTGGAAATATACTTATCTTGCAAGTAAGTCGAGAAAAAATCCCGTCTTGATTTTTTGGAAGTATACCCTCAAGTCAAGGGTATTGAAATGAGGTTTTCTTCTGTGGCAAATGTTTTTGATACCAAACTAACCATCCCCCTATAACTTTTTTTTTTTTTAAAGTATTCTAAAAAAAATGGTAATGGGGACATTTTAAGGATTTTCAACAAACACGTTTACTCTTTTTTTTTTTTTTTGGTCAGGGAAAAGAAACAAAGCTATTTTCAGGTATTTATGTTATATTATTATTATTATTATTATATTTTTTCCTTAATGTCTCCTCCAGTTTTCACTTTTTCCTTCTGAGCAATTCTTCCCCTACCTTTGGTAATTAAAAAAAAAAAAGAAAACTAAAAACTTTGGATGAAGCTTACTGAGTTAATCATCATAGTCTCACTTTTTTGTAATGGAAACACCTGCAGAAGGAAGATCCTCTGATTTAGCTCTTCCAAAGATGCCTATAGCTGTCCTTTGAATAAAGAGTATGCCTATGGCAATGGGTGTAAATGTAAATATATAAAGTTAAAGAGTAGCAATACCACCCAGAAAAGAAAACTTGAAATAAACTTGATATTCCTTTCTCCTTTGATACTTTTTCCCCCCTCCTTTTGCAAGCCAAAGTATAAATGGGGGTAAAACACAAGGGAAGAACTTGAAAAATCACCAGTATTCCAGTTGTTAAAGAAAACTTGGGAACAAATACTTATGAAGATTTCCATTAGCTTCATGCTTTAAGATCCTAATAACAACAAGAAGCTCATAGAGCAACTGTCACAAAAACCACTCAGTGTGTAAATATAAATTCCATGTAGCCCAGCAAAGGTGTGTGTGACTGATTCCTGCACATTCAGCAGCAGTTAAAGGAGTCATCAGGAGCAAGAAGTGAGCTCATTTTTATCCTGAGTTTAAGAAGGCTTGAACATATAAGACTCACTTCCTAAAAGTTTATATTGACCATGTGGAAGACAGAAAATATAAAGAAAATGCAGGAAGCAGGATCCTGAGTTGGTGTTACAGCAGTTGGGCTGCTGAGCTGAGCAGGAGCAGGTCTGGATTACGACCTCTGTTCCCAGGCTTGTTTATTTATTTTACATTAGGCAGTCACTGAATAAAATAAACCTGGGAGCTGTGCCAGGGGTTGTCCACACCCAAAGAGTTGCAGAATTGGGACCTCAGTCTTTCCCACAGATGTGTTTGTCAGTTTTTCCATGAAAAAAAGTAGAATTTCCTCCTATAGTGTCAGTCGCTTTTTCTTCCCCAGCAACATTTGAAACAACATAAATAAGGGTGTTTATTTACATTATTATGTGAATTATTTTCCCCACTGGTAACATTTTAAGGATTTTGTTGATATTGTCCCCATTTCCTGGGCTATTTGATAGATTTGTTGATATTATTCCCATTTCCTGGGCTATTTGTCAGATATATTTTTCCTCTTGAACTAGAGAGTAATTTATTGCTTCATGGAATTATAACTTCGAAAACCCAAACTAACTCTAGTGACATTTTCCTTTAAGAGAAGCCTCCCACATGTTACCAAATTACACTTCAATATGTCTCACTGAATTCAAATAACATTTCTGGTATTGGTCAATGTACAATTGAGTTGCCTGCTGGGAAAAAAAATCAAGCTGGTATAAGTGTCAATTTTGAAGTAATAATTATAGTTTTATGCAGTAACGTATTTATTATATTATCAAATTAATACACCTTTTAGCATGTCAGGGTCTGTGGGTAATTATAGTTTAGCATTGTGGTAATAATTTGTATGATTTATGTTACCTATGGAGCAGAACTGAAAGCCAAAAAGCTGTCTGGCATAATTACTGTTAAGAGGTAAGATCAACAGATATCCCCAGCCAAAAGAACACAGCCCTAAGGGTAGCAGACTCAAACAAGGAGAAGTCACCTCAGGTATTTGCTTTGCAGCTTGCCTTTTCTCACCTGAGAGACGGCCCACCCACTATTCCAGGCTGCCTTAGCAAGAATTGGGTGCTTTTATGTTGCTGCTTCCCACTGACCTTGAAGTTCTCATTTTAAATTGAGACATAGGAAAGTGGCAGAGAGGGACTCTTTGCAAGACCTAAGTATTCTGAAATGTGGAGAAAAGGGTTTTCCGTAAGATGAAAGTGGGTGAATTGTTGTGGTTTCTCTACTTCCCATTGATTTGGGCACAGAAAATAAATTTTTTGTGCATACCTGGACACTTGTTTTTATTATTTTTTGTTCTAAGTGCTACACAAACAGAACAGAAATAGTCTTTACACAAAAAGGCTAAATAATTCTATACAGTTAAAACTTATTACAGTGAAAGCAGATTCATGAGTGACTTAACAGCTTGACTAGAAATAGGCTGAAAGTTGCCATGTGTTCCCCCTTGTTTCCGTGTATTTATGCAAATAAATGCATAGAAATGCAAAGAGTACCCTCATCTCCTTGCAAAGCTCAGACCTCCTCTGGCAAATACTTTGCACTTCTCCTCCCCACACCCCCCACCCCAAAATAAGGTTTCCAGCATTTTTAAGAAAATAGAAATAGAAATATCTCAGGAACAATCTAAAAATCTTGCCACTAAAATTGAGATCACATATCCAGTCAAAACTTTAAAAGTGTCTTGCTTCCTTCTCCCCTTCCTCCTCAGCATTGCCCTTCCAGACAGAAAATGAACATCTGGTGTCGTGTTCTGTGAAGGTTGCAGACTCAGGCCTCAGATGATGAAGGTTAGGAACAAAGGCCAAGATCCACAAAGCTATTTAAATACGTAATTCTAATTAATTTATAAGTGCCTGATCCTGAAAACACATTATGTAGGTACTCAGCTTTCACTGGGCCAGTGATCTTCCTGGAATCAAAGACATTACTCACCTGCTGAAAGAGAGGTCTGTGAATTGAGGTCCAATGAGGCAATATCAGATGGTCCTGCCAGCAAAATCCCTCATTTATTAAATTAAAGAGTGCCACAAATTTTGCCTGATTTTTGGGAGGAAGAAGTTGTTCTTTTCCTTCCCATTCTTGTGCCACTTTATTTCTGGAACTCTGTCCTACTAGAGGGAAAAGTAGCAGAAAAGCCTCAGGTAATCGTTGACCCTGCTCTACATTTTCCATGTCAACACCAGCTGGCTGGGAAGGGGATGGAACCAAGCCTGAGAGGAAGATGTAAGGGTGGAATTCATTTCACACAATGTTATCCATCAAAAAGTTAAATGTCTAAATCTGAGCTAGGCTCTCCTCAGAGGTGGCAGACATACATGGGGGCCTCCAGGGAGTGGCTCATCCAGTCTCTCTCAGACACCTGTGATGGGATAAGATGAATTACACTCTGGAGATGCCCATTTCTCCCCACAAAGGGATCTTGGAATGATGAGCTCAGACTTAGTTGTTTAGTTTTAAGACGTCCAAGTTAGAGCAGATGAATTTTACCTCAAAGGCTTGGAGTGTTTTCCTGAAACTCAAACCAGCCTTTTGAAGTTCTCTCTTCATCCTTATAGAACACAGGTGTGCCAATATCCAATTTCTCATGTTTTTAATTCTATAGGAATAAAGTTGTGTGTGTGTGTATGTGTATGTATATACTTAATGGCTACACTGTCAAGTTGACCTTCAGCAAATAATTAAAACACATTTTAATCCTGCTGCACAATGTTTCTGTTGGCAGGGACCCTGAGGAAGGTACTCTCCTCCAAGGAGGCAGCTGGTGGATTTCTGCCCACTGTGCCATTCTTACACAATGAATGGGAGCTCAAGCAGATTTTAGGCCACCCTACAGCTTGATAAGGTTGCTGTGTTGTATGGGGGTAATTAATATAAGACCTCCTCTTGGGCAACTGTTATGCCTTTATCTTTGTTTACCTCCTGGAACTGCTTCATCTAATGAATGTCATTAGATATTGCCAATAGTTATGCAATATCCCATGGCATGATCCTAATTCCAATCTAGCCATTGAAGCTCTGAGGAGCCGAATTACTTCTTAAATGTGTGTTCACACGGCCTGAGATATCCATACCTTCAAATAAACCAGAGTGGTAGAGTTGTAAAAAGTCTGATGAGGCAGAAATGCTTCTGAACGATCAAGAAATTAGAATGATTTAACAAGTAGGCCCTATTATTACCTAGTATTACCAATTATTTCTTTCTTTTCCATGGTTGTTTAATATTTTTCCCACATGTTTTCCTTACTTGGAAGATGCAGAAACTTGAATTCCGGAATTGCTTGGCTGAGGAATAATGCCAACATAATGGAGCACATAAAACTGTAGCAGCCAAGTAAGTGTAAGTCATTTCACAAGCCCGATGCATGTGAATGACTCACACAGCAGAATGGAGCTGGTTGGTCAGGGTCCTTTTTAAAAACAAACAAACAAAAAATAATCAGTTTCAGAGAAAGAATCCCATTGTGCTTTGCCATGCTAGTTTTTAAAGAAGCACATAATTATTTTGTTACCAGTGGTGTTGGCCAGGCATTGAGGGACTTTGAGGTGGTCTCAAATCAGGTCAAAACCCGTGTTCCTTAATAACTGAGCTCAGGTGCTCTTCCTAGCACTCACTATCTATTCTGGGAGATAGGATGAGTAACTTAACCTTATTTCCTCAAGTAATAATCAGAATGATATATTTAATGGGAATAATAGTTGTCTCACCTGCCAGACAGGGAGAAGGTGCTGGGAGAATTAATTAGTTTGTGAAGCACTTTGAAGATAAGTGCTACGTTATTAATAAGTAAAACCCACTGCACTTAGATACAACTTGCAAGTGATTGTATTATATTACAGTGCTTAGATAACACAAAGATAGTTGCCTTAGAAATACCAATAGATGATAGAGACCATAAGAGATAGATAATCACCAGATTTCTTGTGTTTTAATTTCGTCTCACGATTTCTACTAGCCTAATGACATTTGGGTCCTAAGAGCTATTCCAATAATAGAAATTATTACTTAAATATGTATATAATATATAAGTATTTTAAAGATGTCACAGAGAAAGGAAAATCTGTAGAGGATGGTGAATAAATATAGCCCAAGAATGAAAAAAAAAAAAAAAGACCTCTCCAGAGCCTCTTCCAATCCTGTGATGTGTAATCTTTAAAAAATAGCTGATTAAACTCAACTCAGATCATTAAGTACAGCTCTGCTCACTGAGGTTGTCTACCACGGGTTGGAGCAGAGTTCAGAGGATGAATGAATAGTGTTCACTAAAGAGCAACATTGTCAATGTGTGAAAACTGGCAAGAATCAGTCACTCTCAAATGTAATTAAGTCACTGAGTAAAGAAGTTTAGCAACTTCTGGGTCAGCCGTGTGATCCTGTGATGTGAATTAATACTCTGGTAGTGGGAGCTGCAAGGTATTTTACATCTGGAAGACTGACAAAATCTGCTTGGAGGAAAAGCAGTAAATATGTGAAACTAAGTGAGTTAATGTAGAATTATTCCTAGCTTTGATTGTCAGGGAGGCCACTGTCTTATAAAGAATAAAAGTGGAAAGCTAAAATTTAAAGTAGGAAGGTGAGACAGATGTTGGTAGTGAAGGCTCCTGATTCTATCCAGGAGAACCCATTCTATCCTGACTCTTGCTTGTGAATGAGGAAATTATTTAGCAGTAATATGGAATTTTGTGTCTCCATGCAGCACTGCATTATTGTGCTGTCACTGAGAAGTGTCCATGACATGTTTACAATACAACCATGTTTCAGCTTTCACATCAGGCCTACATCTCCAGCTGGAGAATCAAAGGATCATGTAGGAAAGAAGGAATCAAGGTTAGAAATAGCCTCAAAGATCATCAAGTCCAACCATTAACCCAGATCCACTACTAAACTGTCTCTAAATACCACACTTACAGGTTTTCTGAAAACTTCTAGGGGTGATAATTCCACTATTTCCCTGGGCAGCCTGTTCCAATACTTGACCACGCTTTCAGTGAAGAAATATTTCTTAACATCCAATCTAAACCTCCTAGGCATGCCTTGAGGCCATTTCCACTTGTCTATCACTTGTTACCTGGAAGTAAAGATCAACCCCCTCCTCACCATTATTTTCTCTCAGGAGAGATAACTGGAGGATTTCATGCAGTTGATGAAGTTTTCTTCCAGTTTCGGGTGTGATGTGAGGCTTCTGAATTCTTCACAATCTCTTCTAATTTCTTAAAGGAAGAAGTTTTAGATATATCTATTTACATATATATATATATATAATCAATAATGTGAAACTCCTACAAAATTAGCATGATGTTGGAAACTATGGGTACTGGGACCTGCACAGTGACAACAGGGATATCCTAATCCTCTTGTTCCTAAAAATCTGGAGAGAAATGGACTTTTTCTTGGCTGAGCAATGCAGGACCTATGACACCACCTCAGCAGCACTGGCAGCACACTGGAGAGGACAATGCCATACCCAGACAATGACAACTCTATTTTCTTTGAAAACAGGAAGACTGGGGGTCATAAAAATCATCTGAAAGCCATTTCTGCACCATTCTCTGCTGAATATGGGGGTGTAGCTGCCATCAATGTTAATGAGTGATCACGTGCATTGGAAGAAGAACATCCTCTTTTGTGAAGGCAAGATGAAAGCCTTTTATAAATATGACCTACTGGTGAAAAAGGCATCCGTTCAGATCAAACCTATGGGTTTATAGTGATGGGTTAGATTTTTTTTTTTCTTAATACAATACATTTTGTTAAGAAGAAGGATTAAAGTATTTGCCAAAATGATTTGTGTTGACAAAATGGCTTAGTACATTTGGCAGATTTATTTTATGAAGCAGAATAAATTAAGGTGTCTCGTAAAAAATGTGGGTTATATCCAGTGAAACAATTTCAAGTATTTCTGAAACTCTATTTTTATTCACTTTGCAAACGTGCTTAGTTGAACTGCCAGTCACTGTTACATTTCCATTTCCAAGCAATTAATTAAAATCCCAAATCAGGTTTTTTCTTGATCATGCCAGCAGGAGTTGGTTGCCATGGTAATAGGATGATCAGTAGCATTTGGGAGGGAGGAGATGGAGAAGAAAACATTCTGCATTTGGGCTTTTATTGTTGAAACATAAGTGCAGGTCTGGAGGAGCGTGTTGGCTCATCTGTGCCAGCCTGTGGCCCCGATGGTGATGGCTGGAAGTGAGAGAGGGTTCTCAGGATTACGTTATTGTCAAGGATATCATTTGGTCCAATGTAAAAATCATTAGTGAAGCCTTTTCAGTCCTACAGTCTATAGGTTGCAACTGTGAATGCAGCTGATCACAGAGAGTTTCAGAGGTGGTAAGGAGGATTTTTCTATCTGTAATTGCCCACATTTTCAGAGAGCTATCACGTGTAATGGGTTTTCTCCCCCACAGGCCTGAAAACCTTTAGATTTGAAGCTCATTTTCAGACAATACACAAGATCCATGGTGGTTTATAAGAGCCATTTCATATTTGGGTTTAAGAAAGGATTAATAGTGTAGTTAGCATTGCAAGGTTTTATGAGTTGGTGCCAGGGACAGGCCATTAGGAGGAGAATGTTTGGCAAATAGAGAGGGAGGAAAGGGGCAACAGCTTCTGCTCTGAAGCAAGAGTGGAAAATGGAGTCCTTCCTGAAGGAGGGAACAGACCCAGGATAGGGCTGAGGGACACTTTAATCTGATCTGGTGGGTGGCACTCCCACCCATGGCAGGGGCCTGGAACTAGATGGTCTTTAAGGTCCCTTCCAACCCAAGCCACTTTATGTTTCTGTTATGATTCAGAGGGAGAGCAGCCTGTGATTTAACAGCCATTTCTACTGCATGAAACCAAACTTTCTTCCAGCAGCAAGAAATGTGCCATGCCCATCAGATACAATCCAAACATGCCACTGAAGCTAATAGAAATACTCCCATGGATGTCTCTGGGCTTGGGGTCAAGCATGTGTGTCCAGGGATTCACTTGGATCAGTAGACATTTAATCTCTGAATGCTGGTCTCTTTTCTGACTTGGCTGCTAAGATGCCAAATCAGTTTTACCTTTTGATTTGATATAATATTTTATGCTAACATCTTCATTAGTAGTATTAACAATTCCTCTCTCAGGCCTGAGTCAGCTCTTTCCTCCAAAGCACCCTCAGGACCTCCCGTCTGGTGTGAATCTTTCTAACAGAGCTCAGGGAATTTTGTTGCTTTTGCATCCTTGGTTGGTTGTGCCTGAATTGAACAGCATGTGCATAGTCATCACAAGGGTTGGGGGAAAATGTCATTTATCTTGTTCATCACCAGAGGAGAGGCACCCACCAGAGGCAAACAAACCAAATCCCACAATGGTTAACACAGTCACACTATGAGAATCCTTTTCAGCCTTGAGGACACAGATATGGAAAAAAACCCATTCCATCAGACCTTGGTGCTGTCACCGTTCAGCTGCTGATGGTGTGGCAAGGCAGGATGGTGCCAGGGATTCCCTGGATCCTTGGGCCACATTAATGCACAGGAACACATTGTGTCACATATGGTGCTTGTTAAGCCCCCCATGAAATCAGGAGATTGGTAACAGAATTACGACATGCTTAGGGTTATAGGTCATGAGCCAAATTTCATCCTTATGTATTAGCTGGAAATTAACCTGAAAATAATTAGGAAAGAATCCAGATATTAAAAGGGAAAGATTTTGAGAACATTGGGATTTCATGTGTTACTGCACCATAAAATTCCCATGTGAGAGAGAGTCTGAAAATACTGCCTGATGGCCTAATGCTTGTGCTGGAGAGAAAAGTGACTTTATTAAAGTTCTTTGACAAGATCCTCACTCAGCTGTCACTTCAGAAAAGCCTCACCTGACCCTGAGATTTGTTTGCCTTGTGCTTGTACTGTCTTTGTAGGGGCTCAGTTGTGAAGGAGTTCAGATGGAGTTAAAGAGGCCAACAAGGGATTTATTGATTTGGATATATCAATTTGCACTAGTCCAAACAAGTTGGGTTCAGGGTCCCACAAACTCTAAGGGCAGAAGGGCAAAAGTTGAGCCTTTGATCTTCTATATAGTAGGATGTAGTATAATGTAATGATTCAGGGGGTCTCAGCGTGGGAGGAGGGGATTTGGGAATTATTTCTTTCTTTGTCTTTTTCACCCTGAAGAACTTCAGAAAACTTTCATTATATATATAAAAAAATCCTTATTATTATATGCTGACCTCATTCTTTTGTTTTCCTTGGCATTTATCTAACTCTTTGCTGACCTCAGACCCCCAACTCACATCCAGAGACCTATTCATAGAAATCTAAAATGTGGGGACTCTGACACATAGATTGAATTACCCAAATTAAATAAAATTACTCATAATTTTACATCTTTGAATGTAAAAACCAAGTCTGCTTTCAGGTTGCTTGAAGAAAATGTTCAGTAATGTTTGAAAGCCCCCCATGAATCTGAGGTATTCTCATGAGGCTGGAAAAGATTCCCTTTGGGAGAGGCAACTGGAGATCAAATAGATACTGGAGTCAAAGTAGACCTCAGGTGATCCTCAACACTGTGAGCTGTGTGAGTCAAGCCTTAGGTGACTGGATTAGAAAAGATGCAGTTTTCATGTTGCTGAAATTTGGTGAACTGAGCCTCACCCTCACTATTTTTCACATTAAAGCTGTGTGATATGAGTTCATTTTTAAGAAGCCACAATTCACTTGCAATCTGAGGTTAGCAAGAAAAAAAATTGTTGATGGAACCAAGCAGGAATTTCACTATGGTGAGATATTGAATCCAGTGATATCATTATTTATACATAAGCTTTTTAAATTTTTTTTTCAGTTTTAAGAAAATCCTTCCTTTATTATTCAGAATATTCTTAAATACATTCAAACACAGAGCTGTCCCGAGTACCTGCATTTTTAATTCTCTTCCCTTCTTTTCATTTAAATACTACAGCTAGTCAAGCTGAAATCATCTTTGGAGAGCCTTTGCTATTCTGCTGTTGCTTCTGCCCAAGAATTACTGTTTTTCAGCAAGAACTGTAAAACTGTAAAGACTTTTAGCAAACCAAAATGCCAGCACCAGTCTGGTGAATATAAGGAAAAAGAGCAGTTGAATATTTCCCTGAATATTTCTAGAAGTCCAAATGTCCAAAAATTGATTGCAGGCATTCACAGAGGCAGACCTGACTGAACAGATGCCAGAAGAGATTTTCTCACTAAGGTGGAGATAGAAAGCAATTTTTCACTGGAGAAATTACAGCAGTACTTTGACCACTCTACCCAAGTCATTGCAAGGTGGCCAATTCTCACAGTGGGCAGAAGATAAAGGAATGGCTTACTCAGCTAGAGCAAGACAAGATTGATGGAAATAAAGTTTCAGATGACAACCTGAAAATGAAGTTGATCTAAAAAGGGACGTGCCTCAAAAGAATGAAATTTCCTATGTTCTCAGTAATAAAAAGCTATTAACAAAGCATTTTTAAGAGTATTTTATCTGGTATATCATGGAAAAAAGATCTAGATATAGGCAGTAATTAAAGATCAACTTTGATTTTGATAATCCTTTTTAATTGCTTTTTTAATTGTGAAATTTTAAAACATTTCTGTGAAGTGCTCTGTGGAAAAAACGCTGATGTAGAGAGATTAACTAATCAAGATCGCTCTATTCTGCTTGAATAACTAGAAAGGAACTTTGAGTGGGTAAGTGTAAAATAAATCTTCTAACTAATGTATGGCTCCATGTAATCTCATCTCACCTTCTGGGAACAATGTATAACAAATTAAGCTTGGTTCATGAAATGTCATACAAATCTGGCAGTGAGATTTCATTTGGAGGGAAGAACTGCTATTCTCTTGGTTCTTAACAGCCATAGAAAATTTCAATTATGTGAGCATCTTGACAAATTCTACCTCCAGGGTATGGAGGATTTTTAAAAAGTTTCCTGTAACCAGCTACAGTGTCCCAAAGAACATTGACTGGTTTTACCAACTTCAGTTGTGCCTATTTGCAGTTTGCCTCATGGATAAGAAAAGAGTCTTGATAGCAAATGTGCTTATAAAGTAAAATCATAATAGATTAAAGTCTATGTGATATAGCAAACATCCTCAAAAGAAGCAGTAAAGTAAGGGTATTATAATAATAATAAAGAGTCTTGGTTTGTCTTGTTCAAAATCTGATGAATCCATAAAGGACTGTATATATACCTAAAGTTGAACATAGTTCAATCACTAAGAATGGAATAAGTAAGAGGACAGAGAAAGAGGAATATGAAGTGAAACAAATCCAAAATTTATACAAAAAATGATGGGAGGGAAGGTGAAGCAGATGAAGCAGAAGAGGAAATATGTAAAATAAAAATATTTACATGATATAGATCATATATATATATAAACAAGATTGGTTTTTGCAACTGGTTCTTCCATTTCTTTTATAGAAATCTTGTTTCATTAAAAGATCTGGTAATTGTATCAGATAGTGGTATGCTTTTGTTTTAAATAATCCTTGCAGCAGTGAGAGAAAAATTTCTGAACTCAGAGACAAATATGTTAAATCTCTACGAATTTGGAAAATCTTAGACATGTTTAAGACCAAAAAAAAAAAAAAAAAAAAAAGATGGTATAAAAGAATATATCTATAATCATGGCTGAGAACCTGCAACCAATCACTAAGGCCATTTGCCTCTTCATCAAGAACAGCCTGGTGAAAGGTCTGCTTATGTGAGATTTCAAAATGGTAATGCTCCAGGAGAGAGATGTCATGATTTTTATTTAAAAAATGACAGGACAACTTGGCATCACAGCTTAAAAACAAAGCAAATTTCCAGTGTAAGGCAAGAAGGGTTAATAATTGCAAAGTATAAGTTAATAATGCATAGATGTGTACATTTCAAAGAGAATGACCCTGAGAAAGCACGTGTGGAGAAAGCTCTTTAGGTGATTGACAGAAATGGGCTGTGGCAGATAATCACCAGTCCCAATGAAGAAATGTAAATCCTGTAAAACTGATGTTCAAAAATAGAGTTTATATTAGCATTACTACTACCATGTCTGCTTGCTCAGGGAGTTGTTGTGAATGTCCATGTAACTGACCCTTTCAAAAAGGTCACAGAAAAAGAATTGAGTGGTTCCTTCTCTGTCTGTACTGCTCTTCCATGTGCAAATCAGCCTTAGCATGTTTCACTCTTTTCCAGAGAAAGTTTGACATGTCAAAGGAGGTTTATGTCATGTGAATTCCAATTTCCCAGCTTACCTGCAATCAAGAAGAAATCACTGCTGACCCCTGGTTTGGTGGACAGAAGATGCTCAGACACTGAAGTGTTGGGGAACACGTTGGTCCCTCAGCTTTGAGCAGGCAGAACTACCACAATTAGCTAAAACTTAAGTTCAGATTTTAAAAACAATGTATCCAAATTGGTCTCAAACCGATTTAATTCACCACTAACTCAAGTATTATTCCACGTGTGTCCTGTAAGCAGAGCATAGGAGCCACTGACATGGTGCATTCCTGCCTGTCTTCCTTGAATCCCAAAGACTGGGTCTGATGAGGGGCTTGGACTAAACTGTTCTTGGTGGGGGAAAGTGATCTCCCTCTCAGGTATTGCATGTAGACTTTAATAAAAAACAAGCGCAGCATTCTACAAGCAAATAGACCCACGCCAAACCTCAAATATCATAATTATTTAAAGCACCAGCATGCATTTTAGTTTTCATTGGTAAAATCGAGAGGCATTCATTATTAATTAAGCAGCTAATTTTCTCTTGTTGTACAAAAGAGGGAGAAACAGCTAATTGTGTTTGAGATTCCCTTCAGCAGAATTAGATCCAGGCAAACAGAGAAATCCCTTGACACCAATGGCAGGCATTAGACTCGTTTTAAAGCAATCACTTCATTTGCCAATATCACACCTGTAGTAATTAGGCAAATTTATCTCATCCTCCTAAGAAATTATTTGTGTAACGCAAGAATTACCTTGGAAAATGGACAAAATGAAACACCATTTGTAAAAATAATAGTAAAATAAGATAATAATAGTATAATCTCTATTATTAATAATAATATATTCTATTTTAATTTTCAAATATAAACTTAAATTAGAAGGACAAAAATTAGGTCTTGGGATTCAACTTTGCTTGATAACAGTAACTCTATCATGAGAACTTCATAATGAAAATTAATATATAGACTAAAGCAACATTTATGAGAAATTAATTTTAAAATTAAGTGGGGTTTTGTAAATATAAACAACTGAATTTTACAACTCCTGAATAAAATATTTTTTCTGATTTTTAATTTTAATTTTTAACTTCTTGTTGATATGTATCCTGTAAGTATACAGCGTAAAAGAGAGTGTAAAAGTCAAATTTTGATCTGCTTGAAATACATTTTTTGCCAGGAAGTTTTTTTTCACAGTTCAGAAAAAGAAATTTATTCCTTATTTACAAGAACTTCATTAACCTTCAAGTTAAAATACCTGTATATATGTGTGTGTGTATGTGTGTGTGTGTGTATACATATGAAGAGAATGATGGAGAAACAATTCTAATGACAGAAAAAAATGTCCTTATATGAATAAGTTTTTAACTGTGACAAACTCTGTTGTACACTTGAATCACTCAGCTGAGTAAATTGGAGTATAAGTGGAGGTCAAGATGCCTTTGGGACAGCTTTGTACACGTCAAAAATTGAACTTCCTGCTGATCTTTAGATTAGAAGATTTTTTTTTTAATTGGTACTTGAGAATGTATATGATGACTTTAAATAATAGTCAGGAATTGAGAAAAAACAGTAATTATTATGGGTGTATTATCCTGTACTGATGAACAATATTTATCAACTGAAACCCTCACTAATAAGTAGAAAAATGAAAATAAATACTTGGTAATAAGTGATCGCATTATTTCCACCAAAAATATTGGTGGAAACATTTAAAAAAAAATCTAAATATTGGTGTCTGGGGAAACAGCCTGGGTAACACAACTGATGCACAGGAAATTCATTCCTGTACCTTGGAATCAGTGCACGTTAGATAAATAAATATTACTCAGTCCTGTTCTGTGCCTGGTCTGTGTTCTATGACAATCTGACTTGGAAGAAAGGGTGAAGTAGACTGTTAAGAGTGTTAACTGTTGTTGATCCATCAATTAGATTTTTGCAATTTCCACCAGCCAAGAATCCATAATTCCAGCATTATGATAATGTTAAGTCAAATATATCCCCAAAATAAGTACTACTGAGAGAAGGGAAGAAAGCTTTTGTGTGTTTTGTCTTGTTTTCCATGAGTAATTTGAAACTATTAACATTTATAATCTCTCTAAAATGCAATAAAGGAAAGAAAAAGAAGAACCAGATGTAGAAGATTCTCTGGCTTTGACAACACAGAACTTTCACAAAGTTACAGAAAAAAAGAGAAAAGGTTTAATCTCATGGACTTCAAATGAACAATAACTAATGTCACCTGATAGTCTTTTGCTGATCTCAATGGGATTTGAAGTAATCTTCTGGAAATAAATATCTTAAAGCAGTACAAATACGAAGAGCTTTCAACTTAATGAGAAAAACAAAAATCTTTCTCAAAAAAGAAAAAGTATTTTCAGCTTGGATTAATCCAAAAGAATTTCTTTTCTTTTTGTGTGTGAAACAATTCTATAGTTTTAGTGGACAAGCGTTTTGTCCAATGCTTTATGTTTGGCTTGTTTATTATTTATCCTCCTTTTAAGATTCCTCCCTGATGCAAGTTAATCCCTTTGTGAAAATGCCATTTTGAAATACAATAATAAGATGATTTTACTTTTTCTTTCAGATCCTTTTCCACTCCCCACCTTATTTCTCCGAAGTTATTTTTAAATTTATATCAAACAACACGATTACTTTTGAATTCTACAGAAGTTTGTTCTACTCTGTGAGGTTATTAGTTCCCATATATTTTTTTCCCTTTTTTTTTTAGACTCCCACATTTAACCATTTATCAAAATCATTGTGTTCAATGAAAGCAGAATTTTGGGATAGGGTGGAGACAGTCTCACCCTAACACCAAGTTGGGACATGGCCAATGTATCTACTCAGACCTTAAAATCTGGAGGCATTCCTGAGTCTAATAACATCTACACAGCCAATACATCCCACCTTAACCACCAAGATCTGAGTCTCATAAGACAGGTCCAACTCAAACCTATCCTGTAAATATAAATACAAGCTTTGCCACAACGTGTTTCACTAATACAAAACAGCCTCCCCAGTCATTCATCACTTGCAATGATACACACAGGTGCTGCAGTGAAGTGCAGCTGTCGATAAAGGCTGATGCCAAATTATTTTCCTGAGGTGAGTTGGCTTTCACTTAGGCTGAGTTTTTGTTTTCTTCTCTTCTAATTCTTTTTTTTTTTTAAGAAAGTGGGGAAGAGGAGAAGGGGTGGGATACATTTTTTTTTCCTTTTTCTTTAAATAATTTTATGTTATATTCTGTAAATCATAGCAAAATCTTCTGGTCACTCCGTAGTTTGTGAGTCTGCATCCACCTTATAAAAATATATTGCTGTTTGAAAGTAGTGCCAAGAATCTCAGGTTAAAACTGAAACCAAGGAGCTGCCAATCAAACCAAGATTTGAAAATACTGGATATAACTTTCATTTTTGGTTTTAATTTTCTTCTCTATTCTACACTGGGACAATTGTTTTGAAATTTAGAGGAAAAATGCTGATGTCCATCTGAACGTGTATGATGCCTTCTGGGACTCACCAAGAATGGGAAAGGATCTAACTTCAAGTCCTCCTCTTGTGAGATCTAGAACTCAGCCCTGTATTTCCACAGTACAGATAAGAACCACAAAACCAGGGAACTGGCTGAGTTCCTGTGACAGTGACAGTATGGAGGCAGGTGTCTCTCTGAAATTGCCATTGAAGTGCTTCCATTTTCTATAAATAATTAAACAGTCATTAAGGCAGAGACTTAAAATACGATCTTGCATGTGATCTATACAGAAGCATTAACTACTTAACCAGTTTGTCTCTTAGTTCCAATGAATATTTAATTATTTAATATTAATTGGAGACAAATTCTCGATTTTCTATACAGAGCAGTGTTGTGGTTTAGTCCATCAGGAAGCTGAACACACAGAGCTGCTCGCTCACTGCCCCTTTGTGGGATCGGCAAGAGAACTGGAAAAAGGGTAAAACTCATGGGTTGAGATAAATTTAACACAGAAAAGGAAGGGGAAATAACAATGATTATAAGAGAATATAGGGAAGAAGTGATACACAATGCAATAGCCACCATCTGCTGGCTGGTGCCCAGCCAGTCCCTAAGCAGTGGCTGCCACTCTTTTTATTAAAATACCTCAGGACAGAATGAATTTGTTTATATTTTGTTTCCAATTTTCTGTCCAGAGACATAATCTAGATAATAAGCTTCAACTAAGCATTTCAATCTTAGATGTATAAAGTGAACCTCTATTTTTCAGATAGTGAGTATAAATGATGTACGAGAGGATACCAATAGCCATTAAATTAATTATATTAAATTATTGAAATAAAGTTTTAGTTTTTCAGTGAAGATGATACAGTCAAAGCAAAGTATGATCAAGGAAGATTGAGTCCTGAAAGTCAGATAACTCCATCAATATGAAGAATTAATGCCTATAAAGCCAAGAAGACTCATCCATATTATTAGTTAATTCAGATTGTTGGCTAGAATGTAGATGGGAAAAAAATCATAAACAGCCTCAAGCTATGTCAGGAGAGATTTAGACTGAATATTGGGAAAAAAGTTCTTCATGGAAAGAGTTGTCAAGCCTTGGAACAGTCTGACCAGGAGAATTTAAATACCTTCTCTGGAGGTATTTAAAAACTGGGTACATGTGGCACTTGGGGACACAGTGGCTAAGTGGTGAACTAGACAGTCTTGGGTTAATGGTTGGACTCCTTGATCATGGGGGACTTTTCCTACCTTAATGACTCTATTATTGTATAAATGTTTCTGGGTTTTTCTTTTCCCTAGTGCATTAAATTGATCCCCAGCAATGGGAGGGCTGTTCTGCCAGTTATCTCTCGTTAAAATATTTTGGGTATGTTTCTCCTCATTTCTCTCTCAGCTGGAAGAGGTGCCTGCAACATCTCCCATTTAATAGCACATCCTGGCTGGAGTCCTCCGAGGCTTTTGTTTCCCTGTTAATTGCAGACTTTATTTGGAGATTGCCAGGAGCCGGCACTATTTCAGGAAAAGCCGGTGGGCCACAGCATGACACCAGAGGCTCCCAAAGAAGGAGGGTTATGGCCCTTCCTCCCTCACACAAGAGTAATCCCACAGAACCCAGCTCCTGTGCTCATGAGGGTGGGAATCTGGCTGGCACATCCCAGCCTCTGACTGATATTGACACAGCGACAAAGGCTCCCCATCCCGGTGTGCCAAGCGAACATCCAAGTGCATAACAATTCAATCCCTCCTCCCTCCCAAATTGCTAAAGCAGCTTGAGACAGCCACTTCCATGACCTTGTGAAATGTCTGCAGCGTTGCAGAAACAACCGGTTCCTCTTTGTAGTAGGAGGAGGATTTTTTGGAAGGAGGGGTGGTTTTATTTTATTTTCCCACCTCACCCTCCCTCCCCCTTTCCTTGAGCAAATCCCCATAACAAATAAAGTTACACTTCAAGACTGGATTACGCAGACTGTTAGGTTTGCATGCCAATGTTTACTTTAAGTTAAAAATGATACTTCTGAGAATTCAAATAATATGTTTAAAGTATTTCCAGGCTATTGCTTTGCTTGTATTTGTTTTGGCACTGCTTCCCTCCACGAATATGTCAGTTTTGAAGGAGAGATGAATGCTGTTCAGTTACAGCCTTTGCCTATTGATCATACATTTAACATCTGTTGACTTTGTTTATGTGCAGTTTTGGAGGGATTCATGGCAAAATTAAGAGTACTCGCTGCAGAGAAATTTTGTTGATGAGACTTTTCTGCTTTCAAGGCAGATATTCTGGGATGGCAAAGAGTCTGATGGGGGTGTAGTAAGAGCCCACAACACTGCTATTCACAGATCAGAGTGAAAAGTCAGAATAGTCCTTCACAACCTCAAAATTTATATATATCTATCAAAAGGTTTCACTTCAATTTTTTTCTTTTTTTTATTATAATAACTTATCTGGGACTCAGATGAAAAGACTACGGAATGCCTGTCCCACCTGACATCTCCTGGAAAATATTCCTTTCCATGAGTGTGTTTTCTCTGAAAGCTAGCTTGCCTGATACCCCTAACAACATGCTGGATCCTGTACTCTCAGCCTTGATTCAACTTCTCCCGAGGAATGCATATCCTGTGGCTGCATACACCTGAGCTGGCTCCTCACAAGTTACCCCTGGAATCTGACCTGAGAGGAGATACAGGCCAGGGACAGCTGAGCTGACTTCATTTGTGTGCATTTAAAGCTTATCAAGTCAAGCTGAAAACAGCACACACATGGCTGGGGCTATAAATACCTGGACTGATGCTGCACAGCAACAGCTGGGATTGTCTTGGCACGAAGATCTCCTTAACCCACTCTGTTGAGTTTGTATGGACCTCACAGATTTTTTTTTTCCATTATTTATGGCTGGAAC
The DNA here is from genome assembly GCA_910950805.1 of Acrocephalus scirpaceus scirpaceus. Lineage (NCBI taxonomy): Eukaryota > Metazoa > Chordata > Aves > Passeriformes > Sylviidae > Acrocephalus > Acrocephalus scirpaceus. Next base: position 4,778,914 of record OU383777.1, read on the forward strand.
ACAGGCTTAGAAAGCTGAGATTGTTGAGCATAAAAAAGAGAAGGCTTTGGGGAGACACCACTGTGACTTTCCAGTACCTTAATGGGGTTTATAAAAAGGAGGGAGAGTAATGTTTTATATGGAGAGATAGTGACAGGACAAGGGGCAAGAGGTTTAAAATGAAGGAAGGTGGGTTTAGGTTAGATATTAGGAAGAGATTTTTTTGCTTCATGGGTGGTGAAGCACTGACACAGGTTTCCCACAGAAGCTGTGGCTGCCCCACTGCTGGAAGTGTGGCTAGAAGTGTCCAAGGCCAGGTTGGATGGGGATCTGAGCAACCTGGGATAGTGAGAGGCATCCCTGCCCTTGGCAGGAGATTGGAACTTGATGGTCTCTAACCCTTCTAACCCAAATCATTTTATAAATTTGAGGCTCTGTGGATATTTCCTGCCTCCATTCTGCACTGGTCTTTGATACATTTTAGTTGGGGCGGTGTTTCTATGGAGGCAAATTCCTCTGAGAAGTATGGAACATAATTCTGTGAGTTTAAGAAGCAGAGAAAGGGGTTAGGCATACCAAATGAACAAATCTGTAACAAATATACTCTTTTAACAGTTATAGTTTTCTCTAGTGGTCTCCAGGAGTGGTCCATCTGTTTCTCCTGGAGTTCTTGAAAGACTTAGGAAATCAGCAGGGAAGGCAGGTAGAATATCCTCCAACTTTAGCTTGAAAGCAAACTGAAGCATAAATTTTTCAGAAAAACCTTGATATTTATTATTGTGAATTATTTGTAGATTAGCTTCACAGAATTTTCTTCCTCAAAATTTCCTGAGACTTTTTGCTTATTTAAGTACATAGTAGAGGAAGAAAATTAATCTGGAAAGTAACTCTTCTTTCTGAACACTTGGAGGAAATGTAGGAACAAAAATATTCAGATATATTTTATTGTTTTAAATGATGGGTGAATGCAAAAGAGGCAAAGTTGGTCGAGTTAATTAACATTTAGTCAAAACAAAAAAGAAGACATAACAGGAGTTTTAGAAATTACTTGAGATTGAGATAAAGGAATAAGTGATTAATTGGTTATCTCATTAGGGCAATAGAAGGATTCCTAACAAGGTCACCCTGACTTTGACAGTGACCACAGCTATATTGCTTTTAGGAACTGAAAGGGAGAATGGTGATAAGGAAATTGGATAGGTAATTATGCAAAGGTCAGGAAGGGGGTCAGATGATTGCCAAGCTGGTCAAAGGACAAGGCATGTCATCAAAATGGCTGAAATGATGGTTGTCTCTAAGCTCATTGTCCCTTTTCAAATTGACATCAAAGAAAATGGAAGGCATTGATAATCTCTCTAAGAAGATAATTAAGCAGATGGGCATAAAAATTAAAAAGATAGATAAATAAGCTAATGAATAATGTACCAGAAAAAGAGATGCAAATGTAAATGTTGAAGTATGGACAAGCTTAATAGCAAAATGTTACAGGCTTTGCTAACTCAGAAATTTGAAATAATGGAAATATGAAGATACTAATTCTTAATGAAGTAAATGAATTCAGTGGTGGGAAATTACATGGCCCTGGATCTCTCCCTATTCTGAAAACAATTTTTCTTGTGTACCTTGTGGCAACAGGGATGGATGTGAAGCAAGAGCCAATCATTCCTCAAAGTGTTCAGTGTCTCAGTGTTTGAAACTCTCCCCTTGGCTCCATTCATAACTTTTCTTCTCCTCACTGCAGCTGAATGCTTGTGTGGATTTACTGGGGAGACTCCAGCCTTTTTCCACAAGTGGGAGTGTCCTCCCTGTGGTTTATATTTCAAACTAGTCCGTCTGCAGACCTGCAACCTCAGAACCTCACCTATTCAGGTTAAAGCTGTCTCTGCCACTGGCTCACAGCACTGTTAAAATTCAACTGGAGCCAAGAATTTCAGTGTTGACCCCACAGTCTCGCAAGTTTAATTCAGCTTCATTCTGGAGTCCCAGGATGTGCCAAAGTGCATACAAATTCAATAAATAAGGATGAAGCAATAGATCTTCCTTGGAGAGTAGGTGTCTTTTCCTCTTTTCACAAGGAAATAACTGTTCCTCAATTAGCATAATTTAAACTGTGATTCCTTAAAGCAAAGGGCTGCCATGTAAAGATACCGTATACTGCTAAAATTATTCCCATTTCTATAAACAAATTGACACCATTCCTGTATAAGTTATAAAATCTTTTATACAAAGATTTTATATTGTATTCATGATGTGTTTGTGAAAGTAGCATTGGATCACTTTATCATTATGATGTACAGACACAGGGGGCGTAAAACAAATGAAACAGAAATAGGTCCTAAATTCATTTAGTTTCTTTGTTTCAGGTTGACCGAAATGGTTTATGTCAACAAAAAAATGTGATTACCAGAATATGTAGAATTTTCACTAGAAGTTCTCAGTAGTTGTTTTGATGTAAAACCAATGACCTACTGGGTAGGACACCCAGAATATCTGCATTCTGGTCTGGATACACAGAGCAGGGACTTAAAGGCAAATTTTCTGTCACTGCAAATATTTCTTGTACACCAGGCAAATGGAGAAGGAAACCCTTTATTTTAAATTCCATCCTTTTCTAAGATCAAGCATATATTTGCATGGAAATTTTAATTTTCCTTTAAGTGACACTTGCAAGTGAAAAATCCATCTTTTCTAGTTTTGATGATGACATGAATTTCAGAGAACTTCAACAGTTTTGCAGAATCTTGTGCTCTTGTAATTCTGATTTGAAAATGTATATTTTCATTTTCAGCATGCATATGTTCATGCAGTGTAGGACATAGTCTTCCTCACAGTATATTTTAGGAATATTGACAGTTTTGGCACTTGCTACAATATTTCTCTGCACAGTGTGGCGAGATACAACCCCCCGAAGCTTTTCAAAGTCAGATGTCATTTATCTGTTTTGGGTTCTTAAAATCCTTAAGAGATTTGCCTCTGAATCTAGAAAACCTCTGATGGTTTTCAAAGCACCTAATTTCTTTTTGTTAAGCATGTAGGAAATTCAGGCATTTAAGGAAGCTTGCTTTTTGTAACACCTACAACCTAGATCCAAAGCAGGTGACTGGCTCGTTGGCCAGATCCCTGTGGCCATGCCCATCTTCTCTTTCCACAAGTGTCAGAAAAGCCAATGCAAAATCTTTAATCCCATTTAATTCAACAACAGGAAGCATAGGACTTGTTATGGGATATAAAAACCAGAACCTGGCCCATGAACTTGCTTCAGGGGACAGAAAAGGAGAGGATTCTTTTGCATTTACCTCATTTAAAAAATTTAAATCAGTCACAACACAAATCTCTTTAGTAGAGAACTTTGGAATCCCACTCAGCTTACCTCAAAATGTTGTATCCTGAAATGGATATTACAGGATACAACAGGAATGTTTTATTAATTCCTGTTTAATTTCTCCTAGGTTTCATACTAATGATTACCAACTAACAGAAAGATGCAATAGAAGGACAGAATTACTTTTATGCTGCCAGCTCAGAAGTGGAGAAGGTCCCAGCTTATTTCAAGCAAAAGTCATCTTAGTTTGTCTGAACCTAAAAACTGCATCTGGATCTGACACCAAAATTTCAGTTTTGTGCCTGATGAAATATCTTGCAGATAGCCCTAGAAGCTGCTAATGTCCAGAAACTTTAATGATGACCTGGTTTCCAAGTCCCTCCCCTCCCACAAGCTCTTGGTTGGCTCCTCATCTATCCCAGGTGGAGCTCCACATGCTCCAGCTGGTCACTGACAGAGAGGGCAACACCACCTCCTCATCTTACCTGCCCATCCTTCCTTAAGAGTCTGCATCCTTCCATTCCAACACTCCACCATGCTTTTGTGATGCTAGTAGGATCATCACCCTGCAGGTGTGCACACATCTCAACTCCTCTTGCTTATTTTCCCCATTAGTGTGTTGTAAAACAGAGGACAAGAGAAGAAGGCAAGAAACGTGATCTCAGTGTTTTAAAGAAGAGTTATTGGTTTTGTTCCTGCTTGGTGATGGCTGTTATTCAGTGTTTTGGGTATAAGGTTTTTTTCCTTTCTGAAATTTAATTATGGTGGATAAAACTGGGAGAGGCTCACCAGTAAATCAAATTGCTTTCCATCCTGGTCATTACTTTGGTTGTTCCTTTTGTTGATCATTGCTAGTTTTTACTTCTCTGGAGTCTCCCACATGAAGTCTCCAGAAAATGGGTGCTTGAGCACGATCTTCTGTGACTTTCGTCCTCCTTTGTCCTGCCATGCTTCAACCAGCAGGATGATAACAGCCTTTGGGATCTGCTGCCAAGGTGGAAATTCTCCTGACAGACCTGCTGTCCCTGGCTGACCTCACATCTTAGATTTTTGTCTCTGGTTAGAAGTTCATCCTTATTTAAGGAGAGTCTGGCAAGTCTGGATGTTCACCTTTGGGCATTCTGCCATCTGCAGAGATGAGGAAGCTGAAGGGTACATGCACTGCTGCTCAGTTCTCAGCACTCCACTCAGAAATTCCATGACGTAACATAATTGAAAAAAAAACCCTCAAAACATCTTGGAGTGTATCAGAGGCTGCCCTAAATATCATGGCATTTGGAGGTGGCAAATGGGTGAATCAGCAATAAGGAATCAATCAACTGCCCAAAGTTCCCATTTCCATACAAACCTACTTTCCCCACAGTTCAAGTGCAACTTTCCATGTCAGAAACCTAAAGAAAGATGTGCAGTGTGTTACTTCCTTCTCACTGGAGAAGAGCTGACTTTAAAAGCTCTCCAGTTTTATAGATTTCAAGCTCTATTTATAATTCCAAAGCACTGAGATATTTTTCATGTTTTCAGTGCCATCACATCTTTTAATGCACTGTCTTAAACTGCCAAAAATAATGCTTCCAATCAAGGCAACTATATTTTATATACAAGCTATGACTTATATCTTCATAGTGGTATTAATCAGATTCCATTTATTTTTATAGCATTAGGAACATTAACATTACCCTCTGGAAATGTTCCCCTTTCTATTTGCCCTTGAATAAGATAGACCTTGTATTAGGATAACTTTCTTCCTGAAGATAAATGTTCCCTGATAAAACAATAGTGCTAACCTGTAACAACTGCAACATGAAATAAATGCCGTTGTCAAGTAAACTTTAAAGGGGAGAATTAAAATTAGGGAAAAAAAAAAACCCAACAAAAAACAAGAAAGAAAAAGAGAGAAACCCAGGACACATTAAAATACTGCTGTATTGTTCTTTGCTGTCCCCAAAAGCATTTATCTTCCTGGCTATCTCACATGATTGAATAGCAGAGAAGTCACCTGAAATAATGTCAAATGACAAAAGATGTATTAGAATTACAGGAAAATGTCTGTTCTCAGGAAGAGGGAGGAGAGGATTAGCTGTCATTCATACCACAGCATGGAAAAGGGCTCAACATGGATGAAATACCCTCAAGGTTTCTATGTGTGAACTACAGGATGGACTTCAAGTATTTATGGGTACTTTTGTCTCTGTATTCATGTTTTGAAGCATGCTGGATTTGTGGTTCATCAATAGTTGTAATCAATGGATGAGTTCCTGCTGATTCCAATGGGGTTTTTAACACACCCTGACTTCAGATCATGGTCCAGATAAACTCTTCAAAATTTGCTTGTCATGTAAACACCTCTATTGCAGTATAAGAGGGTTTTTCCAGGCAATGTCCATCTGCTTCCCCGTAATTCTCCTCCTTTCACATTTTCATGGAGTCATAGTTTGGGTTGGAAGGGATTTAAAGACCATCCAGTTCAAACCCTCTGCTGTGGACAGGGACACCTTCCACTAGAGCAGGTTTCTCAAAGCCCCCTCCAACATGGACTTTAACGTTTCCAGGGATGGGACATCCACAGCTTCTCTTGCTTTCTTTCCCATGACTTTTCACCACTTATCTACTGTCTTCTGATATTAAAAGGAAAAAGAAATTGTTCAATTTTTAAGATAAAATCAGCAGAGTCACTTAAAACTGGATTTTTTTGAAATGTTCTTAATTTTTATGTCCTCTCAAGAAGACAGTTTTATATCAAAAGTGATAAATGCATGAGATGTTCCATGAATAAGGGAAAAAATGAGGCACATAAACAGTTGGAGACAAGGATGAGAAAGTACAATAATTTAAGCTTTAGGTTTCTTTTGATATTTTCTTGTTTATTTTCATTGTTTCTTTGCTTGCTTTACTCCACAAGGCATGGAAAATATCTAAAGTCTGTTTTCTTTTTTTGTCCTACCTTTTTTTACTAGATATTTTGGATCTCTGCCTATTGCTTCCCTTTTTGAAATATTGTCTTGATAACAAACACCAGATTTAAAGGGAGTTGCCATTTACCCAGCCTTATCCCATGCTGATACACTCTGCTGGTGATTTTAATTTCTCAGGGTCAGTGTCTAACCTGTTTCTAACTCTTCCCTGTTCAGCATCAGCTCCATTAAGTTTTCCACAGATAGACAAAGGAAGAAATATGTCCATTATATGAAAACAAAAAAAAAAAGTGCTGAAGCACAGAGGTCAGTTCCCTTTCAGGCACCAAAATCATGCTTTGATGCAGTAAATACTTGCATAATTTTTAATGATTTATTTATACATGAAAATATGTAAAAAACACACCGTTTGTTACCACAGGGGTTCTGTATTTCAGGATTAGGTTATATTTTGAGATCATAATGGAACAAAATCAAGGAAAAGAATAAGGAAGACTATTATCTTGGGTTTGGTTTGGTTTCACATTTTGGTGACAAATTTTGGTGTATCTCTCCACATCTTAAATTTTATCACAGCAACACTGCCCTTTCTGTCTTTCCTGTTCTTTGTGTGTTCCAGTTTGGAGGCAGGGAAGCCTAATATTCGTTTACACATAACTGGAGCCCTTGAAAATCTCTCCATGAGTGCACTCAGCAGGGATGCTGGATTTTTTGGGAGAAACATTTGGAAAAGCATTAGAAGATCACACTGGTGTCTGGAAGCAAGTCCTAGGATACACCTACTCCAACTACTACTGCCACCTTATCTCCTATATATTGGCAACTGCAAAAAGCTTAGTCTTTTGCAGATATTTTTGATTTTATTTGCATTTTTTACGTATTTTTCTTTTAAAATACACTATGCTTGTTGAGAAAAAGTGCTCCATGTGCTTCTTCTGTAGGTTCAGCAGCTAAAACTTGTCCTCTTCTTGATAAAATATTATAATTTAAAGGCAGTCTATGGGAAAAACAGAGTTGGGTTTATTTGTAAACAGAAGCAGCTTGTGTGGCATTTGTCTATAAGCAATACCTGTTTGTCCGACCCTTGCTCCCCTTACCCAGACACACATCTTGGCACTGTCACCAGAGTGAACTGAAGCAGCTTTGGACACTCTGGAAAGTTATCATTACTTTTCCTTAATCACATCTGCAAAAGCTTCTGCTCTGCTGTTCCTCTGCTGATGAAATTTGATTGGCTTCTCACTAGGTCTTTTGATTAATTTTTCCTCATACTTTCTGACCTTTGCATCTCATGACATAACCCGAAAAGATCTGACTGGATGCCTTTCCAGTCAGAAGTTTGGTGTGTGTTCTCTTTGTAGTTTCAGAGGAAGGAGGAAAAAAGGGGGATGGAAATGAGGTTGGGAGCTTTTATAATTATAAGAGCTTTTGGTAAGGCTTTAGCTAACTATTAAGTAAATATGTTTCTTATTTTAACCTCTGGAGTGCCCCAGGCCTCACAGGGATACTTCACATACATGGATTTTTGTGGTAGGATGTAGGTCATGCTTTTGCACTGATTAGCATGGACTCTGCCTTTCAAGATATGCCTCTGGGTGGGATGTTCTTCCAAGGAGTAACTGGATTAGTCACTAGGTCAAAGACTAAGTGCTCAGTCTTCGTGGCCTAGAAATTCAATACCTTGTCCCAGGCTGGAGCCATTGAGCCTAAGCAATGAACCCTTTCTGAGACCTTGTCCAGTATCTACCTGTTCTGTGTTTGAGCAAGAGGAAAATTACTTCTGTGCACATGTCTGAGGGCACAGCTCTTGGACAAGGTTGCTACCGGGCCACATGGCAAACTCCAAATTTTGTCTCAGTGTTCACTGAATTTTCTGACATAATTTATAAGCTAAGAAATATCAAATCCACTAAGAACTGTGAGATAGATTAAGAAAAAAAAATTCAGTTCCAGACAGAGATATTAATCAATTTCTGAATATGCATTTTACACTGTTTTTAGTGTTAAGGAATCTGCAAATGAGTACACACATGCACACATTGCACTAAGCTTCTTTTTCTCTTTTCTTACTTTCACAGTTAAGGGTTTTCTTCTCACTCCCCTCACCCCCTTTTAATGTCTTTTAAGAGAAAGATGCAGTCAGCAAAAACCAGCATTCTGTGGCTAATGTGAATCAAGAAGGATGTGTCATGTATAATGAGACATGAATAGCTAAGGAGATTGCACAGGCTGTATCACAGACACATGGAATTGGATGGTGAATCCTGCTTTATATAGGTCAGCTACTTCCTAAAACATATGATCATATCCCTATTTCCAGGCTAAATGTGCAAATGGACATTTTATATCATCCTTATTCATGATAACATTGTGGTTTATACTCTCTCTCTTTTGCATTTGCCTCCCACATATATTTGTAGAGCACTGTACTCATTCCCAGACTTATGTCCCCTTTCGGCTTTGCTCTTCTATTTAAAACTAATTTGCTTGTAGATTCATAATCAGCCTTTTGTGCATAATACTCCAGACAAAGACTGAGGTGTTCTTGTGAATGGCATGGCCTTCCTTTGTGAGAAGCAACTGATGTGACACCTTAAAATTCCTAATTGCCTTTTTTTTTTTTTTTTTTTTAAATATGCCTATCCAAACACTTTATTGGCTTATTTTTATTCTATTTTGGAAAGATTTAATTTCATTTGATGTCTAGTGTATGTAAGTGAATGATGGGTTTTCAGTCAATCCAAAGGTCAGGAATAGGCAGCTCATGAATATGATTAATTTCAGCATTTTCAGATGAAATTAAATATCTCTGTGACTCTCTCACTTAAACTCAACACCAAATATGACCTCAGTTAGAATGGAAGAGCTCAACTCTCCTCGGTCAGCTTGATCACCCACATCTCTCTCACTACCATTTCATAGGAAAAGGTTGTTCATATGTCCCCACACATGAAACAGAAACATTGCCGTGTTGTGGTGAGAATTCAGTGTGGTGAGAGTAACACTGCCATCTAATTCATACTGATATCACCCACGGCTCTGATGCCTTAAGCTTTAGCTGTCATTTTTCAGATTCTGTGCTGCCCAGGGGTGCAGTTCTGAGCCTCATATTAAGTGTCAGCTCTCTTCACAGAGTAGGTAGATGAAACAAATCCTTTCCTTCTGAAGACCAAGGACAATGAGTACAACTTTCAGACCCAAAAGCACAAACAACAGTGCACTGAAGAGAGAAGCAAGAAAGATGGGACCACACACCCTGAAGCTGTAATTGGGCAATAAACCTTCATATGCAAATGGACCAAAACTTATAAAAGTGTGAGACCTCATCACCCGTCAGCCATTTTGTGACCATTTTGGGTCCATCTTGGGTGTACCCCTGGCCAGGCTCTTGTACTGGAAGGCCTTTCAATAAATATCTACTTTATTCTCTAGCTCTGTTCAGTCTCTGTTTCAGGTCAGCCCTCCCAAGGCATCAGCTCCATGGGCTGCAGTTAAAGTTTTACTTTCCTGCACTGGGTACCTCCATCTCATAGATGGGCCAATGCAACCCAGGTCCTACAATTAAGTCCATACAGTCTGTGCAATATTATATGCAAAACTCAGCATAAGCAAAAAACTGGGCACATCTTAGTGTTGTTGTTACCCTCTGAGCAATAAAACCCCCTGCTTGTGGCTGAGGTAATGATTACAGGTGTCCTTAGAGCAGGACACATTTCTGAAGTAGGATTATTAGCCCAATGTGTATCTCTTTGTGGGGATATTTTCAGAATTTTTTTCCAGCACTGAGGGTCCTTTGTTTCCTTATATCTGATGAGTAGGAGGTGAGGAAGCTGCAGTCATTTAGCCCAGAGAAAAGGAGGCTGAGGGGAAATATTATTATGTTCTACAACTCCCTGGAAGGAGGCTGTAGCGAGGTGCAGGTCAGTCTCCTCTCCCATGGGGATAGACGACAGGATGAGACTAAAAGTGCTCAAGTTAGATCAGGTGAGGTTTAGTCTGCATATTAGGAAAAATTTCTTCATAAGAAGGGTTGTAAAACCTTGGAACAGGCTGCCCCAGTAGTAGAGTCACCATCCCTAGAAGTGTTCAACAAACGTGGTTATGGCACTTTAGGATGTGGTTCAGGGGTGAACCTGGTGGTGCTGCTGAGTTGGCAGTTGGACTCGATAATCTTGAAGGTCTTTTCCAGCTTTAGTGATTCCATAATTCTACAACTCTATCTTTGCCCAGAGTGGCTGTCACATTGTGTCCTGTGAAAATACTGAATATAGGAGGTAGTGACTGTCCTTCCCTGTGGTAGGGTAGTGCTCGTTGATTAAACTGAATGAACAACTCTCCCCGTGCCACAGAGGTACTTCAGGAAATCAGTAACTTGTCCTGAAAGGGGAGAGAGCTTGTAACTGGGGCCCACTGAGAGTTTTTTTCTTCTTGGCCCCCTCCCCACATTCCCACACCCCTTTAATGGCTGACACAGTGCAGTCTGAAAACAGGTAAATCAGTGGTAGGTGGTGTGGAATGATACGTCAATTTTAGAGTCACCTGTCAAGAGTGGACGGTGAAGAAAAGATTTCTTGTCCTGCTTTTTGCCTATGTATCACACACCTTAATGCAATGGTTTGCATTTATATGGAATTAATGGAGTTAAAACAACAAAATTCAATTTAACCCTACATAACAAATTAAATTATTTCACCTGAATTAATATTGTCTTTCTTATATTATTGCAGCCTTTTATGTACATAAGAAGTCAGTCTGAAAAATGGGATTTGAGAACTTGACCTTTTGCAGCAAAGCACAGCTCAGGGCTTAAACATTCATATTAACACTGTGTGCTCCTTAAATCTAAAAATAACCCTTTTTCCATATAGCTTACTAACCCCTTCTTATTTCTTAGAATTTAGTTTTCCCCCCTCCTGTTACCACAAGGCCGCCCACCTCTTTCTATCTGTACTCCTGTCTACAAGTGCTGATGCCAAGCGCAATCGATTTTCTCACTCCTTTAGTAAGAACACACAACTTCATTCCCACGTAATCTGAATTTGCTATGTGTACACATTATTATGAATTGTTTATACAGAAATAAAGACAGGCAAATACTGCCACCATAACCTTCCTTTAAACAAAAGCGAGGAGGAGGGGGTATTTGTGTGTGTGACAAATTTGAATTTTCCCAAAGCCTGAAGAAGCTCTCAAAAATACTAAATTAAATTCCCTTTGCTCTTCAAATTTTCATTATTTCTGTTCAAAACCAAAGTTACTTGTGATTGTTATCAAGTGCTCAGAACTTGAGAAGAGAAGGCTCTGAGGAGACCTTATTGCAACCTCCCAATATCCAAAGAGGGGTTATGAGACTTTTACAGAAGTTTGTAGTGACAGGAGAGGGGGCAATGGTTTTAAGCTGAAAGAGGGTAGATTTAGATCAGACAAATGGAAGAAATTTTTTGCGATGAGAATTGGAAGGAAAAGGAACAGGTTGCCCAAAGAAGCTCTGGATGTCCTATCCCTGGAAGTGTCCAAGGCCAGGTTGGACTGGGCTTGGAGCAACATGGGATAGAGAAAGCTGTCACTACTGATGGAAGGAGGGCTGAAATTGGGTGATCTTTAATGTTTCTTCCAACCCAGACCATTCTGTAATTGTATGAGTCTATGATTCTGTGATTTGAGACTTCTCTGGTTCATTTTTTCCATAACTCTCCCTCTTTCAACAAGATAATTGAAAAGTGACCTTTGGTGTGGATTTTCTTTGTTAGTTTGTAAATGAGATAACACTATGTTTCTTCCTTACTCTTTCTTTCTATATTTGTTATTTCTCTATTTCTCTCTTTTAAAGTCCATTTTTCCCTCTAGTTTGATATAAAATGATCTATATTAATTCATTGTACTTTGATACTGGCACTGGATGCAGTTTTTCTTAAAACACCTGATTTCAATACAACTGCTTGAAAAGCAACTATTTCTCCAAGAATTTTTATTTCTGTGACATAATTCTAAATTTGATCTAAAAATGGTCTGTACCAGTTGAAAAAGGGAAGCAGTTCAGTGGACAGTTTGATCTCTCATCAGCAAACTGTTGCCTTGCAGTGTAAAGTCTAAGATTATAAATCCATTTTTGATACAGAAGTAAGTTTCAATTTTAATCTTGAGCTGTAAGCAGATACAAAATGATTCTTGCAAATACATCATGCAATTTCACTGCTAAGATGGTACATTATTTTCAGGTATGTATATTTGCAATTTTACACAAGGGTGAAGAGAAAATATTACCCACCTAATGGATGATACTTGATATTTACAGCCTAATAAACACATTGCAAACTTTGCTTGTGTCTTTATTTCCTATTTAGCACTTCAACCAAAATCGGTATCCATTGTTGTTACAAGGAGGCCACAGTTGCATGTTCTGAGTCATAACAACAACACTCTCCACCTTCAAAGCAGTTTGTGAATGATCTGAGTGACAGTCTTGTGAAGCAAAGCAGCATAATAATTCCAGAGTTAAAATGGCTTAACTGAGGAAAAGAGATTTGAATATTGTCGCACAAGCACAGGCATTTCCAAAGATGTGTCAACCTATCTATTTTGGACCATTTTTCTCAAACTGGGAGGAATCACACTCTGGAGCTGCCTGTCTCATGACCCAAGTGACTCATTACCAGAGCTGGGATTATGTTGTCATTATAAGATCTGTTATAGATGGCAAGAGTTGTTTTAAATAAGAAAGATTTATGTTAAAACATGGTAAGCATATTGCATGTTTCAGAGCAAACCAGTACTCAAGAGAAAGGAAGAATGTCAAAAGAGGAAGTTCAGTATAACATGAACATGAACAGAGAATTAATTTATTCTTTTACTAAATTTATTCTGTTACTAAATTTATTCTGTTAGTCTCAGGCAGGGTAAGGAGAAGAAAGCTTCATCCTTTCCTTGGAAAAATAAAAAAATGTTAAACTGTCATCAAACTTTCCCTTTTAAGAGTGTTCTTGAATGAGTTCAACTTTCATTCACTGTTCAGCTTTGAAGGTTTGGGATCATGAATGATTCTGAAACCCTCTGGGACAGGTTCATCAGTGCTGATCTGAGCCAAGCAATAAGTGCAAAGTGGTGGCCTGTGAGCCACCCCCAGACATTACACAGCATGAAAGTGACTCAGACCTTCAGAAATGTCCTCATTCACCAAAGCAGTGGGTATGCAGAACTCTGCTGTGTATTTTAGGGGAGTGTGAGAAGTGAAAAATATCCAGTAACTCTGTTTTTAACAGAAATACTTCTTTTCTTATGATACTCTTACGATTTTTTTCATTATATTCTGCAATCTATATGCTACTGGAACATTTCTACACCCTACTGCAATATAATTCATAAAAGAATAAGTGCTGGATCATGCAATTCATAATTAATGGGGTAACCTACTTGGATAGTTGCACTAGAAGAATCATGAGCAGCAAGTCAAGGGAGGTGGTTTCCCCCCTGTACTCCTTTCTTGCGAGACCTCACCTGAAGTGCTGTGTCCAGCTCTGAGCCCCCAAACCCAGAAACCTCTTGGCACAAGTCTGGAGAAAAGCCCCTAAGTGGATCTTAAGTCTGGAGCACTTCTCCTATGAAGACAGGCTGAGAGAGTCCAGGTTGTTCAGAAATAGAAAATGGAACTGGTTTTTTTCTCAAGCACATAGAAAGACTCACCTCTGCCTTCACAGGTTGTCTGAAAATTTACAGTCCCAATCCTTATCCCGAACCAACGATAAAAATCCTGAATTCAAGCAGAATTTGAACTCAGACCCTTCACACTGCAAGTCAGTGAGAAGGTGCTGGTGTCTGGGGAGATGATGTCCTTGGGGTCCTATATAAACTCTTTCACACAACCATTACTCTGTTTAAAATATACTATGTACACCCAGGCACAGAATGTTTCATCACAGTCAGGGAATGCAAAACTCTTTACAATACAATAAAATATTTTATTCATTTTTTCATCATTTCCCTGGACAGCACTGGCCACACAGAAGGTATCATGTGGTGTAATAAAGAGTCTGCAGCTGGATAGCAGGGGGAAAAGAGTTTGACAGGAAAGGACATGGTAAGAAAGGGACGAGGTTTGTTCTCAAAGTGTTTTATGTCTTTGTGTCCAGCAAAGCTGGGTTTTCTTACTCGGTTCTACTTTGTAATTGAAAGTTTAGAAGCTAAAATTTCATTAGAGAATTCACTGGATGAGATGTGGCAGCAGGTTCACCTTGGATCAGACTGGGATCTCCTCACAGGATTCTGCCTACAGGGAGAGAGCAGTAGCACAACAGAACCTCACCAGGGAGGAGACACAACTCAGCCTGGGATTTAAATCTTATCAGAAATATTTTACCTCAAAAGCGTATTTCTATGGGTTTTTTCCCTGATATTTTCACTCATCCAAAGTCTTCAGCCTCTACTGAGAGTTTTATGACATTTCCATTATTCAGGAGTTACTGAATTTCGTATATAACCTAAATGGATTCTTTGGAGTTTTATCTCTTTTTTGACAAATCTTAACTGTAACTAAACTTTTGGGGAAAAAATAAAAAAGAAAGTAAAAATCCTAGGATCAGGGGCATGTGACTGTGAAAACCACCAGGGCTCTGAGAAAAGTTCTGTTGATGTTGTTTTATAAGGAAAGCTGCTGCCATTAGTCTAAACCAGATCTACTCCCTTGCAGAACTGCAAGCTGGGCATCTGAAACTTGTTAACAGCAGCTGTTGCTGCGTTGATGTTTTCATTTTTATTAGAAGTGGAACCTTTAGGTCATAACCTGTGGTTTCTAGCAGTCATTTCAAAACGTTTTATACTTGAATGTATAGGTAGGTCAGGATTAGAGCTGAAATTTGGAAGAGAAACCACATCTGCTGGTGTCATATATAGGTTATTGGCAGTGATGCTTGACCCTACAGCATCATAAGGATCAATGCTTTTTGCAAGGAACTGCAGACGCAGGGCTTGACTGCAGCAACCCACCTCCAATGCCAGCTGTACTTCTCTCCAAAAGCTAAACTCAAATGACTCATCAGACATACTAGATGAAATAGAGAATGTTTTGAATCTGTATTGTATTTGCAAAAATTCCTATTAAAAATATGTCCTGAGTTACAATCTTAGCTTGTGTGTGTGCAACATATTTTTGTCTTAGGGGCCTCTCCTGCAAGAATTCAGGAGTAACCACAGAATCATAGAAAGTTAAAGGTTTGGAATGGACCTTGGAGATCACGTAGTCCTGTGCAGGGCCAGGAGCTGGAGTTTGGTGATCTTTGTGTATCTCTTCAAACTCAGGATATTCTATGATTCTATGACTGCATGATTCTATGACATTGTGAATTCTGCATTTTGGTAGTCACCTACAATTTATCTAGGTCATCCAATAGACAAAGCACTGGATTTCCATCTCCTACCCTGTGAAGGGAACCCTCTCACCTCTGCAACATCTCCAGGTGCAACAGCAAATTAGTCACAAAGTTTTGTTACATTGAAGCTTCCTCCTTTTTTCACATTCTGAAAAATTTGAATTAGGTTTTAGGTTAGAATTCTTTGCTTACTTATTTTTATATTGCAATTCAACTTTTTAATTTGTTTTGCTTTAAACATAAATATGTCTTTGGTAATAAGGAAAGCATCTGAAGAAGCTTGGCTGAAGATTTTCATTAAAAAAAATTGGAATGTTGAAAAAAGATATGAAAATATCACTGGCTTTAAAAGCCAGGCAGAAAGTGGAAAAATAATCTTTCCAAAATTTTTTAGATTAAAAACTCATAACACTGAAATATATCTCTGAACCATCCTTTATTTCCCAATAATTTTCTATAAAAAGATATCAGGTCATGGAAAGAACTGCAAAAGAGTTCCATGCCTTTGTCTCACTGAGACTTTGGAGGGACCTGCAGTTTGTAGATGTAGGAGTTGGAGGAAGGAGATTTTACTCTTACACAAAAACTTCTGTTATTTCTTAACAGCCCTAAAGTAAAATAATCCCTCTACTATTATTTCCTCAATCCTATCAAGTAATTCCTTTAGAACCTTCTGCATGGATCTAGTACCTCTCATTTAAATTTAATTAAGACAATTTAAATGCAATCTATTTTTTTAAGTAGTTTTGAAAAGGTCAGTTGTTTTGAAAAATCTGTACAGATATATTCCCAATTTGAAACTAATGTATATTATGCAGCTCTGCTTCAGGGTGATTTCAATTTTTTTCTCTGAATGTGATGCTTGGATACTGATTTTTAGAAGAAAGTAATACAAATCAACAAAGTGAATTTTATACTTTTTTGAACAGCATTTGAACAGCAGGAATGTTCCTGCAGCACTTGACATGAAATAAAAAAAATAAATTATTCTAGCACAGCACCATTACCAGGATCAATACTTGTTTAGACTAAGGATTTCAGGTTTGGGTTCAAAGCAACACTTTTAGCCATTATGATTTTAAGAGCTGAAAATAAATTCCTTACGTGCCATATCTATCCCTTCAGAGTTACATTAAATTATTATTTATTTGTTTATGGCATTGAAAGACTAGCAACAAAGCCACGTAATGGATAAGGCTTTTATTTAGTCGGGAAAAATGCAAAGGAGGTGCTTTTCCTGAATGATTTGAAACCACAAATCTGTAAAACAAAGGTATTTACCAAGTTACATAGTAATGATTGTGTTATTTCTTGAAAAACTGCAGTAACTGAATTTGAGATATTCAGACCCCATGTCTTCAAGATTGTTAGTCTTATAATCACAGGAAATTGATAATGATGAATTTTTGCTTCTTCAAGACACAATGATGCCAATAATATTTGTCACATACCAGGCGATCATTAAGCGGTTTATTAAAGACTAATTCTTTTCTGATACTTCTAAAACTGAAAAAAATCCTCAAACCAATCAAGAAAAACCACCCTTTACCCATGTATTTAATATCATCAGTTAAAATAAAGCAGTATTAGAAAATGTCTTTTTTATCAAAGATACACATTAAATTATCATAAAGAAAGGCAAAATATTCACAGCTTCACCATGAGATTTTCAGGTATTTTTCAAGCCTCCTTGCCTGTGTGCTGCTCAGGGGAACCAAGCTGAAGGGATCTCTCAGTGAGAGGTGTGTAACTGGGGTTTCTCTCACTGTTACCTCTGCATGGGGAGGACAAGCCCAGTTTACCACTATGATGGCTGTGCCATCTTCATCTCTACAGATGTTTGTGGTTGCTTGAAAAGGTAAAGTACAGGAAACATTTGTTTGCTTTCCATCACTCTGATGGATACACCTCATTAGAGGAAAGAGACTGAAATTGAGCTGGTGTAATGAACTCATTGTGTGATAGCAGTTGGGGTTGGAACCTAAGGCATGCAGGAGCAGAAAAGCAAGTTTTTGCTTCTGCTTCAGTTAACACTGAAGGTTTGTCCCTTGAAGGTGCTGACTCATCTGAGAGCAACCCAGCAAAACACTTATGAATGTGTTTAAGTCACTTTAGAATCAGAACAAGTCTGCTCAACACTTTAAATTCTAAATCCTGGACCTAGAAGCCATAAAACACTTAGGTTTGCCATTCATGAAAACCAAACAACACACTCTCCAGCAAATTATTTCACTGTTCAATTAAGATGAATGATTGACATCAGGGCTTTTGACTCCCACCAGCAAATTATATTTGTTATCATCAAATAAGTTATCATCAATCAAGTTATGTGATTTCTGCAGTCATGTTAATACATTTCAGGCACGTGAACTGAGACATTTTCATCTTATGGATGACAGAAGAGTTGATCTGTCTTTTATAAGGAACTTTTAAAAGAGCACTGAAAAACTGTTATTACTCACGTGTTACCTCTTGTTCACACAGAAACCAGATTAATTTACCAAGAACGTAACAATGACAGCTCTCAGTCTATATTAGCTTTGGTTGGGTTTTATTTGTTGGTTTTATTCTCTGTTTCTATGGAGTTTCTGTAGCAGGCCAAGCTAATTGCAGACTGAGTGATGGACATGGACATCTCATGGAGTTTTTTTCCTGAGTTTGTCTCAGGTCTGAAGCCCAGTGGCTTCTTTACAGGAGGAAGGAACCAGACTCAGGTGTGCTCCCTCAAGGTACTGAAAAGTGAGACCATAATTTAAGAGGTCTTCATGTGGCATCTAAATAAATAGCATATATGGATGTATCAACATTTTGCACTATTGTGAGTTAAATCACTTTAATGTAAGATTAGCTCCTGATTCTTAGTATCCTAAACCTTTAATAGACTTACAATTTTGAAATTGAAAAGATCAAAGCAGTCATAAGCAGTGCCTATAATAGATAGTTTGGAAAGACTGGAATCTTTCTAGTATATATTTTTCTTTATTTGTTAATCTGCAAGGAAGGAACAACATTCTGTAATAACAGAGGAAAACAGGATTTAGCTACACAATATGGCATTCATAAGTCAGTCTCAGCCTATTCCCTCCCCTTTCTTCTCAGACACTCATAACTTCCTCAAAATAAATTTGAGGGGCTGGAACTATCCATGCTTGGATTCAACTGAAAGGTAAATGTTTGGGGTTTTATAATTTTTTTTTATGTTAAAATAATTGAGTGTGAATTAGTCAAGAGTGAACCTAACACATTTTTTCTTGTATGTTTCAATTAAAAATGTAATTAGGACAAATAAAAAATGATTAACAATCAAACCTTGAAACACAGACCTGTGAACATGCCTTATGTGCATTTATATTAGGAAGCAGCCTTATTTGTTTTGAAGGCTTCATGTGGTTGTAGTTTTATGCAGAAAGTTGAGGATGTGCTCAGGTGTTTTAAAATTGAGGACCTTTCTTTGTTTTTCATGTAGGAACTATATTATCAAGTAAAATGTGTCTGAAAATGCTGAAGGAATATGAAAAGCATAGGTATATTTCCTACATATTTTTATTAAAATATATGCAAAAGAAATTTTATTTCCTTTTAAAATTTCGTTTATTTATTTATTTATAATTTTTTCTTTATTTTAATTCCATTTCCTAGTGATTCTTTTATTAACCTAATCTCACATTATTCTATATCTTTCCAAATCTAAGCAGCTGGAAGACTGGAAGCACTGAAACAATTTTCCCAAAGTCTCAATGAGATCTACAAAAGAAATCAAGTTTAAAGGAAGCCTGACTATAAGTCTAAAGTCATATATGCCTGAACTCAGCACTTGTATCCAATTTCAGAAAAATGCAACAACTGCATCCTAAACATTTCAGTATTTCCCATAGTCTGAGATAGTTTAAGATGGCAGCAGTTTGAATAGGAAGAGTGACAGGAATTTGTAAAAGGTGTTGCTGTTCATATTATTTTTTGTTGTATGAACTGACAAAATGAGTCGAAAAAATGAAATTGAATTTTGAGATGGAGTTAATTCTGAAAGTTTAATCTAAAGTGCTACAATTTCTGTCTTCTCAGTGATAGGTATTCCAACTTCTTTTTCAGGAAACAGAATTACAAAGGTTTATTTCAACTTCTTTTTTTATGTCCAGCAAATCAGTATGAAACTATAGCATTCCATGATTTTTTGCAAAACCAGGAGAGGACCATATATATATTTGCACTGGATGCAGATATGCAGATCAAAATTCTTATCATCAGCACCACTTCCTGAAGCTGTAGGTCCAAGAGCAGCAGCTAATTACAGTGCATTCTTTTGGTGTTTGACAAACATGAAAATAATCCTTGTGTTTACCTTAAAATATGTCCATGCTTATGACTTTCAGAGCATCAGATTTCAGTCTTAATTCCCATATTTGAATGTCACAACTTATATTCAGATTACTTTACCCATTTTTATCATTTGACCAGTGAATTAGCATACTGGCAGAGTCCAAAGTTTTATCCCAGGTTTGGGTTTTTTTGTTTGTTTGTTTGGGTTTTTTGGTGGTTTTATTTTTGTTTTTGTTTTTTGGTTTTTTTAAGATACTTTAACAAGTGAGCTTCAGGATCCAGTCTACAAATTCTGATTGATTTGGCACAATGACAGATTCTGATTATTTTTTTCCCTCCCTCCTTGTCACAGAATCTGTCTTTCATGACTTGTCAAGCAGTCTCTGATTAATTTGGCCTGGTGGTTCATGGGGCAGAATCCAGCCTATTTCTTCTACATTTCCCAGGGTGTTTTTGACACTGTGCACACTCCAGTACCCTGGCACTGCTCATTGGCAGAGCTCAGTGTGTTGCTCCTCAACCATGGCTGGGGACTTGTGCTCAGCTCGACTGTGCTGTGAGCATTTCTAACCAATGTGTAACCCCCCTGCTGGTCAAGACCTCGGCAAAATATTTTCCTATTAACCATTTTGATGTTGCTTTATTTACATAACAGAGGATGCACCCTGAACTGAAAATGCAACTCAATTGTCAGTATTTAACACAAGGTGACCCCGAGCTGCTGCACTTGTGGTTAAAGTGATGAAGGTTGTGAATTTGACAGGAAAACGAACATTGAAATGACATGGATATATGACTGTGAACATGACTTCCAAGAACATAGGATTTAGAGAACTGGAAGGTGCCTATTTTTATCTGTTTATCTAGCTTTTCACCCCAAAGGCATTACAGTCATTAGACAGGAAAAGAAGAGGACAGCAAATTTGATTGTACCCTAGATTTCAGTTAACTATGTGCAACTGGAATCTGTCAAGTCTTGTCTATTCATCAGCATCTGTACATGCAATGAACACAGAGTTGTCCTTTTTTCCTCCACCTGACTGTTAGAGACGATTCCTGGATCTTTAAATTGACCAATGAAGTTGACGTGTCTGGTATGGGTAAGTAGAATCTACCAGATTCTTTAACTTATCACCTAATCACCAATGGATAAGTATCTTAGAACCTTTCAAAATGAATGTTTAAAAGCAGGTCTTGGCATAAATGTCATTAACTCAGCTCAGGTGCATGTCCCAACCCTGGCAGCTCCTCTTCAACACACCTGGCCTTCTCCTCTGGGCTGCTCTCAATCTATTCTCTGCCCAGCCTGTGTTTGCCCCACCCCAGGCCCAGCACACTGCACTTGGCCTTGCTGAACTTCATGAGCTTTGCATGGTCCTGTCTCTCAAGTCTGTCCAGGTCCCTCTGGATGACATCCCTTCCCTCCAGTGTGTCAAGGGTACCTCACAGTTTGCTGTCATCAGCAAAGCTGCTAGGAGTGCACTCAATCCCATTGTCCGTGTTGCTAACAAAGATGTTAAAGGTGTTAAACATGAAAGTGTTAAACAGCACCCAGCCCAAGAGGGATCCCTGAGGAACACCACTGAGGAACACCACTGAGGACCCCCAAACACTCAGATTTTGGTCGCTGTAACTATTAGAGGTGGTATTTGAAGGTCCTTTTCAAATCTTCACTGACCTAGATCACTCCTGCCACAGCACTTTCCTGTGAAAACAAAAAGATTGATATTATGTACCTATTTTAATTTTTGTCTTCAGCTCAGGCTGGTTTAGAAGTTTCCTGTACTTTGTGCCATCTCAAGAAAATTTGGCCAAGAGTACTACAGCCAGTGGGTTGCAGACCACGGTTGGTGTTAGCCAGCATAGTCTGGTATGGGAAGGTTATTTTAAACACGGCCTGGAAAATGGCATAAACCCGTAAACTCATCCCACTGCCCAAAGTGCAACAGAAGATGAGTGAACCTTTGAAGTGAAAGGTGAGTAAACCTACTGTACTGCTGTATGATCTTTAAACCATTTCCCTTTCCTGCCATAAAAGAGCTCTCTGAAGTGCATCTGCTTCACTTCCCCCGTCTTTGCTCAACAACCATTTGTCTGCTTCACCCTTCCAAAACAAACATATTTTCTTGTTGAGCAAGGGAAGGAGTAGAAAAATTTATTTCCCTTCCTGAATTTCATGTCCAGGGAGTGGTCTGGAGCAATGTGCCTCTTGGGCATGGGTTATTCCAGTTGGCTGATGTCACCCTCCACGGTGATTCAAGCTTCATACCATGAGTCCCCATAAGAGCTTTTCTTTCCCCACTGACTACAGGGGGAACTATCAGTAATCAGGATCCTGATCAAGGTGACTCAGTGACTGGGAAACCCAAAGGAGCTGAATCATAGCCTGAGAGTTACTGAATAGGTTATGAACACAATGCTGCTTTTCAGGATTCAGCCTTGTACTTCCTCTCAACCAAGTTGAACCAGGGCTGGATGCATTGTTCATTTTTCTGACATCCAGAGATATCACTCATGTCCCTAGACATGAAATAGGAAAATTTAAAAAAAATAGACAAGAAGAAGAAGGAGAAGAAGAAGAAGAAGAAGAAAAAAAAAAGAAAAAGAAAAAGAAAAAGAAAAAGAAAAAGAAAAAGAAAAAGAAAAAGAAAAAGAAAAAGAAAAAGAAAAAGAAAAAAAGAAAAAGGAGAAAAAGAAAAAGAAAAAAGAAAAAGAAAAAGAAAAAGAAAAAGAAAAGAAAAAGAAAAAGAAAAAGAAAAAGAAAAAGAAAAAGAAAAAGAAAAGAAAAAGAAAAAGAAAAAGAAAAAGAAAAAGAGAGAAAAAGAAAAAGAAAAAGAAAAAGGAGAAAAAGAAAAAGAAAAAGAAAAAGAAGAAGAAAAAGAAAAAGAAAAAGAAAAAGAAGAAGAAGAAGAAAAAGAAAAAGAAGAAGAAGAAGAAAAAGAAAAAGAAAAAGAAAAAGAAAAAGAAAAAGAAAAAGAAAAAGAAAAAGAAAAAGAAAAAGAAAAAGAAAAAGATTGAAAATACTTCAAACTACCCAATTTCTCAAACAAACTAAGGCCTCAATCCAGTTCTGTGCAGGATCTCTTTTGAAATGCAATTTCCTAAATGAGATTTTGATAAATGACAATTCTACCATGCAAGGAAATAATAATCCACACCATTGTTTTAACATTCTTTAAAAGTCTTGGTCTGGTTCAGCACTATTCAGTGTTTCAGGGCAGTACACTGTGTCTTCTTTAAAGCAGGAGGGCTTGACAGTTATTTTGAGAATAGACATCATAGTATGAATTGTATAAGCATGTACAGGAGCATTTAAAACTAGCAGCATCTGAATATAACTTTGCAAAGTTAAATTACTGTAATGTCAGGAGGATAAGAAATGTGTTCAGTGTTATGAAAAGAACAGATATCTTTGTGCCATATACAGTCCTTATCATTTAATGACATAACAATGTTTTGCTGTTAGACAAGCCATCAAATTTTTTTTAATGTAAATAACCTTGTCTTAAATCTATTCCACTCTGATCACTGTGTGACTGTAAAAAAGACCCACAGAGCAGCATAATTTTTAAATGGTTTTCAGTCTGGTGGAATAGGTGTCAGTTGCGGGTGTCTTTCAAATACTGGAGGTTTTAATCTGAGCAAAAGAGATCAATGCACAGAACAGGAAGGAAAAGTCATTGCAGGAGTCTTTGAGAAGTTTTAGGCTTCTCTTCCTCTCCCAGCCCTTTCACTCCCCTGTGATCTTAAAAACAAACCGTTGCCCTTGGCAGTGCTGTTTATATGTTACAGAGGATTTCTTCACATTGAGGTAAGAATTAAACTAGAACTAACTATCAGAGCTGTTTGAGGTCTTCCTACAAAGCTCCCTGAAACCCATATAAAGGCTCTTGGGTTTTGTTTGGTTTTAATTTTTTCAGCAAATGATCTATATGTCCTCAACACTGAGCAGTCCTCAGATTCCTTCTGCTATTTACTTTAAAGTTTTGCTCATTACAGCCTTTTTCTGTGGCCAGAACAGTTGGGTTGAGGAGCTATAGAAATCATATATCCTGAGACTCCGCCTGTACCACAGAAACTGGAGGTTTTGTTCTATCCAAAACCAGAACAGTTTTTTGACACTGTAAGAAACACTTACAGTGTTTAGTAAGAGAAGCTCACATCTAATGTGACACGTCATTTGGTGTGGATGACTCTGTCAGCATTTATCAGGGTATGTGAGACCAGATTTCAACCCCTGGTGTCTCTTGGACATAATCATTTGTTTTTTACTGTGAGGCTCTTTAGAAATCAGCACCTCACACTAAAAAACCAAAGAGGCTCAGAGATGTTGCAGCCTAAATTGACCAGGCTTGAACAGAGGTTCTGAGGTGAAAGAGGAGAGAGAAAACAGGTGCCAAAAGAGGTGAAATAACCACCCTGCAAGGCAGGTCCAGAGAAGACGGACAGAACAAAAGGAAATGGCCTCAAGTTGTGCCACGTGCTCAGATTAGACATTAGGAAAAATTTTTTCCCCACAAAGGTTGTCAAGCATTGGAACAGCTGTCCAGGGAACTGTAAGGGTCACAACCCCTGAAGGTATTAAAAATGCAGATAAATATGGCACTTAGGAACATGGTACACTTGGGAGTGGTAGGCTAATAGTTTGATTCTATCTTAGAGGCATTTTCCAACCTAAAAAATTATATGATTCTACAATTCTAAGACGCGGAAATGATATTCAGACCTCTCAGCTGCCATCATGCTCCTGCAACACTGCCCAGTTGCCAAATACAAGGCTGGGACTAGAGGCAAAAAAAATTACTAAAATAATGCGTGTGTTGCTTGGACTGTGACATTGCCCATGGATCATGATCCCTGGGGCTGGGCTGGTGATCCTGATTTCATTGCTCTGCCTGGATGTGCTCAAAATTGGCCGTTGTGTCACAACAGTGACTTGGGAACAGCCTTCGTGTCAGTGCTGTGCCAACAACCCTGCTCCCCAAAACCTGCAAGACACTCACACAAGCTCCAAAAATAAGCCAGCATCTTTAGTCTTCTTAGAAGAAACTCTTGAAGATAAGATGTGGAAGGCTTTCACGACTACTCACAAAGGAGATTGACTGAATGCAGGAATTTTCTTTAGAATGAAAACAACCCCTGTCCAAATGTCAGTGAGAGTTTGCTTGACTCTATGTTCCCTAATCATAATTTTGCAGTTTCAAATCCTTTGAAGCTCCACTTTTTTGGGCCTTTTTGGTGCTAAGATAGGAAACATTTTGGTGGACTGTTTGTTCTCTAAGAATAAGTGTCTTTTCTGGTTTTTTATTTGTTTTGTTTCAAGTTTGGGTATAAAATGATTCATAACTGTACTAACACCCACAGATAGTGTCTCTAAAAAATGATTTAAACAAAATGTACTGCATTTTGCACCTTTTTCCATTTTTCTCAAGAACTGCATTTGTTCTCATTTAGCTTTAACAAAGATCAGATTGAGCTGGAACTTGGGTAAGAGAGGTGATAAGTTTGCAGATAATAATGCATCTCATCAGTCATGAATTGCACAAATTAATCTTCAGATAGGGGTATGTCATTCAAGAACTTACATGCTAGCACTTTAATTGTCAGAAGCTAGTTTCTATTAGGCAGATGGATTGAGAATGAGTAACAGCATTTCCCATTAGTGGAGGGAAAAAGAAAAATTAAGGTAAGTTCAAAAACATTAAGAAAATGCTTTAATAATTTTGTCTAACACAGCTTATAATGAGAAAAAGAGCAAGAACTTAATTTAATTAAGACCAAGTCTGCTTTGTTTAATAAATGTTTTCTCTCTGCTTAGAACAAAAGATGTGTATGGAAAAAGATAGCAAACAAAATATGTATTATACAGGAAAAAATTTGAGAAAAGGAAAGATCTACTTAAATGAATACTTTGAAAAGGGCTAAAAGAAGTTCTGTGAAAACCAGTGCCATTTTTTTTTTTTTTGATGAATTTGAATATTTAATTTTTTCTGACCCAAAAAGCTGGGTTTTCCTTCCTGTTAGAAAGTGGACCAGAAGAGCCTTTGGTCTTTGAGTGGTTTGATTTGCATAGGGAAAGAACGTGGCTGCCAGACACAGGCCACAAATTGGTCCCTGTTTTCATTCTGTGCTCAGTTATTTTAGCATTTCAGAGCACAAATTGGTCACCATGTCTGTCTAGAAAATTCCGTGGGCACACCATGGGGAGCCCTGGCAAAGTGCAGCTTTTTGTTCATGGGGAACTAACCCCCTTGGGCAGTGTTGGAGCAATGCCAGCTCAGCCCAGCCGTGCTGTTTCACACTCTACCCTAAATAAACAGTGAGATATTAAAGATTCACCACGGGCTCAAATTCCTGAGAAGAAAAGGATTTGGGTCAAATCCTCACTTGGGACAATCTGGTTTCCAAGAGCAGATATTACTGAACATCACTAGTTTACATCAAGTCATTTGATGTAACAGCCTTCCACGAGATTTTCTGTCATTAAGGACTTGTTCAATTGCTAGACAAAGCTCTGCAGGTCACAATGGTGACAGTACTTTGTACTATTGTTCTTTGCTGTTATCATCTGAAAGCACTTTTAGTGCATTTATTATGCATAAAAGAAAAATTATGAAGGGGCAACTGAGAGGCAGCTCAAAATTATTACAACCTGTTGTTTTGCAGGTGAATAAAGGAAAAAGAATCTGTTTTGCCTAAGGTTACTGTGAACCAGGAAAAAAAAAAAAAGAGGATTAAACTCAAGGTGATATGACTACTAATCTTTGGCTTTAATAACTGAACTGCAGCAGGTCCCACCTGGGCTCAGGGTTCTTGCTTGTCATTGAGACAAGTAATTGAATAAAAGCTAAAGCAAAGAATCAATCTTGTTACATTTAGCGGGATTTCTTATCATGGATCTAAATGTGACATAAAACCCTAATGAGCCTCGTCAGCAGTAAGCTATGTTCTAGATGCAGATTCCTGACCTCAATGAAAACCCTTGGCTTTGATCTGTCAAAATAAAAGAATAAATACATAAGCACAAAACCCCCTTGTTATTTCAAGACACGATTTGTTTATGTGCATTTATTGTTGCATATATTTGTGTTTGTAGCAACAGAGGTTCAGGACTTTAGAATTAATTTCTCCCTCTCCTGCAATTTTGTCCAGATACTCAGGGGCAGAGGAGTTCTGCTGTCATGCTTTGTTTAAAAAAAATTTACATACTGACAGAAAGTGGTGCAGCATTTTATCTTTACTCAAGAAATTGCTGACTTTTGTCATGCTGTCCCATGTTTTTATCTGTGATTGCTCTGATCATCTTAGATTTTTGTACTATCTATGGAAATATGTGACAAACTCTCCATTTTTGTTATAATTCCCTCAAAAACCCCGTGTCTAATCTGTAATTTGTTTCCTTGCTGTTCATGTACTTTCCACAACTTCTTTTTCTACAGTTGTTTAGGTTTTTTTAATTTTTTTTTTCTATTTTTGAAGGTTTAGCATGGGGCTTTCTTAAGAGAAACACACTGATAACACTCCAATTCCTAATGTTTAATAGCAATTGATGTCTTAATTAAAAATGGTCCTGTATACCTTGGACTGATGAGACATTTTGCCTCAGAAATATTTTCACATTATACCACAGAAATATTTTTATACCAAATATACAGATTAATAACTCTTTTTTGTGGAATAATTACTAATTTCTGAAATAAGTCACTAGGAAAAACTAAATGTTTTTTACTTAAGTTCTGTGAAACTGAAATTTTTGTATGTTTGCCTCTTCTCACTAGAAACTGCATTTGAACAACTTTTGAACAGTATTTGGTCTTGTCTTGAGAAATAAGAAAATTACAAAATTCATTAATGCTATATTTAAGGACTGGATTACATTTTCCTTCACCATATTAAAAATATAATCTTAATAAAGACTCCAAGGAGAGGTATATACATGAATAGTTACTTTCTGTTTTGATTCCTTTGCTTGTTATCTCAGAAAACTTCACAGTCTTTAGGAACTGCATATATGTGTATGAAGAAAGGAAGATAAAATTCTAATCTTGTTGATTTATCACAAGTTCTAAAGCATCACTCTTACAAAAACCCCAAATTAATGTTTTTTTAAAAAGGATCAGAATCCTCCTTCTTTACTTTTATTTCTACTCTCCTCTATCTGCCTGTAATTTTTACAGCCCCCTGCTATGTAGCTCTGTTTTAGGGAATATTTGAGTGTTCATGGGAGTATGAACTGCCTGAGTGTTCTGGCCATCTCCTCTATGGATTCCTACTTCCAAATTATTCTTCCAGTGTAGACTAAGAAGAAAAATGAACTCTCCTACTGTCTAGACAATGTTATTTTTTTAAAAAATGAGCTTTTAAATGAAGTTAGATGAACCAAGTCCTAAAAACACCCATTTCCCTTTGCAGGTTGTAAAGGGTACCCAGGGGGACCAGCACAGTGCTCATGGGCACACAGTCTCATCCCCCCTCAACTGCTTCTTCCTGTCGTGGGCAGAGATAAAGCTTATCAGACAGAAAGCCACTTCCATGCACCACCACTTCGTGCTGATGGGAGATTCTCACGTCATCAGTTGTGGCCAGAATTTTTCTTTATGTCATGGCTGGTGGCTGATTTCAAACCTGTTTTTTTTTTTCCAGTGACTTCAAGCGAGATTTAGATCAAATGCCTTGAGTTCCTTGATGTCTGAGATTTTTTGTCCTTGTTGTCTGAACAGAGAAAATCAGTCCCTTTAACACATGAAATGCCTAATTGGCAGGATAAACTTGGCCAGGCTGGGGGGAGAGGGTTTGAGCAAACTGGTCTAGTGGAAGCTGTCCCTGCCCATGGCAGGGGATTGGAACTAGATGATCTCTAAGGTCTCTTTGAACCCAGACCATCCTATGATTCTGTGATTTTCTGATTCTACAGCTGAAGAAATACGATACGCTATCTGTTAGGATTGACTCACAAAATGATGTGATGAACCCATGAGTAAACCTCTTGAAATTAAAAGATAGGGAGTTAAACCAAATTTCCTGTGGTACATGTTTTTGATGATGGTGTTTCAGGCCTTGCTTAGCATTTTTTAGTGAAAGATAGCGCAGAAACTCATGTTGCTGAGCAGCAGAGGACACAAACTTCATTCAGTGCTAAATAAGAAACAGTCTGAGCACTTCAGCGTTTACAAGGAATGCAGAGCAGCCATTTCAAGATCAGTCATGGTTCACATTGGTAGATATTTGGTAACTAACCAGAAAAATTGTGTTAAGGGTCACCCAAATCCTGTTGTAGCCAACCTAGAAGTAGAATACATTCTGCAAAACAGAACAGTTACAATCCCATCCTTTGTGTGCTTGATTCAGGCACAGCAATGTTATAAACCATAGGCTGATAAATGGAGCTCAAATATCGGTAAAAGAACAGAGTTTTCAACCATGCATAACACAGAAACAAATTGTTGAACTTATTTAATTCTAAAGGCCTTTCCCATAATTTTTGCTCATGCAAAAGGCTCCTGAGGCAACAAGACAGCTTACCTGCCAGCTTTGACATTTCTATAACCAAAGCAATATTTCAGAATCCTCATGCTATAAATCTGATGTGGACTTGAATTTCCCGAAAGTAATAAATGATCCAATTAGAAAACAAACAAAAAGGTGAGAATAATTATGCTGTTTATTCTTCCATGATGATAAGGTGAGCTTGACAAGACAGAATGCTTCTCCTAAACCCAGAGTTTCTCTGTGCTTGCAATTGATCTTAGGAGTTAAAGATTCTGTTTGCATTTTTAACACGCTGAGGTAAAATGTATTGCCTTGATAGAGATGTTAAGAAGCAGTTTGCTTACAGTATCTCTAACCCTTCATTTTCTATTCCTCTCACTTATTGCAGAATTTCAAAGGCATTTGGGGATACATTATCTGTGTAGAAGTAAGTCTTACACTGCAATGATTTACAGTAGCGCAGCTTTGAAAATCCTTTCTCAACAGCTTTTCTCTGCACTTAATCATTCACAAATGCATTGTTAATTAATTACACAGATTATTTTTAATGAAAAAAAATTACCATGGAAAGAAGGCTGTTTTTCCAGCCGCCTTTTTGCATGTACAGGTGCAATCTGAACCAAGAGCTGGTCTATTAGGCACCACAATTTGCAATTCTTTGATTTTCAGATTTTCTCAGGATGGATTATGCATAGTTTGAAAGAACCAAAGGTAGATTTTGTGCAGCATTTTCAGCTGACATTTGTGAATCCAATCCAAAACCAGCTATGCTTCAACAAGTGGAAGTAGACAGTCATTGTGGTAAAATTAGGGCCCAGGGCTCAGAAAACATTTGACATTGCATAATTTCTAAGTAGTTTCTTATAGGTATGTCTGTTATGTATATGACCTGTTGCTTGTTTTTGCTTGAGGTATATATTTCAGGACACCTTCTATCCTGAATGTCCATTCATCCTAGAGCAAAAATTATATATATATATAGAGAGAGAGAAAGAGAGAGAGAGAGAGAGAGAGAGAGAGAGTTGGAAGCAACATTTAAATGTTATCCAGACTACCTCCTCAGATGACAGTTTCTAAAGAAGTGTCTAAACAGGCAACTAAGGCCAAGTCAGATGAATCCTCACTTCTGGGGATAATAAAAAAGGCATAAAATTGCTTTTTGTGTTAAAAAACAACCAAAATCTGGTTTTGTTTAAAAAAAAATTCTGAAGCAATCACATTGATTAATTGATTGCCTGTTTGCTGTTCATACCTCCTTCAGATGTTCTGGGTTTATTTTGGTTTTTAAATATTGGTGATTGATTTAAACAAAATACATCAAAAGAATTGAAGTTCTGAAGATATTGAATCCTGAGGAATTCTTTAAAAATAGGTGTCTGAGTAATGAAAAAGTCCTAATTAGTCTGGACTTAGAGAAAGGCCTCAGTATGACTTGGTGCCAGAGAGGTCATGGAAGACAACAGTTAATGTCCAGCCTGTGGGAAACCTACACTGAAAGTCTTCAGAAAGAGATTTCAGTCATTTCACAGGTCACAGAACTTGCTTAATAAGCTTTTCTTTTACGTGTGCAGCACAAAACAGAAACCTGAGCCCATAAAATGGATGTGTCGGTTTTAATTTGATAATATTAGCATCACTAGCATCAATTGAAAAACATAGGAAAAAAGAACAGTAGAAAAATGTTCAAAAGCACAGAGGATCTGCTGTTTTGCACAGAACCTTGGCTCCATGTTTCCACTGCATGAGTTTGTGCTCATTTGCACCCAGGAGTAGAAGGAGCCCGTGCCAGGATGGGGGACAGTAATGATTTCCACCCACTTTGCTCTCTGACAGTGTTGAACCAACCCCAGTAACTCCATTCCTGAGTGCTGAGGTTGCTCTAAATATTTTCAACACAAGGTTTTGTTTTGCTGCATGTCTTAAAGAAAAGTGCTCCGCGTTTATTGTTTGCAGAGTTTTACTGTTTTTTTCCTCCACTGCATGGCTATGAAAATGATTTCATTCTTATTTTAATATTGTGGGCTTCAAGAATAGATCTCCTTGCCCAGCATTCCTCTGAAATATGAAAGAGATGCCCTCTGCAGCAAGCTTAACACTGCTATCATCTGCATAATAAAGATAGTCTGTATGTATAGAATATGCACACACACATATAAATTTATACTGATATACTGTGTGGGCACAAAGATAAACGGAATAAGAATCACAGCAGCAAAATAGAAGGAGAGACATGTAACTCAGTGACTGACATCAAGAACAGATCTCATCTGTCAAATAACTGAATTGAGAGGCTTTTATGAACATTACTTCTAGGACAAAGTACATTATATGTGCAAAATGAATGTACGCAAATGGATAGTGTGCCATTTCCCTAACAATTTCATTAAAAAGTTGCTTCTCATTCTTTCTTTTTTTTTTATTCCCCTTGGCAGTTTTGTCTAACCTACTGTCCTTGAAAAAAAAAAATGGATTCTCCAAAATACATATGTAAAATTTTGCACCTCATTTTGTGTAAAATTATGTACTTAGTCAGAACCTCAGATCCCCTCAGAGCAATTGAACACATCTCAAAAACAATTAATAACAGTAGGGTTACATCAGAGACATTCTTCTTCCAGCTCTCTGGGGAGCTTGCTTATGTGGTTGCAATTGTTTTTTCTTGAGGGATGTAAAGAATGGCAGAGTAGTGCACAACCCTTAACATTTATCAGGGCTATATCAGCAATGTTATTTCCACAAACACTGGTTGTCAAGGACCTGCTAATAACGATGTCTGCTTATTTCAAATGCAGAAGCAAATATCAATCTACTTAGTATAGAAAGGCAAATATTATCTTCTAGTGCAAATTATTTGATGGTAGATCTTGCTAATGAAAGTTTTGTCATTGGCATAGGGCCCTGATTCAGAAAGGCGCTCACATATCTCACTTTATTCATGTGATTGTGCCCCTGTTGAACTCAGCGGAACCACAAACATGATCAGGTTTCATGTGGGCTCCAGAAGTTTGATGAATCAGCACCTGAACAATAAGAAAATGCCCTTAAACTGTGGAATCATGTCAATGACTAAATAAAAGCTCAAATTTTTTCCAGCTAAAGGCTTCCCTCTTGGAAGAGATATAGTATTCTGCACTTTGCAATGTGTCTGTTAGCATTAAAACCCTGTCCCTTCTTAATTTGATGACTTTTTTCCAGTTAGTAGAAACCAGTGAATCTCGATCTTGGTTTATGTAGTTTTTATCAAACCCACTGGGAGTTTCTGATCTACCTTTTTAGATAGGTTAGGCTCCAGTAAGCAGCAGCTTTTAGATTTTAGTTTGAAAACAAGTCTCTCTGAATAGGCATTGAAATCCTTGTTTGACTGAAGAGGATGGTGGAACTTCTCTAAAGCTTAGGCTGAGACTACAGCTTGTTCCCCTTTAAAGCAGTTTTGAGTCTCCTAACACCATGAAGGCAACACCAAAGGAGCTAAGAAGGAGGATTTTTTGCATCACAGTCAAGTAGAAGAAACTTCTCAATTTTTTTTCATGGATATAAAAGGGGGTAAAAAAGCAAAACTTAAATAAAAGGGTTGGATTTGCTAATGTTCTTTGAAGCTTTTCTTTGTAGGCAAGAAATCAGTGTGCAGAGGGGAAAAGAAACCAAAAATAATTAAAGAAAACACTGAGTTTTGTCTTTGAATTATATAAAAGCAGCTGCATTTGATTTAATTTTTCTTCAGCATAATGTGCTGTATAATCACCGGCTTCATCATCCCCTGGGCCCAATCTTCCTCTTAATACAAGCTGTGGGAGCTGTGTCACAGAGTTCAGTGGAAGCAGAATTTGACCCATGCTTTGCTTTAAAAATAGATGATACCTCTGTAACTTCTCTCCTTTTTTAGAAACTCTTTCTTTTGAGATGCTAAATGGTCCTAAAAATCATTGCTTGTGATGCCATCAGCCTTCTACCTTGTCAACTATCAAAAGAAACCAATAATCAAAAAGCTAAAACTCCACTGTCCCGTAATTTATCAGCTGAAAGGATCAATAAATAGAAGCAGGAGGAATACTTCAATCTTCCAAAATAGTCTATAAGACTTGTTTCAACCCCACTGCTTAACAAGGACATGACTGGGAGAGAAAAGAGAGAGGGAGGAAGAGGATGAGGGGCTCTGCGGAGGGAGATGAACTTGTTTCTCAGTCCATTTAAAGGCTGGCTCTCTTCCAAGATAAAACAACTTGCTTTCATGAGGGTGAAAGACTGTTTTCCCAGGAGAAAATTTGTCCCTAAAAAAAGCATTAGTGAGAATCTGAAATGAAAAGTGTGGAAAAATGTTAACAATTCCTCAGTTATCAAAAAGAGCTTAATGACATGTTTGGGATTTTTTTTTCCACCTCTCCCAAAACACAACCAGAGAGGACTGTGGCGTTTCAGAGATTATGTGAGCTATTAACCTCAGACAAATAAATATTAATTGAGTCTGCTTCCATATGGAGTAAATAAGAAAATTTATAGCACCTTTACTGAAAGCAAAATCAGAACAAAACATAGTTCTTTTAGCCTTTAAGCCTGAAAATGCAAATAAAATGAGCAAAAGCAAATAAATAATAATTTGTCTCCTGCCACCTGGAGAACTCCATATGTACTCTAAACATTGCTTAATTAAAACTCACAGAACCCTGGTCCAGTAATTATTTCTTAACTGCTTGTTTTAGGGGAGAGAGCCTTTGGCCTTCAATTACAATAAATTACAGAGAGGGCAAGCGTGGACAGGCAGGATTCAATAGCCTTTAGTCAGCCTCATCTTCCCAACTCTGGAAAGCAAGGTTTTTTTTACAGTAGGACTTGACTGTGCAAGCCCTGAAGTCATGGTTAAAGATCCCATTGACTGTCTGGGCACAGACACAGCCCCTCCGTGCCCGTGGGGATAAGGGTTACACTTTGCATTAAGGCTGGTTTTTTCTCTTCTTTTTTTTTCTTTCCCCAAAAGTGGATTTCCAACCCCTCCCACCCCACATTTTTCTCAATGTGGTTTCAATATACTCATCTTCCTGAGATCACTTTTACCTGATAAAAGTGCAAAGCCATTATGTCCTTATTTGTCAATTTGGTGTGTGGGGGGAGAAACGGGAGATTGAATGTTAAGGTTCTACAGCTCCTCCAGCCCGTAGTGATTCATTAGGACATTATGTGGTAGGGAGCTGCACTCTGGCATGCTCTAGGCATCGTGTACACTGCTGTTTGAAACAGAACAACATAATAAATCCCTTTGTTAATAACTGTAAATGATGACTTATGCCCTGGAAATTCCTTTTCCTCCTAGTGCAAGCAACTATAATCTCCGTGGTGCTGCAGAACTGAGTAGACATCCTAATACCTTTACTGGAGGTGGAACAATATACACCTCATTAGCAGGTCACAGATCAAACTATTAGCAACATGGTGGGAAGCCAGCTAGGATTTGGTGGGATTTATAAAAGGTCATCTTAGAGGCAGCATGCAAAACTGCCTTTTGGTGGTGAAAATGCCTCTGATCGACAGATTTCCCACTCAGTGGGCACGGAGAAGACATTTTATCCTATTGAGCAGACTAGTTTGGCAATGGTGATTACTTGGGCTCAAAGCTTTATGTATCTCATGAAATCTGCAGCAGTTCCTCTTGATAAATGAACCTTGGTTTTGTTGCATAGAAGGAGGAAGCCCATAAGCTCATCTCTGTTTCCTTTGGTCTTTATCTCTTCACAGCGTTCATAGCAGGAGGGAAAGAAGAAAACACTGCAGCATCTGCCACAAGTGAACACTGTGTAGTTGCCCCACAGTAGCCCAGGGGGTCAAATCCTTAGTCCTTATGTATAACCAGGGGAATGCTCAGCAGCTTGGTGTAGCCTGGGATGTTCCAGTGGATGGACTGCAGCTGCATCAGCTAACTGCATCCTTCAACAAGTCTTCATGCTCATAAAATTTCATATTCTGTTTCTTTTTAAAACAAATCTACCTCGATGGTTGTAAATGTTGTGTTGGTGGTTGCAAACAGAAGCCAGCATTTTTAATCTGCTAGAGAGAAAAGGAAACTGAGGCAGGAGGACAATGCCCCAAGCCCATCCTCTGAGGCTGGCAGGGAATACATAAATCTTACCAGTCCTGAAGCTGTGAGAGTTCTGTCACATAAGGACAGAATATTTGTAATAAATTACCTTGCCCATTCCTTGCAAGGTGACCTTGCAAACTTCAACTGTTCCAAGCTTGCCAAGAGTCAGAATGGTCTTTTGTCCTATGTGTGTCTGTTTTCTAGCCTTAGGAGCCTGAGCTCCCCCTGGTCACTCCAAGAGGTTTGTACATCCTCTCCCAGATCACTGTGCATCCTCTGCAGGGCAGCATGGTGCTGGTGCTTCCCCGAGAGAGAAGTGAAGGGCAGGACTCCCTGCCAAAATTCAGGTCAGAGATCCTCACTCGTGTAACCAAGTTTATTTAACAAATATTTTTAAAATGTGGAGATGAGCTCGTGGCCATAATCTTTGCCTGGTCCTTGATTCATTCCTTTCAGCTCATAAAATAACTTTACATGCAGATGCAGTAGACAAAAAACCAGTGAAAAAAATAGGAAGACTGGTTCCTGCTCATCCAGTTTTCTGTTAAAAAGCACATTTGGGAAATTCAATTGGTCCCTCCAAGGCCTAAAATATTTTTTTGTGTGCATATGTTGTCAAGACCCAAACAAACCAGGCTAAATGGTCCACCTACAAAAACATTTAGATTAATTTCACTGATGTCTATGGCAAGAAGATGTTTTGCCATTTGTCATTTCATACAAAGCATGACAGAGGAAGGAAGAGTGGTTCTGCAATATCTTTACTGGTGAGAGTGGCGTGACAGTGAGAGACAGCAGGCTCACATTAGCAAGATTAGGTTCCCCTCCTATCTAACCCTGATGCTGAGCCTGGATTATTTAAGTCCTCGAAGATGTTCTGATTACTCACCTGCAAAACAGGAAAAAAATTCTGAAGTTCCTTAAAGCTCTTTCTTTTCATTAATTTTTTCTTAAAAAATACAAGCCTTTTCACTTTGACAGTATTTTTCTTCTTCATAACTTAGGGAAACGGCATAGTTTGTCCATACAGTCTAAAATCAAGCACTTATTTAAAATTAGGGGCTTTGGGAAGATGCAGGACATGGCAGGATGGATTGAGAACACCGGACTTAATAGGATGCCATCATCCAGAGGGTGTACATTGGCCTGTAAGGGACTTCCAAGGGGAGAAACAGGACTGTAGGCAGAAAAACCCCAATATTCTCTGAGCTCGTGGCAGCAAGTATCAGAATCAGTCATTTACTGGTATTTGTAAACTCAGTATTTGTGAGGGCTCTTCCCTTCCCACCCCTTGGTCTCGGGCTGAGCAATGCCAGGGCTGTTCTGAGTAACTGTGCTGTCCTCCAAGGGCAGGGATGGTGCAATTCTTTCTTTTAGGAGCTTACACAGAAATTTGCTGCTC
Organism: Acrocephalus scirpaceus scirpaceus; assembly: GCA_910950805.1. Lineage (NCBI taxonomy): Eukaryota > Metazoa > Chordata > Aves > Passeriformes > Sylviidae > Acrocephalus > Acrocephalus scirpaceus. The sequence goes on from OU383777.1 coordinate 4,815,767, forward strand.
ATGGCAGATGGATTGTGGTCATCACCTCCTATGGACCTGGCTGCTTTGGGCATATCCAGGGTCACCATTTCTACAACCTCACAACTCCTTCCCCTTCCAGGACAAGATCACAGCAAGGACAGGTTATTAAAAAATGCAAACATAAATCAATCCTGAGCAAAATGTCTGGTTTCACAGAGCTTGGAGCTCACCACACAGCCACTGCAGCATAGTGCCATGCCATGTTCTCATCTGTAAATATTTGATTCCCAAGGGGAGCCCTGTATAGTCATAAAATACAATTATTGGGGGTGTTTTTTTGTTTTGTTTTTCTTTTTTTTTTTCTTTTTTTCTGTTGTTGGTTTATTTTTAAAGTTTCTGAAATAAGTCAGGGGGCTATGCTGAAGCCCATCAATGTATTATTTCCATAGGAGAACCTGAAAATATGTGTTCTGTAGCTGACCAGTGCTAATATACTGAGGGAAGTATGTGAGGGTAGAAAGCTCACTGGAACAGTGCTAGAGGAATGCATAAGGCAAACAGACCAAATCCAGACCAGTTTCTCCCTCTCAGTGTTTCACTGGAACAGTGCTAGAGGAACGCATAAGGCAAACAGACCAAATCCAGACCAGTTTCTCCCTCTCAGTGTTTCACGTGCTGTCCCTGGAACTGCAGTTGTGTTTAATCCTGCACAGGAGTTGATTCACACCCAAAAAGAAGCCAAAAACCAAATAACTTTCAAGAAATTTGGATGCGGAGGCCACCAGGAGCAGAAGGAAAATGAGGGTTTATGTTTAACAGTGGTGCAAATGCATCCGGTGGGTTCTGGCTCCATATCTCACCAATGTTCAACTGTTGAAGTCCCAGTTACAAGATTTGGTTTCTTGGAGAGTAACTATTGGAAGAGGAAGAACAAGGTGGAGAGAAAAATAAACTAAAATTATCCCAAATGCCTTGCAGCAGCTCTATTCTTTGATTTTCTGTGTTTAGAAAAAAAGAAAAAAAAAGGGTGTATAATTTAATCTGCATGAGAATAAGGCAGAGAGAAAGGGGTGTCTCTACCACATCTGCCCAGCTGTTCTCTAATAAGATGAAGATAACACAATTTCAGCATGTGTTAATATTTCAGTACAGACTTCTGCTCCAAAAGCATTCAGAAAACAAATGACCAGGTAGAGGGCTGTGCAGAGTAATTTCCCTTTTAGAAAGGGCAATTAAAACTGCAGTAGCCTTATCTCCTCACAACCTACATTGTTTTAGAGCTACAGGACAGAAAATATTACTGAATGGAATTTCTGAGGGATTGGTAGAAATCAATATAATGTATCTTTTGTGTTAAACGCCTTAGAAACTATTTTCTTGCAATAAAAATACATTTTTAATATCCCTAATGCTGATAAAATATCATCTTGATAATCTATTCAAACACCTAAGAGACTTCAGTTTCTGTTCTGACACACTCTGAATTTCAGTTTAAAAATGCATTCTGGTTTAACTGTCATCAATAGCCTAATGCAATCTCAAAGAAACAGGCATAGGCTATTCAAATATGTTTCCAATATAAGTTGGAGATTGTCAGACAAAGAAAAAAATAGCTTCCCAGTTAAAGACATAAATGTCAAGAAATAAGAAGAGGAAGAAAAAGTGTGCAAAATTCAGATTTTTTATTACATTTTTCTGGTATGGGTCAATTAGTCATAAATCATCATAATTTTAATAAAAATACTCTACAAAGCACAATTAAAAAGCATGACTTAGTTCGCCAAGATCTAAGAGGGTCTTTCTTTGCTGTTGAAATTTTAATTATTCACTCTTTCAATATTCATAAGTCACCTCATTCTTAAATTGGTAGGAGAGCCACACAATCAAGAGATTTAATAATGGGAAAGACAGGAAATTTAGGGTGCTTTCCTGTATTTAAGCATTTTCTTCTGTTTTCCTGTGTTTGAGATTTTGCTATAAAAATCTTTCTACAGTCCTAAGGTCTTAAGCCCCGCTGTCATAAAAATTAAATTCTTTTGGGTCTGTGTGACTTCAGTAAGTGAAAACTTATGAAATATGCCAGGTATTCCAAACCTCAAAAGGGAATTATGTGCTATGGTCACTGATTTTTATTAGAAAATGGATTTTTTAAACCAATGGTAATAATAGTTACGATACATCTTAATAGTTCATTCACCAGTGAAATGATCTTTACAGTCCATTCCAACCCAAACCATTCTAAGATTCCATGAAATCTCAGTTGGTGAATTAGAACATTACAGAACAGATTATAAACAAGTAAATCCCTTTAGATTTTCTAAGTAAATTCTTTATGTTTTTGTTTTAAAGCTCAGATCAGAAATTTCAACCTATCCTTTCCAACTAGGTAACCTTGCAAAATGCTGTGATACTTCACCCTGTTATTCCTTCTTCTACACAACAGTACCAAGGCTCAGGATGAAGTCAGTCTGTGAGTAGTCTGGACATTCTTAAAATTCAATAAACAACTTCTTTCAAGATTTTTTTTTTCTTTTAAATATCCCCATTTTGTAGAAAAGCAAAAGTTACAATATCAGCCCTGAGAGTCTATTTCTGCTGTCAGTGATACCCCTGTGTGAATGGAGAAATCTGAATTTGAATGGGCAAAACAAAAAGGTTCATGTAAGACACAGATACTTTTGTACTGCAAAAATATTTGAAAGTCTTGCAATTCTTATTTTTTGCATCTTTTAGCCCTGCAAAGGTCACGTTCAGCTTCTCAGAGACAGAGAAGCTGTGGCAATTTTCCTTGAACAAGAGATGCGGTTCTGATAGTAGGATCACACAGATTGGTAGTTTCATCACCAGTCGGATGCTTGTAGGAGTTACTGATCATCAAAAGGGACCTTTAAATTTATGGTTATTCTGTGTATTTCCTTCCTTACTAAGCATTTTATGATCAGCCCTTTGCATTGTTTGGATCTTTCGCTTAGGACCACATCTTTTGCTTTTGTTTAACTTGTGAGTAGACTTTTCCATGAGAACCAGAAGTTTCTAGATCAAGGTCAAGATGTTCATTTTCAGTTTGGGCAGCTCCCTTATGTTCTACTTGAATGCTCCAAATATTGCCTCTTATAGAATAATTAAGGTTGGAAAAGGTGTGTAAAATCAACAAATCCAATCATCTTTCCATCACTCTTCTTAGTGACACAGATATGGACTAACTGAGGCTCTGATGGCATTAATAAGAATGAGTTAATATGTTTGCTATGTGCACTCTGGATTTACTTTTCCCCTCCTCTGAAATATTCCCAATGAGATAACCTTCAAGTCACACTGAGTATCACTTTCCCCAAGAGTCTGGGAGGGAATTAGGCTATTTACAAATGACAAAACTTTAAAAATTAATTATGAGATCCTGAGGGCTTCTTGGCATCCATCAAGATCACAAGATATTGTGGAGGGTCCCAAAGGAAACAAGACAAGTTTATGAAGGAAATTTCTTTTCAGGAGCTGTGATCATAGGACACCTCCTCATTGGGAAACGTCCAGTAATCTATAAATCAGAGAATTGTGAAATAAAAAAATGGGCATCTGATCACCTGCAAAACAGAAGTCCTACACTTTCTCTGGCATTATTTGAATGAGACAAAACAATGGGGCGAGAAACACTCCCTGTTTTAAGTTAAAGATTTCAGCATAATTTGTACTGATCTGCTTCCAGCATTAAAATATGTGGTGGATTTCTTGCCAGGCTGGTGCCCAGCTTCTGTTTCTAGCAATTAAATCCTGTGATCTTTGTCTCTGCTGTATTGAGTGGAACTCTTGTGTATTACTCCTCTGTTACTTTAATTGAGGAGTCGTGTTGAGGTTCTTGGGCTGCTGCTGAAGTTTGTAACAGAGACATCCTATGAGGAGAGATGGCCACTCTTCTTTAGTACATACAGCTGACATGGTGGTGTTCACTCAAAGGTTGGACTTGATGATCTTGGAAGTCTTTCCCAACCTTTAAAATCCTGTGATTTTATTTGTCTCCACAACTACAGATGACAGCCTGTGAAAATCAGTGCAATTCCAGTAATATATATATTAACAGCTAAATGTTTGCTCTACTTATATTTGTGTCAGAGGCCCTTTCCCCCACAGATTTCTCCGCTTGCTTCAACACTGGTAAGTCCCTGCAGACCGCAGCCTAAGATTATAATTTTTAAACGAGCAGCAATAAAAATTCCCCATAGCAAGTTTAAATCCTGATAATGGTGCACTTTTATTGCATTGTACTGAACTTTTACCAATCAGTCCAATTATGGGCTAATTCATTCTCATCACTTCGGAAAGCTTTTTTTTTTTTTTTTTTCAAAGCCCTATCTGATTTTTTGGCATGTGAAATGCTTACAAAGGGAAGTTAATAAAAGAGCAGTTCATCTGCATATACAAAGGAAGATCATAATATAAAAAATTGCCACATTAGAGAAGTCTAGACCTTGACTATCTGTCATATATTTTTATAGTATCTTATCACTGCGCTATCTGATTAAGCAGTGAAATGGTTAAGATAAATGAGACCTAATTAGCGGAACTGATACCTGTCTATTGCAAGCCTTCAATTTGCATCTGGGAGCTCTGATTTTCAGAAGGGAAGCGCACGCCTGCACTCCTGCTTCCCTTTGAAATCAATGGCAGTTTTCCCTGCTGTGAAAACAAATGCTCGAGGTTTCACCCAGAGCCAACTGAAACTTTTGCCATCTACTCATCCCTTTGAATCCTGAGCTGAAACATGGGGAAACAAGCAAATACCAGAGCTCTGAGATGGAGGGAGAAGCAGAAGAGCATAGACTTGACTCCTAACACGTCAGGCTGCAGAGCTCAGCAGCATGCAGAGACAAATAACTTGTGTCAGGAAGAGGGCTGGTGCAGATTATTTTCGCTCTGGCACAAAACTGACCAGAATTTGGTTTGGGTTTTTTTTTTCCTCCCTTTTTTTTATCAGCCTTGCTTGTGGAGCAAAGTATTTACATTTGAGCTCAGGGGTTAGATGGCAAGTTGCCACTGGTGTCAACTATTTCAGTAGGAATGGGTTGTAGCATAACTTCCCCGCCAAACGCTCCCTGTGCAGAACAAACGATTTACCACAGAGCTCAGAGATGGGGTATTTACATTCATTTAAGTTTGGTATAAACATTTACAGAACATTAGGACAAATACCAGCATTCTCAGCTAAATGTCTGACCACAATTATTTCTGATGAATAAATGGCCTGTAGAACAACTCTAAAATGAGAGGCAATTTTTTTCTTTTTTTCTTTTTTCCTCTCAAGCCAAAGGACTTTGAAAAAAACAGTGCAGTATGCAGCTAAACACACTGTGCAAAGGTTCACGTAGAGTTAAGGAAAACCATAGATGTTTGTGAGATTAGAGAGTGAATATCTAGATTAAACCAGTTTATGTTGTCCTTCATCTGCTGTTCTGTTTTTTTCCCTTCAAAATCTCACCTTCAAATCTGACCCTGACAGACATGTCTGGTTCAGTAAAGATGCTTTGTGCTGACCAAGTACTTTTTAAACCAAACATCATGAGCTGGCCACTGCAAAGGTACTTTTCCAACTGGAAATGGTGGCATGAGGGTTGTTGATTACAGCACAAGAGACTATTTACCAAATATTTCTCAAAGGCACCTGGCTGTGAGAATAAGCAAGCCACTCAAAGCTACCTAGAACTACCTCAGAGTAAAGTGCACGTTTTCTCAGTGTTAGCACCACAGGCTAATGTATTCTTCATCACTCTTTTAATTATTATTTTTGTTTTAGTCATAAGTGCACCACAATGTACCAAAAATTTCTGTGCAGTGCTATTTGTGGAGATCTGCTCATGATCTTCACAAAATTATAGAATCATTAAGGTTGGAAAAGACCTTTAAGATTGAGTCCAACCATTAACCAAGCACTGCCAGGGCCACCACTGAGCCATGTCCTCAAGTCCCACATCTACACATTTTTTGAACATTTGCAGGGACAGTGATCCCATAACTTCCCTGCGCAACATGTTTAAGAAAAACAATCAAACTATGATAATAGTTTTAAAAAAAAAAAATCACTGCTAGCAATGCTGTTTTCAGTATATATCTCATAGCCAGAGCTGTCCAGTAACTACAGGACTCAACACATCAGAGCAGTTCTGTTTTTAGCTCCCACAGAGCAAGGAACTTAACTTGATTTTCAAGCACCTTGGCTGAACATGTAATTATGAGTCAATTGACTATCCTGAGATATGTCTTTCTTAGTTTGGGGGGGAGGCAATTGTTTCTGATTAGGGATTTTTTATGATGCTAATTTAAAGTTTCTAATGAAAACAGCTTATTAATCTCAGCATTTCTGAGTGAAACTGGATTCTCTTTCTCTGCAGCCCCCTCTATATTCTGTTGGGTCTGTTCTTCATTGAAATGCATTTGTCCCTGTGAAAATAACATGTACAAGGTAGAAAATGAAAATTTGACCATTAAAACACAATTTATTACTCCTTATCCCAAACACCCTAATTTGACAGTGTTAACTGTTGATCTGGTTCAGATTCTGGATCCCACGAAGGGCAGATCTTCTTTTTCAGTAATGACAGAAGTCTGTGAGACTCCTACTGATGTTTGGAAGCATCAGCTTGGAAGAACATCAGGGACCTCATAGTGGAAGACATTTCCAGGCAGAAGGAAAAGCCATTCTGTGAGGTTTAAAGCCATAAACAGAGACCCAAACGTACAGCAAGTTTTTGTTCTGGATTTGTTTGTCAAACTGTACTATGGCTGATTAACCTCAGCTTTGAATTACTGATTTCTTCTCTGATATAATTTTGAACAGGGACACATTATTTTATTAAAAGAGAACAAAAATGTCATTAACACCCTGCATCACCTCCTAAATTATTGAGGCCTAGCTACTTTGGAGGACTTAAAAGTAGAAACCAAAGAAAAAAGAGCTCTGAGCATTTAGGTGAGGCTCAGATGAAAATCGAGACCACTTTGCTCCAATTTTCTTCACTGTGCAATGAATATAAACTGAGTTTAAAAGTCTGAATTGTTCAGAGAGGCAGCATTTTACACCCCTTATCCAAAGGTGCAAAAGACTGCATGACAGCCATAAACGGCTGAATCCTGACTCAAAAGCACATTCAGTGAGGGTGGGGGAGGGAATTTTAATGAGCTCAGGATTTCTGTCGGCAGTAGCTTTAATCATCAGGTCTCCCCCAAAAATGAAGAATATTCATGCATACAATAATTAATACTGAACAGGAGATTTGTATCAATCTGACAGATAGGAGATGAAATTAACTGTGCTTTCATGTACAATTTTAAGTAGGTCAGATAAGAGCATCTATTGTAACCAACTTTTATTTTATAGATATACTCTGACACATACAGACCCACACATTTACAGAATGTCTATATACACATTTAAGAATGTCTATAAAAATCTCACACACAGCAGAATCCCCTTAACCTGATGTTTGCAGCCTGCCCAGTCCTTTCCCTGGAGCTCACCATTTTTGCTCTCACTGATTCATGGGCCCCAAGGTCACAGGTGATGGTTGTGATACAACCAAATCTTCTGCAAACATGAAACTCAGAACAGCATGCAGTAATTCTTACACTGCATCCTGTCAGCTATGGATGGACTGGAGCATGCAGAAAATATTTAAATTAAATAACCTCTTATGGTGCATGGATTTTTCTCTAAATTTTATTCTTTTGCCTCCCTCCCTTTGAAGAATTAGGGTGCATCAGCATTAGGTAGCTGAAAATGTTTCCTTTTTAAATAATATTCCCAACTAGGTAGTGAAAACAATAGGTTTTTTAAGAAAAAAAGTGTCAGAATATGACATTAATGTGATGGGGTTCCAGTGAACTTAGTTCTCTGAAGGTGTTCATTAGTTTTTCGCTCTTGAATTTCTCCAACATAAAATGGAAATGCAAAGAAAAGATGTCTCTATCCCTTGATCTGATCTGCATGCACATTTTGCACCCACCTAAATGATAAAAAAATCTGAAGTTTATGTTAAAATATGCAGGTTCCTTTGCAATGATGCTGTTTTACCTTTTTTCTAAACTGAAAAATTAAATATGTTTTTAGCAATTTTTAATTGCTGAGCAGACCTCAGCTGTTGGCTGTGTTAGCATATAACTGCTCAAATAAAATAATTTATTTATGTGTGAATTACCTAGGGAAAAAAAAAATAAAGCATTAAGCCAAATTCTGAAATATTTTTTGCTAATGGTTTAGGTCAAATGTCCTGCTTTACTTTTCCTTCCTTTGTTTTCTTATTTGTTGAAAAAGAAGCGAGAATGGCAACTAGAGGAGGAAAAAATAAGAGAAAAATCTCAGTAGACACAAATCGAGAAGAATCATTACAAAAATCAATTTAGTTGTTTTAAAAAAAAGCTGATAGTACTTTTTATGGAAAAATACATACATTTTGTTCTGAAACACTAAAGTAACCTACCAGGTAAATGCCTGAAGTTATACAAATTCTGCAGCAATGTGCCAGACAGTCACTAATCAACACTCTGTGCTTAAATAATCATGCACATCATGTCCTTAATTGCTCACTGAACTGGGGACTAGTCCAAAGGCTCTCCAGCTTGGTGGCCAGTGTCTGTGTGGGATTAAAGTCAGTTGTCTAAGTGACTCTCAAGTCTTGCTCCCAAGTCAATACAGAGATAAAACAACATCAGAAATATTTCATCCCATCAGCAACCCAAGTGCCCTTCTGACCCCACAGCTCCTGTGGCTCAGCTTCAAGGAGAGGGTCTGCAATGCTCTTACATTTGATAGTCTACATCCAAGGGCCAGAACCAATTTTGGGGTTGATTCTCCTCTGGTTAAAGAGTTCACAGATGGCCCTGGGAGCTTGAAGGAATAAAAATGTGTCACCAGTGTGCAGAAGATGTGGAAATTAAGTGGACTCATGTCAGGTATTTAGTTTGATTGTTGCTCCTAAAGAAGCAGCTTCTATCCCTGGAAGTGTCCCAGGCCAGGCTGGATGGGGCTTGGGGCAAGTAGATCTAGTGGAAGGTGTCCCTGTCCATGGCAGGGGGTTGGGACCAAGAGGTCTTTAGGGTGTCTTCCAACTCAAGTCATTCCATGATACTATGTGGAATGAAGACCTAAACCTCTGAGCTTGGCAGAGGACCTGCACTACCCAACCCTTAAGCCAAAGCAGTGATGGGTGTTACTTGGAGGCCAAGCTCTTGGAGGGTTGTGAGAATAAAAGAATTATCTGCTGTAATTCCCCTTGCGTGGGAACCAAACATGTCATAAAAGCAAGGGGGCAGAGAACCAGGACAAGCGGGTTGCTTTTAATTTTTTTTTCTTCTTCTTAAGAAACTTTATTTTTTAAAAAAGTCCCCTTTGGCGGCTGCAACTTTATCACAGTAGGATCAACAGCTGAAACCAAATGAGAAAGAAGGTGAAATTGTCTAGACTGAATGAAGTGCATGCAGCACGGTGAAAAGTAAATTGGAAGTTTAGCTTTCTTTCATTTTTAATAACCTGAAGTGTTATTGATAATGTCAGTAATTAATTTTTTAAAGATGTTCATTTTAGATCAATAGTATCCTCATTAAGCAGGCAAGGTCATGTATCATATTTAAAACAGTAAAATTCAAGCTCTGTGGTGAAATCATACCAATTGATATTAGTGAAGATGTAATTCTAACGTCTCCTTTTTGTTGTTGTTTTTCTGTTTTGTTTTGTTTTGGTTTTTTTGTGATGTTGTCAGAAAAATATATACTTAAAAAATATTGCAACAGTGTATTTCTCCTCTTCTCCTTTCCCATAGCTGTGCACTTGCAGTGTGGAAAAGGCTAAGAACAAGTATCACTGAAATTGTTTCACTTCTGATTCTATGGTTCTATGGGAACTTATTTTCTGTAAAGGTGCAAAAGATATTGGCCCTCAGAACAGCATGAGCTGACTGCTGCACACTCTGTAATTTAATAACTTCTGTGCTCTTGGGTCATATTTAATAATTTCATGTGGGTATTTTAGGGTTTTTGTACAAAATACTTCTTCTTGAGATGCAGGCTTTGACTCAGTTGACTGAAAAATAATAAATCCAATAGTACACATATATGGGCTTTGTTATAAACATCAGGGCACATTCTCAGGTGTCTCCACCCAAAATAAAGCAGCTCTGCTCATGGCAGAGCCAGTGCTTGATTGATCAGCCCCTTAAGCTTAAACGAAGTCTTAGTGGGAGAACTGCAGGTAAAGGGCTGCTTCTGAAACCTGAGCATGAAACCATAACCTCTGCAGCCTGTTGGGTTTATAGCCCAGGCTCAGGCCATATATTACCTGTATTTACATGTATTTACACCCTGGACTTCACATCTAACCTTCCTGACTGAAGCATTAAATGGAGCCACTTCTATTTTGCTGTAGAGCTGCTGGAAATACAGGGCTGCAGGATCCCTGCTGGTGCTGGAGTGAGCTCACATTCAGTCCACACCTCACGGCTCTTTCATTCTTTTTCTTTTAACTCCTTGTTCTTTTCTTCCTGCGTTCTTTCTTACCGAAACGCTCAGTGAATAACCCTGGAATCATCAAAACATCATAAAGACTTGAAATGTCTCTCTAAGCACCCTCAGCATTACGAGTCAAAAATACCCAAGATGACCTAAGACATATTTCTTTCTGGTTTTGTCTAGAAGGCTGAGTTTTACAAGGGATCCACCCTTCATAGCTCCTTTGTTGTTGTTTATTATGATCATATAAGAGAGCAAAGGGTTCTGTATACAACACATAAGAATGCCTTAAAAGAAACTTCGAATGAGCTGAGCCCTAGCTCCTCATTTGAGGGGAGGGGAAGAAGTAAAGAAAAATTAAAATTTAATTTTGTTTTCTTGATACTTCTGTGGGAGAAAAAGTGCCCTGTTCTTACAGGATGGCTCTACCCAATGTTTTGAACATGGTATGCCTGGGAGACAGTGTGGAGCTATTTGCTTATATATTGAGAATGTTTTTTCTATATAGGAAACCTGAAGATGTTATATATTTTTTGTGACTTTAATGTTTTTGATATCTAAAGTTCATGAAAAAGCCATGTAATTGGTACAGAACTTTTTTTTTTTTTTTACTTGCATCAAGCCCCCTAATCTTTGAACATTAGAATAATTTTGCATCTAGCCAGGGGTAAATTAGTTTCTTCAGGGTTTTTTTTTTCAACTTCCCAGCATTATTTATTTTCAATTTGAAATTCTTTTAATATCAAAGTGGGTGTAATTAATTCTGTTTCTGATGATCTGAAAATTAAAATGAAAAATTACAAATAATATATCAAAGAACTTTCATAAAATATACCTGACCAAAATAGTTCAGGTTTACTGAACCTACATATCAATTTTTGTGGGGATTTTTTCCCCATGTATATAAAAGCCATGCTTTAGTGCCATCTAGTGCACCAAGAAATCACAAAAGAAACTTCCCTCAATGTTTATGCTCTTGCCTTGCAATAAACACTTTAAAACTCTAGATTAGAGCCATGGCTATCATATTAAGTAAACAGCAAAATGACTCTTAATTACCTATTTGGAGCCTGGCTATGTACAGTCAATGGTGAGTGTAGAGCGAGAGTTTCAGGTCTTCTCTCATCAACCATCATTGAAACTGAAAAAGACTCAGTAGTTCAGATTTAATCTCTTTTCCTCTGGAAAATTAGAAGAGTCTCAGAAGAATTCTAGCTTTCAGCTAGCTATCGTGAGTTTGAAACCTAGGTGGGGAATACACAAAAATATGGTGTGTGTCGAGCCCGGGTTTTTCCTTTTCCCATAACTGAACATTAATTCTCCTGATTGCAGGGGGAAAAAAAAAAAAAAAAAAAAAGAAAACAAAAAATACCAAAAGCCTGCTGGTGCACAGAACAGCTGGCAAGAATAAAACAAAAAATCATAGAATCATGGAAGGTTTTGTGTTGGAAGGGACATTAAAGATCTAACTCCAACAGCCCTGATATGGGGAGGGACATCCAACCAAACATTTACTATTTTTCTTCTCCTGTTTTGAGGTTTCATGGGGTGGGGGGGGGTTGTTAGAATTTTTTGATGGATTTTTTGTTTTGGTTATTCTTTCTTTCAGATTTTGTCAATGAAAAATAAAAACTGAGTTTGCAAGCAAAAAAAAAAAAAATCTGAATGGCACAACAGCTCTGGATTGTTCTCCATGATATGAAACTCATGATGGCCACACTAAGAGGAGACTTTAGGCCTCAGCATCCACCCTGATGGTTGTCTCACCAATGATCTCTAGGTTACGAGTATTAAATTTTTATCAGCATCAGCACTCTGGTGGGATATGTGTGATTCCTAAATGGCTAGCAAGGTTTGAGAGGATTTGATCAGCTGATATGAGCTTGGATATTTTTTATTGGAGAGCTCAGATGATCTGCTGAAAGCATCCAGATCTTTGGAGATCGAGACACTGATTACGGGCACAGATTTTACAGCAGGAACACTCATGTTGTCAGGTTCGACAGTTCCAGTCCAGCTTACAAGCAGGTAGGAGATTTCTTGTCCCAAATCAGGGACAAGTTGCTTCTGTGCAGGTTTTATTATCAAAAGGTGAGCTGATAGCTTTGATCAGAAGGTGAGACTCATTCTGACCATCTTGCAAAACTGATAATCTGTGCTGATTCCCCATGTGTGTCCCTGATAAAGATTTCTCTAACTTTATTTTTTTTTTTTAACATGTACTTTGAGTCTAGTACAGCAAAACATTTTGGTGTAAAAGCCAGATATGTGCAGCTTGGTACCTGAGTTCAGTGCATGGGGGACACAGTGACAGGGTCAGGAGAGAGGCACAGGAAAATGTTAAAACTTTCCCAGAAAGAAACCAGCTGCAATGAGTGGCAATTTCAGATTCATGTTAGGCCATGAAAACTTTTGAAATACAATTTTAATAATAATAATAATAATAATAATAATAATAATAATAGCAGTAGTAGCAGTAGTAGTAGTAGAAGAAGAAGAAGAAAAATATTTCTTAGACCTTTTTTGGTGACCATCAGGCAATGCTTGGGAGCTGGAGTTCAGCTCAAGCACAAACTCCCTGTGACAATCCATGTGACAATCTGCATTGCTGTGGGGGCCAGGTGCAAAGCCATGACAATAATCCCCTTCCATGTGCTTATGTGGTGGGCAGCAGTGCCAGGAGTGAACGGGAAGGAGGAGAGGGAGGAAGATAAGGAAGATGCTGGCACTGAGATGCTGTTTCAGTGCATGAGATGCTGCCTCCACCTCCCCAGAGGTACAAGGGGCCACAAGAAAATTCTTCACATTGATGGTTATGTGATGTGACTTTCAGACCCCATGAGCTGGATGTATCTGTCCTGAAATGATAAGATCCTTCCCACTCAACAAACAACCTTCAGGGGTGTCGGGAGCTCTGCTTACCAGTCTCTGCCCTGCTCCTGCCTAGCAAAAAGAAAAAAATAATGCCAATCTTTTTAAGAAAAACACATTTGTCAGCACTCTGAATTTTAATGTGAACTGGCAGTGGATCTCAGTGATAAAGAAAAAGTCTAATACGGAAGGTAATTTTGCAGAGACCTTGCTAACATGTGTTATCCACTGACTTTCTTTTGTTCACCGCTGTGAATTATCAACTGACTCAAGGCAATAAAGGGAAAAAAGTTGTATTTCTCACTGTGTCACTTTAATAGCGTCATCCAAAGCTCACTGCAATAATTTAATTTTGCAGAGAAAGCACAGAGTTATTACATTTCTGACCCCCTCCTCCCCCAGCATTTTGTAGACAGGTATTGAGCAGTGATTGACCAGAAGTTGTGATTCATGGTCAGCCACAGGGTTCTGCCAAATGTCTAAAACGTTCATTTCTTTTGGAACAATCCATCACATTTCTTAATCCTCCAATTAGGAAGCTTGATCCAACACATTATCTGAATCACCATTACCAAAGAATGTACAAGAAACCCTGCAGAAAACTTGGGATTTAGCAACCCAAGAGAAATTTTCCTCTTACCCTCTGTCAGTTATAAGCAGAGATAGCAATGTGTATCTATGCAAAGTATCTCAGTTAAAAATAGGGGTTTTATACAATATTAATAATTACAAGATTGTTACTTCTTTTCTCTTATCAGCAAATGGGAACCTTTGGTGATAATTTGGGATGCTTTTTTACCCAAAACTAATTGCAGCATTGCAACAAATGCACTGAGGCTGTGTATCTATAGTGTTCACTTTATGAAACTTTGAATTAATTTCTTAGATCCAAGCAGAGACCTACAGAATTCAGTTCCTTTGCTGATTTATTTTAAATGTCCAACAGTTTAGGTTAAAATAATTTATCCCTAGAATCCTGAGCCATTCTCTTGTGCCTTGCTTCAGTTTTGTTGTGCAGTAAAGGAATTCCCCAGGTTCTGCTTGTGAAAAGGAGTTTTCTTGATCAGCCACAAATGGATTATTTTATACCACTACAGCCTCAAAAGTTTTCTCCCTAAAGTTCTTGATGCTTGCCACAGTTTACACCAGTCAGCAGAATTTAGTCCACTAACTCCACCTCTCTGTTCACCAGAAATCCCCAGTGTCCAGCACACCTACTTTAAGTGTTACTTCTGCAAAACGTGGAAAATAATCTTTAAAGTCATCATTAAGTGTATTGCTGGGAGTGTCATATAAATATCTTATTTACAGAAGCATTGAACACCATATGTTCAAGGGAAGATGTGCCAAAAAGTGCTAATTACACTGTTACTTAATGCCAACCAGGTAATTACACTCAGCCCACTTAAATGCTCTCTGCAATCTGGGGTTGCCTCAGCAGCTGAGGAAGGTTTACAGGCATCCCAAAATGCTCATCAGTGCCCTTTCCTGAGGGCACTGAGTATTAAACCAAACTTCTGAGTAGAACCCAAACCTTCCAGCCCTTTATTTCCTCTGTTCATCCTTTTCTAGATGCTTTTCTCTCTTCTCCACTCAGACACTCAGGAGCTTTTTTCCTTAACCCAGAAACATATGAAAGAATTTATTTTGCTCCTATTGAGTGTTTCTCCTCTTTTGATTACTTTCTGGCCTTGTAGGATATGTTTGGCCTATGGTTTATCTTCTGGTTCCTGGGAGACAGGTGACCATTGCTTGAACTTGGCCCCTCTCCCCAGCAAAGAACTGAGCGGTCCTTGCCAAGGTCCCCTGGTTAGGAATTTCTTTCTGCACCTCCACTTTGAACTCTCTGCTTAGCAATGATATGTTTTGTTCAGCAACAGGATTTCTGCTCAAATCCTTTCCCATTTCTCAAATCAATTTCTGGTCAGAAAGCCAACCCAGAGGCAAGGTACAAGCATAGATAAGCGTGTCTATATAAAATATATATATTAAAATAGATTATATATATATGTGTGTGGACTGTGTATAGATATTATGCATATATTTAGTATAGTAGAAATATAGAGATATTTGGGACCTTCCTGGAAAACTGACAAAATTCTGCACTGATACATAGCTGTGGGGCAGCTCATCAATACAACATATGAGGCTGATATGCAGATCTAGTCCCTATCATTTTACAGGCAGCCAAACCACCAGGTACAGCAGTCCTGAGCATTGCACAAAACTTGCATGGGAAAAAAAAAAAAAAAGTGAAATATACTCAGTAATCAGTGGCAAAATTTGTCATCACTTTAATGCAGCCAGGAGGCAATCGGAGACAGTTTAACAGATGTTTCCATATTTAAGCCAGAACAAACAGAACAGATTAATTTCCCCCCTTGCTCCTCAGAAGCAAATGCCAGAAAGTTCTGGGTCTGAAATTTCACTGTGTAACACAAGGGAAAAACAACTTTTTGATCCCTCCAGCTGCAGAGGTGATGTGAGCAGCAGCGATGAGCTTACGAACCAGAAGCCAGTCTGTGTGTTCAGGCTGCTGCTTGGGGAGAACAAGGTTGCAGTGAGGTCCAGTAGAGCCTGATCACGTAACTTAGAGTACAAGCAATTTAGAAATATTACACACTGCTACTATTATACATAAATACCAAAGCAGATTATTTGTGAGTAGAGCAAGAATTTCTCAGCACAGCACCAAATTCACTTTCTTGTCCAAACTGTAGAACAGGTTGAGTGTGGTGCTGCTTTTTCTTATACACAGCAGGTTTTTGGCCAAAAAATGGGATGAAATGTGCTCTCAACTTGCTGCCTGCGCCATCCCACTGATTGCAGAGGGCTGTCCCAGGGAACACATCAGCGATGGATACAGCCCAGAGGTCACCAGCTACCTCTCAAATTGCAGGACTCCCACACTTCATTCACTGCTCTAATTATACCATCAGCTGTCATTACTTCTGTTATTTAGATCTGTCATCCTGACCCAGCAGGGAGGGCTGGGGGTGAGCTAGTGCCTGGTGCAGGAACGAAGGAGGAGAGGAAAGGCTGAAGCATCCATGGATCTGGCACCTGAGGCTGCAAAATGGAGCAGTTTTGGGGCTGCTGGGGGGAAACCGCGCTGGCAGCAGCTTGTGCCCTGCTTCAGATGGGAGGGGTTTCACAAATCTGCTTCCTCCCTCTGTGCCTGTCTGCCAGGGGTTGTTTTTTTCCGATTTTTCTCACTGCACGTGGCTTGAAGCCTACTAAAACCGGCTGTCCAAAGCAAAGAAGTCTGGCCTGACGCTGAGGGACAATCAGCACTACACCAACCACTGTGCAATTTCACGTTTAGTTTTACCTGCATCTCCTCCCCCTGTGAATCGCCTCCCTGCCGGCTTTGGGAGGGCAAAGGGGCAGAGCAAAACACCGCGGCTCCTGCTTTGCCCAGCTGCCCATGAATTCGTGTGGGTTTGCTCTTTCCTGAGCTCTCAGCTCTCTCCTCCCCGAACGTGAAAGTTGTGTAATAACCCCTTCCTCAACCTTGACTCAAAAGTTGCCGGCTCAGTGATTCACCCCGGGCTTCACCACCTGCTTTCACTGGAACTGCCGGCTGAAACCCCAGCTAAAATGGGCCTGTGTGGGGGCCAGGCGAGATGCTGTCACCCAGCCCAAAAGGGGCCTATGTGAGGGCCAGGGGAAATGCTGAAACCCCAGCTAAAATGGGCCTGTGTGGGGGCCAGGGGAGATGCTGAAACTCCACTAAAAGGGGCCAGTGTGAGGGCCAGGGGAAATGCTGTCACCAGCCCAAAAGGAGCCTGTGTGGGGGCCAGGAGAGATGCTGTCACCCTGGATAAAAGGGGCCTGTGTGGGGGCCAGGGGAGATGCTGAAACCCCACTAAAAGGGGCCTGTGTGGGGGCCAGGGGAGATGCTGAAACCCCACTAAAAGGGGCCTGTGTGGGGCCAGGGGAGATGCTGAAACCCCACTAAAAGGGGCCTGTGTGGGGCCAGGGGAGATGCTGAAACCCCACTAAAAGGGGCCTGTGTGGGGCCAGGGGAGATGCTGTCTCCCAGCCCACTCCTGCCCCGAGTGACAGGTGAGTTATATTTATTACAGGTGTGCACTTCACATCTGACATTAAAAATCCCCAGGGGGTAAGGGGGAAAAGGAAGAGAAGGTGTCCTTCCTTTGTGGGAAGCCCTCTCCTCTGTTAGCCATTTTGAAGGTTTTACAGTCATTAGACAGTCATCTTCACAATTGCCTAACCCAAACTTTGCTGGGGCTTAAACACATCTTCCCTGTGACAACGATTTCAGCCCTGGCAGGATCTAAAAAAGGCTTTTAATCCTAGTTATTTTCTGTTCCGCTTAATTGCTTTACCCAACACTTACACTTCATATAAAGACAATCCATCTTTTCCCCACTTACTTCTGCAGTAATCATTATTCTCCTCTGCAGAAATAAAATTTAAAGAAAAAAAAAGAAATTAAAAAAGAGGGAAAAAAATGATAGAGGTTAGGAGGAAACTTGACATTGAAAACAGACACTCAAATTATAGATGTCTTTGAATAATCCACAATATTTTTCATGCACTTCACAGAGTTCCTTTCTGCAGCTAATGGAGCTTTAATAGGGGATGTTTCCCCCCTCCCTTCTCCATGCAACTTCCCCTCCCCTTTCCTCTTCCACTGTGAAGTTTCCATGAGTAATCCCAAAAACAATATTTAGATGACTGAAACGTTAGAGCATAATGTTACTGTATAATACAGCATGTCCAGAGCGTTCCTCTGGGATGGAAATCTTTTCAGTATATTAAAGGAGAAGTAAACACGGTAGTGGGGATAAAAATGGATCATTTGAAAAGCTATTTTAATTTTTTTTGCCATTTTCTTACACTTCTGTCAAGTTTATTGGAGCAGCATCAGCTATCCTAAAAGTTTTCTGGGGACAACCCCCTTTCTTTTCATGATAGTTGTGAGCCCACCTGGTTGCATGTCACGTCCTCACTGTTCTTTCTCCTGTGTCATTTACCAGGAAACCACCAGGCCAGGTATCATTTATGCAGTGCACTAAAAACACTGCTGTGTTTTCCCTAACTTCCAAGACAACCAAAACTACGTCTGTTGCCTTTATCTGGTGTTTGTGTCAGCTGTCAAACAATGAAATCAGACTCTGCCCTTGATGACCCAAATGTTCACTCACATAGATTAGTATTTTTCACGTCAAATTTGGCCTTCTAAAGAGTCCTGATAGAAAAGTTAAGAACTAAAATATTTCCAGAGTTGTGTGGAATTGTTGTGCATCCAGGGACAAGGATGATGTGGCAGAAACGCACTTTTTTTTAAGCAAGATTGAGATAATTTGGGGCCAGCTCCTTGCTCTTCCCCAGACTCTCTGTTTGAGTGTGGGCAAGCCCCACTACTTCACCAGGCAGCTGTTTATCATCTCCAAAACAGGGCTGACAGAAGATATTAAATCTCTCTCTTACAGGCAGATGATGTGAATAAATCCCCAAAGAAATGTTCTGGGCACATCTGCACCAAAGGATCTGTGGTTTCAGTGGAGATTCCCAAGCCATCTCCAAAGTGCATCATGCAGGTACCAGGAGCAGCCTCTCACACAGCCCAGACCACACTGAGACCCACTGCAAAATGAGCCCAGGTACAGCCAAATTACAGAGCAGACACAACAGTGAATCATGTAATAATGAGAGGGTTAAAGAAGGGTACACTGCTTGTCTTTTAGGCACCAAATTGGTGGCATTAATGTGGTAGGAGCAATAGAAAACCTGTTATTAAATAGTTTTGTTTTCAGATCAACCTGCTTCTCACATCCATTAGAAACTTGAGGTGTGGTAAATTGGTCTTGATGAGGGCGGGTGTTTTTTTGCTGGCTTTGGGTTTAAATGCAGCTACCCACAATTCTCATTTTCCCACTGCATCAGTGTCTTCAAGAAAGGAGGTTTTTATTTATTTTCACACATGTAAAAATAAAAACATCTCAGTGGAAACTCATAGGTTCTATAGCCACTCTGCTGACCTAGTCAGCTGGCCACATTTTCTCATGCAAAACGTTTCACGTGAACAGCTCTTGTTTTATGCCTTGTAACATTTTCATGTGATTCATGACAAGTGATTCATATTTCTTTGGTATTCGCCAAAGATCATACTTAGAAATCTGATTCTTAGAAATTTTTCATTCCCTTGTGTAGGAGGGATTGTGGGTGCTGTAGTCAGGTTCATTATGATAAGGCAATCTCAGACAGTATCACATAAGCCAGTTTACAGTAATAAATAATAATAATCACAAATTCATTAAAGTCTTGAGCTTCCAGTATGAAAAAAATTACATCAGTGATGAACAATCTGTCTGAGAATGGTTTTACACTTTATACTGTTGCTATTGCATTTAAAATATGTGAATAAAATAAATATTCAACTTAAATATTTGAGTTGTAGGCTGGGATGTGAGATCCAGGCTTGAGTCTTTGCCTTGCTAGTGGACTTCCAGTGTGACTTCAGGAAAATTGCTGAGTCTCTGTGATTCTGTTTTCTCCTATTAAATGTGCTACTTGTTAACATTTTTCTTGTTTTGATCCTAAATTCTGCAAGGGAAAGAAGGAAGATTAATTCTTGAGTCTACAACAGTGATTAGCAGAGACAGTAAGGTGATGAGAAAGATTGGAAGGTGCTCGTGATTTTGGCTGGGATTGTTCAATACTTCTTTTATCCATCCAAGAATCAAATACTAAAAAAAAAAAAAAAAAAAAAAAAAAAAAAAGAATTTCCAAATCTTTTTTCAGTAAGGGAATTTTTATAGTAATTACAAATACTTTAAAATTGAAACATGGTGTGGTCTAATTATAGGACTTTGGATGCTCTGCCCAGTCAAAAGTTGTACAAAAATTTACTAATTGAACTGTCTTTGGGTTCTTTCAGACTTCAAGAGTGAAAACCACTAAAAGTGATGAAAAAAGGGATAATGGGGAACTGGGGAGGAAGGGGAAGAAATGCGTGCACACTAAAACAAGAAAAATAGACAAAAAAGAAAAAAAAGAAATAGAGTGGTTTTTCAACTCTTTATGGAAATTCAGATATCAGATGAAAGCAAGCTGGTGTTTCCTATTTGGCCTGAATTGGCTGACTCCTGTAATTTCCACTTCTGCTGATAAAGTCATGCTGTGCCAAACCTCCAAGAGATGCTAGTACATAGAGGAGGGCTGAGGGGGTATTTAACTGGAAGAAGGGCGTTTTAGGCTTTGATCTCTGCTCCAAGATTTTTACATTTTACTTTAAAAAGTTTAGGACCTTTGCCAGAATGATTGTATAAATTAAGTTGGTGAGAGGTGAATTTATTAAAGTACCCCTTCACTGTGGCCAGCAGCCCCCTCCAAACTCCCAAACCAAAAGCTGACATTGAAAAGTTCCATGAAATCCTTGCAAAGTTCCTTTCAACTTTCCCCAAAGCTTACCTTTTGTTTCTCTGTGGAAACTGGGACCAGACAAAGAGTGATCTGGTGAGAATATGCTGTAAATCTTCATTGGGAGGGAAATTTTTGGTTTTTACTGAGCTGATCATCAAGCTGGGCATTCAAATCAATACTTTTGGCTTATGTGCAGCTCTTGGGTATTCAAAAGCATCTAGAACCTGCTGTTGCCCTGCTTATGTTTTTAGAGACACATTACTTGTTTTATCTGTTTTATAAATACAATAGTAAATACACAACCATTTCGGCTTTTATGGGACCCAATTAACTGAAAGAGGATCTTTCCTTGGCTTTATTGCTCTTTGGAGCAAACATTAGGGGGAAAAAACCCCACATACCACACAAGACTGTCTATCTACTATTTTAACTTTCCTCTTTTCATATAAATTTTTGATATTTTAATTAGAAAATATTTAGCATGATGGTATTGATTTTTATGTCCTTTTTAAGACATTGTTCACATTCACAGATTAACTCAGAAACATTTAGATTCAGTAGAAAATACGTCCTCCCAAATAGTGACAGATGCATTAATGGTTAGAGATAATGTCCATGGCTCTCTTAGGTAAATACTATCAGTCTGAAATCTCCTTTTAAGGAGGAGATAGCCAAACCCACTGAAGAAATAACAGCAAACGAAGCAAGACAAAGTAAACTCACACTAAAAGAAATTAGTACCTACAAAACAGGGTAACAGCTTAACAAGTTACTGGTGTAGCAAAAATCTCCTCTAAGTACCAGGAAATAAGCCATTGAAACTTCATCACTAAAGTGAAGTCCCCACTTGTAAAACTTCGGATAGGTACAAACTCTCCTTTGATTTGATGCAAATCAGAGGGTTGTTTTTTTTTTTTTTTAAGGTGCTGTTTGCTTCTAATACACCTAAGCAATAGGTGAGCTGAGAAAGACCAAGGATGAGCAAACACAAGGCAGCATAACCTCCCTGTGCTTATATATTCATTGAGGATGGGCAAATTTAAAAGCAACAATAAGGACTTTTTAGTGTTTATATTTTTGTTGATTTTCTCCTTTCATCTTCTGGCATAAGGTGATGTTTAGTGTGAGACCGTGTTAACCACTCTGAAGCCTTTCTACTTTGTAATCCTTACTTCAGAGTCAGTTTGTATTTCCAACTTTACATAAGGTGTTATACCCACACATGGAGAGGTAATAATAAAACTTCTGTTATGACTCAGTATAAAGATGGATTCCTTTTCAAATTACATCTTCCCTGGCGCATGCAACCCACTGCTCACCGTCTGGTCTACTTTCTCCTCAATA
Organism: Acrocephalus scirpaceus scirpaceus; assembly: GCA_910950805.1. Taxonomy (NCBI): domain Eukaryota; kingdom Metazoa; phylum Chordata; class Aves; order Passeriformes; family Sylviidae; genus Acrocephalus; species Acrocephalus scirpaceus. The sequence continues at coordinate 4,837,826 of OU383777.1, forward strand.
CATGATCAAGGGACAATACAAAAACTGTTTCAACTCCCAGTAAGAGGCTTAAGTCTGTAGCTCAGACTATAGGCTCCCAGAGACTTTAAGCTCTGAATGGACTATTGGATCAGCTAGTCTGACCTTCTATACAAAGCAAGCCCTTACATGTCATTCAGCTACCTCTGCAAGAAGTGTTGCAGCTTGTTTGACTAAATCAGGACTTCCTCCTTATAAAGCACATCTCTCAGAACATACATTCAAAAAAACATGCTCCACTTTCTTTGACAGCATATGTCAATGCTCAGTCAGCCTTGCCTAAAAGTAACTGTCTAATTGGTAATGTGAATTTGCCTATTGCCAGTGTGTTGCTCCAAACGTTCTAGACTTACCTGGGGATGTTTAGGAGAATTGTCACTGCATATCACGCTAGGCCTGAGGTGGAAGGGACCCACAAGGATCACTGAGTCCAACTCCTGGCCCCGGCCACCCCAAGAGCCACACCATGCATCTATGAGTGTTAACCAAACACTTCTTGAACTCTATCAAGCTCAGTGCTGTGACCACTTCCCTGGGGAGACTGTTCCAGTGCCCAACCACCCTCTGAGTGAAAAACCTTTCCTAATATCCAACCTCAGCCTGTTTTGACACACCTCTCTAAGTCTCTTCCGTATTGGCCTAATAAATTCTCTTCTTTCCTTCAGCTAAATGGATTCCTTTAAACTGTAGGGTTTCAAGATGGGCACTCTTGAGCTGCATCTTGCTATCCATGACCTTTTGGGCCTTGATGAGTTGCTGTTAACTTGAAATCATTACATAGATTTGTGCTCAAGTCGAGCTGCAGGAAACTTAAAGCCAGCAGGGAGCTGTAGAAGTACTGTATCATACAATAAATGGCTAAAATCACAGGGAAGTGTTATTTTATATTTTTTCCTCTTTATGTAGGGTACGCAGATGAAGCTAAACACGTTTAGGTACCAATCCCAGCCTGGTTGTAAAGATGCATCAAACCTCGAACTGTTCTATTGAGTAAATATGGAAAAGATACCAAAAATCTACATTTCAGTCGTTTTGCTAGTGAATATTTACAAGGTCTTGGGCCATAATGAGCTCATGAGTATGAACATATATAAAATATTCAGGAAGATCCCTCTATGGTGTAAAATTTCCATTCTTGGTGTCTATGTAAATACAGGATTTGTGCCTGCTAAACCAAGAAGATTGTGAGGCCAAAATATAAGTAGATAAAGATATTCACCAGCCTTCAAGGTAGTGGATTTATTTTCCATGAAAAGTAGGTGATAATGATAGATGAAATAAGCATTTCTGTGATGGAGAGGGGGAAATGCATTGCTGTGCATTAGCAAAGGCTGAGTAGCATTTACCTCAGCTCTGTTCAGTCTTCTCTGAGTTTCGAAATCATTCTTATCAGGGAGACAAGCGACAGATTTCCAGGAAGGAATTCATGTTCAGTATGTCATGGAGTTGCCCAATTTCCCTACAAACCCCCTGCCTGGCTTAAGTGGGGTTGACATTCTCCTGCAGGGTGGCCTGCAAATTGGAGCCAGCTCCAAGAGAGTCCCTGGGGAGCCCAGCTCTGTAATTATGTCACCACTTAGTGGAATAATGAACACTGATGGGTTGAAATGAATCCTGGTCCCAACAGATTGAACTTTTTAGCCTGTCCTGTATCAGCCATCTCTTCATTTCATATAGGGTTTCAGTAAAGTAGAGGGCAAGGCCAAGTTCAGAATGGCACTATGAGCAGAGATTGGAATTAATAATACCAGTTTTACTTATTTATCTGATGACATTTTTTGCTGCTGTTAATCCAGCTGGACTTAAATGCTTTTTGCCAGTCTTGAAACCATTTTTTTAAAATTAATCAGAATAAAGTTGTATTTGCTGTTAACAGCATACATGCAACTACAGTTATTAATTTCTATCTTGTTGTGAAACTTCTCTGTATTATATCATTTATATCTAATAATGGGACTAATGATATTTATCTGGCAGATTTGCCCAATGTTAATTTCTGATAGAAATCTGATAAGGGGGATTGCTGCATGGCAGAGCACTGTGGTTAAGGTGGGACCAATTTACTCTCTGACTCACGGTTTTGACAACTCATCTCCACCCTCCCTTTTTTCATGTCAGTGAAGCAAACACAGTCCACTAAAAATCACTGGTGTGTGTCTGTGTGGCTGTATTGCCCTCTAGTGCTGACCCTCTGAGGAAAAGGGATAACATTTCTACAGCTGATGACTGCAGATATGGGTCCTCAGGTCCCCTCCTGAGAGGCAGCATGACTTTGGCTCAGGAGACCCCATATGTTCGGTGGGTGAGAAGCTCTTGTGGGAGAAACCCCATAAACCAGTGAAGAAACATCTGAGATTTGTTTAAAAGAACTTGAGTGTCTTATTGCACAAAGGGGGAGGTTGTTTTTGTTGGTTGGTTGGTGCTGGTTTTTATTTTTAGTTTTCCCCTTCTGGGCTTAAATAAGACAGATAAAAGCTTTTCAAATGTTTCTGGTTTGTTGTGGGTTTTTTTAACAGAAAATGTTGTGCATTTGGTATCTGAAAACACCAGAGCCTACAAACGTGGACAATAGAGGAAATGTTTTCTTCAGTGAGGATGGGATTGTTTATGAAAGTGGGGATCATCCTTCCATGATCATTCACCAGGATCCACAGGGTAAGAATACTGCATTTGACAGGGAAGACCAAGGGACAAATCATTCTTTTGCCTGATTAAGTACAGGAGCTTTTACCTTCTCCATCCCAACCACAATGCTCCAAATATGGGGCTACTGGTTATGTTAAGAGTAAAGCTGACAGCATCAGGAATATCTCTCAGTTTTAACACAAATTAAATTTTTATTTTCTTTTTCATTCTGTTTTTCTTGTGTCCTTCACCAGGTCTTGAATTTTTTATACCCTGTAATTTTAAATTATATTCAGGACAGCCATGACCTATGTTAAGATAAAGCACAGTCTCAGAGTCAGTGTGTTTAAAACACTGATTGTGATCTCTGAAGAGTCGTAATATTATTGCTTTGAACCTGCCACTGTTCAACACAAGCACTACATAGCAAAGAGAGTTGTTTCTAGAGTGCTACACAAAATGTGTTGTGGGACTCAGCTGTGGCAAGAGATGCCACATACAGCTCTGATCAACCATTGACCCCCAGCCTGGTGTTTGTCTGACTAGTTAAAGGGTTGATCAGTTTTTCCCAAATGTAACTAATAATTTCATGTACCCACATACTGGAGAATTTAGTGAGAGCTGTCTCAAAAATTGAATTTGTTTCTGAAAACTAAGTCTCAAACTGATTTAGCATAAGTCAATGCTCTCTAACATTGTTCTGCTTTTCTGTCCTCTTTGACCAAAAAAAAAAAAAAAAAAAAAAGAAAATAATATATTAAAAATTCAATAATAAGGATAATAATTATATCTCCATCAAAACAAAGTCATCCTCTAAGAAAAACAAAGAAAAGCTAAACTTTCCAAAGAAAACAAAATCTTTGCAGAAAAACTGTTTTTCCCCCAAATGCCCGCTTTTGATACAGAAAATGTAGCAACTGAATCTTAAAAACCCCATCAATATATATTTTTTTAAATGGCAGCCATTCACTTGCTGTGACTGTCACTTTCCTTCTTTGCTGTAGTTTCAGAGTGTACAGGCCTTGCAGGCTGCATCACAGCACGACAGAGGCCTCTTCAGAGGCTTGGCAGTGTGACATAAGACAGGGAAAACATAGGAAAAAAGCTATTTTCTAATGTTATCTGAAAGGCTATCAGGGGAAAAGTTCTTAGAGAAAAGAAGTTACCGGCGAACATGTCTGCACAGGACATCCTAGCTCACCAAGCAATTTAATAACGTGTGGAATAGTATTTTAGCAGTTTTCTTATTATTAGCAAGGGACCATATCCCACATGAAACATGACTCAGCCAGCTGCAAATAAACTCCTCTTCATCCTCTGAGGTTTCTCTCTTTGATGCTTGACTTATCCAAGATGCTTCCCACCGCCTGCCTCCAATTTTGCTTTTGTGGTAAATTGTTTAGACATGATTTAAAAACACATTATGGGCTATGGAGCGAGATAAGATGTAAATCAAGCTCATCCAGTCATTCAATCCAAAAATAATACGCTGGCATGGCGGGATATTAGAACCTCTGCAGGATCCCAAGTGAGAAGTCTTGAAACAAAATCAAAGTTATTGTTGTTGTTATTATTACCCTGTGCTGAAGAGCGGAGGATCCTTCCCTATCTGCGACAGGCATCTTGTGTCAGGTTTCCCACACTTTGAAAACCAAAGCAAACCTTTTGATTAGAAAGAATAATACACTGTGGCATATGTGGTGTGGTCTGCTGCTGCCTTGTTTGACTGAATCCATGTTCACATCAAAGATGGGCAGGCTGACTTGGGTTAGGTGAAATTTGGAGAAAACTAAAACTACAATGAAATTCCTTTGAAACTTCCTTAGCTTAAATGCCAAAAAAACCCCAAAACAAAACCAAAAGTCATGTCCTATAATTACTGAGTTCCTTATATAGGCTGTAAGTTTGGAGTTTATGATAATAGCTGGTAGGAAAACATGACAAAAGGAAGGCTAAATCCCCACCAGTGAATAGTATCAAAGCTAAAGTCCTCACCATCAGTAAAAATGATTTATATGATTTAAATGATCCACAACAACAGATATATATATATATTTTATTTGATATAGACCATATCAACTATAATTCAAATTCCCTATGGCCTAGAATGTGGTATGGACTGGAAAGTCTTTTCTTCTAACTAATGCCAGTTACAACTTCTCTGTTGAAAAGTTGATCTATTGACAGACTTTCTTGTAAAAGTAAATAAGTAAATTATTACATGTCCATTCTGCTTAACAGAGTGGACAGACAAGAAATTCATTATAAGAGGAAAGGATAATAATTATATCTTTCTAAAAAGCATGTGAGAGCCAGACATGATTGGTGGTCACTGTCCAGCACAAGGCAGTTGGTAACCTTTCTCCAGAAATTCATTATCTCAAAGAAACAAAATGTTCACGTGATCTCCATTCGACAGTTTTGGTATCCTTTTGATATGCTGACTCTTGAATATCTTGAGGAGGAATAAATTCTGGTTCTGATTTGTTACTCAACCTTGTACATCATGGAATAATGATCATGTTTGTGGCTGAAGAGTTGTCATCTGCTACCTTAAGGTATAAAATCATAAAGTAAAGGAGGATGGAAAAGACCACCAAGATCATCAAGTCCAGTCTTTGACTGAACCCCACCTTGTCAGCTAAACCACAACACCAAGAAAAACCAACAAGAGCTACAGAACCGGGGAGGAATCCAGCTATGTTTCAAACCTGCATGTTGATCTGGAAAGTTGTGGATTTTTGCTCCTAACTGGGTGAAACTCCACTATGGAAAAATACTTGATTGTATTGGAAATCACTTAACCTCTGTCCTGCTCTGTCCAGGTGAGACTAACTCCTGTTGCCTGTGGTCATGCCAATGAGAAGGTCACCTGTTCTGTCTGAGAACAGAAACTAAACAATTCTAACTGTTATTTGATGACTCAGGCCCCTAAATGGTGAATAACAGAAGTTGAATGTGATTCAACCCAAACAAAAGTTGAACTCTTTCCCAATGCTGCATTATTGTCCAACATTCCTGAATAAGTGGTACAACCTTATGCAAAATCCAAACAAACCCAGCATGTGAAAATGGCATTTAAGCCTGAATAAAGTGTTAAAATAAACGTATTAGGCAGCAAGGATATGTTTTGTAAACACATCAGGATTTGTAAACAGATTGCCATATTACGTTAAAACCATTTAAAACTCCATTTTTGACTACAGCCATTTCATAACATCTTTTTCTACATGGCTAAAGGGGCACATGTGGTGTGTTTAGTCTGTTAAAGGAGAGCAGGAACACAGTGGAGAGGTTCTAGTCTACATTTCTGGGTCTGTGTCACAGCAGCTTTGAGCTGCTGCTGTCAGACCTTGCTACCCAATTGACCCCTTCTGTTTATATTATTAACAGACCTCAAATTTGATATTAATGGTAAAATAGAAACAAAAAACATGAAGCTTGGCTCAGCTAAAGCATTGGCATCCACACCTTTGTCTCAGTACTCTTCAGCAAAGCACAAATGCACATACTCCACACTTTATCTCATGTATTGAATTTAGATTACTTTGCTGAATCAGAATCAAAACCAGAGACCATCCCAAATTTGTGGCTTTCTTTCTTGTCTGCACTTCTCTTAGGAATTTTTCCACTTTTTCCATTCAGCCCAAATTTTTCAAAGTCCATTCTTCAGGCTGCCTCTGCAAAAATTCTTGAGAAGGTGACATCTCCAAAGACCACTGAGGTCTTTGATGGGAAGGTGATCTCCCCATTGGCTACCCATGGGACCCAAAACATGGAACAAGATGTGACTTTTTGATGCCCTAAAATTAATATCCATTAATTAGAGAAATTAATGCTGCCTGCACATTTAATTGTTTCTTAACAATTAAAAATTAAAATCCTTTGTTACACAGCTGGATTGTGGCATAGTATGACTGACTTCTATGAACATTCCTTTTGGTGGTGCCTTCCTCACTGGCAATAGCTGAGGATCTGGCCCTGGATTTTCTTTACTGAATATGAACAAAAACATTAATATTAAAAGATTCAGTCATGGAGAGCTTGCTTATTCAAGTTAGCTTTTGTCATATGACAGTGTTGTGAATTTCATACACTCAAAATAAGGAGGTTGGCTTAAAAAAAAATTTAAATTCCAAAATAAATGAATGGCAGGATTGTGCTTATGTCTAAAACATTTTGTTTTACTCCCCTACTCCCTCTTCCCTGAAATACAGAGAAAAAAAAAAAAGTAGAAATGCTGTAAAGCAGCTGCAGTGGCCTTATAATAAATTTATTCCAGGAGGTGGGGATTTCTATAAAACAAGGATCTAAGGCTTCTGATCTGTCCAGCTCTGAGTCTGAGTTTTCAAAGACAAGTGTGTAGTTACCACTCAGGTCTTAGCAACACTGGTCACGCAGAGAGTGGCCCAGAGATGTCTCTGGAAGTCACAATGCACCAGTAGCTGCAAAGCATTGAAGGCTTTGTTATCAGTGTCTCTGTGAGATCCACACTCATTATTTTACTCCCCTCCCAGCCTGGTGTTTCCAAGTTTGCTCACTAACCCCAGTCACTGACTTTTCACAATGGAATTTCAGTCTAGCTGAAGTTAATTAATTTAAATTTGGCTCCAGCTCTGGTTCATCTCTCATTAAGCCATCCCTTTCCTCTGTCTCAGCAAAACCCTATTACCTCATCAGTTGGACTGATCCTCACTGTACAGTGTCCTGCCTGGACACAGGTGTTAACCCTTCCCCAACCCCCTGGTTACCTCTGGGATGATTTGCAAAGAGGGTCTCCCTGAAATTTAGGTTTGGATAAATGTTCCCGAGACAGCAATACTGGAAAAATATACACAGAACTTGTTTTTTTATTACAAATGCAGAAGGAAAAGAGATGTTAAGGAAATTCATGATGGATTGCAGGGATTGTTACCAAAGAACTTAATTAATGTTGAGAGTAAGGCTTCTGTATCCTACTGGAGCTCTCCTGAGGGACCCCAAAATGGAGACACATCATTGCACCCACTGAGGTTTTTCCCAGGGTGAGTGGGCTGTTCTCTGAAGGAGTCAGGCCCCAGATATCTGCTAAAATGGAGGCAGAAAATAAAAGCTGTTCAGCCAGTAGCTCCCCCCTCCAAATCTTTCTGCACCTCCTGTTTCCAAAACTGCCTGTGCTTTAAATTCCCAGAGCGTGCTTCAGAGATGGCTCTGAAACTCAGAAGCTCCTGTTTGGAATATTAACTGTAAATAACCTTCCAAGATAAGCTTTGTATGGCAAAGTGGAAAATTTTCCTTTGACTCTTCCTTGACGGTGCAGCACGATATGCCCTTACTGTAAAGTTCTCCCGTCTGTGTATGCTGCAGATATGTCTAATGAAATGTCTTTCAACTCTGTAGACACTTGCTATACACATCCCTGTTAAACCACCCTGCCCAGCCCCAGCAGACACATCCCCTGGCACAATAGGACAATCCAAATGAGGTGATGTGGTGTGTCTCAGCTGCCACCGTCCGGGGGGGATGCACAATGAGATACAGGCAAGAGCTCAATTAAAATTGCCACTTTAATTCAGATGACTTAAGAATTTCCTTCTACTCCTAAAGATGGATAAAGAGGTTTCCCATCTTTACATTTCAACCCACCGGCTGATAAATTCGAGGCACTTCTTGTCGGCAGATAGAGCAAACTGCAGAAGCTGCCATGCCATCAGAAATGACTGGAGAGAGACAGCCAGGGATTCAAGCTGCTTCTTAGCACCACTAAATAGGTTGATGCCTATAATTCCTAAAACCATAACAGCTCACTAGTAATTTCTGTCATTTCAACAATATAGTTTTAGAAGAGATTTAAAAATGTATCACCACTATTTCATCAAATGCCACATTTCACCTTCTGTAGCCACTATTTTGTATCCTTCTTTGCTATTAAATTGACTTCAGTTCTTCAAATGACACATCTGTTTAAGCCTTATCTGTTCAAAGAAAGCTAATAAGCATAGCTAGGTTTAAAAGGATTAACTTGGATGGGAATTCTAAAAGTTTTCAAACATTCTTGATAGTATTTGCTATTAAAAGGGGGAAAAATGAAAAAAAAAAAAAAAAGAAAGCATTTACCTTCTTAAAAACTCTCAAAACTCAAACTTACAACGATGTGAGATTAATTTCTTAGCAGGTCAAATGGACGAGGATGACATTTCTGTGCTTAAAGAAGCTCCTGATAGCTATCTAACTTTTCCATTAGTACTTTTAAGAGGAAACGATGAAAAATTGGGTTTTTTTTTTATTTAGAGTAGTAAAATTGAGACAAATGTATACATATATATATAGATACACACACATATGTATGCATATGAATGGTCTCCTTGGTTATATACAGATAAATCTGAGTTGCTGCAGAGACACAACTAAAAATTGTATGAAGTACATGTACAAAACTCTTGAGAAAAAAAAAAAAAACAAAACAATAAAACAACAACCAAAAATTATTCTCTTCTTCTCATCCTACAAATCCATGCTCTTATGCTCCACCACATACATCTTCCTGTACCTCCAGTATTCCTTCAGTGAGCATTATATGAAGATTAAACACTATGAAGTAATCTGAAATGCACTCAGAATTATTTCAGGAGCAGAAGATAGATATATTCTCATAAATGGCAAAAAAACCAGCATGAATTACATGGTGGGGTCTCAGTCCTGCTGGGAGCAGCCAACCCTCTACAGGGAATTTGATGGAGTTGATGTCAGATTGAGGAGTTGACCTGCACTGGAAGAGATGGATAAAAATGGATGAACTGTGCATTAAAGGACTGTATTAAATTGACAGTCAGTTTGAGAGGGCATGGCTGCAAAATTTAGACTCTGAATAGAATCCTTTGAAAGAGAGAGTGGGAAATTGTCCCAACTCCTTCAATAGTGAACCTCAACATATCAAACTAAATAAGAAATAGCTGACACCTTAGAAATAGTAAATATTGCTAAACTTACTTGCTGCCTGCCACCAGCAACAGATCAACACAAGAGTAAAAATCCCTCCCCTTTATTTTATTTTTTGAGCAATAATTGAAAGCAAAAGCTGTTGCTGCCATTGCTCCTGGAGAGACGAGCTCTGACGAGTAACTCTGAGTTTTTCCGTGTATGGATTTTAGATGCAATTACAATGGAAAGAGAGTGAAGCCAAGCAAGGCAGACACAGGTGCTAATACTGTATCTGTCAGTCACAAAGATGAGCTGCTCATCTCTAGCTTTAACCAAATTAACACATCAGTGACTTATGCATAACTTTGGGACTTTAATTCATAGCTTGACATACCACATACAAGAAACCAAGGTAGAGATTTCATATTTTTTTCAGCAAATGCTTCAAAGGCAGTTGGAGTCAGTGAATAGCCCAAGTGATGCAGTAGATGTGTTTGCAGTGACAGAATATCCCAAATCCTCTGATACTCTGGGTTTTCCTACTGAACAGAGATAGGCCAGGAGGTAACAAACAGAAATGCATGAAGACAAAATAAAGCTTTTGTTTTGGGTTTAGGTTCATCCCAGAGACAACCTTGAAATCTCTTCATTTGTTTTGCTGAGGTAAAACTGTATAGCATAAATCCAGAAGAGAAAATTCCCTCAGTTTTGGATCTGAACCAAAATCCAGACCTCATAATTTGGCTCAGCCCCAAACAGTCACATCAGTATCTACTTGTATCAGAAAGTCAGAGTGGGAGGCTGAGATCCTCCTGTGGGCCCTTATTCATGTGTAGGCAATGAGAGATATGAACCCACTGAACATCTAATCGAGAATCTTTGGAAATCTTGTTTACTTTCCTTTCTTATTTCTGCCTTTTTAACCCTCTGAAAGACCTGGGCCTCAGCACTGTAATCTGACTATAGACTTGAGTGGATTTATCATGATTTGTACTAGGTTAAAAGAGATGGACTTTTATTTAACCCAAGCCAAATATTGTTCTCAAATAAAGATCATTTAAACAGATATTGGTTTGGGATTAGCAGACTTTTGAAGTAGGTTGTGAAGCTCCATGTGAACAGTACGAAAATGAGCCTTCCCATAAAAGTCTGGATCCAGCCCTATGTTGAAATTCTAATCCAGTTCCCTTCAAAAATTCATTATGGTTTAGTTCCAAAGATATTGCATCAATTTAATTACTAATGGAAAATGATCATTTCACCCTGTTAATCTAGTTTGTCTTTGAAAGTATAATAAAGTTCTATCTAATAATAAACTATGTGCTTATCATCTGACCAAGTTTCTAGTGAAAGTACTGTTTACTGATCTAATGATTTGGCTTTGCTTTAAACAATAACATCCAAATATAAACACTGATTCCTCCACTTGATCTCCTACACATTTGATTTTATGTAGGCCATTAATGATGTCAGTAAGGATGGGCTTTAATGTATTAAAATAAAATAAAGTTGGAGAAACGTGTGGGAGAATAAGAATTTCACCCAGGGGCTGAAAGTATGTTGGGTAATAACTTCAGGTACAGCAATGTGTCATTGCTGCCTGTCCATGGGGCAAGGGTCTTGTTTGGATAGAGGCACTTCCAGCTTGTGCCAAAGGCTTGGGATGGAAACTACAGAGCAGAAAACCCCTCAAGACCCAGATGGCCATTCCTGATATAGTGGGTAGGTTCATTCATTGAACGAAGTAGCTACAGCAAAACATTTGGTGAATAGGTGTAGAGAAAAAAATGTGAAATAAAGTTCCAAATGGTTCTCTTTTTCCTTGTGATGAGTCTAACAGACTGAATTCTGGTAAAATTCCAGTATATTCTGTTCTAGTGGAAGGTGTCTCTGCCTGTGGCAGGGGACTTGGAACTCTGGTTCCAAGATCTCTGTAAGGTCCCTTCCATCTCAAACCATCCCGTGAGTCTGTGATATTCCCCAAATAAAGGCACCTGTGAAATGAATGCTGATAGTTCAGCATATTAATAATCAACAAATTGGATTTCCTTCTCTTCTGTGCACCATCTTCTGTGTAATAGAAGCTGAACTCTAATGAGAATAATCTGGCAGAAAAGCCACCAATTATATAAAAAAACCCCGTGAAAGTCCTAAAGTCCCAGTGATGGTGCAGCCTGGCCTCTGTCTCAGAAAAAATTCCGTGAGTTCCCATGGTTAGAAAAAATATCAGGTCCTTCCATCTTTTCCTCCTGCTTCCAAGACTCCCTTCATTAAAGGAGATTTGATTTCAAAAACATGTGACTATGTGTGAGACTCATGCAGAGCTTCATGGGAAGGAGGTACCAGGTAAAAAATCTGATTCCAAGATGGTTGGGGAAAAGTGGTTTGGTTTCATAGGTAAACACTCTGACTAAAACAAAAGATTTCTGGTGACAGTGATGAAGACCAAATGAAATCTGCACCTTTGAGGGAACTTGTCACTCTTCACAACATCCTCACAGATACCCAGAGTGTGGCAGAATTTGGTCTTCAGTATAAAGCAGATGTATTCTATATTCCCAGCAAATCTGTGTCTCTATAAGACTGTCACTGAAAACACCACTGAAAGAACACTCTGACTGTCTTTGGAAAAACATTAAAAAAAAAAAAAGGAGCAAACCACAGGCTTGAGGGTCTCTGTAGCTTGAGGGTCACCCAGAATCTGTTCCCACAGTTCTCCTTAGCTAATGCAGTCATACTAGCCCTGCACAAAGTGGCACTGGTGACCCCTGTGTCGCTGGATGCCGAACTTTAAAGGTAACATGATAATGGTTTTGGATTTAAAAACAAAGGAAGTCTATGTACAGCCACATAGGCAGGGGAATGACAAACAAAGATGCTATAGAATGGAAATAGATAATTTCAGGCAAGGAGAATGTAAAGTAATTGCTCCTGCCAGTTCCACTGCTCATTACCACGCAGGTTTGGCTCTCTGTTCTCCTCTGCTTTTCCACCTTTTATCCCCAATAAAGAGATTTGTTTTGTAACATGGAGCCAATACACATAAACAAAGTAACTAATTCCCCCCCAATTTTCACATACAGTCAAACACCCAATTATCCTGCTTGTGCCAGGGAGACACAGTGTCCTTCACATTTGAAGCTTCAGCATAAGACACTCTAAAAACACCTCATTAAACATGTATTTTCTCTCCCTATTTGTATGATAGATACATCTTTCTTTTACTTAATATTTCTCTCTTTTTCTTGTTTCTCTTCTTTCCTTGTGTTCTTTCCCCTTTCTTTCTCTTTCTTTTCTTTCTTTCTTTCTTTCTTTCTTTCTTTCTTTCTTTCTTTCTTTCTTTCTTTCTTTCTTTCTTTCTTTCTTTCTTTCTTTCTTTCTTTCTTTCTTTCTTTCTTTCTTTCTTTCTTTCTTTCTTTCTTTCTTTCTTTCTTTCTTTCCCCTCTTTTCCTTCTTTTCCCTCTCCTGCTCACTTTTTCTTTTGGTGTGAACTTTGAAAATAAGAATGGAAAAATAAATTCATAATTCTCATGTGTTTATCACCAATTTGTTTTCAACTTGAAAATGTGTAAAGTCTTTGACTGCAAAATTGACTGTGAAATAATTTTTAATGTAAAAAAGACCAGTTCCCTTGAATTTAGAATATTTGCAGAAGAATAAATTTCTCATATTTGTTAGAGAATTAGAAAGATACGACTTTCAACATCAATTTCATGAGTCTGCTGTTATAAGAGTATAATTAAGAAATGAAAATGCACTAAGTTTCCAAATACAGTAATTGTATTGGTTTTACATTTTGGATTCAGATAAGCATTTTTGCAAAACAGTATAAGATAAAGAGAATAAAATTGTTTTTCTCCTTTTGGAAAGTGCAGTATCTTGTGCTTTTAAATCACAAGCAAAATACACTTTTCCCACAAAAGCTATGTACCTTATTTTTTAACAGACTTATTTCTAGAGCTCTCATTCTTAGCAAGAAACCATGATCCCCATTTTACATCTGGAGGCCTGAGAGATGGAATTTCTCCTGCAGCACCTCACTAGTGCAGAAGCACACAGGTGAGCCTTGTGCCTTGGCCCTGAGGCTGAGTGGTGCAGCCTGACTCATGTCCACATGCCTAACTCTCCCTCCCAAAAAACCCCTGACAGGGTGGCTACATCTCAGCCTACTGAGAACAATGCTTGTCTTGTTCTGTCATGCAAATTATGTCTGAACATTCCCTGGGGAGGGTTTTAGCTGTCCCAACCCACACCTGTGCCATGGAGAATGGTGATGGAGGGACAGAACAGAACACAGCCCTTCACTCCATCCTGGGACCCGTGGTTCCATGGCACAGGCCCAGCCACAAGGACTCCCAGAGAGAGCAGAATTTGGTGGTTTAACACTTAAAATTGTCATTCCAAACTCTGAATAAACCATCTGACCTTTTTCCTACATATTTGTTTAGCCTGGAGAAAAAGGGGATCTGGGAGATCTTATTGCTCTCTTCAACTACTTGAAAGGAGATTTTAGCCAGGTAAGGGTTGGTCTCTTCTCACAGACAACCAGTGACAGGAAAAGGGGAAATAGGCTGAAGTTGTGCTGGGGGCATTCAGGTTGGATATTTGGAAAAATGTTGTCACCCTTTCTTCACTTAAAGGGTGGTCAGGCATTGGAACAGGCTGGCAAGAGTGGAGTCACCAATTCTGGAAGTGTTTGGGAAATGACTGGACACTGTGTATGGTTTAGTTGATATGGTGGTCTTCAATCAAAGGCTGGACTTGATGATCTTGGAGGTTTCTTCCAACATCTGTGATTCAATAATTCTAATTTTCATTCAATCAGGAACCAGCTTTTGCAGAGCTGCTCAAGTCCTGAGCCAAGTGTTTGTAAAAGCAAAGCCCCACTTGGCTGTGTGTGAGCACACTCCAGTGCAGAAGTGATGTGGGCTCGTGCAGCTGTGCAGTTTCTCCAGCTCACACAGCTGTACAGCTTTCAGCTTTTCCAGATCACAGCTGGGGTCCACCTGGCCAGCTCTCAGCAGGAGAAAAAAAAGATCCCATGTGTCCATATTCATCTTTGGAGACACTGCTATGATTTGAGGTCTGTTTCTAGCATGGCTCAGCTTTCTGTTGTTCCTTACTTTGGAGTTAGGGTGGAAAACACAGTTTTAGAAATTTTGGCCCTCAATCACAAATATCTATTAATATATAAATGTTAAAATAAATCTGCATTTCTATAAATAAAGAGTTATTTTCACAAGACACATGAGCAATGTTTCATTCAAAATCTACAATCTGAAAGGACACATTTTCTCTTAATAAGATATGTGGTGGGTTTCCTGTATGTGACATTGAAAATAGTGAATGTTTCCCAATGGTGCATTTAACTATAATAAATCCAGACTTGTTCCTTTTAAAGAAATGTTGTCAGCAGCAAATTGTTTCACAGTTATTCTAAGGTCATGCTTTCTAAACCCACTTACTTCCCACAGTATTTACGGCACCACTATTTAATATACTTAAAATGTGATTGATTGTACGTGTGTGTGTGGGCGTGTATGTGATTATTTTCATTAAACAAAATAGTTCTTTTGCCATCTTATCAGAAATTGCAGAAAGAACTGAATGAAAGTGAACTGAATGAATAACAAATTGAAGGAAGATTGTGCAACACCGGTATTGCTGCTTAGGGCGAGATGAACTTGAACTGGAATGTTTCTCAAAACTTCTTTTTGGAATACTCAGTCCCCTCTTTTTTTTCTGGGGCATAGTAGATTAAAAAATCACCAGTCTCTACCCATCTATAGTAGACAAGGAGGTAAATGGAGAAAACTCACCTCTATGAAGAAAAAACAGATAACTTGGACTGAAACCTTCTAGGAACTGCTTATGACTGACTTCTATCACAACACCCAAACCATTGCCCTGAGTTTTAGTTGAAATTGAAACCAGCAGCTCTTGTCACCACAGCAAAATGAATATTAGTGCCAGTTGGTGCCCTGGGTACACTGCTCTGAAATTCTTTATTCTGCTATTTCCCATCTTTATTCACATATAAGGCCAAAATTGTTCTAGTTCTTACCCTGCCAAGCATCTCATCAATCCAAAGGAGCTATTTGCTTTCCTGAATTTAAATAAATCTTTTACAAATAACTTTATGAATGTGCACTGGACACAAATAACAAATATTTACATATGTAATACAGTGGAACAAATTTACCATGCAAATGCAGCTAACCTGCCTCCAGAGTATCCAGAATTTTCACCACTGCTGTAAAGGCTTCAGTAGTGGACAAGTTAAATATCCATTTCACAGGGTAAGAGAATAAACCTCTCTCTTTGGTTAAATCTAGGGCTAAAATAATGTAAATTGGGTCATGCCCAGCTTTTAACTAGCCATACATTAAGATTATTTGACAGTTGCTAGATACCTTTGGCCATGAGATACTTTAGCAAAATGCCTTATTCAGTGCCCTGTGAATCTTGAGGATACTTGGAAAACTTCTGCTTGTCTCTGTACACTGGACAGGGGAACCTGCAGCTCTACCCACCTTGAGCCCACAAATCCTTACTCTGCGACAGAGCTCACGAGCTGTTCCCAGGCACGTAAGGAGTACTCAGGTGAGACAAGCAACAAGTCCAGACCTCTTCTATCCCACTAAATTAACTTGGGTTTATTGTTGCCTCATTCCCCACACTCCCAGGCCAGCCCCCACTTGTCCATTTAATATCCACTCTTGCATCCTGTCTGGCACAGAGATGATAATGCTGCCAACTCGGGGACTGTCTTCTCTCACTTGTTTATGGCATCCCTTGTCTAGTGGGGCTCTGATTCTCCATTGGATTTCCCAGCCTCCTCTCTCTTAAAATGAGAAATAACAAAGTACATCAAGATTTTACACTCTCAATCTCTCAGTCTTCAGTAGGCAGGAGAAGCACCCAACCCTTCACAGCCTGACTTTATTATTGTTTCTAGTACTTTTGCAACTACAGGTCACCAGCTAGACCGAATCTACTGCCATCTACCACAACCCAAATTAACTCTAGCCAATGTGTTATGAGCCAAAGCTGCAAGTTAAAATAACACAGCCTCACACATGAGATGGTCTTGCTGTAAAACCTCACCTTTTGGCTGGTTGTGAGCAACTATTCAAATAATGGTCACAGTATTGGCTTTTTAGGGAGAAATCTGGGGAAACATAAGCAGGCATTGTGCAAGTGAATATGACAATCATCTATATCACATGTTAACAGAAAACAAATATATGACTGGTTGGCACCTCCTTTGATTACTCCCAGAGTAAGAAGCAGATTGGGTTTTTTATTACTAGCTGTCAGGGGATAAAGCTCCCATTGTGATAGGCACTATATAAATGCAAAATGAGATGCTATTCCCTCCTCACCCAAGAGCTGGCAATCTTTGGGCGTAGACACATTGCCTGGTCACACAGGAAATCTATGCCAAAGCTTTCAACTCCTTAGACCACACACCTTCTCTCACATAAAATCTGTAATAACGTCTATATTATTAAAAATGGACTTTTGCCATAAAACAAACCCAGCACATTAAGGCAAGCTTGTGTGAGGAGAGCAGCTTGCTGCATGACCTCAAAAGCTTGCAATGCCAGCTGCAACTATAAGCTATCTTTTTCTGCTCAACAGCTCACTAATAATTCAGACAACCCTTGTTCTCGCTAAATTATTTTTGTGAGCTGAACTGGGAGAGCACTTGCGAGAGGAGAGCATTTTGTTAGAGTTTTCAATGCTGCTCTGAATGTGACTGGCAGCATGTTCTGGCAGTCCTCCATTTGGATGGCACAATGGTGTCACTTCTAATAATAAAGAACGTGCAGACGTTTCATGAGCTCTAAAGCATCGCTTTGCTGCAGACTTCAGGGCCCTCTTATTTCTTGGAAGTGTTAATAAGTATGATGGAAGAGAAATAGGCTTTATAAAAGGGAACTTCTAATGCCGGATAATCTGGCGCAATGAATGTTGTTTTTTTAAAAAGAGGATTCTAATGCAGTTTGCTTACAAATACCTTGATTTTTGATTGACTTTGGACTGCTTTCAAATCATAGGACTATGATGTGATGTGGTGACTGTAGGGATCATCACTTTTTGCTCTTGCTCTCTCCTGCTTTTTGACTGATTTATTTAAAGGCTGTCTGGACATGTTTCAGGATGTCCCTGCTTGAGCAGGAGTGTTGGACAAGATGATCTCCAGGAGCCCATGCCAACCTTAGCCAAACTGTGTTTCTGTGAGAGAAAGGACCGTTCTCACTTGGTTCTACAGCAGACAGAGCAGCTCAAACAAGTCAAGTCAGTGGCCGCACAC
Organism: Acrocephalus scirpaceus scirpaceus; assembly: GCA_910950805.1. Classification (NCBI taxonomy): domain Eukaryota; kingdom Metazoa; phylum Chordata; class Aves; order Passeriformes; family Sylviidae; genus Acrocephalus; species Acrocephalus scirpaceus. Next base: position 4,855,689 of record OU383777.1, read on the forward strand.
TCATTTATTTAAGTTGTTAAGATACTGAGTATATTTTGGGATGCAGTAAATTAATGCCATCTACTTAGACCCTTCTTTGAGAGGGGGATCAATTCAAACCTCCAGCAGCTCTTTTCAACCTAAATCATTATATCATACTGAAAGTACAACTTTATCCCTAAGTTAGATTCTCTGGGTCATCTTCTGGAATCCTTCTATATCCCACCCTCTCACTCTTATGGAACTTTTTTGTCTGAAGAGAGATCTGGTCATTACATTCAGGTAGTCTGGATTAACTCACCTGAGTGAGGGAGAATGACTAAAGAAAGATAAAATTCCTGAGAAACTTGAATATATTCTGAGGAGGACTGATGACCAGGTCTCTAGATATATTTAGAGTCTAAGGACCATTAAAATATTAACTGAGACTCCTGCCTTTCCTTCATCCACTTCCCTTTAAAATATAGCTTCATATTTCAGTGTTTGCTTATGTGTGGACTTATGTTTTTTCCAAAGCAAATACAAAGCTATACATTTTGCAGCTGAATTTATATAAAGAGAACCTTTGTGATTTTGAATATGCTACATTTAGTCAAAAATATTTGCTCCTCTGGCTTGACCCAAAAATTTAATCAGTGTTGGGCAGAAGTAGCTACATTTTAATGATCCTTCAGATAACATTCAGGAACAGTGTTTCAGTGACATGTGTTTATTCACATCCTTCAGTCTCTTTAAAGTCAGTGGTGAAGAAGCTGTGCTGTAAAAAGACAGAATTTGGGGATCTCATTAGGAGCTTTTAGTCTGATGGTAACATTGCTTCTTTATCACTAATATGTATTACAATATAGGCACAATACATGAAAAGTAAACACACCTTGCCAGTATGTAAGGTGATCTAAAAATAATGCATTTCCAAGCAAGATTTTGATGATACCCTCACTCAGATAAAACCTTATGCTCTCACGTGTATTCAGACCCAAGCTCCCACTGTTAATTCAAGCCTCTATATTCTCTTCTTTTAACTAGCACTTATATCTGACAGCTGTAAAGGCTTTCAGCCATAATAAATCTCTCCCTGACTTCCCAAAGCAAACAGTGTTGAAGTGAGTGATCCCTCCAATAACATTTTGTCAGCTCAAATCACCGCTGTGTTGTGAGTTAATCAGACAGTCTATGCTGACTGTTTGCTTCCCAGATTTCTTATGGTACTTATTTCCTACATTTGTTCTGATCCTGGTATGCTGTCAATCCTAAAAAGGTATTTTGCTGCAGCTATAACTGTTGATTAGGTGTATTACTGTGCTATTTTTAATTTTGAGCATTTCATATGATCCAGGTGCTTTTATTCTCCCCAAAGGCATTGGTGAATTACTAGATCTCATTGCAGAGAACCTAGCCATACAGCAGGAAAAGAAAAAAAAAAACAAAACAAACCCAATCCGGATTATTTCAGTAAAGTCCATTTCACTGTTCAGGACTGATCTACTATGCCTTTAACTAAAATTCAGGGAAAAAATAGGTCCCTGGGTTTCTGCTAGCACTGCAGTATGTTTGACTATTCAGCACAACTTAAGTTCTTCAGTATGATATTAAGACATAAGGAATGGGAAAAAGTAAGAGAAATGGAAACCAAGCAATGCTTGGATCTGAACATCCCAAACTGGTCACAGGCTTGAGGAAAATATTTCCTGATAGGTTAGCAAGGCATCCCTTTAACTTCATCAACAAATAAATGGATGAGAAAACTTTTGGCATCCTCATTCTCAACTGTTTGTTTTGCTGGCAAATGATATTTAAAAAAAAAATAAATTCTAAGAGTTGATAAGGTTTTGGCCCTTGCTATTTACAATGCTTTCTCTCAATTCTCTTTTGCTCACACATGCAACCTCATGCACATTCACATCTTTGCTTCAATCTACTTATTTACTTTCAATACATCTCGCGGTGAGGATCTAGTGAACTGAACAGGTGGAGTTTTCCAGATGTCAAGTGGGTTTGTGCTGCTTAGGAAAATATTTCAAGGGAAAAAGAGCTTGTGTTGATTACTTTGAACACTGGTGCCTCCTTTTCATAAGAAAGCAAATTCAAAAATGGTTGCCTTTGGCATGTAAACTTACTGTTTTGCTGCAGGCGAGACAGAGGGAAAAAACCTGCACTGGTTAATTTTTTATGAGACAAAACATTCAAAGAAGAGAAAGTGGTTTTGATCAATGACAGGAGGCTGCCTATAAAAACAGTCAAGTTCAGTCCAATATTTTAATTAAAATATATTTGCTTTATGGTAAGGGAGTTATGGAAATACATAGGAACTGGGATTTTCCTTGGTTGCAATATCTCTCAGATCTATTTCTCTTTCTCAGGTAAATGAAGAATTGTCATGCATTCGCCCCAGGCTTGAATTCATTATTTTCATAAGCAAGTTGTATTTTTCCCCTCAGTGTGATCCCAGTAATGAACTTTTCGCCCCAGACAACAAACCAGAAATGCATTCATTTTATTTGCTTGTTTATTTGCTTCAAAGTCATTGAGTTGGGGATGAATGATTCCTTGTTTTCCATGAACCTGTAGAAACAGGATATTTTTTTTTTTTACTAGCTGTGTATTGGATATGAAATGGGTTTTTTCAATCTCAAAAAAAACACTGGACAGGTTGCAACCAAAAATGAGTCTCCTACAACTGAAAAGAAGAAGAAGAAGAAGGAGAAGGAGAAGAAAAGGAGAAAGGAGAAGGGAAAAGGAAAAGGAAAAGGAAAAAGGAAAAAGGAAAAAGGAAAAAGGAAAAAGGAAAAGGGAAAAGGGAAAAGGAAAAGGAGGAAGGGGAGGGGAGGGGAAGGAAAGGGAGGGAAGGGAAGGGAAGGGAAGGGAAGGGAAGGGAAGGGAAGGGAAGGGAAGGGAAGGGAAGGGAAGGGAAGGGAAGGGAAGGGAAGGGAAGGGAAGGGAAGGGAAGGGAAGGGAAGGGAAGGGAAGGGAAGGGAAGGGAAGGGAAGGGAAGGGAAGGGAAGGGAAGGGAAGGGAAGGGAAGGGAAGGGAAGGGAAGGGAAGGGAAGGGAAGGGAAGGGAAGGGAAGGGAAGGGAAGGGAAGGGAAGGGAAGGGAAGGGAAGGGAAGGGAAGGGAAGGGAAGGGAAGGGAAGGGAAGGGAAGGGAAGGGAAGGGAAGGGAAGGGAAGGGAAGGGAAGGGAAGGGAAGGGAATCTGATGCAACTCAAGCCTCATCCATAAAAATACAATACGTTTTACTGATTCTTTTTATAAAATTCCTTTCCTGGAATTTGGTCTCATGGGAAAATAAATTGTGCCACCTTAATGGGTCAGATATTGCTTCATCACCCATTGCATAATTTCAGAGTGAGGAGAAAGTGTGCTAAATTCCATCCCCATCCACTCTCCTCTAATCCAGGCAGGAGCTCATGGTCACAGAGCAAGAAAAGGCAAGTCAGGCTCTTGCTCAGACCTGCAGGGTTCTGCAGTCCACAATCATTAGGACTGCGTGTCTGTTGTGATTGCAGAGGCAAATCTAAGGAAAAAAGGCCTAGGGAAGGACAATTTCAGACCGTGCCATTATGATAGGCACTGTTTTCTCCTTCTAGGGAAAGTGTCAGGCCAATCCATGACTCTGCTCTCATTGCAGCTGAAAGCAAAGTACATGAATGGGTAACATAGGAGGTCATAATGTGATTAAATTCTGATAACATGATTTAATTATCCCTTTTCTTGGGTGAAATATTAGCTTGAAGGGAAACATAGAAAAATGCACCTGCCTGGTACAGAACTTGTATCTAACCTTGGAAAATGTTCTTGGGAGTCTCTGCTTGATCTTGACCAAATAATTTAATGCCTGGTCTCAAGGCTATTCACTCTTTAAGAACTTTAAAAGATGTGAGTTGGAATAATGGACTGCACAAGATGGCTGGGCTCTTGTGCACATCCTAAAATGCATCCCAACTTGACATCACTGGGAGAGGATTTTTCAGCTAGATAGTCCCCTGGTTTGCTCTGAGGGGACACTGCTGTTCATAATTAGCCTGCTGACTGCTAATTACAATAATATTTTATAACTCAGAGTGAATATGAGGCTTCCGATTCTTGTCATTTCAAGTGTATGTAGTTTGTAGTTTGATTGAAAAATCAAGCATGAGCAAGAGAATCTTTTTCCTACTGCAAAAGGATTTAGTCTAATTTTAGTGAAAAACTATACAGCAGCATTGCATTAGCCTGATCATGATCCAGGACTCCATGATTTTTCTATTATTTTCTATTTTTGCTTAGCTGCAGTGAATTTCAGAAACCTCGAGTCTGCAAAAAAGTAAATTTGAAAAAACAATTGCAATGACGTGAGGAAAAATCACAGAACTCCTCCTTTTTTAGTCCTTCTTAGGACACAAGCTAAAGGAAATCTGTCCCTGGGACAGCTGCCATCAGTGGCAATAGTGAAATTTGCTCAGAGCAGCTTTAAAACCCACCTGGGGAACTGGCTGTGATTTTAACTAATGCTGATAAGCAGATAGAGTCAACTCCAACAGAGTCCTCAGCTTTTAAGTAACATTGGGTAAAGATCTTCACAAGCAATTAATTCAAGGGCTCAAGAAAATGTCTTGGTTTACAGTAAAACTAACAATGTGTCATCATAATAAAGGCTTAAAACCTGTGAATTTCAAGATTTAGGCTCCTCTCCAGCTTTTAGGGATGTGGCAGGGTGTAGGTTTCAGGAATGTACCTGCTTCCAGGTTTTCCCACTGCCTTCTGAGCAGCATGGCTGCACTGACTTTGTCAGAGGCACAGTGCTGGAGGTAAGGGGTTCTCCCTGCCCATTTCATGTTACTAATGGAAACAAAGCTTTGCCAAATGAAAATATTGTTTTTAGCCAGAGCTTTCAACCTTCTTGTGTTACAATTCTCTTTGCTGACTTGCACCAAACAACCATTACCCCCTGGGCCTGGAACGTGCTCTGTAATGGTCTCCAGTGATGTTGTCATATGCAGAAAAAGAACAACACCTCTGACATGGGGGGATATTTTACCTAACTTGTGATGGAAAAGATTCCTTTATAGTAATGAAAAATAAAGGACTTCAATTATATTGAACTGTTCACAATATCTACTTTTAGATCCAAAGAATCAGAATCACAAAATGGGATTTGGGGGCTTGAAAGAACTTTTAAATATAATCTAATCCACTCCCCTGCCATAGGAAGGGACATCTTTCACTAAACCAGATTATTCCAAGCCCCATCCAACCTCTCCTTGAACACTTCCAGGGATGGGGCAGCCACAACTTCTCTGGGCAACCTGTGCCAGGGCCTCATCACTAACCCTGTAAAGAACTTCTTCCCAATATCTAATCTAAACCTACTCTCTTGCATTTTAAAACCGCTTGTTATGTGTTAGTAAAAAGTCTCTCTCTGTCCTTTTACAAACCTTTTTAGGTATTGGAAGGACACAACAAGGTCTCCCCAGGGCTTTCTCTTTTCCGGGCTGAACAACTCCAAGTCTCTCAGCCTGTCTTTATAGAATAATTGTTTCAGCCCTCTGACCATTTTTGTGGCCCTCATTTGGACCTGCTCTAACAAATACTAATTTTTTTTGTGCTGAGGACCCCATATTTGGACATAGAACTTCAGGAGGTCTCTCACAAGGGCAGAGAATGGGGGCAGAATCACCTCCCTTGACCTGCTGGCAAAGCTTCTTGGGTGCAACCCAGTATACTTTTTGGGGAAGAAGGGTCTCGTCCTCCCCATTTGCCTTGATTCTGGACTACAAGCTCAGGTAGAAACGTTAATATTTGTTTGGAAGAATCCTACTCTGCTTGTGTTGTACCTTCTAAATAAAACTCATCATTTATCAGTGTATTCAGTACTCATGGGACACCTCAAAAATTCAAGTCTTGTTTTAAGCCCTCTCCTTTTTCTGTGCATGTACACATGCCAAAGTTCACATGTTACAGCAGTCTGTGACACAAAAGTTTTAACTTCTAAATTGAGGTGGGCTAAAGGCACACAGTTCTATGATCCCCATTTCACAGAGGTGGAAATGAGACTCAGGCAGATTTAGGGACTTGCCCAAGGCAAGACAGGAAACCTTTAGCATGACCAGGAATCAAACCCACACCTCTTCTTTTCTTTGGCTAAATAACTAGTGTTCTTCTAGGTAGAGAGCACAAATAAGATGGCAAGTGGTGCTTTGAAGCCCTTTTTCTCAAGATAACGTCACTGTTATTGTTATAATTTAGCAATAGATGTTATCAATATAAAAGTAAAGCCGGTTGCAATTTGAGTTTATCCTTTGTAATGACTCACTTCTTCCATGCTGCCCACAAGAAGTGAACTAATAACCAGTTATTCCCCCTGGATTTCTCAGTATGAATTGTCTCTGTGTTACTTGCTTTTAAGCTACGACACATTTCCAAGCCACCTCAGCAGAGTCATATGGTGCTGTCAAACCCCCCACCAGACCTCTTGGTGACCTCCTGATGGAAAGGAGGCTGCAGACATGCACCTAACATCACCATGGTGCTGCTTGATGGTCCATTCCTCTGCATTCAGAACTTGTACACTCTTCATGTCCATAAACCATGTTGGATTCTTTAAGATTTGTTATTTTTGGTGGGTTTGAGCTTACAGAGTTAATTTGACTATAATTGATCATAAAATCATAGAATATCTTGAGTTGGAAGGGACCAGGAACATTGAAGTCCCACTCCTGGCCCTGAACAGGACAGCTCCAAGAGTCCTACCAGGCACCTGAGAGAGCTGTCCAAATGTTCCTCAACCTCTGTCAGGGCCAGTGCTGTGATCATTTCCCTGTTCCAGTGACCAGTCACCCTCTGGTGATGAACCTTTTTCAAATATCCAGCCTAAACCTCCCTGAGACAACTTCAGGCCATTCCCTCTGGTCCTGTCTCTGGTCACCAGTGAGACTTGCAAGTGCTCTACCCACTGGAGCAGGATCTGAGAGGCACCACAACACTGGGGGTCCACAGGGAGTTTGGAACTGTCAGAAAAAACCACTACAGGTCACAAAAAACACATTCCTGAACTCTTCTGAGTGTGCACCCATGAAGATCCAGAAAACTCTATAGTTATTTTTGAGACAGTTTGGTCTACCCAGTATAGCCTACTTTGTATTTTTTTTTCCCCAGATAAAACAGTGAATGATCACACTTAGAATCATGGGATCATTTATGCTGGAAAAGATCTCTAAAAGACTGTCGAGTCCAACCATTAACCCAGCACTGCCAGGTCCAACACTAAACCATGTCCCCACATGCCACATCAATGCGTCTTGAGGTTTGACAAGCAGATCTGTGTCAGGATGGGCTCAAATCACTTATTGAAACTAACAGGACTTCTGCCACTGAATATAATAGGACTTTTGACATTGAATCCATTTATTTACTTATTTATCATTTTAAGGATGTTCCCATTCTAGGTTGGGGTGCTTTTTTCCTTATAGCCACTTCTTTTACACAAACTAAGCATTTAACCGTTACCCCACGCTAGGCAGGTGCTGCTCTGAATAAAAAAATCAGTGCTTTGCTGAAATACTTAAAGTGATATCGGGTAACTAAACAATCTGTGTTGGGCTTTTCCCATTGAGTAATTTGTTGTTTAGAATATACTTTGTTAACTAACATGCTTGGTTAGCTAACACCTTTACAAAAAGTCACAAGCAATGTTTGTTTCAGGGGTTTTATATGGTTTTCCCCTGTAGTCTCTCTCTATTTGCATTTTTATTTTTGCCCCCAGCATTTTTAAAGCTCATTAGTGAAAGTGCAACATTTTGCAGATTATCTCAGAGTCGCTGAAGATTTGTTGTGGTTTTTTTTCCCAGAGACTGGTAAAATCACACTGGCTCCAGAGGTTCAACTTTCTGCCCCTGCTAAAGGAGGTCATCAGTAGCATGGAGTCAGCTTTGGATATCTCCCAATCAGAAACAAATAAAAGTTGGCCCACTGGGACTTCAGTGAGGCTGTATCTGCCCTTCCAGTGAACAGTTAAGCTTTGTAGTGTGCCTGCTCGAGAAACAGCTGTTTGTCTAACCCCTGAACTGCTCAATACATTAATCTGAAGTATAATTTAACTCTGTCTGAGCTTCTGAATGTGGCACCAATAACTGGTTAGCATAGATTTACCAGCCTTAAAAATAATAATTTCTGAGATTCATTTAAAAGATAGTTTTCCCTCTGCCTAAAACTAGTTAGAAGCGAGAATCTTTGCAGGAACATACCCAAGAGAGAGCACAGTTCATAGGGTTCTAAGCAGGATGCTCCCCCTCGAAACCTTCACGTTACTGTTGTGACTGGAGTTTGTGAGTCAGCCGTAGATGCAGACCCAGGTTTTCTGTTGGCCTTCTGTTTGGGGAATCTGGTTCAGCTGTGCATCACTGTGTTGTCCCTCTGCCAGCTAAGAACAAAGATCCAATCAAAAGGATGGGAAAATGCATTTCTATTCTGCATGAGGAGGAGCCAAGCCTTGATCAGATTTGGATATCTTCAAGCTTCAGAGTTAGGAGACTCCTGGGTTTAGTGTGGGCTCATCTGTTTCTGAACCAGACTTAAAGTCAGGGAGACACTGGTACCATTGACCTCTGTGAGTGTGTAGGTCTAAAAAGAGGGAAAAATAGAGAAAAAAAAAAGAGAATGAATGTTTGTGAAAAACAGTAAGTGTCACAGTTTTGGCTTTTGAAATGCTGAGTGATGCAAGATCCAATATTCTCCTCTCACTAACAGACACTCAGTCCTTGCTTCACTTCATGAGCATATACATACTTCATTCCCCAGATTGTCCCAGAGAAAAACAGAATAGTTCACTCTTTGAAGAGTCTGGCTTCTGAGAGCCATTGTTTTGTTCCTCAGAATCTAGGTCATTTAATATCTGTCCACACTTAGGGCTGGAATTTTCCAGTAACTTGCACTCTTTAGGGTTTTGTTCCTACCCTGTTAGGAGTAATCATTGAATAATAGAATAACAAAATGGTTTCGGTTGGAAGGCACCTTAAAGACCACCTCATTCCATGCTCTGCCATGGGAAGGGACACCTTCCACTTGTCCAGGTTGCTCCAAGCCATGTCCAGCCTGACTTTGGACACTTCCAGGGATGAGGCAGCCACAGCTTCTCTGGGCACCCTGTGCCAGGGCCTCACCACCCTCACAGTAAAAAATTATTTTCCTAATATCTAATTCAAACCTTCCTTCTTTCACTTTAAAACAATTATCTCTTTTCCTATTACTACACATGCTTGCAGAAAGTCTCTTTTTTCCATCTTTCTTGTGGGCTCCCTTCATGAAATGGAAGGCCAAAATTAGGCTGCCCTGAATCCTTTTGTTCTCTAGCCTAAACAATCCCAATTCTCTCAGCTTTTAAACAGGTGGCTTCAGGCTGAGGTAAATCCAGGGTGTTAATTGCCCCACTCCAGATAACCTGTAAGGGTCTATTTTGCAAGAGGAGCTATTTCCTGTAGTTACTGACAAATGATTCCATGGAACCTCATAAGCTGTTCTATCTGTCCAAGCAAAAAAAGGCAGTGTGGAAATTATGGAACTAATCCTTAAATGTTGTGGCCTCAAAAGTTTCTTTTGGTTGTTGGTCTTGCTGACTTTCAAGAGACCATCATCTTCATGGACTATAACCTTGGAGTCCTACTGCAGACCACCTGTTTTTCAGTCAAATTCCTTCTCTACGTGTTTTTTCTTTTCCTAAAACTCTGACTCCAGCAATCAAGGTGTTATGAGAGATAGTTGAATTTTCCTTAAAAATGAGTGCAAACAGAGATGTCAAAATTTCACAGTCAGAGAGAAATCTTGAAAATTTAGCACAGATCTGGGCATATGCTTGAGCAATGCTGAAAAGAGATTAAATCTCATGTTTTTCTTATATTATCATCAGTGTAAAAATAATGGTGTTTGCAGCTCAGGGAGTGCAAGAGTTAATAGGCAATGACAGAACTCTGGGATCTTGGCAAGTTGTGGATTGAGTGATGAACACAATCCCTGTTGCAAGGAGTTTAGAGTATAAAAAAGGTGGGATAAGATGGACACGGACAAGCCAACAAGGAATATGATGATATTATCCTTTTTTACCAGATTACTGATTTACTGACAGAGCAGGCCTGAATCTTAATGAGGGATTTAATCAGAGAAGGATGTAATTTTTCAGCTGGAACCCCTTCGGTGAAACTGTAGGTTTAACAACATCTATTTTGCCTGTGAATTTCTGTCAGATGAGCTAATTTATTCATTAATCATAGCTGAAAATATCTTTGGAAAATAAAATATTTTTACATTTTATGATTAACTGTCGTGAATTTTTACCTAAGATTGTTTAAAAAATGTATTTAAAAATTAGAAATCATATTAAAGCTTAGTGAAGCGTTTGATCTTAATGTTAGGCTGTGATATGTTTATTTTCAGTCACTCCTTTGCCCAAATATCCCAAATTTATGTTCTTGCTGAGCTTGATGATGATGATAAAAAGATTATGAAGAATTAACAGGAAAGCATAAAATTTCCCATTTTTACAGCAGTTTATCTCTTGACTGAGGGGAAGACGTTTGAGAAGGCAAATGGGGCAGGTGAATTGAGCATGTACATGGGCAGATGAAGAGTCTTGGAGACAAAGTCAGAGAAAGCATTTAGCACATGTTCATTGTAAGAGGAGAAGAGATAATGATTTTAAACTGAAAGAGGACAGATTTCGACTATATGTAAGGAAGAAAATTAAATTTTGATGGTGGTGAAACGTTGGCCCAAGTTGCCTAGAGGGTTGGTGAATGCCCCACCCCTGGAAACATGCAAAGTCAGGTTCGACAGGGCTCTGAACAACCTGATCTGGTTGAAGGTGTCTCAGCTCATTGCAAGAGGATGCACTAGATGACCTTTAAATTTTCATTCAAACCCAAATAGTTCAATGATCCCCCTTTTACCCAGGCCAGTTCTGTCCCTTCACTAGGCAGGTGTAGCTCATGAGGGAGGCAGGATGTGACAGGAAATCCCCTGTCCCAACTAGAGTAGCCCTGTTACCCCTAGGTTCACTGTGGCTGTCTCTCATTACCTGTCCTAATATTTTTTGTTTTCTGGACAGTGCTAAGGCAGGAGGTAAACTCAGCCATTGGCTGCTGAAAGGCATGGAGTGAAATGCAGGACTAATTCCCCTGCCTGAAGTATTCCAGCCCCATTAAGGGCACAACTGTGGCTCCCCTGTACATCCTTTGGGAATGGCGCCAACCGTAATCCCCCAACGCACAAAGCCAGCCAACCCCCCACGGCTGATTTTGCTGGCTGTGATGGTTACTGGGTGGTGAGGGGAGGGGATAAATACCTGGAGAGAGGAGATGCTTTGCTATGAAATGTCTGAGGACGTGCTGTCACACTGCAGAGTGTCTGCAGCACCCAGCTCTGCGTGGGGGAAGTGGTGCCGGGCTGTCACCGGCGCTCCTGCGGCTCCCACACCTATTGAGCTTGACAGAGCTGTTTAGCCAAAGTGCATCACGCTCCCTGCTGCCCTCATTCTGCTTAATCTGCATTCTTGCAGCTCAGTAATCCTCATGGGGGGACTTCCTATAAATAGTGCTTTGGCAATTAAACCCACTTTCCTTGCAAACTAAGCTTTAATTGCTATTGGCAGGTAGCTTGCGTGAGTATCTCCTATGGAGGAACTAGGGGATGAAACACGCTTTAAATAATGAGGGTTTATCTTTGTGAAGAAAGGAAAGTTTATCTTAAATGCTAATGCTATTATCTAATCGAACATCTAATGTTTTTCTATGCAGTTTGCCCCTCTGAGAGCACCACGGAGCAGAAATGTGAGCTGTAAAAATCCTGCTGTGCTCATGGAAATGTCTAAATTTCTCTCGCACATTTTCAGGGAAACCAGGTCAAAGATTACACCTCTGCAGCATTTGTTTGGCAACGCGCATTCATTATTTTTAATGCATTTTACTCAGATTTCAATCAGAATTATATTCAAAGAAAACAACAAATCACAGTAGAGGAATGGCCCCTCTGCCCTCAGAGAACAGGTGAACACACATCCAGGTCAATCCACTGGCCAGCCCCGATGTGCAGAGGAGATGGGGTCATCTGTTTCAGAAGCAGGTTTAGCTGTTCTGCCTCCTGTTTCACGAGCATTTCACATTCTTAAATGACACCTGGAAATCCGAACAGGCACAGTGGAGCCTATCATAAAGGGAAAGAGGGATTTGGACTATTTGGAAGTAAATCCTGAGATTATTTTTACATGAACCTGTAAGAATGATATTGGTATGCATGTAAGTGTGCATAAAACAGCTGCTGCTCCTGCCTCCTTGCATGCTGAGTGTGCCTTGCTTCAAATCAACGTTCTTATGGGCTTCTGGGGGAGCAGGAGCAATCCAGACGTGCACAGAAAACCAAGGCTTTTCAAACCTAAATATGGCATCTGATTATGTGAGGTTTAAATAAAACCACCGATGATACAGTCCTGTATCATACATTGTTCCCAATATGGGTCAAATTATTTAAGGTGGTGAAAATTTTACATATGTATGGCTCGTTTTAATTATGGGTATTAAGTCACATGAGACTCAAAGAAACGAATGTGTGATAAATTTCTGAAAAAAAATTAGCATGTACAAGAGGAGATGTTGCAAATTTATTTTTTTATATTATTAGTCCAGATCATCTGTAAAATTCATTTAAATGGAGCACACACACAGACACACATTTTGTGCTCACTTTTTATAAATATTCGGATTTGACTTTTCCTGCTTGGAATGTCTTCAGCAAGTGCATGGTGGCCATGTCTGTGGCTGAGGCTGAGCTTTGAGTTTGTACTGAGGGAATGAATTTGTATGGAGTGGAAGAATGTCCTGAGTGAATGCATGTCCTGAACTCAGTCCTGCTAGGAACCTCACACACCAATTAAACACTGATAACTTTTTGAAAAAGGGTGGCTTTAGATTGGATATTAGGAAGAAATTCTTTGCTGTGATAGTGATAAAACATTGGCACAGGTTGCCCAGAGAAGCTGTGAATGTCCCATACCTGGAAATGTTCAAGGCTAGGTTGGATGGGCCATGGAGAAACCTGGTCTAGTAGAAGATGTCCCTGCCCGTGGCAGGGCGTGGAACTGAGTGACCTTTAAGGCCCCTCCCAACCCAAACCATTCTGTAATTCCATGACACCACGTTGGTGGCACTGAACTATTTCACCCTTCAACTGGAGACTGCCTCAGTAAACTGCTGCAGTCCAAAAGCAACCAGCAGTTATATTTTAAGGAATGTTTTTGAATAAGATCTCAAAGAATTCAGCTCAAATTTGGAGATTTTTCAAGGAAACTGATGGCCAGATTTATTTTAGATCCTATGTGCTGCCTTACTGTCTGGCCTGGGACATTTGTGAAGCCACACTTTGCCCATTTAAATTTAAAACCAACCCTGGCCCACAGTATCACTCGTATTTTTGGTCCAGGCATAGAGACTTTTGACTCCTACTAGGCCCCTTACTATGTTTAAGCACATTTAAAATGAGTTAAGCACTGTGTGCTGCACAAAACGTCAGTTGTCTTTATTCCATCTCAATTTCTAGAGAAAGTAATACATGAAATTTTTTTTTTACCTAATTTTAGCTTAAGCACACTGTGATTGCGTTTCTTACTTCTGTCTTACCCCAGGTACCAACACTGGCAATAATTTTTACTGCTAATGTAGCTGGTAGAAACTTTTTATTTGCTTGCTTTTCTAACAACTTTCTTTTTTATTCTGTTCACATTTGTAATCTTAACAAGGGAGAAAATGCTTATAGAGAAGACATAAAGGTATAGAAAGTCACAGAAATGTAGTCAAGAAGAATAATGGGCAGTAAATCAATATTTATAAACATAACAGCTAATAGAAAAACAGGCTCATACCCATTTGTTTTAAAAATAGGTTGCTGCAAAACCATGTAAATGAATATTTAATTTAATGATGTTTTTTCTATATCAAGTATAGTTCTCTTTATAAAAGCCCATGAACAATGACAATAATGCACAATAAATATTAATAATTACCCATAATGGGTAATTAAAATTTAATAATTAGTATGAAAGTCAAAATAACAAGAAAGAATCACTTGATCACATTCAAAACATTCAGTATTTGAAGGATGTTGTATAATCATTACAGCATAGGTTAATGATTGTCCATTTGAAGTCTGCACTCATTTACGTTCATGGTTATTGGAATGTAACAGTTGATAGAGCATTTCATGATAGAAAAAATTGAATATGTAAATATTATTCCAAATGTGAGTCCACTGTGATGGGGTTATCTCTGCAAATGTAGTTCACATTGGTGGTATTCTATAAGGAGGTTGCTTTTTGAAGTGCCTTTGCAAAAATGGGTTTAATTTAGGGGAGTTCAGGTCAGTATGCTGCACAGAAATAGAGATTTTGTGTATGTAAACACTGCTCAACTGAACCAAATATATTTATTCTAAAATACCCTGCTACCCTGCAGCAGGGTCTGGATCATGTTTTCCAATACTTTGCAAACTTAGAGTTGTATAATCTTTCACAATATATTTTGGGGTTCTGACATAATCCAATATAAAGAAGGGAAATAATTTATCAAAAATGTACTTTGGCTCATCAGACTCATTTATAAAGACGAGGAGCAGAAGCCAACCAAAGTACATCTCCTATGGGCTAACATGCTGTTGTTTCAAAATAGACCCAGTTCTTTTTGAGGTCTTCTGTTTGGTTTTGTTTAGGAGATTTTTTGTGTGTGTTTTTTTCTGGTGAAATAGTTTTTTTAAATCATGCTTCAAATGGAGTAAATTTATTCTTAATAAAACATTTTCATTTTGCTGAATGTTGTAAGTTTTTGGTATTAACTTATTTAAAGGATATATTTTTAATCACCATTTCTGGGAACTTTTGTTAACAATAAAAGTCCTCCACATCGCCCAAGTTTTGAACACTCTGGCCACTGAGCTACTTCCATCTTCTTGAATTCAGGATGAGATTTGTGGTCAGCTTGACAAGCCACAAGAAAAGCTTGACAAACCACATAAACCCCATGTTTCTTTGTTTTGTTTTTGGTTTCTTACTTTTTTCTTTTCTTTCTTTCTTTCTTTTTTTTTTGGTTTTTTTTTGTTTTTATTTCAGCAAACTCAGTTTCCTGATCCTGTTATCTGTGCCTCTGCATGGAAAAGCTGGAAGCACACTTCTTCTGCACAAATTCAGTAGCACATTGCAGTATTTTTATTTTACAAGGGGATTGATTTTTGTCAGGGACTTGTCACATGTCAAGCCCTGTCTCTAAGGCCAGTTTAGTGAAGCAAAGAGTGCAGATGAACAAGAAATTAATAAACCAGAAAAGTTGTTTCTGAAGCAATATAATTATTTACAGTAGCGACCAATCTCTGTGTTTTCATTGCTTCATGCCCTCTGGGGCTATTGGTGGTCAAGCTGTTTTGCAATGGGTTTATCTTTCCCATTTCTTAAATGAGGAAAATGAGAGCAGCTTGCTGGAGGAGGCAAAACAAGCCTGGGGAGCTGCCAGGATGTGAAATACTCGTGGAAAACAAAATCTGAGGTGAGAGGAGAGGGAGAGGCTTTAAGCGAGTTGCAGCCTCCATTTCCGATGCTATGGAGGGAAATTCCAGAACCAGTGAAGGGGAACTCCAGCATGACTGCTCAGCACACCTGCCTCTACCTGCTGACCTACAGGCAGCCCCAGCATTGTCCCACTGGTGCTCCAGCCAATCCCTAACAAAAATCCCCCACACCCACCACCCAGGGGTGCAGAATCCTGGAATCATAACATCGGTAAGGATGGGATCATCAGGTCCTTGGGATCATCAGGTCCTTGGGATCATCAGGTCCTTGGGATCATCAGGTCTCTGGGATCATCAAGTGCAGCTGTCAACCCAGCACCACCACCATGCCCACCACTAAACCAGGTTCTCAAGTGCCACGTTCCCACATTTTTTGAACACTTCCAGGCATGCTGACTCTACCACTTCCCTGGGCAGCCTGCTCCAAGGCTAGACAACCCTTTTGCAGGACACGGCACAGCCTCAGTGACTGTGGTATAGGTGTTCTCCTGTGACTGAGCAGGAAAAATTCCTCATCCTTTTCTGATTGTGTCATTTTATATTTTGTGCAGAGATGCAAGAGGCAGATGGATCTGTGGCAGTTTTCCTGGCAGAGCAGGAAAGGAAGCTTCTCTAGCATGTAAGAACATCACCAATCCCCACATACTACCATTTCAGTCAAACATGCAATAGAGGAAAAAGACTGAGGAATTCTCTGCAAGTCAGTGAAATTAGCTTTTTCCTAAAATGGAGAATTAGAATGTTTCATGAAATTAATGGAAAGAGGATCTTAGAAAGAATAAAGAGGGGCCTGGATAAATTAAAGATTTTATCTGAAACCAAACTGGAGTAATTGACTAAATTAACTTGTCTTAAAGAGACATGTACTGAGACATTGCAAAATAAAGAAAAGATAAAAGGAAATTAGAGAGTGTAATATGGCATATAAACAGCACTAGAAGAAAAAAATGGAAGGGAAAAGTAAGAATACTAGTGTCAAAGGGGAAGAAGAAAGGCTTTACATAAATAAAAGTGACAAAACATACCATTTTATTTTTCAACAAGAAATATAACAAATCTTTCTGCTGCTTCCTTAAAAAGAAAATAAGAAATCAGTATTCAAATAACATATCTCAGGGAGCAGTCTACAAAAAACTACACCTCAAAGTCATCTCAGGCTTCCTTTATTTAATTATTAAAATTTTTAGAAATCATGGGAAGGCCCTGAGCAGTGACCATAATTTGATTTTTCCTACTGATGTGTAGAATAAACCAAGACAAACATCATAATATCTGGTTTTTAATTTGGCCAGTATCTAGAATTAATCACAAGCGATATTTTTTTGATCAATACAATGATATATAGCCATAAAAAAACTGAGATTTTTAAAGATACCTTTCATTTGTTAAGGCAGCTACCACAAACCTGTTAAAGCTGTAGGAGCCCTTCAGTGTGCTATGTTAGCAGAACACAAATCCAGTGCCTTCAGTTTAGGAAATATTACTATGAAGGAATAATGTTAATGATGCAAAGCCCCTGCATAAACCAAGCAAAGCTTTTTGCACAACTCCTTCTTCATTCCTGATCAGAATATTAAGTTAAGATTGCATTAAGGAATAAAAAAAAGTGGTTTTGCTAATCTTGCAGACTTCACTTCAAAGCCCTTTTTCTATTTCCTCTCTATAGCTTAGATTAGCTATTGTTGTTGTTATTATTATTATCATCATCAATATCAATATCAATACCAATATTAATAATAATACTATTATTATTAAAAATAATATTTGCAATTAGTAGCCCTAAGCAGAGACTGAATGTACCAGATTAAACATTATATATATATACATATATTACCACACATGTATGCATGTATATCCACACACATGAATGCTTAAAGACTTTTCTCATGAGGTTGTGAGTTTACAGCAATGGCAATTGCTTCTCTTAAATGACTGAGTTCTGAAGGGAATGACAAAGAAAAGATAGTTCCTTTTCCAAGAAATTGAGGAGAAGCAGTGGGTAGGATGCACCTCTACTGCAGGGCTAGTGCAAGACAGAAGTCAAAAAACCTCATGGTACTCTCATCCTTTGGCAAGTGATGAGTGGTGATGCTGGAATCACATATTGTACTTCCAGCCTTCCTGCTAATCTCAACTGTTACCAAAATCAAAGCTTCATAACATAGGAAGTTTTCAAGTCCAGGTTGGATGGGGCCTTAGGCAACCTAAGTGAGTGAAAAGGGCCCCTGCCCATGGCAGGGGGAGTGGGACTACGTGATCTTTCAAGCCCCTTCCACCTCTAACTAATCTATGTTTCTTTGATATTATAAGTCTATAATTAGCTTTTCTTAATTGCAATGAGATTTCAGAAATTCTTACTCATACGGGCTATAATTTGAGAGACCCATTTACTCTCTTTTTCTATCTGCTTTTGTTTGTTGGGTTTTTTGGTTTGTTGGTCTGGTTTTGGGTTTGGGATTTTTGGTTTGGTTTATTCTGATTTGGTTGGCTTTTTGAGTGGAAATAAAAAGTCTCTATAGTGTGTATATGTATCTGTCAGAGTACATCCCTCAAAATACTTTTAAAACACTGGCTTAGATCTTGCAAGAATACTCACTTTCTAATAAATTATCCAAGATCACTAAGAGAAGGTAGTGGATATAAACCCTGCCACTCAAAGTATAGATCTTGTTGGTTAGAAACTTATCAATGGGAGGAGATGTTATATATAAGCGAACCCCAGGAAAACATGAGTGCCTGTGGACACCAAAGTAGTAAAGATGCTGCTGAGCAGTGGATTAGTAAAGGTGGGGAACTGAAGCAGGACTCTCAGAAGGGTTTAAACACCTGTTTCAATGAAATGAATGGCTCTCAAGCCAATGACTGAGCCGTCGGTGGCGTCCTATTCAAAGCCCTTTGACAAGGGAGGGACTCCAACCCCCATTTCCCAAGCCTCCAGCCACCCCTCCTGTAACTGGATGAGCTTGTTTTGCTGCTCTTTTCACAACATCACCATGACAACAGTGACTGCTCTCTTTTTTGGCTGGTGCTCAGTGTGCATATTGATGGTGATCAACAATGAGGTACCACCACGATGAGTAAATAGATTAGACCCGTGTGCTACCCCGTGGTCAACACGAACAATGAGCAGATCTGCAGCCCTCAGATCACTGCTGTTATTCCTTCTCCTGAGTCCTGCAGTGTCCTTTCTGCTGACACGTAAGCTAGCATTTGACGATAGTATTATTTACATTTTTAATTACATTGTGTGTACTGGGTATTTACTCTGAGCACAAGTGGCAAGCTGCTTGGGAACTAGTGTTTCTGCAGTGCTGCTAATTAATTGATGATAAATAAGTAAATAAAGAGCCAGCAAAAGCAGAAGGAAAGAGTAGAGCTCACTACCTTCCTTTCCAGAAAACTCTATCCTCCCTTCTTTTTTTTGTTTTTCACCCTTGTTATCACTCACCTTTTAATTGAAACAAGTTTGCCATTTGACTGCCAAACCTTCCTCCATAAGCAACGAATGGCACTGAAAACAGGTCTCAATGTTTTTCTTTCTTTTCTTTGTTTCCTGTACTGGGATAATGGGTCCTTAGGTTGCTCTGAAATTCCTTATATACACAATCCCTGATAAGTCAGGTCTGGCAAATCTGCCCTGTGTGCCATCATTTGAAATTTAACTCAAGAACAATGAAGGAGAATAATTGTGAACACAGAGAAGGTGCTGGGATGAAAACAGAGTAAGAGCTCCCCTGCCTAATTTTCGTTGAGGATGGAAGACTATTTCACCCCCTTCTCCATAACTAACAATCACACTGCACAGATAGGAAACAGTTTATTAAAGTGAAACCACAAGAGTTGGGCTTTCAAATGCTATCCTTGCAGCTGTTGAATGTTTTCCAAGAATGTCTCATTGGGTAAATTCAGGCCACTTCCATTATCTGACTAAGGCTTTCTTCAGCCTTTCAGCACATAGCAAAAATCACGTTCATTTGCTTAGTTCTCCTGCGTTTAAAAATCCGGTCAAGATGAAACAAGGTATATATTATAACACATATTTAAATATGAGTTGGCCCAATGAGTGTTTTAAGAGGAGTGGATATCTGGTTTGTGTTCATTAACAATTAGAGTTATCCAATAAAGGAAAGGCCAAATTTGGGAGCTGAATTATGTAGCAAACCTGGGCTTTCTAGAACTGTTGATGGTTTTACAGCTGCTTTGCCTAGATGGGAGCAATTATGCAAAGGGCAGGTCCGGGCAACGGAGACCATGCCAATGTGTCTGTAGTCTCACTGAAGGAATAATATAATTCCTGAAAGCCTTAGACATGCAAAAGGAGTGTTAAAAAAAGTGGCAATTTTAGAAACATGCCTAAAGAAGCTGCTGTGTACATATCTGCACTGGATTCTGTGGAAGACTCACAGGAAAATAAGATGTGAGAAGATCCCAGTGCTCCAGCCCCAGGCTCCCACCTGCCCAACACACGTGGTGTGAATTGACAAGGAACCGATCACAGGGTTTTTCATGATCCACAGCACAAAAGACAAAGCACACGAGTCTTTCCTTCATTTTGTTCCTCTTCATTCATAAAGGACAATCCATTAAGGGAACTTGGACATCACAATATCAAGCAGTGTGGTGGCCAATTTTCATGCAGCTACCTGCAAGCTGGAGTTCTAATTGCCTGTCAATAGAGGAAACAAGAGCCATCATATTCAGTGAAAACCTGCCTAATTCTGCCAGAGAGAAATGGCTGAGATGAAAGTTTGTTTATTTCCTACACATTCCTGAGGGTTTTAAGCCTTCCAGCTCTGAAGTTGTATATCCCAGAACATTTCTAAATTAGATACTCAGACCTTTTCTTCCAAAAGGTAGGTGAAACAAATGCATCAATTTTTTCTTTTCAAAAAATTTCAAAATAGAGTATATTTATTGAAAAAGTAGAAATTTTAGCTGAATCTCTCAACTCTTTGGAACTTCTTTAACCCATATTCAGCACCCTGTTGATATGTGTCCTGGGATGTGAAGGGCGGGGGGAAGTTGCCAAAACCTTTCTGGTCAAGTCTATTTCACTCCACCAGTTCAGTTGAAGGAAAAGCACATTTTAACACAGATCTATAGTTTAATGATGGAAGAGACTCAAGTTCCCACTGCATTGAATACTTAATAGCAGGTATTGAAATATTTAGTGGCCTCCAGGCTAGAATCCAATCTCCCCCTCCCCACAAGCCAGGTGAGTGCTTTAAATAGGTTATAAAGCAGCCCAGTGACGCATCAAGATCTCTTCATAGCCAATTTCCACACAAAACATGTATCTTGGAGAGACAAGGAAAAAGGGAACTCCAGGAGTAGCTCGCATGTGCACAGCAACTTCAGCTTCCCTCCTGCACTTTGATACACTTTTATTTTGGATTTAAGGAATATTGGATTATTCCCTGCAAACCCAAATGGCCTCAGCAAAGGGGTCTGAGGTCATCCATGCCCCTAGAAATCCTTGAGAAATTTGTCCTGCAGTTAGCTTGAAATCAATCATAATCGATTGATCACAGCACACTCCCAGGACTGTGATGTGAGCTGCAGTGTCGCCCTCTGAGTCTTGCAAGAGATGTGAACCCTCTGAAAGGAAGAGCTCCTGAGACCTCCTGGTTAAAATGTCTCACCTGTTAAATGAGAGATTGGGAGGATCCGTGACAAAATAAGGACAAAGTTTTTAACAGGATCTATCATGATAGGACAAGGGAGAATGGTTTGAAAGAAACAGAATCAATTTAGATTAGCTAGGAGGAAGCAGCTTTTTACAAAGGTGGTGGTAAAACAGTGGCACAGGTTGCCCAGAGAGGTGGTGGAGGGGCCCATCCCTGGACACTTTAAGGGTCAGGTTGGATGGGAATCTAAGCTACCTGATCCAGTTGAAGATGTCCCTGCTAATTGTCCAGGTCACCTTTAACAAACTCTTCTGCAATTCTGTGATCCCATGAGTCTCTAATGTCAAGGGGGAACAGAAATGGATGCAAGTCCTTAAAATGGGTGCACACTCTATCTGGGGAGTCCTTACACAAAATGGGACTGCAGTACCTACCCTTAATTTGGCAGCTATGCTTTGTGCTTTGAAACAACGTCCCAGATGGACTCCTGTGAGCAAGTAGGAAAACATATCATTTATATTTATCTTCCTGGGTTAGGTCTGGCAGAAAAGACAAACTCCAAAGCCTTGGTGAGGTGGTGCTTTGGAAGGAGGTACTTCTGAGCACCTGAGGCTCCAGGAGAACATTATTACTGGGTAGCAGCAACGCCAGACAAGCTGACAACAAACTGCTGAAGTCCCTTACGAATCACTTGACAGAGATGTTCCAGCAGGGTTCTTGGCAGGAACAGATTCTTGCTGTCAAGAAGTATCTGCCCTGTCCATGTAGGAGCAATAATCCATTTGAAAACTTGAGATGAGACATTGAGGTTTCAAGTTTAGCAAGGTATAAGAAAGATTAAATTTCTGGATTTCTATTTTTATTCCTGGGGCTCAGCGCTGAGATTTAGGTTATTAAATCAGATTCTGAGTTTTCATTTAAATGAAAACAACAACACGGACAACAAAAAAAAACCCACCCACACACTGAGGAAAATAAAAGCAAAACAAAGAGATGGAGTGACACTCCAATCACTGGAATGTAACCAGATGAAACTGTGTGATCCTAGGCAGGGAATATTTGCTGCTGTTTGCTCCTTAGTTAATTAATTATTGCTGGCAAGTTGTGCAGGGTGTGGGCCTGTTCTTGGCTGCTTCACTCTATGTTTGATGCTGAGGCCAGGGGAACTCCAGAGGGTATTGTAAAAATTCCTCGCCTTGGGAGTGAAATAGAGAAAAAAACTCTGCATGCTCACTTTTGTTGTTGTTGTTGTTTCAAATCCTGTCCCCCATGGTAATTTTATGATGGTCCTTGATACTTTAAACTACCAAAGATGGAGGCACCAAGTTTTTACCACCCCAAAGGCTTTAGGGAAAGGATACAGTGGGAAAAGGGAGAAAGGAAACCTAGAACAGGAGTTAGGATGCCTGTATGGGCCATAGCACATCTGGGCTTCATTCCCTGATTTGTTGTAAAATGTCACTATGACCTCAGTCAAATCACTTAGGGATGGGCTATTAAAGGGATTTACATACCTAAATCCACCATGACATTTTCAAAGTTGGAGCTCAGGCACTGCCTTGTCTTTCTCCTTCCTGCTGGTGCATATAACTCCAGGGGATGGTTAAACCCACCTTCCTGCTGGAGGCTGTGGAGCTTGAGAGGAGTTTCCCCTGCCACGTCCCTACTCCTTGCTTTTCCTTATGTTCCTGTTAATTTGCACTGATATGGGACACTGGGTAAAACTGGATCAAGCAACCAATTCTGCTGGAAAATAAGCAGTCAAAATGTCACCACAAACAATGAAAAAATGTCAAAAATTGATACAATATGATTTTTCGCCTTGTAGTACCACTGTTATATGATAGAAAAGAATGAGGCTGGGTAGGGACAAGAAATAAAAATGAACATGAAAGGTAAGATCAGCTCTTTCACTAACAGAAATTGATTGTTTTCCTTTAATTTTAACAAGTAATTTTTGTGCTGCTAACATGGTGGTTGAAAATGCACTTCAAGTCTTTTATGTTCCAAGAATATATATTTATGGTCTGACAATTAATTCACCTTATACTCAATATTTGAAAAAAAAAATGGTGTAAATAAACATTCCACAATCACAAAAGAGCTGGGGTATTTCATGATAGTTGAGGAAAAGTCAAGTAATTTACAATAAAGTCACAACCTCAAAAAAGGTTGAAAACAATTTTCACTTTCCTGGATGAAAATTACAGCTAATCAAAACTTTGGATTTGTTTTATTTCCTACTCAAACCCTTCAATATACATGATTTAGTTAAAACCATCTCTTTTCTGGCTTTAGCTAAGAGCAAAACAGGGTTAAGTATTCTCAGGATAGTTTTTTTTAAAAACCACAATAACTACCTATGTAGGCACGGTTCCATTAATTAAACATATTAATTTAATGTAGCTAATTTATGCAAGTTTGTGCTCAGACTCAAAACTTGTTATCGTTGCATAATAAGTTAGTAGACCTATGATTTAACTGTCCCTGAATGTAATTTTCAGCTGTAATAGGTGAAAACTGCAACAAAAAGGCAAAATTTGGCTCAATGCAGGGAAGAAAAATAGGTTCATTCAATTTTGTATTTCAGTAAGAATAAATACAATGAATACGTGAAATGAGTGCATTGTGTATTTTTTTTTTAAAAAAAAAAGTATCCTTTATGTTCTAGCAGGAGGTGCAAGATGTTAGTTGTCTTTTTAGGGGAAATTATAGCCAAAGATAATTTAGGGGGACTTGTTTCCTGTTTAATATTTTTTCCCGCCATTAATTCTTAATTTAAAGTGGAAAAATTCCCTCTAGGAAACTGAAAAAAAAAATCCTAGTAAAACCAAAATGATATTTTAAAATCCATTTAGCAAGAACTTTCTGCAAAGTTTCTTAAAAGGGCAATTGAATTTTTTCTTTTACTGGCTGGAACCAGATGCCTGTTAAGTCAATAACTGAAGACCTCATGTTCTGTTTAAAGAAAAAAATCAAGAAAGCAGGTGTGAGAGGGAAAAAGTTTGTGGGGAAATTTGGACAAAGCAAATCGCTGTTCAATATCTCCTCTTCAAAACACAAACAAATTCAACCCTTAAGAATTGCTAATATTTCTTCACCTTGCCATTTTTTACTTCCTCTGATGTAACTATTGAAAATCAATAGTACTTCATTGACTGAGGTAGGTGAAACCATCTCATATATTCCTCCCAGATGCAGAAAAGGGGAATATAAGGTTCAAGACTGCAACTTACTTTCTTTATTGAGTGCCTAATGTTCATAAGCAGATTGCAGCTGAGCTGGCTACCTGTTTGAAATCTCGAATATGCAATACTTGACCAGAGTATGACCAAATAAAGATTTATTTCACATCCTCAGCTGGCTGACATTGGTTAGAGCTTCAAAAGTCACTTGAAAACAGGCAGTGACTGCTGACTCAGAGGTTACACTTTACTCTGACAGCATGAAATTAGTTGCAGTTGGTCATAATACATGTTTCTGGTCTACTCATGGTCAAGGACGTCTCCTGCAGTAACCCAAAAGCTTTGAAGCCTCATCTGGAGAGCAAAATCCCCAAGGGAAAGGTCACAATTTAAGAGAAGCAACAGTATTCTGATAAACAGGATAAGGGAATTTTAGAAACTTCAAGACTTCTTTTTTCCTTCTTCCTTTCCGGCCCACACAGGTATTGCTGGAGGCATCAGTCCTAGAAAAATTAGGCTACTGTAAGATTTATTGGCTGAGTGCAGAGTTTACATTACATTTTCTCTCATCACTTTCTCCTGGAGTAATTGCCTATGCATGCACAGTCCTGGCTGCAAACAGTGTGGTCTGATCCTTGGGTGGCTCATTTTGGGGTTCATCCAGCTAAAAGTTGATATCACCCATGAGCAGCTGAGTCTTTTAAAAGGACTCAGAAGCTTGGGACTTTGCAGGGAGATAACATGGTTCGTTAGAAGAGAAGCCCCTCATTACAGGGCTTTTGCAAACACTGTCTCTCAGTTATTTATTTCCTGCAACTGCTGTTTTCCTTCAAGGTTGGTTTTACTTTTTTCCTGTAATTTTCTTTCATCAGCAGCCACTGCAATTGATATGAAATACCTATAGATGTAGTTCTAGTTGTGAAATTTGTGGTTAAATCGTTGTGTGAGTTTTTCGTTCTTAATTTTATACATCCAGTGGGCCTAGAAAATCTGGAACAGGGTTTGAAAAACTCTGTCTTCTTTGTCATAATAAGCCTGGTAAATGCTCAATCTCAGCTGGAAACAATGAAATCAAATTTGCAGAAGAGTTACTGATTGGGAAAGCCAGCCAATTAATTCTCCACACAGCACCCCAAAGAGCTGGACTCAAAAATCTTTGTGTGTCCCCTTCTACTCAGGACATTTTATAATTCTGTGACTCCAAGAGCAAAACCTTGCTAGCAGGTACAAATTACAGCACTCACAGAATATCTGTGGGTCCTTCTGCTCAAGGTTATGATTGGGCAGGGGTAAAGATCTGACACCGCACAATAATATTTCCCAAGCCTCTATACAGAGTATTTTACAGTGAAAATATCTTATGAGCTCTGAGAACTTATGATTATGAGATTTATACCAGTGGCTGAAGAAATCCTACATGTTCTTTAAATCAGACTAAGCACCTCTGTGCTCTTCCCTCTTTTGTGCTATTGTTCCATCCTCGAATTTTGCCTGAGAATGCCTAAGTGTAAATTGGGAAAAGGAGAGAAAAGCATCTAAGTCTTGGCTGGTAAAACCAGAGCCAGACCTCAGAGTCTGACCCATCGTGAAGAGTCTTAGCATTTTCTCTCATTTCCAATACTGAAGTGTGATGCAGAGAAAGGTGAAACCCAAATAATTTCCTTTTGTAAAAATTGCAGTCCTGCAAAGCTACAATAAATGTGCCTGAAACAACAAGAGGAAAGGCGGGCCACGCCGCTTCAAAGCCCGGCTGTATTATTCTTATTGGTTCCTTGGAAAATATTTCACGACACATGAACCCCTTGAACGGTGGAGAGACATCCAGCTTTGAAATAATAACTGGGGGAAGAGGGTAAACCGAGCCATATTTTTTCAAGCATTCCAGGTGCCCTCTGCAATTGGTGACCTAGTCAAGTATGAGAAACAATGCAATCCCGGGGGCCTGCCGCCAAAAAGATCCACAGCCACTAAATGCATTAAGACATTAATGTCTACTTTGGGATCAGTTCTCAACTTAACAGGTTAACCTCTGGCCCACAAGGGAATAAGCAGCAAACAAGATTTAGCCAAAGCTTGTACTCAGAGGGTAATTGATAGCTGCAGCCCACCCATCTGATACATTTTTTTGATGGAGATAATTTTCCTCTCATAAGGGAACGATCCATAGAAATAATTTAAGTTGACATCTCAACACTAAATCAAAATGCTGTGGTCTGACATAGGTACTGCTAGATGATCTGAGTCTTTCCAGCTAAAGGACAGAGGGGAAGGCAGGAGGGAGAGAGAAAGAAACCTTGTTTTGTTATTTTGGTCATTTTTTGGAAGGAAAGTTTCCATTTTGCTGGCAAATAAATCAACTTTTCTTTGGAATAATAAGGAATCCCTCTTTATGCCCTTCAAAATAGATATATTTTAGATCTCAACAAAATGAGTTTTGTCTAGCATTTTTGGGTGAGTGTTTTTGATGTCTGCTTTTTTTTCTTTTTGAAAAAAAGACTTATTCTGCTGAAGTGTAGGGAACGGTTAATTGATTTTTATTACATTAATGTAAGCAAAATTTACCTGTAGAAGAGATAACATTGATATGAACAATTGATATTAACATTATTTCTTCTTCTCTTCTCCTGCCTTTTGCCTTTTTTGCTAGAGAAATTCTAACAGTTCTGGTTTTATTTCCCTTCTTTGTCCCAAAACTGTATGAAAAATATCAAAGAACATAAAATATCCAGCACTTTCTTAGTATTCTCACATTTTCTATACAAAATAGCAGCACAACCTTTGGGGAATACATAGGAGGAGCAAGAAACTTGCAGCAAATGGTGCTGGTAATGCTGGAGATCAAAGCTGAATGTCAATCCTTCTGTCTTTCTGACAGCAAGAGAAAGTTATTTCATCAGTTAAAACACTTGGTATCTTTATTTACAAAATCAGCTGTTACACTTTAATTTAGAAGTCAACTATGGTGTAAACGTGCATGTTTTTATTCTGATTCCATGGTATTATTAAGACTTTATCTTTCTGATTAAGGCAGAAAGTCATTCCATATGTGACACGGTCATCTACAAGACATGACAACAGCATCATTTTAGTCTTCCAGGACACAGTCTTTTGTGTTAACTATTCCCAAAATATTCCTTCTCGAAGGAATTCCTTCCTACCCAAAAGCTCATACAACCAGAACAAGACTCCAAATTTCAGGAAATCAATTAAATATTAAATTAAACAATGCCATGGAGTTTTTCATCCCTGAGCAGTGGAAGTGACTGCCCAGGTAGTTATGTCGAAGAAATTCATAGTTTCTGATAGTGCCGAAACCCCACCTTGTGATATTTCAAAAATAACCAAACATACTAGACAAGTGGAAGTTGCAGAAAATGAATAGAAGTTGCTTATTTAAGATATTTTCCTTGTAATATTTTATCTTCTTCTATGGCTCCTTTGGTTTGCCCAATGTTACAAGGTCTTTCAACCTACAACAAAGCAGAAAGTTAAGAGAAAAAAAAACCCAAACCCTAAAATCATTTATTTGGTTTTGATTATTTAGTTGGTTACTGAACAGAAAATATCTAAGTAGTTATTTCACAAAGTAGATTTTGGACTGACTTGTGCCAGCTGGAAGTTTTTATATTGTGGACCAGAAAACTGCACTTCAAATGGGATTTATACAATGAAAAAAACCTTTAAAAAGTCCTAAAGGCTGAAATTTCCTAAGGCACATGTTTAGGGAGCAGCAGGTAAACTAGAGTGGGAAATTTTTGAATATTGTATGCATTTACCCTTCTTAAAGCAAAACATCAGCATTCTGTTAAAGTTGTCATACATTTTTATAGTTTAAATATCATTTAAATTTTGTCGGCACAACAAATAATGAAGAAACGGATGTGAATTTTCACTTTTAAAAGCTGTAAGGATTAGTTTAGGGATATCAGTTTATTGTCATCTTTTCTCCTGATAAACAAAAAGCCGAAATCCAAACAAAATAAAAACTGAAATATATATATTTGTAGCCTTGCTCTGTTCAGGTGAAACAATATCAATTGGAAGTGAAAGGAACTTGGTCACAGAAAATGACCTGATTTACCTTTTTTTTTTCTTTTTTCTTTTTTTTTTTTTTTTTAATGAACTGAGTATTTACAACATTTTGGTTTGGGACAGTTTTTCTCATGTAGCATTCAGTCAGATCTGTTGATCATTAGACTACTCCCTTGGGTAAAAATAAATTTCACATAATGAAGGTTTTTCCTTATTGCTGAAAGGTTTAGTCCCTGTTTTATTTCCCTTCACACAGTAACCATACTATTATCTATAGTAAATTACTGTGACCCATTTGCATCCTTTTCTTGACCTAGGGGTGATTTTACTGGCCTCTTAGGTGGGTGACACTGATTTACTCCACCATTTCTTCTGCATAGAGGTCAAGAGTTTAATAAGCATTGGGACAAGGCTGGAGCTTGAAGTAACATTAGATAGTTGAAAATTAAATAATGCCAACTACATCTCAACAGTCTTGTGGTGAGATAAAGTTCTTTTCTGTGTAAAAAGGCAGCCGTAGTTTCATCTTCAGTCTCATGAAAATCAGGGCCACATCCTCACCCGACTGCAAATTTTTCACATCCTGTTGAGGTTCAGTGATTTATATCATTTTATGTTGTGTAGTTGGTGATACACATTTTATTTGTCTTCCCATAAAGCAGAAAAAGAGGACATACAAGGATGAGAATCTGTCCCTCTGAAAACACTCACCATGGTCATCATGTGTGTGGGCTGGTTTGTAGTCTTTATTATGGCCAACATATTTGAAAGGAAATTTTGCTTTGTGTTGCCACTTTAAACTTTCTTTTTTTTTTCCTTTTTTTTTTTTTTTTACAGCACAGACTTCAAAATGCTTCTTTGAAACAACTGAAGAGTGAACTTTAATTCATGTTTTTTAAACAAAGGTTATATGAGGCTTACAGAAGCCTCACAAAGGAAAAATATCAGCAAGAATTGCACATTACGTTTAGAGTGCTACTGACTTTCAAATTTCTCTACAGGTATTATTTCCCATGAATAGGAACAAAGAGCAAAAACAGTTAAAAAAGCATATTCAAATGTGTGCATAAAAAGGCATGGTAAATGAATACTGTTTAGTTTGCTGACATAATTACTGGAATGTAATTTTTATGAGTCGTAGAAATCTTGGCATTTTCACTGAACCAGATAATTAGACTCTGAATAGAACAGGGTCAGAATAATTAATACATCAAAACTAGATGAACTTTTTCTAATTATTTTTATTTAATCTCTATTATAATTATTGTTATACTCTGCTGAGCATGATTGCCTCATGTTCATAGATTTGAATGCTGTCTTATAGTTGCATCCTGGGACTTTGTGGAATATTAACAAACCGTGGCCTGGAGAAATTAGAATGGTGTCGTTTCATGATGGAATTCTAAATTGGAATTTTTCTATTTTTCTATGTACTTGCACAAATTTTGCTTCCCTATCATTTAAAAAATGAATTTAAAAACAAAGTCTTTTAGTTTATTTATTTTTACATTAAAAGGGAACTTCTCCTGAAGTTAAAAGCAAGCTCTTAAAATGTACCTCCCTCCCCCTCTCTTCTGATTCCTGCAACTTTTTTTCAGATCTCATCATTTTTCCTTTTAATTAGATTTTTTTTTCTGATTGCATAGTTTCTCCACGAGCTTTTGAAACATCAAAGTTAAGGCCAGACTCCAGTGACTGAATTCAAACAATCACTCAGAAGCATGGAGAATAAGGAGCGCTTCTGTAGTAAATGTTGATGTAATTGAAGGCATGTGAGAGATTTTAGTCTGCATCCTACTTTTTTTTTTTTTTCTTTCTTTGAGAAGGGCAAGCATTAAATATAACCACTACAAATGCCATCAGGGGGAGAGATTCAACAAGCCCTCTGACGTCAGGTCTGCTGGACAGGGCCTAGGAATTGCTTTGATGACTTAAATATATTTTTCTATTCTCTGTTATGCAGCATTTGCTATGTCTAAACAACAGAACACATGTAGCTGGAACACAAGGCTTGATTATAAAACCTTTCCCTTTGCTTTAGGTGGTAATAGTTTATTAACATGATTCAAAAGGTAACATGTTCAATTTTGGTTAACTCTGGTAGCCCACAATGGCTTTTTCTTCAATACTTAATTTATGTGCCATGTATGTGCCCAGAAGCTTGTCTAAAGTCTTTGCACACCTACACTGGTATAACTATAAATAGAAATAAGAGATGTATTCACTTTTGGACTTTGAAATTCTCACTACACTTGACTATGGAGAGGCTTCTTTGAAAAGATCAGGGTTAAAAAAAGACCTATTGGCCTTTGCTTTCTTATACCTTCTGTTTACGATTATCTTTTATCATCATTGACAGAAGATGTAAAGCAGAAAGAATGGTCTGTAAAATGTATTTATTTTTTTTCACTTCAAAAAGTAATTCCATAAACAGTGTTTAACCCAACCCTGTTATATTAGATCATTGGATCTGCACACCAACTCTAATGAAATCTCTACTTCTTCTCTCCCACATATGATCTGTATGGGAGCAAAGATATGTCCTCAGCTCTCTCTAGCTTAAGTTTTGGTTTTGTTTGGGTTTTTTTGAAAGCAAAGCAACCTACTTTTTATCCCTCACCCACTCTTTGTCTCTAAACATGAATCCCAGCCCTTGCCAGATTACTTTACAATGAGCAGAGATACCTAAAAAGATAAGTGACCATTTTCCCTTTAAGGGATGCCCAAGATGACAACACTTTCTGCACCAAGAAGATCTGACTAATCTCTGTAGGATTTCATAACAGATAGTCAGTACTCTGGGAAAGGAACCTGGCCTCATTTCCAGAGCAACCCTGATTCATTTAATGTCCTCACTGGTAGATCTCCAGCATACACAACCCAGCTCCCAGGAGAAGGAATGTGGACAGCTGGAACTGGGAAAAGGGATAATGAGGAGACAATGAACCCAGGCTGAGTTTCATGTTAATTACATGGTAGTCCAGACTCTGTATCATGAAATTATAGAATGGCTTGGAAGTGACTTTCAAGACCATCCCAACACCCCTGCCATGAAAAAGGACATCATTCACTAGACCAGGCTGCTGAGAATCTCATCCAACCTGGCCTTGGACACTGCTGGGGTGGGGATCCTTCTGTAGCAGAGAGAACTGAACTGGGGCAATATAGTGTAGTTTGTCACCAGAACCTTGCAGGTTAATTAGGCAGATGCTGTTATCCAAGTGTACATAGTATGTTCTGTCATGGGAATCCCACTGGAAAAGACTGGGCTGTCTTGAGGAACCATTTGCTAAAACCTTTCTCCTAAATCACCTTATGACATTCATTGTAACTGGGTTCTAATGTTTTCTTATAAATAAAAGAAACTATTTCCCCATTATTTAATCTAATATGTGAGAATCATAAAGGTGAAGGCCCAGAGTTCACCTAAACAGAACTCAAACTGCTGGAAATTATGTAAGTGCTGGTAAAGCCTTGTGAGGACAACTGAGAAGATAGCATTCAAAATTACCGTAGATGAGTGCTTAACCTACATTATTTTGTTCATCTCTATACTTCCAAACCTTCAATAGACCCAATCCTTAAAGTGGTCATCGACATGGCTAATCTGCAAGAGTTAAAATATTTATCACAAGTGTATCATTCTCTGATGCTGGAGGCTGAGAAAAATCAGCCCACAAAGTCTATGAGCCCATGGCATGGTCCTTCCTCCAACTGGAAGGAAATCGGTCCCCCTCCCATATTGTTGCAAACAACCTTTTCCTCAAATAAAGCTGCATTTTCATCATTTTTGGGTGAACTTAAAAAAAAAAAAAAAAAAAAGAAAAGGTACATTTGAACTTACACAATTCTGTCCAGCAGTGCATTTCCTTAGAGCCTGCTCTCGTGATTAAGTTGTGCCCTGGGTCAGCTAATTTATGGTGGATATCAGTGAAAGGTCAAGCATCCTGGGTGTGGGAGAAGGGAAAAGTGAGTGCGTGGAGGAGTTTGCAACCAGAAGTTTGCATTCAGCTGCTGATGCAACTTAAAGAAAACATTTCAAAATCTAGATTAAGAGGAAACACATTAAAAAAAAAGCCAAACCCACAAAACTTCACAAAGTTAAGAAATAATGGAGGAGACTAATGCAGTCAAGCATTAGTTTTGTCTATTTCTCATACACCTTTCCCATTCATTCTTCCCATCATCAGGTTTTTCCTTCTGTCTTTTCACATCTCTTTTCTATTCCTTTTGCCTTCTGATATCCATGCAGTTCCCACACTCCTATTTTTCTGTATGTGCAGCTCCTGATTTTATGGAGTGGATGAATTAACACTAAATTGTGTACTGTTAAAAGTCCCTAAAACCTCTAAGATACTAAAGGTACTCACTTGCTCTCCCTACAATAAAAGTGTAAGATTTTACAGACTGGGATTAACAGTATGATGACTAAATATCTACCTGAGGATGAAGTGAACTGCACCCCTAAAGGCTTTTATCTCTCCATTAACAGTCAGGGGGTTTTAGGTAGGTCATTCACAGGCAGAAGTTCATGAGGCATTCTCCTAAATTTAGATGACATGCCTTCCCCAGCGAGCTATGGGAGATCTACCATTTTCCCCAGTTACAAACTGTGCATACTTTCTGTCTGTGAGTGAGAGGTGAAAGCCGTGAGCAATTTTCTCTCAGTGACCATTTCCACTTCTGAGATGAGCTCATTTCCACAGTAGTGAAGTGTTTTATCTGCAGTTTCCAGAATGGTATCCCAGAATTTTCTTTGAGGCATCAGTTTGAGCAGTGCAGGAAGGTTATTCCTGCTGATTTAAAAAGATGGTAAATTACATCATCTTTCCTTAGCCTCTTTCCCACTCTCATGTTAAAGGCTACCTCATAACTCCACTTCCTCAGCTCTGGATGTTTTTCATTTCACACAGGACACAAAAATAAACAACCCAGTGTCTGTGCCTTCAGCCCAGATTTGGGCTCAGCCCCATACAGGAAGGATTCAAGGAAGGATCTCAATTCTTCACAATGGCATGTGGGTCAAAACTGAAACATGTTTCCATCATGGAAATATTTCCAATGTACAGTTTTAAAATAAAGCCAGGCATTGATAGATTGGAGCAATTTCTTAGAAAGCCTTCAGGATGGTCATTAGCTGGTGCTCTTGCCCTGTGAGGATGCATTGAGGGAGGTGGATATTACCTATTTAGATGTGCAAAATGTTTCAACAGATTTGTTGAAATTCACAGCTGATATTCTCCCTAATTAACAACAGAAGAGCTAAAACACCATCACAGCAAAATAAGATGTATAATGTTCATATATGATCAATTTTTGTTTGAAGTGACAACACCAAACTTTCCTGATTAGAAATACAAATATCTGTTTGTGACTAGAGACAAGTAAGACATCAATAGCAAACAATAAAAACCTCAGCCATAAACTTGGTATGCTGAGGTTTGTAAGAGTAGCTGTTGGTTGCGCTCCCACCACTGCTACATGAAACCCTTATGAGCATCTCTGTCTCTGCACTGGTATCTGCAGATTGCTGCTTGCCAGCTGCATGAAGCTAAAAACTCAACAAATTTCAGGTACAACACAGAGGTGGCACTATTTACCCTCTTGGTGCCAAACTGAACTCATAGGTTTGCAAACATATTGGTTGTATCACTGCACAGTTCAGAAGAAAAATGAATAAGCCATGGAAAATCTTCATGCAGAACTGATGTTTAATTGGTGAGTCCACTCATTTGAACAGCAAGAAAAGATTAAGGAAAAGGAAGATGTTGGTAGCTCTTTCCTACACAGGCTATAGACCCAGCTGTTGAACACAGCTCTTCCCTCTTGTGTTTACTCAGGTGAGATGTGCAGCAGACACTGGCAAATTCTTGTCGTGGGGAAGGAAGGCTGCTGTTGCTGCAGACCAGTACAGCCAGATCCTTCAAAGGTCTGGTCTAGTGGAAGATGTCCTCCTCATGGCGGTGGGTGTTAGAATGACCTTTAAGGTCCTTTCCAACCCAAACCATTCCATGATTCTATGATTCTCTGATACAGTCTGGACATGTGGCTGGTGAGACACGTGAGGAGGTGACAGTGACATGCAAACTCTCCTCTCCTGCCCTCTCACAATCTTAGAGCAGCCCAAAGTCTATTCCACCTCACATATAGGTTGTAAGTTGCCGAGGCTCAGAAACCTAAAAATCCATTCTGTGAGGGTCTCTGCCTACACTGCAA
This sequence comes from Acrocephalus scirpaceus scirpaceus, assembly GCA_910950805.1. Taxonomy (NCBI): domain Eukaryota; kingdom Metazoa; phylum Chordata; class Aves; order Passeriformes; family Sylviidae; genus Acrocephalus; species Acrocephalus scirpaceus. The sequence continues at coordinate 4,890,298 of OU383777.1, forward strand.
AGAGTAAGAACATGGGAGAAATCTGGGCAGTACTTATCCATTCCTTAAAAGATATTAAGTCTAATCTTGCTCTGGCAGACAGCAATGAAAAAGTTCTCAATAGCTTTGCTGGAAGAAAACCAGGTCCTCAACACTGCAATTTTTGCACAGAAGATCACAGTGACTAGAGTAGAGTTAGAAGTGCCAGTGACAAATGTAACCATTGCCATCCAGTGGTACCATGGGCTACTGCATATGGATGGGAAAAAACCTTCCTTGCACCATATCACAGAAAACACATCTCACCCTGGAACCAGACTTCTACAGCACACACGTGTCACCTCAAGTGTCTAAGAGAGCTGAAATATTGCTCTGGACTTCAATGGGGCATCTACATAGGGCTAGGCTGAAGATTTTGACTTTTTTCTCTTCTGTGGAAAAACTAAGATATGGCAATCAGACTTGTTCCTTCTGCTCTCTTCTGCTGTAGAAATAAATGTGCCTTTTATGCCTCTACTGCAATTGTATGCAAGAAATCCCACTTCTATCTTTAGGCTATTAGAAAAATAAGAACATGTAGTGAGTGCATATAATTGATCTGAACTTTTCTTTCAAGTTAACAGAAAGCTCAATAATTCCAATAATGAGTTCAAACAATCCCAATTTAATCATTTTCATACAAAGCTTTCTCCCTTTCCTGCCTCTCCTTCCACAGACAAAAGTGAAGTGATTAATATATTTTAGTGCTTTTATGAAGAATCCAAGTCCTTGCCCATTATTAAACCAATCTCCACTTAGGAAAAGAAACACAAATAGATACAGGGAAAAAAATTATTTCCCATTGTAGGAACAGAAAAAGCTGAATGTGAAATAAGGGGGGAGTAGCCTACAATGTGACAATTAAAAATTATGACTAAATCAGGAGGATGCTGGATAAAGTAGCTGGCTGTGGTGTGTTTTGCATAGTGTAAGTGATCAAATTGTGAACTGGAAGTTGCTTCCTGGAGAAAACATTTAGTCATTAGCAGTTTGATTTCCCACTTGCTGACTGGTTGTGTGAGAATAAACCCTCTGTAAATCAGATAGATCAGAATACTTCATACAATTTTCCTACCATTACACATCCTAAACAAAGCTGACACTGCTGCAATATTATAAAAAAAGTGAAACGAGCCAATGAATAAGGTTAATGCATCTCAGTCAGGGATGAATTTGACCCTCTGGGCTATGTCATATTTATAGGATTTACAGTCGGCATCAGATTCGCTGGTGCACTCTACTTGCTTTGTGGCAAGGAGGCAGAGCAGCTGTGAAACATCCAGATCGGTTCAGATGGAATTGTTTTGCTCATGAATTTGACCCCGGATGCCATATGGGCTGGGAAGCTCATTTGATTTTAGCAGCGCTTCTGTCATAATGTCTTTCCAAATGATGCAGCTTCAGATGTTTAGGAGCTGCATTTACCTCCTAATCATGTATTTGGAATGACTCAGGTTTTTATAGCATGGAAAGTCATAAAAATATAAATTATGGACAGGGTTCAGGTTCTGTTTCTTGTAGAGCCACCTAGTTTTGAAGTTGCCTGAGAAAAAACAAATTAACAACAATCGTAAATATCCGGAGAAGAAAGCTGAATCTCATTGAAACCTGAACAATCTTAAGATTTGTCCATTTTCCCCAGAAACTACTGGTAAACTTGGTGTGACACCTGCTAAATCAGGTACTAAATGCCTTAAGTCAGATATGATTCTGGGTCTGAGCTTCTGGTGAGATGAGAGATTTCTGCATCAACTCTGAGGAGTGACAGCACCTCCAGCTTGATAATACACCCCATGCCTGCCAGACAAACACTCTGTGTTCTGGATGTAATAATCAGGATGAGCATGCTGTTAAAGAAATATTTCAAGGCCTTTATGATGGTTTTATAAACACTTACCTGTGTGAGAAATTATGGTAGTTTAAATATTTAGAAAACATTTTAGTTCTCAGCTATTCCTGTTTTGAGAGGCTTGGTTTTGGTACACATCCAGTCCACCCTCTGTGGCATTCAAAGACAGGTAGGTTTGCATTGGTTTGTTCTTGAGAAAAAAATTAGACATGTAACGTCCCCCCTAAAAGATATTAAACACTCTGAAGAAATGGTAAAAAAATCATTTTGGTGAATATGAGAAAAACTGAGAACCTTTGAGTCCAATACTACCTCACCCCTGTTTGCTATGATCAATAGGGTTTGTCCTCTGGCAACATTTTGCAGAAACCATAAAAGAAGCTTGTTTGTACAGCACACAGAGTTCCTTTGGAAAGAAGTTAGATACTCTGGGATGTTCAACAGACTATCTTAAAAATTCCTCTCTTTCTGCTCAGACCAGCTGCATCTCAACTTTCTATCTCTAATATAAAGTTATATATGCCCATCTTTCTGTATGAAAACAGAAAGTTCTATGGCAATTATTTGCCTCCCTCTAGGCAAAGGGTGAGATTGAGAATGAATTACAGGCAACACATTAATTACACATACATTGCACAATTGGAAGTGAAAGAAACTTAAGAAACTACATTGAATATGAGAAATAGCCTAAATGTGCTCTGTAGATCAACTGATAGAAACGGAGATTGGGCTGATAAACTACAAACTTTAAAAATACCAGGTCAATACTAGCTGCAACATGGTGAACCAAGTATTTTGAATAACCTCTGGGATAGTTTCTGCTTATGACTAATACCATTACCAAAATTCCCTAGAGGAATTTTGACAGGACTTTGTGCAATTAAGAAGATACAAATATGATCTATATTTTGTCACGTCTGCTAACACTGCCATAGTTCAACTAGACAATCAATTTTAAATTGTGTTGGTGTAATGAACTCAATATCAAAATGCCAATTTTGCAAGATATTTTAAAACATTTTAGTATATTATTCATATCCTACATTGATGCAGCATCCAGACTTGGTTTTTGCCTCTTTTTTTTTTTGTCCCCAGAGAAGGTCACAATGAGGTTCTTGTTTATCCCCAGGTTTCAAAATACTTCATTCAAGAGTTTTTTGTTAATGGCAGGTGTAGGACATCTTCATCTGAGTCATTTGGGTCCTAGATAAATCAGATATGTATGATTAGTTTCCTGTAATTCACAACAGTAAAGACTGAGAATAGGGGAATTAAGAAATTTTCACTTTGAATGTTCGTGTATTTTTAAGTATAGATTACATTTGGGTTTAAATTTTGGAATAATCCCTTTTTGCCTTTCAAAGGAAACCTGAGGCTTAAAACTCCATGCACTGTAACTGCAATGGAAATGAACACACAGGAAAACAATGCAATAGACCTCAGCATAACTCTATTCCAACCTTATCAGATTTTTTACTTTTGTGAATCCTGATTTTCAGAAGTACACAAAGAGGTGGAAATTTGAATTTCCATTAAAATAATTTTTTTTAAAAAATCACAAGTCTCTCATCCTTGTGGTTTTGTTACAAGTTTAAAAATATGTCACAGAAAATATAATCCTGCATTAGCTGTTGATGACATCAGATATGGTGAAGTTTGCAAAAACATGTCAGTTCATTGTGAGCTAAATTTGAATCAGCTGAAAATACAGCTGTAGAAAAGGAAAAAGGCATGTAAGAAACAAAACTGAGCATAGAAGCATATGCCCAACTCCTGATTCATCAGCCCATCTTAGGGGTTTTAGAATTCAATTTGTATCTATACATATTGATTTCTGCAATGCCTGACATTCTGATTTTAACATGTGGCCAAGGACAATAGAAAGTCAATAGACAAGGGAATGAACATGCATATTTTTGGCCTGGCTATGTTTCTATTTGGAAATATTGATGGGATATATGAAATATCCCACATAAATGTTCTTGCATAATTTCAAGATTGTTTGACCTGAAGCATTTATACATATGGAGCCATGTATGAATATATATGTAGGATGGGAAGTTTTGTGTGGATTTTATGGTAGTAGACCAAGCTTCAGAGGCTTCACTTTCTACTTTGGATACAGCACAGATAACAACATTCCTGGAGAAGCAATGCATCTCCTCTGTGCTCACGTGGAGTTATAAGGGAAGCGGTAGAATCACTGTCCCTGGAAGTGTTCAAAACCCATATGGGTCTGGTGCTTCAGGGCATGGCTTAGTGGTGGAACTGGCAGTGTTGTGTTAATGCTTGGACTTGACAATCTAAGAGGAATTTTAAAGCTTTAACGATTCTATGATTCCAGCCATTTTTCTGCCTTTGTCATAAGCCTTTACAAAGGACTCTTTTTGTTGGTGTCTCCCTTATGGAACCACAGTGATAATTTTCTAAAACATGTAAAGAATAATTGTTTCTTTAGGTACAAGGAAATTAATGAAAAATCTATTTTTCATTATTTTTTTTCTCTTGAACTTCCCACTGGGAAGGCAACACAGGGCTTCCAGTAATTGATGTTTTGTGTTTCACATAATGTACGCTATGGCTAAAGCTTTCCCTGACACGAGAGGCAACTAAAAACACCACCAAGTCTGAACATACACAGCAATTTCTGCCTGTGAAATGTTTCTTTTTGAAGCCTTCAATCTCACTTTAGTTTTAAAGCATACTGTCCACAACCTAATTCAGAAAGCTGGTCAAGCACTTACTTAAAGATGTTATCAATACATTTTTCCACACTGAAGATGGAGACATGTTAATGAACTGATACTTAATGAATGTATGTGCCACTGAAAACACCAGGTTGATAGAAACAAAGATTTTTAGAGCAGAAAGGACCATAAGATGATGCAACTTCACTTCCTTTAAAACACAAATTATCATATTTCATCTAGTTGCTTGTGTAACAAATCCAAATGTTTGATTAACAAGTACTTATAAAGGGGAAAAATTGTCACTACACTTTAAAGAGTTGTGTGATATTCTCAGATATCTGATTTTTAATGTCTTTTTATGCTGTGGAGAATTAATGGAAACTCTTGACAAACGTCAATCTTGTTTGTCATGGATTCTCCCACACTTGTCCATTAGCAGTCTTGCTGATTCATTTTCAAATTATCTGTCTCTTTTATGTATTATTTTTCTTTCTTTATTTTTTCAATTCCCTCTACTACTTCTGGCCTCCTTTGGTAAGTTTTTTTTATGACTCTCCACTTCTGTGTACTGACATTTTACTAATTCTTCCTCCCTTCACTGCCTCCAGTTCACCCCCATCTATCTTTCATAGTCCCAATCTGCCACTTTATTTTCCTTGTGAAATCTGGGAACCAAAGGAAAAGAAGGAAATCAGCACTAATGTGTGGGCTGCATATGGGACAGAAATCATTATCTTACTTTGAAAGCAAAGTTATTATAATGATGTTGGCTTGCCTTGGAAAAAGCTTAACCATCTCAATGCTTGCCCATTTTTGAGTGTGTAGTCCAAATCTAAAGGCCTACTGTGACTATAAGAGTGAGCAGTGGTTCTCAGAGAGTTTGGATGGTTAGAAAAAGCTTCACTAATGGAGCCACTGTGATAGGGAAAACAGTGGTGCAAAACCCTGGATAACGTAACACCAGAAAGGAAAGATACTGGGAGAAGAGTTTAAAAGCATATTGGAAACTGAGGTGTACTCTGCTCCTGGACTTGAGTTTAAAAGAAACTGTGCCTCTTAATCCTCTAAGAGCCCTTCGAAACTTTGTCACCTTACCCTATTGAAATTCTAGTTTGAAAGGAAATTAGGCAGCTTTTCAAATTAAATTTTGGCTAGGATACAGTTACTCATAAAACACAACCACTGAAAAAGCTATATTCCTTGTTTATTTATCCAAACAGTACAGTCCTGTCAAAACCACAAGCTGATGTCCACAGTCCAATTCTTTCAAGTCACAACATTTACTTTTTCACCAATCCAAGCAGTAACAGTCTGTGAGAGGGGAGGGGGTGAGCTGAGGGTTTCTAGCTGATCTTTAGTGTCCATAAGGCTGATCCTCACCTCCTGAATGGAGGCCTGATCTCTGAACCTGTTCTCTGGGGCAGCTGAATTCAAATCAGGACACAATCAGCATCTTAAGTCAGGTCCTCACAAAAACCTCACAACATTGTGTCCACAGGGATGTTTTCCATTCCTGTTGTTTAGGTGTTTGTCCACTGGAAGGATCTATGTCAAGCAGTACCATACAGAGATTTCCTAACACTGGGATCGACTCAGGACCCCAAAGCAGCAGAACTATATTGCCATGAAATACCAGCAGAGGAACAGGTTAATTAGCCCAGGAACCAGCCACAGCCATGTAATCCTACCACTTGTGGGACCCAATCTGTGTTGTCACACCTGCTCCTTAACAGGTAATTTGGGTACCTTTGAAAGCCCTGCAGAGCACAGCTACCTGAAAATCTTGATGGCAGGAGAGGACAGCATACTTAATGCTGGCCACCAGTATTCCTGAGGTCAGTAAAGAAAACCAGGAACCCTAAAGGAAACTGAACCCATCATGAAGTTGATATTAAACAGAAGTGGGAATTCTCCTATTCTGGAAATACCTATCTCTTTCTGTTGACTATAGGCTGTCCAAGATAGCTATCTGAGACCAAACATTAGATAGACAAAGTTAAGGGAAGTGAGTCTCTCTCCCAGGGTAGATATTAAAGCAGCAAAACACTGGTTTTTCTTTCCTAGCTCGTTGCACTTGCTGAGCCAGTATAAGCCATTCCAGCAAAAAAGTCAATTTTGCCAGCATAAGCAGTGTCCTCATAAAGAAAATGTTGTTAGTACAGCTCTCCCTATAAAGCTGTTGAGTGTAGATGAGGCTTTATTTGTTTTACTTTGGTTTTCAACCTTCTTTATGGATTTTACTTTTATTATAAACAAACTAGAGATGTTGCTACAGTCTATGAGTTTGCAAGGGGTTGTTTTTAGTGGTACCAAGGCGTGTAATCACCTTGACAACAGAAGCCAAACACACATGTTTAACAAACCAGTATGCAGCAAGCATTTCCTATATTAATCTCCCCAAATTTTTTCCTAACCCCAGCTTCTCAGTTTAGTTTGTTCTTGAGCTTTTGAGCTTATGATCTTTGAGTGTCCCCTACCTCTGACGGGGAGGGAAGGTATTCAATCATGCCCCTTCAGTGCTTAATCACAACTTTAATATGGTTTCCTTCCTGGTTGGTCGTGCCACAGATTGAATTAGGAAGCAATCCTGTCCCAGATCCACAAACATACTGCCAACCTTATTTCCTCCACTTAATGTAATCCAGTCTAGTCCTGGATAATTGTAGGCTTTTGTTACTCCCACCATGCCCTTTTCACATGCTTCTTATATGTACAGTCTATAAGTCACTTCTTAACCCAGTTGTTCTCTCTAAACAGGTGGTCTATATTATGTTCCTTTGGGGTCTGACTCTGCTTTCATTTACCTCATCATAAATCAGGAGTAGCTGTACCAAACTGAATGGTATTAGGTCAGTGTAAAACTGATGCAGAAGAAAGAAAAGAATTTAACATTATTTCCTGCTACTGTTCCTCGGTGGGAGAGGGACTCAAAAGGAGCTGCTATTATGTGGTATAACCTTTAATTTCACTTTTATGCTCCTTTTGGGGCCCTTCATTATATAAATTGTCTCCTCCCCTCAGTGAACCAATTTTGTATGATTGAAAGGTCTGTTCAGCAGTAAAAGCTGAGTCTGTCTTCTGACTGGAGCATGCCTGTGGGGTTCAGGAGCCCTACTCCTACTTGCTGCACAGTGAAGTTGATGCACAGTCATCTTTCTATTATTTAATGTCTACAGTCCTTCCTCTTTCCATTTTTAAGAAATGCAGAATATGATTGCCAGAGACAGAAAACTGTAGCAATTGAGCACATCACTGAGCTTGACATTGATTTTAATGGGTCCAAGATTTTGCCATCAACACTTATTACAGAGCTACGAATCACCTCATTGAACCAGGTCCAGTCTTCTGTCCAGGCTCTTCACACTTTAATTTCCTGTACTAGCCATAATCTGGAAGAGGGGATATTTGGTGGCATTTAAAAGAAACGATGAATTAAAAAAAAAATTAAAAAATACCCAGATTCTCTGTATTTCCTTTGGCTCCATTTTTCATGTTATCAAGTTGATCCATCCTTTCATTCAGCAATGGAAGTCCCACATCAATCTGTACTGCAGTGTGGTAAAGAAAAATAAGACTGAATAACATCTGGAACATTTTTTTCCCTGTTGGCAGTTGCTCAGAACAGAATCAGAATACATTTTTCTGAAGTTTAGAGTGTGTGGATAATGAGGAAATTGTAAATGACAGATTCTAAACAGCATGATGATATTTTTTTTCCTTTTCTAAATTTTAATAAGGTAATTCAATCAGTACCAGGTTGGAATGGAGTAAAGGGAGACAAAAATTGGTAAACAGTTCATTGGGAAAAAATCTTGGATCAGTGTGAAAACTGTTAGGTTTCCACTTAACTTTTTTCTTTTTCTTTCTGATTTGTGAACAACTAAGGAAGAACATTGTCATAAATGCTTCTTTCTTTCCTTAAAATGACAAAGAATGCTATTCTGAATGCATCATTTCAGATTTGATTCAAGATTCTGTAACACCACTGTGTTTCTCTGCCCAAAATGGATAGAGACTATCTTTCATTTTGAAGAGCTGTTGTTACTTAATATCTAGCAAATCACAGCTTCAAAACTGAAGCACCCTTACTAAGAGAGTATTTTATCATCAAAACTAGAAAAAAACAAAGAGGTTGTAAAAATGTTCATACTATGATGTATCAAGTCTAACTTTGGTTTCATCAAACACAGAATTGTGTTTTCTGTCCTCCAAAGAAAATTTTCTATTCATATCAGTACTAAACACCTCTTTAGTTCATGCCTTGATCCTGCTAGGATTTGTCATCTAAACCCTGTCAGTTCTTCAGGAAATGCAATATTTTAAACGTTCTTTTACCATCTTTAGAACAAATATGCAAAACATGGCACTGACCATGACATTGCTTAAAACAATATGGTGGCATCATTCTTTTTCTCTCAAAAAAAATCTGAGGAATTCAGCCCATTTCAAGAAATGCTTAACTTTGTATAATAGACTTTTCATATAATTCCTCTCTCAAAAATTATTTGACTTCCAGATGACAGGTTCCATCAATTCAGGCATCTTTTGGGGTGGTTTAACAACATAAGAAATAGTTGAGGAGCTTCAGAGTCATCAGGACACTTTTTTTGAGGAGGTGGATAAAATTCTGAGTCTTGCTTCAGCAGCTAGAAATCTTTTTTTTTTTTTTTTTTTTTTTATGTTGGGGGGAAAATGCATTTCCTCTTCTGTTTGAAGGAAATATTTAACTTTTTTTCCAAATATTGAACCAAACCAGAACAGTCTATACGTGTGTGTTTAAACCCTCTGACACAGGAGAAGGAACTGGACCAGTACCTGCCATGTTGTATATGTGCATTTTCTTTAATTGCTTTCTTCTATGGAAAAATGAGCAAATTTTTGGGCATAAACTATAACTGCATCTCAAAAAAAAAGTTCAACCCCCGGTCTGACTTTGAGAGAAATAGTTTAAGCAGTAAAGACCAACACAGGTTTTATGGCTGTGACTCCCACCTGGAAGTAGGACACCTTTGCTTTAGAGATGACATGGATATGTGCACATTTCTACCTTAATTAGGTGTAATTTCTTGGAACACTCTGAACTTTGACAATATATTAAGTACACACATGTACAAACACATACTTATGGTTTTGAGACATGAAACTGTACACTTAGTTGACCATTATAATTTTGACTGTTTAGTCTCAGTGGTGTTATCCAGAGCAAAACCCAATTCCTGAGCGGGTGTAATGATTTAAGATGAAGTCAGTATCTTCATCTCTCACCTCCCTATTCTCACTTGCAACATGAAGGAGAATATTTTGTTTACCCACCACCATTACTCACCGTTAGGGAGAAACACCCTTGTGAGACCAGGAGGGCTGATTCCCATCTCAATTGCCCCAGTTCAGCACCATTTCAGACTGGGAGGACTGCACCCAGTCAAACTGGTACACGGGAGGCAAAAGCTGTCTTTGGCTGAGCTGGAGGAACCCCAGAGGACCCCCATGACAAACATCTGTTGTGAACATAAATAGCAGCAGACTTGTACGGCTCACCCAACTCTTTCAAGCCCTCCCAGTGGTGTGGGTTTTGTGGGTGAGATGTTCAGCTTTAGGCTCATGAGCACATGCGTTTCATCAGGGTATGAGTCTGAAAACAAGGACATGAAAAGGAATGGGCAAGATGGCTGGGCGTGAGCCACCCCAGAAGTCCAGGCAGGTTGTGCCGCCCAGCACATTGCTCTGCTTGGCTTGGGTTAACTTGGTGTGATGTGAGTCAGCCCCAGGACTTGTCCAAACAGTTCCAAAAGCCTACAAGAAACATTTCTGAGGTGGGACTGGCTGGCAGTGGGAGTGGGGGAATTGGAAGGGAACGTGTACGTGGTACACACGGGTGGCAGTCACGCAAAACCTTAACTTCTCACCGGGCAGTGACCTTAGTATGTTTTCATGTTTATCTAAAAAGATAAAAGGTATGTGCTTGCTCAGGAATGAAAACATGGGTAACATTCAAACAGAGGAAAGCAGAAACAGCAGTTTAAGAGGCAGGGAAATGTAAACCAGCACTGAGAAACATTTGACTTTGCCTCATTTTTTTTCACTGTAGAGGTCATGGCTGCATTGCATTGAAGCAAATAGGAATGACCGAGCAGAAGGTTTTGATAATGTAGAGCAGAGCTCTTCTAGGAGTATTTCTTACTGTCAGAATTTGTAAGATCCTAAAGCTAACAATATAAATATGACCAGAGTGTACAGTTTCAGGTTTTTCTAATTTTTCTAAAGGAGGCATTGGGTTCAAGATTTCTCAAATGAAAGAGGCTTAAAAAAGAGTCAGAGCATGTGAATGTGCCTTGTCTTTTGCATAATGCCTAGGAAAGACCAGATGTTTCTTGAGAATTTTTCAACTGTTTCAGCATCTTTATCAAACACCATGTAAAACCATGTCAGTAAATACTTTCAGGCCAACATAAAATAGATGAAATTAAGGTTTAAAACTGTTGAGAGGGAGTGCTTTGTTTAAAAACATGAAGGCAGCTTCTGAGTGGATACAGATTCAGGTTGCTCCAGTGAAAAACAACAATTTACATGGCGTGGACTGAGCCTATGATGTTTCTGAGGTATTGCCTTTATACATATCTGATTTGATAGAACTGCTAGCAAAGCAGACTCCCTGTGTACAGACACAGACAGCAGGCTGTTCAGACAAAGGTTCTGATCCTTATCTTGCACCAGTTTCACACTGGTGCAATCCCATCACTACCAGCCATTTTGCTCTGGATCTACTCCTGCTGCTCAGACTTGTGTCAGCCCTGGGCCCAAAGTTTCCCCGTGAAAACCAGGGCAGAGAAAAATAGCAAAGAGCAGGGAAAAGGATCAATTTTTCATTTGACACCAAGTGAATCATGACTTCCTTTTGGGATGTGGTACCTTTTCCCACTCCTGGCTCCATTTCCCATGCTGCCCTTGACCTCGGAGGTCACCTGTCATTGGAAGATGAAGCTCTGAATAAACAGAGAAGACCCTCTGGTGTCTCTTATCTCTCGGTTTTGCCTCAAATCTCCGGGCGGAGTTTTAAATTATTCATCCACTGGTGCTCTCTGCGAGTTACACGTCTCCGTCACCTGCCCCCCCTTTGCTTGCCCATTTGTGAGTGAAGGCGGTATCCTTGGGAACCTTATCAGAGATCACCCGATTCAGGCTCCAGAAATGAAATAAAAGAGGAAATTGGCTGTATTAGCATAAGAGGAGTCAGCCTGGAGTTGAATACACACATCACCCAGAAGCACCACTGGCTTCTCTTATCAGTAACGTCTGATCACCACTTCTTTATACACACAGGCACACATGCACCACACACATGCACACACACTCCCCTCCTTAATTCCACCCAGCCCATTCCTTTGTTCCAGCTCACATGAGGGAACACACGGAATAAGGTCAGATGGCATGAGTTTCCTGAAGCAGTTTCCAACACTCCCAAGTTCTCCTAGGTAAAAACAGCAGACAACAGCATAAACAAAAATTTATTTATTAATTTATTTGTTTTGTTGGCAGAAATGATGATAATCCTGTAGCCTCAGCTGGAGGGGGAAAAAAGTCAGGATAAAGATTTCAGATAGAGGGGTTCTGTTATTAGTTCAAGTATGATTCCTAGACCAAGCTCACTGTTTATCTCTCTCCAGTGTCTCAGTGATAAAGTATAGCCACGGTTTATGAGTTTTTATTAGGAATATAAAAATCTGATATTCATATAACATAATTGGACATGTTTTTGAAAATTAACGCAGTGACTAATTTTGAAATTTAGAGGTGTGGATTTGTGTAATTGAAACAAATTATTTTCCTGTGCCTCCTTTTTGCATAGAGACATTATCTCTGATACTACTTTTGTGGGAAACACTACACATTTTCCCTTCTCAATCAGAGAACTGTACTGTAAAGAAAAAAAGGAACAATTGTTTTATATTTTTCATGGCATGGTGAATTGGAATTTTAAAATTCTGCCTTCCTTATGTTTGTTGGGACATGATTATATACATGGCTTTGTACTTTGCTGTATGTAGTTTTATTTATGTGCATTCTTGTTCTCAGAGTTGCTGCTGCCCCTGTAGCTATTGAATCTGGTTACTGGAGAAAAAAAAATATATCAGAGGGAGTTGACACTACAGACAGAAGGAAACATGCTCTATGAGATCAACTTTGCTCACATTTTAGGATGATTTCTTGTCTTGTGAAAAATAGCAGAAATTAATTTCCCTTCTTTTGAGAGCTGTTATTTTGTTAATACCCAAATTTGATAATTTCCATGCAAGGTTTTACTCATGGCAATATCACCATATCTCTACAGAATGAAGCTCCTTTGTTCTTTAATGAATGTTACCAACATCACACAGTAAACATGCGTTGGCTTCGCACATTATAAGTGGTGGGCTAAAGTCTATGGCCCTTAATTAAGCAAAGCTTTAACTGAAATGAAAACTAAATCAAAAAAAAACCAAACAAAAACCCAAAGATGTTCCTTCATTTTTAATGATGGAAGCAAGATGAAACCTGGAGGGCCTTGATTTTTGGGTCAAAAAATGCAAAAGAAAGCAGCTCCAATTCTCCTCTCAATGTATTTTCATATATTGGGTTAGTACTTTGTACGTATAATGATAATTATGATTATGATAATAATAATAATTATTATTATTATTAATATTAATATTAATATTTCTATGGGGTTCATTCATGTTGCCAGGGATAAAAGATAAGATGATAGTTCAATAATTCTGTCCATTTTTTCAAACACAGCTATGGATTTCTAGGAGTATTTGCTTCCTTTCCCCTTTGATCTCTGCAGAGTCCTCCCCTTGTCCTTGCCATCCAGAGTCACATCTATGCTTAGAGGGCCTTGATGATGTTCAGAGGAAGGGATTGTTGTGTCATACAGAACCAACTTTAATTGGATTTGAGTGGGAGGTGTGATGTATTAGTTTGTAACCATATGCAGGACTGATGCCAAATTATTCCACAAAATGACTCTGGGTCTACTGAAGTTGTTGTGAAAACAGCCCTTGACCTCAGAAAAGCTAAGCATACACCCTTAATACCCACCTCACTGCTCCTGCAGTATTCATCAGTGTAGGAGGCCATGGTATCACAAGACAGTAGCTGGGAGGAAGATGAGGGCGATAAGAATATCAGGGTTCACTTTTAGTTGTAACATTCTTCTTCAGTTCCTTATTTATATGTAAGTTGTGCTAATCTGACTGAGAGAAAAACATCTGCTGTGCAACAGCAGAAAACGAGGAGTGTCATTACAACTTCTATTTGTGTCACATCTGGAGGTTGGAAAGGAAAACCTATCCATTAATTAAGAGTTTTTTACAAAAAAAAATTAAGCAAGGAGAGCTGAAAACACAGGGACTTCTGTTAAACAAGATTAAACTTGTTCATTGACTAATGAAGCCCATCCAGCTGAATGGAGCTGCTGTAAAATGGAGCCTCACATAGAGCTGATAGAGCCAATCTCAATTGGGTCAGTCACACCTTAGAGGTACTTGATTATATGTGAGCTTAAACAGAGAAATTGGAAATAAATACTCTTCATTACTGTTTCAGTAAATGGGATAAAATGAGAATGGACCAGAAATCTTAAATTATGAAGATAAATTGTAGAGGTGTGAAGTGACTGATAGTAGATACTGGTCTTTTCTCAGTCATCAAGATCAGTGTTTCAACATCAGACTTAGTGAGAACAAGATTTAATCTTTCTAGATATTCCTGAAGTCAATTGGAGCTTCATAGATAAGAAGAATTTTTCATCATGCAAACTTTCTAGTATTTCTTCCTGGTAGAGTTATGACATTGATTATCATTCTTCTAAGACATGGAAAATCCTATAGACTGTGCAGACAGGAGAAAATCACCATTTTTGTGATTTTCAACTTGGTTGTTTCAGCATCATGTGGGGGAGATTCCAACCCCTGCCATGGAGCTGGGCTCCAGTCAAGGTATAATATGCTAAAGAATTCAGATTCTAAATAAATCTGGCTTATTAACTATAATTTTAATGAAAATATATTTATATATATATACAAGACTGTGTACAGTGTTTGTGATTTTAATGGAAAAGAACTCTCTTTCATGTGAGACAAGCGAGGTGTTAATGTTTCTTTCTTAAAAGACATCATCCCTTTTTACCCATTAAGATGCCAAATCTTTCTTTATTCCAAGTTTTCTGATTCTCCAAACATGTTTTTCACACACAAACACTTCATTCTGTAGAAAATTGGGATCTTTAAAAACAGAAGTACCATGTCCTCTGGAACTCCATGGCGCTACAGGTTCTAATCCAGCTACCTCAAACAAACTACCTTGTACTCATCATGCCTGAGGCAACTCTTTCTTCTCCAAGCCTCCGACCTCCCCGTAAATCCAGGTAGTTTCCATGCACTGGTTCTGTATAACTCATGTGGTCAAGCCTTCTGTCTTTTCCCAACCAGCAGTACGAGCAATATATTTATGTATTTCTTGAACAAATGTTGGTATGTTTACACAATCCCACATGAATTTGGGACTCAGGGACATGTGCCTTAAGGTAAGCAGTAAGTCAGCCTTGAAAAGGGCTCTACAAAGTGTTCTTGAGTCAGCCTGCAGTTCTTGTGTGAGTCACTGCCTTGTATTCCCACTTACTGGGTAAGAGGCAATTGCTTGTCTGAGCAAAATGGATGGCAGCCTGGAGGGGCAGGAAGCTGTAATATTCCCTTCTCTGCAACAAGTGTATTGTGACAAGTTGGCTGCCTGGTATTTACCTCACAGAGGAATAAGACCCCTTATTTCAAGCATTGAGACATGGTTTCTTTAATCCCAGGTTCTGGAAGCTGAAGTTTGCATAACAAATCTGCACGTGTCTGCAGCTCCTTAATTCATTACATCACCCTACTGATAACAAAGCTCAGTCTACAGTTCTTAATTTTGAACACATGCTGTCTTTTGAATTCTCCCCTACCTCTTAGATATACCTTTGTGAAGAGATGGTCATTGGAATTTAACTTTTACCTTTTGCATCTACATGTCTCAAAGCATAGGGCAGCTGAGGCTTGCGTTTGTCTAATGATGATCCATCTTTTTATATGTGTGAAAATGCCAAAATATTCTTTGTGTCTTCTCCTGCTAAAATTCAATCAGGAAATGCATGCTATTTGTCACTTAAGTAAGACAGTGTTATATTATGCTTATTTTATGTGCAAGTGAGCAGAGCTACAGAAGACATTTTGAAGCTTGGTCAAAGCTATGCTCTTTGTTCAGGGCTAAACCTCAGAATTCCAATCTGGATACTCCCATCATCAGCTGGCTTTTGCATTTTGATAGTGTCAGGGGATAGTATCTAAGAGCTCTCTTTTTCCGTGGGGACCAAGATCTGAATCTATGCTATCTATGAATCACAGAGCAAATACATGGATGCAGAACAAAGAATGTCTGTGGAGCCCTCCAGAGATGATCATCTTTATATTTCTATTTCCTAATAAAGGCTTAAATTATTTCCTTTTACATTGAAGAAACAGATGCCCCGTTTTTTTATCTGGAGGAGGAGACCAAAAGAGCATCAACACATTACTACTGGAAAGGCCCACACACTTCTATGTAACTATTAAATTTCTGGGAAAAACTGTTTTATAATTTAAGCTACACAAAGTGCCTCTGAGCTCTGTTTACATGTACCAAAACCTGCCCCAGCTGTTTTCCTTTTCCTGATTCTGCAGCTATGAGTATTTATGCTCCCTCTCCATTAATTAAAAGCCTGTTTTCATATGAACAACTGTCATATTTTATAGGGAACTTTTAGCTCCCAAATTGCATTTCAAGAAAATTTCAGGAGACAGTACTATAAAAGATGTTTTGGAGACAAGACTCCACTTATGCAAACAAATTTGGAAAACCAGCATTTACCTGGGAGGCAAAACATTCAATATTCAATGTAGAAACCATATTCAAAAGACCTAAGAAAACAGGAGCTTTTCTCCTGGAGACCTCTGTGCTGCTTTTTGGATGGTGGTGAATTTCACGTGCTAATAACTTGGAAAGAATTCAGACCAGTGTAGGAAACACACTGCTCATGTCCAAACTAGTCATGGAAATTAGTTCTATATGTGGCCCTGTTCTTTCACTAAGAAATGCAATAAGGTAAAGGATGTTGCAAGTTTTTCTGTATTCACATTTTATTTAGGTTAGGATTTCCCTTTCGTGTGCTGAACTGGGATCTCACAGCCCTGCTTACAGGAAGAGTGCAGGCAGGAGAATTGGTCTGAGTACAGGAATGAACCTCCAGGTATCTCACATGGCCAGAACTTTGTGGGGAAAAGACTACAAAGTTCACTACGCTCGTGCCAGCAATCTGACTACTGGGTAATGTAATTAAAAAAAAAAAAAAAAAAAAAAAAAAGCCACTAATTTTTAACATTCTGAATTTTTCCATTTCCCAAACCTGTCAACAATAAGCCATAATTTATGTACAGACTTATGGAAACACACGAAACCTTCCCTGCCTTGCTGAATATCATCCCAGAAAGCCTCCACAGATACTAAAAACAAGCTTGGATTGGGATTTCCCCCAGCTGCTGGGGTGCATTTTTTAGGGAATTTCAGGTGGGTTTTGGCTGCTCTTCTGTTTTTCGGTTGTTTGTTTGTTTGTTTGTTTGTTTTTAACAGCAGTGGTGATCACCTGAAAACATGGAGCTAAGGAGCCCTCCATTTGCATGGAATGGGCACTGGGATAAGGAATCATAATTCTTATAAAATTGCATCCATTGCACTTTTAGGTCTAGGTTATTCTCACACTGGCCGGAAATATAATTTTTTTTTAAAGAATTTTCCTAAGTGCTCTGAGCTGTCTCTGAAGAACCTCAGTTTTCTACACCCAGTGTATGGAGAACCATAAGGAAAGATAGACAAGTACATCTGGCCAGGTGAGTTTGCATTTCTCCTGCTTTACCTTGGAGTTTCCCTCTCTGGAGACATTCCAAACCCATCTGGACACATTCCTGTGTCACCTGCTCCAGGTGACCCTGCCTTGGCTGGAGGGTTTGGACTGGATCTTCTCCAAAGGTCCCTTCCAACCCTAACAATTCTGTGACTCTGTAATTGGGTACTTCTAGCTGAGATGTTGTGAATGTGCCCTTTTGGTACCAGAGCAGGTGCCAGGTTAACAGAGCCTTCTTTTGTAGGCATTTCAACACAGAGATTGGCATTCCACACAACTTGGAGAATTTCTCATTTTCCCATGCTCTAATCAGCAAGATATCTGAATTTTGATAAATTTATGAACAAAAAGATGTCATTCATATTTTGTATAATAAACTGAAAAAACCCAACTAATTTGAACTCCTAGATAAAAAAAAACCCAAACACAAACCAAAACAGAAAACACCAAAAAACCCAAATCAAACCAAACCAAACCAAGCAAACAAAAACAAACAAAACAAAAAACTCCAGAAAATGTTAAAAAAGGAATAAACAAAAGGTTTATCTTCCAAAGTACAAAAATATCTGCTAAAACCATTAAATGTTTAGTACAGTGGCTATGACCTTACAACCAAATCAGTGGAGTGTGCTACTAATGATGCTTCTCTACTCTTTGCCACTGCAAAACATAATGATTAATTAACAATATTAGCTTAGTGCTAAATGTCTGAGGCTCTGTATTAACTAACAAAAAAACCCTTCAGTACAACTCCAGATTTACATGATTTGTGATGCTGTCCTAAAAAATACTGTGTTGATTTACGTCAGGCAGCCTCCTGTGTGTGATTTAGGCTCTACAGGTAAATACCATCCAAACTGATTTTAAGGCCATGACTGGAAAACAGAAACAAAATATACAGTTATTGTTTAACTTAGCAATTCTCACAGCTATTCAAGCTCTCTCATATTCACACAGAAAAATATGGGTGTGCAGATAACCAGACCACCCTGAAAAAAACTCATTTAAAACTGGACTTTGGAACTCCTACAAAGGAAAAAAAAAAATAGAAAGGAAGACTTGTTTCTTTTCACCCACAATGCTGATGTCTATTCCTGCTAGCTTCTTTCACACCAATGCATAATGTCTTTGGATGCTTATCACAATAGCCCCCTTGGTAAATGAATATTTTTATTGCAGTAGCCTTTGGAACTTAAACAAAGAAAGATGGGTAGATTCCCACCCACAACATTAAAGTTTTCCTATTCACTGACACCAAACCATGTTCTAATGTTTAAACAAACCCAAACGCTTGGGAAAATTTAGATTTGACCTCTGTGGGCATGTTAAACAGTTTACATTACAGCAAACTCTAGTTTTCCCTAATGTGCATAGCACTTTGGAACTTTGTCAAAACGGAACAGTTTCAAAGCTGTATGATCTTCACCCGGGGGCCTAATTGAAACGGCATGAAAAATATTTCTTTCTTTACTTCTTTACTTTTTTCTTTTTTCTTTTTTTTTTTTTTTTCCCCTTATAAAGCTGGATCTGAAGCTGGGTACTCTCCAAAAAAGCTTATGATGCTGACAAACATTTACCTCCTGGTCCTACAACCCTAAAACTTCCATCGTAGAAATTCAGAGCAAAGGTCAGACAGAGGAAAAACATATTAGAAGCAGCATGACAAGCCAAGTTTTATTCTACTTGAAAAGCCAGCTTTTTCAAGTCCTTTTTTCTTTCATATTGGTTGTTTGAAAAGGGATCTGAAGAAAAGTTGAAATCCCCATGTAAATGCATATATTTTCAAACAGGAGGATACCTATGCAGATGCATATTAAACTGAATCCAGCTTTGGTGGGCAAGCCATGTTTGAAGAACATTCCCAATGCAGTTGATGCTCATGTCCTTTCTGAGTCCCCATTGAAGTTCATTTGCATCAAACTGAAATGAATATTTAAATAAAAAAATTAGATGTTTAATTTGCGGTTGCCAGTGGCATAAGAAATATGCATATGTGCTACTTTCTTGCCAAGGAAAACACTTTTGCAGTAAATGTTCTATCTGTAGAGTTCTGAAATGTATTGCATACTTCAAGATGTATGCCAGAGTACTGGTTTGGGTACTACAGAATATTTGACTGGGTGTCTAGGGGCTTCTGTCCAATCGAGACAATTTATGAAAGGATCATATATGTAGATACGCATATAAATATATATATACATATATATATATGTGGGTAACTTACACCCTGCTTATGGCAGGGTTATTGGATTTAGATAATATTTAAGGTCCCTTCCAATCTGAACCATTCTCTGAACTTGGTAAAACCCTATTAGTGTATATTGATTTGAGTATTAAAAACACAGGACAATCAAGGAAAGCATTAATATAAGAAAAGCACAGATTGCTGCATGGACCCATGCAGATATGAAACCATATACATCATTTGAGCAGTCCTATTTATTCTAACATCATTCCATTATTTTTTCAGGGTCATATTTATCACTTTGAAAACTCTGCAGTGAGGGGAAGAACTGGGGAGAACAGGCCCACTGGTACCCTACAACTTTCTACACCCAGGTAACACAATATTTGTTCATTTGACTAACTCCATGGATGGAGATATTCCAGTTCAGCTTTGAAAATTAAAGGCAGCAAAGATTATTGGATATGCTTGCAGAATTAATATGAAACTTTAATCATCCAAAATATATGAGCTTCAGAGTGTTCCTACAAATCAAATGCAAATAATATACAGTTCCTTGGTCAAATCCTCAAGTGGGGAAAATCAACTAATCTGATCTATATCAACGGAGGACGGGATCTCTGGTTTAATCTGTGGCAGGATTTTCTCAAAGAACATTTTCCAAGTTTAATATTCGAGATCCTGAGAAGTTTTGAAATGCTTCATAATGTGAAGACTTCCTGAAATTTTGAGAGCACATCTCAAACTGTGAGACTTGAGGGACACGAAGTTAAACTCTTTACAGTGCTCTCTGAATATTTATAAGGAAAGAGAGATTTCCCAACTACAGCTCCAAAACATATTAAGTACTTGCAGCTACTGTTACTGTCAGAAATGAGGGTCAGGGATTTTGTTTCATGCTAAGGGATCTCGTGTCGTGTGTAAATGCCTCAGATAGAGGGCACATATGATACCTTTATCCATTAACTGAGCAGCCTGACCAGGCTTTTCAGTATGTCAGATTCTTGAGACTGATTATTTAACAGTTGCCAATCCAGATGTATTAGTTTCAAACAGAAGAAGTCCGTGTCAATAATATTCATCTTTTCTCAACCCCAAGAGAGGTTAAAGAAATGTACAAATTCATTAGAACCCTTTCGATTGCTGTGTATTTTTGGATAGAATCATAGCATAAAATGAGAGTTATTTTTTAAAGATACTGTATGTCCACTCTTGAGGAAAAAGATCTGAGGCAATTTTAGAATGATTAAATGAATAAGAACATGTGTAAACATAAGTGGATTCTGCAAAAAGTATTTTTAAAAGATTTTCAATCTAATTGAAATTAACTATCTTACTAAAAATGTTCTCTTAAACCACTTGCTTTCTAAAAGGGGAAGAGTTAATTATAAAAACCAGATTTTATTTAATGATTTTTGTCTCTTTCCTCTTCACACATCTTAGTGGATCCACATGGCAAATGAGGAGGATTCGTTAGGTTGTTTCTGATCTTTTTAAACAGCAGCTTATCCGATAGCATTCAAAACAATATGTAGTAAAAAGTCCCTTTTTCAGGAGATCCTAAATCCCAGAAATTCTTTGATATATGATAAGAAGGCTGTTCCTACATGTGCAGAGCCTGATGCACAAAGGTGCACGCAAGATCAGAGATTCCAAAGTAATTCTGATTTCTGGTAAGGATACTGAGGAAGCACAGTTACATTTGCAATTGGATTTCCCCTTGGGACACTGGTACCAGAGAAAACAGACTTTTTATTGCAGTACATGAAGAATTAGCCATGTAACTAGATAAGTAGTACACTGTTACAATGGTAGAATTTATGCACTCATGCACCTGGAGGCTTATGAAATATCAGGCACTAGATGTTTTTTAGAGAATTTAGGAGAATATTCTAGAAAAATATTTTAAACATTTTAATTTTTTCACATTTTTAGTTTTATACTTGTCTTTATTTCCATCCCTCTGAATGCTTTTTCTGCCACATGTTAGAGGAGGAATTCTTCACTCAGTAGCAATGATAATAATGAAAAACAACTGAGCATCTGATAAATATCTGAAGTGCTATTTGCCATGGAATAGTTAAAGCAAACCTCTGTGTGGTCAGAGATTCTTCTTTCTCATAGTAACTCAGAGTTTAAGTGCATGGACAGAAAGAATCATATTCCTTAGTCCAACCCTTCTGTTTTTCTTGTCCATTTATCTCCCCCAGCCAACCTACATTTTCCCATGATTCAGGATCCCAGTCATGACTATCAGATAGTCACTGTCCTTCTCACACCTACAGAGTGTTCTTTGAGTGCTGCCCTTATTTACTCTTTGGGATTTCAGTGCTGCAGGCTGCAAAGCAAATTATATGGGAGCAATCACTTCTCATTAGAACTTCAGCCTACAGAGCCAAGGAATTTACTGATGTGATCAGCATTAGCTGTGATTATCTCTGTTTTTTAGAGATGTTGGTCCAAGCTAAGTGATTTTTTTTTTAATTTTGGGTTTTTTTATGCTCTGGGATTTGTCACTGTATGAAAGCAATCTCTGAAGGAGGGTGACTCTACTGTGAATGGCCATTACTTGATAGAGTAGCATGCAGAACAAAATTCTCTCTCTGGAGAGTAATCCACTGAGGAGAAAGAAAATCAGTTAATACTTTGAAGTGAATCCTAACAGTGATATCACTCATCTAAATATGAATATCCTTGTATATTATGAGAATCATTAAATTATATATAAATAAGGGGACTAAGCTAGTCTTTGGACAAACCTTGTTATTTTGGTTTCTTTTTATGAGAAAATAATTATTAGAATGGAATAGAATTATTTCCATTCCTGGAAAAATCAAATTTTGATAATATCCATTTATTTTTCTAAAGTTATGCACTGGCTTCCTTTCTGAAATATAAATTGTCAAATAGTGCTGACTTGAACTCCTCTTACAGTGCCCTCAGCTGTTAATGTGAACTCAAATGCATGAAGAGTTATCTTGTTATTTCTCATCTCTCTTTTCCCCCAACTTTTGCCCAAAAGATTTCCAAAGAAGTTTCCAACACAGAAATTATCTGAGCTTCTCAAGAGCTCTCAGGGTTAAGTATAATTATAGCAATTTTACTTTACATAAGCAAGAAAGTCTCACACTTGTTTTGCATATATCATTTCAGTTATGATTGAGAAGTGGCATATGAAGTTGTCATACATGAGGGATTATGAAAATCCAAATGGGAAGGAAGTTCCCTGTTCTACAGACTTTCCAATCTCTGTGGAGGGCAAATGGAAACAGAAAAATCCTTGAGAACAGGAAATAATGGGGCTGTTCTGCACAGTGTCTGTATAGTGGGGAGAGCTTCCAGTATATCAGGCACAGAATCATTCTTTACTGTTCAGATTCTCAATATTGACAAGAACTTACTTTCAGTTTCTCCTTTAACTTGATTCTGAAGCTCCCAGTACATTGTTTATTTGTGGGCTTGAGGTAATTTTCCCAGAAAGCCCTGATCATTCAGCAGAAATTGTGTTGCCTCAGAGGAGATAAAGATCATCCCCAGGCAGTGCATGATCTCTGCTCCCTCCTTGTTTTAATCATGCAAAAGTAAGTGAAAACACCTAAGTAAGTGGTCAAATGATTCGTATTTCATGGAACATATCACAATTTTTCAAAGAACACTTTTTTAGTATTTAGACTGGAAAAGGGGCTAAGTGAACTCGTGATGGAAGGACAGGAAAACAACTAAGCTGAGAAGAAAGGAGCTGCATCCTGTTCTTGCCATATCTGCAATGTTCTGATGGCTGGAGCTGCTCAGCATCATTTTCAGTGTCTTCATTCATTTCTGGTTATTTAGCTAAAAAACCAACAAACTGTGCACCACACCACTGGCACTAAATCATCTAATTTTTATGAAATTTGCACCAGAGAGATTGTAGAGATGGGTGATGTGATCTCCTGCTTCCATGTAACCTCACACCATATGCTACTGTTGAAATTTCTGTTGCATTGTAGTGCTGGATCAATATTTTTGAACCTTCTGAGATGAGAATATCATGTTCTGCCGCTAAAAAAACCCAAAACTTTGTGCAGAGACATCAGGGTCTTCTCAGCTCCCTAGCAAAGTAGCAGAGAAATATAATTAGAGGTTTACACAGAGTTTTTGTCTTTTAATGAGGTTTAACTTCATCTGACACTTTATCTTCAGCTTTTCTCACATGCTGGGCTACATCAGCTGCTCAGTGGAACTCAAGAGAAAAAGATTGAAGGAAAAAGTCTATAAATTTGCTGAAAATAGCTCCTTTAAGAGACATAAAAGAATGGATGGCAATCATAAATCATGACTTATTTAGAATATCTCACCTACAGGAAAGAATACTGAAATACAATACAGATATTGTATGTCTATTACCAAGGTCCAGATAGGATTATAAAAAGAAAGATGGGGTCAAGTTGTTAAAGATTTTCATATCTAAATACTGACATGACCATTAGAATAGCTTTCTTCATCTTCTGGTCTTTCCACAGATTTCTTGTACAGCCTGAGAAAGAGTTTCTCAAAGACCTTCCAGTAGCAAAATACCCACATGTCTGTGAAACAGCCAAACCAATGTTTTTGTCATCACTGGGAACTTACACATGGCAAGTGTGAAAGGTACACAGAGAATGTCTTTGCAGGAAAAAAAAAAAAACAAAACAGTAGAACATAAAGGCATAAAGAAAATACCTTTTCTTGCAAAATATTTTTCACTGAGGAAATGCCAATTGTAAGTATTACAGTCATAAGAAGCAAAACAGCATTCACATTTTCAGTATGCTTGGATAAATACATTCAATAAATTAATAGCAGCTGGTTATTTTCCATCTGAGATGGTCCAGTATAAAACTGAACTTCCTTTCCATGAAAAATATTGAAAACGTAGAAAAATATATTCATCATCTTCTAAAAATCTTAAAATGGCTTTCCAAATAGGGGCATAAATATTTTCTTTTTCAGCAGGAAATCCCTTTTGATGCCCTTCTAACTTCTTCAATGAAGAATTAATTGGTTTTTTATTGCAAGTGTTATTACAGGCTCTAGAAATTCTTGGACACAATTTTAGGATTTTCTGTCACAAAAGTGAAGAGCCTTCATTTCAATAACCAGAGTGAGGACAGATTGCTTGCTCACTTCCCACTTTCTCTACCAATACATATGAAATAGAATTGGCATATAAGTGACCAGAAAACAGAAAATTTGAGTAGGGGGTGTTGATGCAGCCAAACTTCCTCGTGCAAGGTCGTTGTGGTTGATTTATCAGCAAACACTGTCAACCCTGCTGAGAAACAGCCTGGGAAGTGAAAGGGTTTTAATGCTCAGGGTACCAACAGCAAGATGAACAGCTTTGGTCAGTAAAGTGAGTGTTTGCTATAAGGGTTTGTTATAAATGGGCAGATCTTTGGATGATCTCATACCTAAAATATAGCAGAGAGCCTAAGAGAGAGACTAATTCCAATTTCCACAGTATTGGAGTCCGTGAGAATAATTTTAGTGAGCTTTTGGAGTTTGACTTCTGTGTCAGAATAGTCCAATAGGAAGAATACAAGTGACAACAATAGAAAGTTCATAAGCTAATTGAATATGTATTTCATAGAAAAACCCCACACATCTAACATTCTTTCCAGGAAATATACACAAGAATAATGATCTAGATATTAACTTATGAAATGTTGCCTACAATAAGTTACTGTTGCGTGTCGTTTTACTGCAGGCAAAATAAATGGGAGGCTTTGACTTAATATAATGAAAATTTTCTGTATTTTCCTCAGTTGAGAAGCTTCATTGAGACTTTATATTAGTGTTTCATTATATGTGAGATGGGAGAGAAATCTACCTGCTTTTCTATGCCAAGTCTTTTATCAGACGAGAACATGTATTTCTGCAGTCGTGTGAAACAGAATTGCAGATGTTCAGAGCCTCTATCCAGAAGTCACCCTTTTCTTGGGGACCCAGCACGGATTTCTCTCATATCTCTCTGCAGCTCTTTTAGTGCTAGCAGGGACACGTTAGGACATGTCAGGGTGATAATGTGTTTCTTCAGCCCTGGCAGTTGTGTAAATGTGTGTGAAAAAAAACCCAACAAAACCAAACCAAACAAAAAAAATATTCTGCTTAAATTTCCATCACTGCAGAGTCATGCTCTGAAGATTTTGAAGAGAATAAGAACCAAGTGTTGAATAAAAATATGGTAAATTAAACCTCCTTTATACCTGGCAAATTCTGCATGGTTTTATTCATCTTAAGAAATATTACTGGCTCCTCACATTGAGCAATGTATCATTTTCTTCTCAGTAACAAAGATCTAAATTTCTTTAAACTCTCCAAATTACAATCTTTATAGTAAACTTCTCTCAATTATAAATGATCAACTGCAGCTATACAGCTTGTATTTATTACCTATTTGTATAGTTCAGAAGTAATAGCTGATAGGACACTTTATTAGTAAATAAATAATGGGGTGAAAGAAGTTGTTTGTGCCATTCCCACACACAGTTTGTCAAGATGTTGTTAATTTTTGTAGTGTGATTTTAAGGTTGTCATAAAAATTGTTTTTATGTAAAGATATGGGTTTTTTTCTCCAACAAGACCCTCAGTTTAGGCTTCCTTGTTGTCTTCAAAACATCTGATTTGGCTTGCTAAGCTGTAAATGATGAGGATCCAGAAACTGCTTTACAACAAGATCATCCTCCACAGAACTGCTGGACACCTTGAAATCAGTAACTTTTATCAGCTCACCTAGATAAGCCAATATTCTTTGTACGCCCAAAAGCTGGGTATTTCAAAGCAATCTTAAAACAGGTTTTTCATATCAGGATTTTCAAAGCATCCACGAAAATTCAGCATCCAAATAACACCAAGTGTCAGTGCAAACTCTGGAAATGTTTCCCTGCATGGGGTTTATGTGGCAAGGCTTTAGTACCAGAGGAGGCTGCAGCAGTGGAACCCGTGAGATGACACCAGAAGCACCTGAATGTTGGACAAAGTCAGACCCAGCCAACTCCAGGACAGACCCAGAGCTGTCCAAAGCCTTTCAGCAGCCATGGTAACACCTCTGTGGTAGCATATCTAAGGGGGAGATAAGAATGAGGGAATGTGAGAGTCACAGCCCTGCAGACACCCGTGCCAGTGAGGAGAGAGGGGCAGGAGCTGCTCCAGGGGTCAGAGCAGAGATTCCCCTGCAGCCCCTGGTGCAGCCCACAGTGAGGCAGCTGTGCCCTGTGATGCCTTGGGAAGGCTGACCTGAAACAGAGACTGGACAGAGCTGGAGAAAAAAGTAGATATTTATTGAAAGGCCTTTAGGGTACACCTTGGGCAGGACAGGGCCTGGCCAGGGCTACACCCAAGGTGGATGTGGGATGGTCCAAAATGGCTGACTGATCATGAGGCCTCACACTTTTATAAGTTTTGGTCCATTTGCATATTGGGGTTAATTGTCCAATTACAACTTCAGGTGGTGAGGTCCCATCCTTATTGTTTCTCTCTTCAGTCCACCGTTGTTTGAGCTCTTGGGACTAAAAGTTGTACTCCTTGTCCTTGGTCTTCAGGAAAAGGATTTGTTTTGTCTCCCTGCTCTGTGAAGAGAGCTGAGTGACACTTAATGTGCGGCTCAGAACTACACCCTTAGGCAGCACAGAATCTGAAAAACATGAAAGCTAAAACATAAGGCATCACCTGCAGGACATGGGTGTCCATGGGAGAGCAGAGATCCACCTGCAGCCCATGGAGGAGCCCACACCAGAGCAGGGGCATGCACCCTGAAGGAAGCTGCAGGTTAAACTTGAGCAATTTCTTGGCAGGAACTGAAACCTGTGGAGAGGAGCCCACACAGGAGCAGGTTTTCTGGCAGGGTTTCTGTTGAAGTGCAGCCCATGGGGAGGACCCACAGTGGAGAAGTGTGCTGGTTTGAAAGCAAAACCTGTGAAAGACCCCAAGTCAGAAACACAATTTAATAAGAGGAAAAGAAAAGAAATAAAAGAAAGTAAAATAAAATAAAAGCAATAGTACAAGAAAAAACCACTGACAGAGTCAGAATACAACCTGACACCCTGTTAGAGTGGTAGTATCAGTCAAGATGAAATGGTCTTGTCAAAGCAGTGGTCCTGTAGAAATGTTTGGTAGCTTTTGTCCTCTGGGAGTCCAGTAGGTAAGGCTGCCTGTGCTGTCCCAAACCCTGGATTATATCCAGGTGGGAGTGCTTGGCTCCTCCCCCTGGGTGGAGCATCTCCCAATGGGCTGATCTCATTCTCTGAGTCATGCAGTGGGTCCTTGATGGCCCATTAACCAGAGATAGCTCCCAGAGGGAGTTATCTATGAATCATGCATCAAGGCATTGTTGGGCCTATTAACAGAAGATAAGGGAAACACTGCCCCAGCTGGTTTCAACAGCTCATGAAGATGGGGATAGAATACATACTTTGGGCACATCTTACATTGCAACCTAGGACAAGAAGTTCATGAAGGATGGTTCCATGGAAAGGAACCTACTCTGGAGCAGGTGAGGAGTGTGAGGAGGCCTGTGCAGCAGAGGTGAAGCATTATGAGCTGAACACACCCCCCAGTCCCATTCCTCTGTGTTGCTCAGGGGTAGAAGATTTGGGAGTGAAGCTGAGCCTGGGAAGAACAGAGGGATGAAGAAAAGGTATTTTTAGCTGTGTTCTCATTTCTCATTAACCTACTGTTTCACTGGCAGTAAACTGTGGGAATGTCCCTAAGTCAAATCTGTTTTGTCTGTGAAAGTAATTTCTGAGGGATCTCACTCTCCTTACACTGAACCATATGTTTTCATTGTTTTTTCTCTCCCTGTCCTACTGAGAAGGGGCAGTGATAGGGCAGCTTGGTGAGCACCTGATTGTCAGTCAAGGTCAAACCCATCAGATTACTTTAGAATTCACTGAAATCCCCTCCTTGACCTTTCCTGTCTCCCACATATCTCCGGCCACATCACTGGCTGAGCCAAGCTAGACCCTCATTTCCCTGAAGATGCTGAGACACAGAGTGGGATCTTCTGCAGGTATGATCCAGCCTGCTGGGCAGCTGCCCAAGGAGCACAGGATGGCTCTGCTCCCATTCCAGGTGCTGTAAATTCCATTTCATGCCATTGCCCAAGCAGTGGGGTGAGAATGAGCCTTGGTGCATTCATTTGCACCCCTTGGACATTCACAGGATGCAGAGTGAGGTGCACACCTCAGTCCCACAGAAGACACCCACTGCCCCAGCCCCTTCAAAGTCAGAGGCAGCCTCATGACTCTTTCCATCTTTAATCATTCAGGCTGCAGATTATGTCACTGTGCTTTTCATTCCACCCATGTATTTTATTCAGTTCTTCCATAGCTGTGCTTTTAAAAGGTGAGTGGGCACATACTGCCCTGCCAAAAAAACGTATTTTCTGGTCATTTATCTTTGGGACACTACAGTATTTAATTACACATTCACCCACTGCATCTCAAAAAAGCAGAAAACAAAACCTATCAAAAATACCAAACAAAAACCAACCAAAAAAATAAAAATCCCCACCAAAAATAATGCCCAGCACCACCAAAAGGAAGGGAGAACACATACAAATATCACTATTCATCTACTTGACCCAAAACTGCAGCGCTTGGTTTGTCTGATATTTCTGCCACCAACACAATAAATAAGCTGCATTAACATACTATCACTAAAAATATAAGGCATCTCGTATAATGGGAATGGAACTCATAATCCTAAAAAGCTGTCCGAGTCTTAAAATATTTAAATCATTAAATCTATCTCCATCTTTCTCTCTTTCAGCAGGTAGTAAGATGCATACCCACCACTGTGAATGTGTTAAGCAAAGAAAAGAAACACAAAATTAAAAGTTAAATATATTTTCAAAGCCCAAAAGGAGCCATTTATTGCTGTAAGAGAGAGAATAAATTGCTGAGATTTTTTTTTCTTTTTCTTCTTTTTTTTTTTTTTTTTTTACAAATGGCTGGGAGTGTTATAATGTATTTGATTTTTTTTTTTTTCTAGAGGTAATCTTAGATGTGGAGTGAATGAAGTGAAGTCTGTTATCAATCCATAACATCTGCTGCAGTGTCAAGTGATGAAATGGGTGACTCCAGAGCCCAAGACAGCTGGGATGGCTTTCTTAATGCAGTAGGGTATTGTGCAAACAAACAGGCACTGATACCGTCTATGGTTGTCACAATTATTCAAGCTGGTGATACATCTTCCTGTATTAGCTGCTTGAGAAGCCCTATTTCTTTTAAAAGTAAACTACTGTATAACAATCACCCATTCTGGTCTCTAACTCAGTTGAGTGCAAACATAATAAAACATTGGAAATAAAAATAAATTAAAATTTGCCACCAAAGCAGTAAAGCATAGAAATAGGTATATACGAGCTTGGAAAAAACCCAGCCTACTCACAGTTTATAGAGCTAAGAAATAATGTATACCTTTACAGCTGGATCTATACTGGCAAGATTATTCTGCTTCTCTGGAGTGCCTCCCAGTTCCTGGGGAATCCAGTACATTGTTCAGAGAAGTAAAAAAACAAGAGTTTTAAAAAAACAAAACAAAACAAAAAAGCCCCCAAAACCCAAACAATTATGGATCACTGTAAACATCCCTTTGGCATTGCATGATCATTACTGAGATCAGTCAGGGAATTTCAGATTAAGACAAATATTCAAATGCTGCAAATATAAGGAAAGATAATGAATTTAGATGCAAGATCCTACGTATAAAAAAATCATCAGCCTTAACCAACAAAGCATTTTCTGCTTACAGAATGTATATATGTATAAAAAATGCATAAAACTACAAGAGACATGTTATGAAGTGTAAAACTTAGTAACTAGTTTTCATGAAAATCTGAAGACTGTAATTTGAGTTTGAGTGCATCATTTAAGTGCAGAATGTAATCCAACAGTCACTTTCATTCTCCACACCTAAGAAACATGTGAATGAACTTTATAAAATTTTTTTTTTCAAAAATGCAACTTTTCAACTTTTAAGCAAATAAAAGCAACACTTGCTTTTGGAAATCAAACTCGATTTGTGATATTTTAAAGAGCAGAGCTGAAAAAAGACTTCTTAATTTGCATTTAATAATATAATCAACCTTTATATAATAAATAAAATATGTATACAATGCACACATTATATGAATAATACATAACATATATAATTTATATTTATATATTATTCTTAGGTTGAATAATATATACTTGTTTGTTTGTTTTGGGGTTTTTTTAAATTTTAGC
Organism: Acrocephalus scirpaceus scirpaceus; assembly: GCA_910950805.1. Taxonomy (NCBI): domain Eukaryota; kingdom Metazoa; phylum Chordata; class Aves; order Passeriformes; family Sylviidae; genus Acrocephalus; species Acrocephalus scirpaceus. The sequence continues at coordinate 4,921,232 of OU383777.1, forward strand.
TCAGATAGCAAATTGATTATATTTTTCAAAAAATAAACCAGATATTTACTGAGTACCAACTATCAGTTCAGGCACAACAATTTTAGATTTTCAGACCAAACTTTATCTGCTTTTCCTCCTTCTTTCTCAGAAAAAGGACAAATTCAACACAAGTGACCACTGTGATCATGGCATTGATCTCCCTCCCTCTTGTTGATGTGGGAGAGAGGGCACACAGACCTGTGGAACTGGTTCCAATCTCACTGGGGGTGATGGGCTTGTGGTGCAGAGTGGAAGCTGCAACACCAAGGGCTGAAAGGCAAGACAAAGATGGGAACAGTGTGCTTGGATGCTCTGCCTGATACATTTTCCACTGCCTCTCTCTTGCTCAGGATCAGACCTACACAGCCCTTTCTGGCTGAGTCCCCTCTCATATCTGCAGGCACCTCAAAAACATTTTTATTCTAACACAGGGGGTTGGGTTTTCTTCTTGTTAACTGAAGCTGGTGAAGAGTTTTGAGGTTGAAGATTCTCCCTCCTGTTTCCCAAGATGATAATAAATTACCAAAATGCCAGTTTTGTGTTCTCATGCATTCCTGACTTAATAAAGGTACCTTATTTGCCTAGAAGTGTGGTGTTGGCCATTGTTTACCAGGAGGCTGGAAGAACCCAAAGGGAGATTAACAGATTGTGCCAGTTTAATTTGGTGAGATCTGATTCTGTTAGATCTTCTCATCTGATTTCGTTTTTTTAAGGTACTGAGTGGAGAGGGCAGTTTTCCAACATATGACCTTTCAACAAACCTTAAGCTGCTCCTGGAACACCAAGGATTACACATCCACAGAGTGTGGTGGTTATCAGGAAAATTCATCTAAGGGCTAGACAGGAGTCAGGCTGGGTGGCCCCAAAATTACTGGTCATCTGTCAATAGCCAGGACACACAGTTTTGTCAGTGAGATTTGCAGGGACCATAAAAAAAAAGTTAATGACAATATTCAGTTCTGATAGCATATATATCTCAAAATATTTTAGTATCCCTGACTGAATTTCACATTAAGTGCTTCTTAGGCAGTAGGAAAATTTCTGTTATCCTTAGGCAGCAACATTAAAAATTCTTCACTAAAAGAGTGATTGGGCACAGGAATCGCCTGCCCAGGGAGGTGGTGGTGTCACCCCCTGGACATGTTTAAAAAAAGACTGGATGTGGCACTCAGCATCATGGTTTAGTTGATTAGGTGGTGTTAAGTCATAGGTTGGACTTGATGATCTCAAAGGTCTTTTGCAGCCTAGTTAGTTCTGTGATTCCATGATTCTGTAATTCTGTGATTCTGTGATTAATCTATTGCTAATGCAATGCACTGGCAAAAAACAGTGAAGGAAGCTGCACAGAACGTGCTGGGTCAGGGACAGGGAGGCTTGGTTCCATGATAGAGTAGCCACAGAGAAGCACAGCCCCTTCAGCTCATCAATGAGAGAGAATGAAGTTCTCTTCCCCTGCAGAAAGGAGCGAGGAGGCATCTCCAAGGATGTGTGGAATTGCTCTTCCAGCTGCCAGTGAAATGGAGCAACACGAGCCTTGGTGATATCAGAACTTGAGGAGCTTCTTGTACAGCAAGGACTTCTTCACACTGAAGGAATAACCTTAGTGTAGAGATATGTAGATAAAAAAAAATAATCCCTGGTTATTTTTCTTGTGTTCCTAAAGAAGTGAGATATTTGATCAAACACCTGTCTCACTTTCTGTTTGTTCTCAACTTTTGCTTCCAAAAACCTCTAGCCTTAAAAGTGTCAGCTAAATTTAGTAAGTAAAGTTTCAAATATGTTGAGAGGCTCAAGGTTTTATGGAAGCTGGCAGCATGTAAGAGAGACTCCATATGAGGTTCCACATAAAGAGACTTAATTAGAAAAAAAAGATGGAAAATTCAACAGCTGCAGTATGCAAAACTGTTGGAATCCATACTGTCCCTCAAACCATTTATGTCTTAGAGAGACTGATTGCTGAAACTGTGAATGTTGCAGGTAACTTCCATTATCCACTTCATCCATTCCAACCACCAAAAGAACAACTGAAAACCATTGAAAACAGAGCAATAACCTGCCTCTTCTGAGTGAGTTTTCTACTTCATTTTCTAAGAGTGGCTCTCTTTATATAAAAATAAAAGCTGAAGTAAGATGTATTTTCATCTCTATTCTATTTTTATTCAGCCATTACTTATTATATTGAATCTCAGAGACAAAACCACTTGATTTTGCAGTACCCACCCACTTCCTCTGTTGACATGCCCCCCAGACCCTCATGAGCATGTGCTCACAGCACAGCTGCTCTCACCTTGAGAAGGTGTGCCAGGGATTTGTTCAGTTAGGGATAAATAGCTGAATAAATGAAATATGAGACTGCTTGTTCTACTTTTTTTCTCTTGTTTAACAGCCTTAAAAAAAAATTAGGAATGTCTTTAAAGGCTGTTAACAAAATATGAGGAAGCTGCAAAATCCTTGCAGAATTTAACTCGTTGGAAAACTCCAATGAGAATTACAATGGGTATTCAATAATTTTGCACAAGTTTCTGTATCAATACTGGAAGTACTCCTAAAGTTTTTAATCTCCCCATGGATATTCTCAAGCAAAAGGAGTTGGCTGGTGAAATTTTCTCGTCTGTTACATAAAGAAATGTAGATCTGTATTTTCCAAGGCTGTGCTTAAGTTAGTTCATACTGACCATGAGAAAAAGAAAAACATAAATATTAGCAAGTCTTTATGGTGTTTTCATCACTCACTGCTGTGGAAACTGAATCAGATTGAGCAGATGATCAACTCAGGTAATTAGTGGAATGGCTGAATAAGTTTGAAGAGTCTCCTGTTGTGAAACGAGTATGCAGAGGGCTGGACTCTCTTCTGGTCTGTGTTCTTTTTGTACAAATGGAAGGGAAATGTGGCCTAGGAAAAAGGCAGGACGGTGAGAAAGAGGTGAAAATATTACAGAAAGGTGTTAAACTGACTCCTGTGGATGAAAATATGAAACAAAGATGTTAAACTGACTCCTGTGGAAGCCTCCTTGCCCAGTTGCCCATTGACTCCTCTCCCATCTACTCAGAAGTCTGTAATCTGTTTTTAAGTTTTCTTTTCCCTTTGTCTCTCTTTAGAAGACTGAGGATTTTTTGGTGTGTGTTCCCAAGAAATTGAAATAAATTTCTAGTTTTCTCACTAAAAGAAAATAAAATTGAAAACTATGTGTCTTGCAAATAACATTTTCCTGTGGTTCTGTCAAATCAAACTGTTAATATTATACAAACCAAAGAAATCTGATGTCATTTTGGTAGAAAATTTATACTTTATAGGAGGGTTGATAATCTCAATCAAAGTCCTGTTATTTGGGCTCTCCAGTGGAGTTAAAAATCACTCTGATATGGTACCTTGGGCAGCTTATGTATTTCAGTTTTTCCATCTGTTAAGCAGGGATGTTTGCAGGACTGGCTAATTTTTTTTTTTTTTCTGTATAACAAAACTTTTACATTAATTCTTTTTTTTAATTTGTATTGATTTGTTCTGTCCAATCTCCCACTTCCAAAAATGTCCCTGAAAACACCAAAATGCACATCTGAGAACTTGCAATGCTTTTGCTCTGAAATTTACTAGAATTTCACCCAACATAACAAATAATTTTTTTTTTATGTTTGGCTTTTTGAAAAAATGTGTCATTCTTATGACTTCAAAAAGTCAGACATTAAAAAAAAAATGCCTCTCAGAGATCCAAAGGGATCAAAAATGTCAATAGGGGACCTGTGCAAATATCCCTGTTCTTCTGATTGTTTTGGCATTTTAGCTAAGGTTCTGAGATTTCACTTGAAACCTCAGCCCCCATATTTGTGGAGGAGTCACAGATATGGTCTCTACCTCTTTGCCTTCCAGAGCACATCCCAGGATGCATTCTGAGACCCTGAATCAGGTCAGGTTCCTCACAGAACAAGGCAGCCACAGCTCTCGTTTTTACTCAAGATACTTATAAAACAACAACCTGACATTTGTGTTTGAAATTATTCTTCTTTCTAGGCATCTTCTTGGCTCTGTGTTTGCAGTTCCAGTGAGTGCAAAAAGGTTCCTCAGGTGTAATTGGGAAGTAGAACTTGTCTCAGAGTGCATGTACTGCAAAGACAAATCTTCCATTTTGCCATGGGACATGTTTGTGTATTGTAACAGACTCACTCCGAAAGCTATTTCACAAAATCAGAGAAAGGTTTGTGTTGGAAGGGACCTTAAAGATCATCTTTTTCCAGCCCTCTGCCATGTGCAGGGACACTTTCCACTAGACCAGTGTGCTCCAAGCCCCATCCAGCCTGATCTTAAACATTTCCAGGAATGGGGCATCCACAACTTCCCTGGGCAACCTATTCCAGTGCCTCACCACTCTCACACTTTTTCCTGATATCTGAGCTACTTGATATTAATGGCCAATATTTTGGATTCATGGTTACAATTTCAGGCTTTCCAGTAAATGTTCTTATTTAGGCAAGATATCAATTCAAAAAATAGCAGGTGATGCATTGTTACCTGTTAAAATGAGGGTTTCTTTCTTGCCAAAGGATCTTTAACTTACCTAGTGGATAAGAGTTTCTGAATTCAAGCTCTTTCTCAACAAAAAGTAAACTAGTGGGTGATCAAGCTTTCAATCTGGAGTACAAGTAACTATTTGTAAACTCAGATCAGCTGAAAAAAAAAAAGGAAAAAACCAACCAACCAACCAACCACTCTGATTTTGACCAATATATTCTGTCATATTTTCTGAATTAAATCTTTCCTTTAAAAAATCTAACTTCTCTGATATCAGTGCTAAAAACTAAATTTCCTGGGTTTTCATTTCAAAGCACTTTTTCACCTAAAAATTAACATGTACAGAAAGTGGGAAAATATGGATTTAAATCACCTGGAAGCAAAGTAGACTTAATTAACTTTGTTGTTGACTCTGGAGCCTCACACTAGAACATTTTGCAAACCCTTTAATAAATAAGACCTGATTTAGAAGGCATCCACAGTGCATTTCTAGTCTAGCCAACAAAATTACAACTAAGACAGATTTGGCTGGTGGCAATGATCAAATATCTTTAGGAACTCATCTTGCACAGCATAGAGTAACTTATTGCAGTTATAAGCTTCAGCTGCATTAGTATCCAGTGCTCCTGGAAAAATATCTCCTTCTGCTTTATCAGCCTAGCAAGCTCCCAATGAAGATGAATTCTTGTTGGGAGCAGCGTCCTGGACTGAAAAAGAATGTAGTGAGAAAGCCTGACATTTGTCTTCCAATCAGAATCCCAATAAGCACACAGCCAGGGGAGGCAGGAAGGGGAGAAACAAACATAAATATTATTTTAAGAGATCTTCTAATGTGCAATATTTATATACAAATACCAACTAGTGTTACCCACAGCACTCTCGGGTTTGTGAAATATATCGAAGTACGGCAAATTGGAATGAGTCCTGAGTTTCCATTTACTTTATCTAACCAGACTTATCAATTCTTTTTACTCCAGGCTGATAAAGTAGAACTGCAGCAGACAAATGAGCTAGCGGGGCTGACATAATGTGTTGTCACGAAGAAATAGTGAATTAAAAAACCCCCAAACCGTGACTTTGATCACCTCTAAGGCTCCTGCTTTACTCAACCCAAATTAGTTGTTTACTCATTCTTTAGGGAATGTTCGATATCACTGGGAGGTGAGCAAAGAGAAAAGGAGTGTGCTTGTGAAGGGAATTTACTTCCATTTTATCTCCAGCTTTGAAGGGGCAAAATGGAAGGGGTGGAGGGGGCGGAACTCGATGCTGTCCCCTGTTTCATTAATAACAAAAAGTCACTGGCCTCAACAAGAATAGGTTCAGCTGCTTAAGTTTACAGATTCTATTCCTTGAATTTAATGATGCCTTGTGCCATGCCTAGTTTAAGTAATTGTAAACATAAAGGTCTGTTTTGAATTATAAAACAGAAGTATGAGAGATGTGCCAGAGGAGAAGTAGAAGATCACGGCTCTGGACTTTGCTGCCAATGGTAAAGGAGGGAGCAATTAGATAAATTATCATTGTATCTGATCTTCTCAGAAATTTTGGGGTGTTTATTCCTACAATTGTTTTTTCTTCTCAAAATTGCATTTTACTTACAGAGAGCTGAGTCCCAAAGAGTCACAATGGAAACAGGGACAGAAGTTACAGATTTAGGATAACTGCCTAGAATGAATGGCTGGGTCATCTTTTTCTTTTCTTAAGTACTTTATGCCACATATCCAGGTAGTGAAAACTGCTGTAGTTCCACCGAGATTAGGACTTTTGAGACAGGAGATATCATTCATTTTTCAGCCCCCCCCATGAGTCAGATATAAAATAGGTTCCTAAAAGGAACTAGCAGGTGAATGAAAAATGTAAGGCAAAGAATTATGAACCATGGTCTGATTTTTTTTTTCAAGTGTAACACAGTTAAAATCAGCTGTGGTTTTGTTCAAGAAAAGGTTATTGAATTTGGCAGCAGTCATTTAAATCAAAGTCATCTGCAGTCTCTGCTGTGGAGTGCCAGGATATCTGAGTAGCCTGTTGCAAACCATGTCTGTTGTGGATAGTGAAATTCTGCTCTGCACTTACAGGTATTGGGTCTCTTGTATTCCCAGCCATATTTCAAAACTCCTTTCTTCATCTTTCAGCTTTGATGAACCTTTCAGAGAAGCTGCTGTAAAGAAGCAAACACTGCAGACTGTAAATCAGAGGGTGGTGTGGACTATAAGCACACTGGTAAACAATGCATTGAAAGACATTTTAAAGGAGAGACAGAGTCCCATGTTTATATGTAGCTCATCATTGTTTATCTAGGTGCTTCTCCAGGCTGTTATTCATTCCATGGAATTGCTTAGAGGAAAGTTAGGGCTCTTGGCTTGCTGAATAAAATGAGCAAATAACAAAAAAAGAGAGTTTTAATACCAGCCTTGGTCCTTCAGCACAACATTGTAAAAAATACTGCATCTCTTCTCTCAACTTTTTTTTTTATTAAAACAACTATAAAACCAACATTTGCACTTTTTTTTTGGAATTATTTCACCTGGAGTTAGCACTAGAAAGTAAATATAAATTCCTTTAGATTTACCAGGGAAAATTATTTCACTAATACACAGCACTGTTGATATGTAATATTTTGGCCTGAATTACCTCCCTGAGGTACTATCCCTTTTGATATTTGAAGGAGTTGGATTTAGAAAAATGATTGGTAAAGCCCTGTATTTTCCCAAAACAAAAGAAGAGGGTTGTTTGGTTTTTTTTTAATTTTTCAACTGATATTCAGAGACATCCCCAGAGTCTGGGACCCTCATCAGAAGCAGAGGCTTGAAGAAATGCACTAAACACCATCAAATAAACGATAAAATCTCAAGTTGGTGAACCTGCTACCTGCATAGCAAATTTGCCAGCTGTCCAATGGTAGTCAAAGGCTGCCAAATAATCCCTGTATTGAAATGAAAGGTTCAAACCAACTGAAAGAGCAAACAGACCCTCCAAACAAGCCTTGAGCACAGATAACTTGCAAACAAAACAGAGCTCGTGTCCTCCAGTGGATTAATTGCTACAAGTACCTGCCATGTTCTCATCACAATTTGGATTCTGTAGCCTTAAGGAAAACAAAGCTTTCACTGCCTGCAGCAATGTCTGAGGTCGTGTCTGCTGGTGTAAGGAGGGAAGGATTACTGCAAGAGATACTGGCTTGCACACATGTGATGGATCACAGATCCCTCTTAAAGTTAGCAGGGTGGTGAATGTACAGTGTGCTTCTCAGTCTGACAAATCCTGATATGATATTAAATAATGAGATCCAATAAGAAATCAATGAACCTTTGTCTTCAAAAAATTGCATTTTCGATTTTATCATTACAAAAGAATGGCTGTGATTAGAGACAGAAAGGCAGGGCTATTGATTGTGCAGTCACTTACTCCAGGCTAAAAGGCAGATGGGTACAGTATTGTTTGATCTGCAACATTTTGATGTTAAAAATCTCACTGCAGCTATCCAGACAATGAAGGTTTAACACAGTGCTGCACCTTGGATACCTGAGGAGCCACCTGACAGAGAGCCATGAACTTTACTGAAGTCGGTGTTTCCAGGGGTGAAAACTAACTGAAGGAAAGGGAAACTGAATTAACGAAAAATCTGTCCTTCCATGTAGAAAAATGAAGTCAATATACCTGCTTGGATTGCAAATCTGGATGTTGATGTGTTTATTATATGGAGTACCAGACACTCTGCTCATTTTCTCTGGTTTTGGTCAAAATATGTATTCATAAATATTTCAGACCTGATGACAAAGACTGAATTTGTCATTCTAAATTTTGTATTTAGACTGCATTTTAAAGTGAACTCTGACATCCTGTGGGCACAAGAAAAATTACCATTATTTATCTACTGCATTTAAAAAACTGCATTCTGTCTTAGTTAGTAGTGTTTAAACAAACATATATACATATATACACAATATTTTTGAATATTATATGTCTGAATGATTGCTTTTGTGTAGGAATCAGAAACTTTCCATGGAGCACTTTCATTTTTCACTGCTTGTAGGATCCTATTTCTCTTGTATCTTTTGTCCTATCAGAGAACATAAGAGGATAAAATTTGGGGTTTACAGTGTTAATCTTTCAAGATTTCTCTATAAAAGCAGAGTCAATAGCTCCATTTCCCCAATTAAAGCAAACTCTTTAATTATGGAATGCTTTGAGTTGCATGTTTGACAACGTCTCATTTTTAATTAACTGAATTCCTCTTAAGATACCGTGGATAATCATTGCCAGCAAACTTACCATAGCATAAACGGTAGGAAACACTGACATCTTGTGGGAAAAGAAAGTGGGGAGGACAGACTCCTTCAGTGAGGAATTCAGTAGATCTACAGAATTCAGAAAGCAGATGACTCCATATGTATATTAAGTTACCAATAAGTGCCACATCTCATAGAATCAAAGAATCATAGAATCATAGAATCACAAAATGTTTTGGGTTGAAAGGAACTTTAAAGATCATCCTGTCCCAACCCCACGTCATGAGCAGGGAAGCCACAGGCTAAAGGTGGAGTGTGAACATGCAAATAAAAATAAACCTCTAAAACTATACCTATACACATGTATACATATGCATGCACCCACAGAGGAAATCCAGTGCCTCTAATATTTATTTCTCTGTAGTTGTTTTCAACAGTTTTTGCTGCGACTTGTGACTGCATTTCTGCTAACTTTATGAAACACAACATACAGTCAGTCTCTGTGATTCTCAACAGGACTGTTCTGCTTTTTTATTCTCTTTTCTTTCTTTTTCTGCCTAACTTGAAGATCTGACATACACTTTCCCCCTGAAAGTATGTAAAAAACCACATCATTCAGCAAAAAGAGCAGAACTATGCCACTGAAGGAACCACTGTATTGAATACATAGGGTACAAAAATGCAGTCATTATTAAAAAGCATCACTAGAAATGTAGTTCTCAGCCTATTCAATACTTATCTCTACACTTTGTATTTCAGTCATAAATTATGTAGCCTAGCACATGCAGCAGTTCACTGGCGGCATGGAGCAGCAGTGGCATCTGCTGGCCACAATCATCCCCTGGTTGCTGAAATTTCTCTATCATTAAATTTCCTCCAGATTTAATACCTCCTATCTCCTTGTAAATGCACAATGATGACAAAAACCGTGGTGCCTGGAGAAGCCTGTGTAAAGCATGTTCTGGTGATGCGGGGGGTGAGTCCACCTGAGTAAACCACGTGCTGTCAAACACAGTAGCAAAAATACAATGTTTGAATCTATAGGCTTGAGATTTATCCTTTCTTCTTCTTTGCTCTGTGATTGAGCAAAATTTAAATTTTTTGCAATTTTCAGGAAGAGTTTCACCAAAGGATATGAAAATGGTGGCAAAATAGACTTAATTTTTGGATTCACCAAGTCCACCAAGTACCTGCTATCCAGATAAGGACAGTCATTCATAACCCAGTGAATTTCAGATAATTCCTAAGATATAAACTCTTAGAATGGGATTTTTTTTTTTTGAGGGCTCCTCAAGTTGCCAGCAAAACCCAACAGAAATGTAATGAGCCAGGTCCCCAAAGTATTTTGCAATTGTTGGAAAAAAAAGAGATATTTAAACTAGCAGCCTAAGAAGGTTTGTTATGGGTCTCCTAGTCTCCAAATTCTTGACATGCAGCCTGGAATTAATAAAAATTGGATTTCCCAGTGTTAGGTAGAGAAAGTGAGAAAATTTGAAAATGTTTCTTGGTGTTTAATGGTGAGACACTTCAAAATGAAACAGTAACAAAAGAGCTTGGATGCGAGGAAGACTTTTATTTTTTGTTTGCTAAATGTTGAAGAAAAATAAATGCCTGAGCATAATGACAGTAATAACGTGTCAGAGCAGAGATCCTCCCAGCCCACCATCCTGTCTCCAGCAGTGGCCAAAGGAAGAGAGCAGCCACTCCTTACACAGAGGGGGTGGTCTGGGTTGTTTGTAACACCCACGCAGTACCACACCTTGTGTCATGAGTGTAGCCAGGATGGTGGATCATAAAGTGATATTTCCCCAGAAAATTCTCCAAGGCTCCAGTACTCCGAGCCACGGGACATGATTTCATGCATGAACATAAACAAACAAATGAAAACCAAAAGCAACACCAAAATCCTAAAAAATGTAATCACTTCTTCCTTTAAATTGATATTTAAACCCCTGGATATTAAAAAATAAAACCTCCTCAACCAACAACCCCCCCAACACTGGCATTTGTTCATTCAGGGAAAATTGGGTAAATACTAAAAAAACATTTCTGGCAAACCTTGCATTCAGATTTCACACAGGTGCTTTGTGGTTCTCATTCTTCTGTGCACTGTTGCTCATGCAAAGAAATAATTGGAGAATACTATGGGAAACAGATGCATTCACATGCAAACAAAGGTATTTGCTGATGAACCCAGGTATCCATCATCCATCTCCCCAACCCACCAAAGCATTTCTGTTCACATCAAAGGGAGAATTTCCATTTTAAAGCAAAGCTTTGTACCAGGAATATTCTTCAACCATTCCTCTCACCTTGTTGGGCCAGCCAGCCAAGGAAAAGCTGAAGAGAGATGAGCAACAGGCAAATGTTTCTATTGCAAGGAATAGCTGGTGAGTCAACTGAAGTGTTATATGGCCTCTGCTAATTCAGAGAAAATGGAAAAAGTGACATCATAAAGCAGAAATCCCCTGAACTTGGAAAATCCCCTGCTGCTTTCCTGCACAGACAACACAGGGATCCTCAGTGTGATTTATATTCCCACAATATTAGATGCCCAAAACTTAGTTGTATAAATCTTTGTTAGTCACTAAGGTGGTTTGTGCTGTTATATATCAGCACCTTCCCCAGAGGAAGCAGTAGGGGTTGTTTAGAACAATAAATCAAACAGAAATCTTTAATATGATAATGTCCAGTGGTCATCAGAAACCACACCTTACATAAAATACACAATCCTCACTGCCTATTTAGGAAGCCCAAGAAGGACATATTATCAAGGGCCCAACTTTTTTGTCTACTTTAATCCAACTGCACATTATTTAGCTTTTCCCCTTGTGAACAAATTTACTGGTAAAGGAAGGTGCTGTTATCATTCCCTTTCGCAAACAATTAAATCAACATGTTTTTTCTCGTATGGGATCTATATGCCTTTGTGGATGAAATTTTGGAAAAAAAAAAATTTAATCTTTTCTTCTTCACCTCACCTCTTCCCATAATCACAGTGCACATTTTATGTCTAGGATCTTTACCTTATTTTCATCTTTCTGTCTGCGTAGAAGGAATTCAGCAAGGTTCTGTAGCATTTAAATACTTACTCTCAAAGATGTTGGTAGGTACAATCACAAAATAAAGGTGTGAGTTTGACCCACTTGCTTGAGTACAAGTTCTGCCACCATTTGAAATAATCTAGGGGTGCCAGCACGTGTACACGGGTTTGCATGCAAGACACAAACCTGCGAGAGATCAGTTTTCATGTAGATGCCCACTAGAAAATCCCAGGACAAAAGTGCATGATAAATATCATATTTTTGGGGTGAGATCCTAACAAATGTCTGTATGGATGTGGAGGAAAAGAAGGAGAGGGTTTGGCACCCCTTAAATTACCAGGAAAAAGTTAAATACATCCTTCAAAGGAAGCAAAGTGAAGTTTTCTGTAGAATTTGGGGTAACACATGAGGTATTAGAGAATAGCTATTGTCTGAGCCAATAAAGAAATATGGAATCCCTTCAACTCTGCTCCAAGGAGGGAAATAAACATCCCAACATTATAATCTGGTTTAGGAGATTATTTAAGGTGTTCAGGATTTTTAAGAGGTATTGCCCATTGGAACTGCTCAGATTTGACCTTTAGAGCTGAGTCCAACAGGAACAGATGCTGTTAACATATAGGAATTAACTTTGGAGTCAACTGCAGCGGAATTTGAGTCAGAATTACAGAGTCATGCCTAAGTGCCAGATGAGAAGCCACAGTCAGTGAGAGCATCCACAGAAATGTGACCAAAGTGATAATTTTGAGACACCAGTGCTCACCAATTCACCAGCACCAGGCCAGGCAAAATATCCTGGAATATTTCAGCTGGCCATGGTGTAGGCAGCTGAATCAAGTTCTTTAGATTATTCTGTCCTAACAGACACAGTAACAATTACTGTGAGGAACAGAGTTCTTTGATTATCATCTGTTGAGATTTTTATATCATTTTGAGGGAGAAGACTTTGAAGAAGTCACACATAGCAGTTAGCATCTCTGCTTCTGCAAAATTTTAAGAAGATTTTTTTTTTTCAAATAACTCTTTCTTACATATGTTGGCCACCTCTAAAAGAAATGTATTCCATATAAAGAAGACAGCAATTTGTTTTGATGTTGACTACAAGATGTTGATGTACTACTGTTATATTACTCTTTACTTGACCTTTTCTCTGCCAGTTGATTATGCAAAGTTTTAAGCTCCTCCAGCAATGCTTTTGGCATAGCTGAATGTTTTTAGTGCAATAAACTTCAGTAAATAAATAAAATACTTTCATGCTCAAGTGCTCTTTAGGCAATGAATTAAAAATAACCTTGTGAACATGGAAGAGTCTCTAAATGCAGGAGGAGTGTGTCTCTGTGTGTGGTTTGGGTTTTGGTTTTGGTAGGGTTTGTTTGTTTGATTTTACTATTGTTATTTCTTATTGAAAAATAAATTTTGAGACATCTGAAACTATCAATTTGTATCAGATTTTTCACATCACTTCAGCCACAAGAATTGTAGACTATGTGGAAAAGATCTGTTGTGGTGCTGAAACAACTTTTAGTTGATTTAAGTAGGTTTAACTTCTTTTTCTAGAGAAAAATATCCAGTCCTTTTTATTACCATTCTTTAGCTGCACATAGCCTACCCCTTATATACCTCACTATTCAATAGTTTATGGTATTATGGGATTAAGAAACATAGGGGTCTAGATTTTTCTCAGGAATAAGGAAAGTAGAAGCTCTTCTTCTCTCAGGATAGATCCAGTTGATTTTGTCTCATCTAGAGCTGGAGTAATTTAAACTTTAGTTTCCATTCCTTGCCTTACAAAAAACAATCTTTTCGAGTCAACTTCCTGTCCCTAAATAACACCTGTGATTTCCATCTATTCCTGGGGTGCAGGTGGTTGCAGCATTCCCACGATAATGCTGACTTTGACAGATATAAATATTGAATTTAATGGTTGTATTTTAATTTGAGAATTCAGTTTGTGAGATGAGTGGTGCCTTGAGACTTTGATATGACCAGTTCCTTTAGACATGACAGATTTCAATATGGGTAATATCCCAGAAGGAGGACTGGAAATAATCTGAGATATTCCAGCATCAACAACAGCCCTCTAGTTCTTTACAGAGAATTGTTGGACATGATGTAAAAACCTCCTGTGAGGGAGATTTCATAGCAGCCAACAACCTATTGTGGTTAACTTCTCATCAGAAACTTTTTCTGCTCTGTCAGTTAGACCTTCCTTGTTTCCTCCTCTATTCCTTGGGGTCACAGAGCACAAATTACTTTTTATGTCTTTGAAACATTTTAAGTCATATTTTGAAGAACACTTATTTCAGAAAAACAACATAATCTCGCCTTTCTCAGCAGTTAGGGCAAAGTTTTTAAAATTTATCTTGGACTTTATTTTTCCAAAATACTCATCTAGTCTTGGTGGTACTTTTGGGGAGCGTCATCTGTTCAGGAAGATGAATAATTAATCAAGTGTGAATGAGAGCAGACAAAATTTTTTCTCTATCAATTAAGTTCTGTATACCAGAGTATGGAATTAATTTTGGTTGCAATAAAAGAAGTGGTACTAATCATTTAATGATTATTATTTTATATTTTGATATTAAAACTATAATAAATTCCATATTATATTTCATATACTGTGTATACAGTACTATGTATCTTAATATACTATGAATAAGAATTAATGAAAAATTATGATTTTTTTTTAACCGTTCTGGTGGTAACAGAATAGTAGTGCTATTTTAAAGAAAATTCATGATTAGAAGATCTACTTCAATTCAGAGAGTGGAGTGTTCGGAAACTCACAATGTCTTTAAAGCAGCCAATATATTTATTTTGTTTACATCTTTCTGGGGCAATGAGACTTTCCTTCCAGTAGATGGTAATAGAGAACTTTCTTAAAAAAAAAAAGGGCAACTGATGGCTGTGGGCTTCCCTTCCCTTGTTTTTGTGGAACCTGACCCCAAAATAAAGAGAACATTTTTTAGTGGTCTCATGATGGGACAGTTTACCATTAGTGAACTATTTTATCTTTTCTCTGTTCTTATCTTTTCTTTTTTCTGCTTTTGTTCCCTTGAAATACTTTTTTTTTTTTTTTGCTACATGATCTGTAAGGAAATGTGAAACTGTAATTATTATTATGCTGAACAATTTTTGTCCTACAACCTCAACTTTGGTTTCAGGAGACATCTCACCCTCCTCTCCCATTTTCCCTCTGAGCTGGCTGGATGCTAAAGGTCACCAATCTCTCCATCTCATTTCAGTTTGAGTACTGCCTTACAGCAATATTATTTTTGCTCTTAATCCCAATCTTCATGTAGTATATTTTATCAAGAGAAATATGAAATTTTGAAATATGTGAGAATGAGGGAAATAGATTTTTGTTATGTAAAATTCCATACTCAGTTAAACAAGTTACAATTTGTAAGGAAAAATGTCAATTATGAAACCATATTTACACATAGGATGGAACTTGGTTTAGATATTTCATTCATGTCCTCAGAATTTATAGGGGAAAAAAAATCAAAATAGTTTTATAAGCTTCAGAGAAACAAATTAAGTTTTCTTTAAATTTTGATAAATGCATCCAAGATTAGCTCTTAGATACCTGACTGGATATCTTGGACACTGCCTACCAGATGTGACGTGGTGGTAGGTGACATGCAGGTCCCAGTGACATTCTCTGATGTACACAGCATTGATGAGGGTGGTGGAAAACAGAGACTGAACCCCAAAAATTTGGTGTCATGCATGTCTTAAAGCCAAACCAGAGCAAGACAGAGCTGACTGCACTGAGAGGGCATCGATACCAAACCATCAATATTGTATCAATAATTGATATCAAACCCTCAATGTTGTATCAATAATTGATACCAAACCATCAATGTTGTATCTGGTGTGGTTGTCACTTGGAAATGATTATATCTGTCTTCTGTTTGTTATGGAACAAATGGGAAGGTATAAGGTTCTAATAAACTCTCCAAAGTCTGTTCCTGAACTTGTATAAAATCACTGCTGTGAAAGAGGGATGTAAATTATTGTTGTTCACTGTAATGGAATGAACTGAGAACATGATGTGTTTTTATCTTGCCTTTCTGAAGGAAAAAAAAAAAAAAAAAACCCCACCAAAAAAAACCCAAGTGAAAGCTATTTCATGTTCATGAAGATTTTCCTTGGAAACCTAGATTGTTTTACTTCCCCTGAAGGAACTTCAGTAATCTTACCCCAATTCACTGTGATTTGGAAAAGATTATGGGAATGCTTCAAAACAACGATAAGATCAAAATAAAATGTCTTAGTTTACCAGCCAGGCAGAAATGTTTTACTTAAGGTCAATCTAACACTAATCTCACTGTGCCTGAGCTAACCTTTTAGGATTATGGGAAATATTTTTCATTGCCCTGGCCTTCACTTTTGTATTATTGGGTAGGCTCACAAAATTATATCTCCTAGTTGCTGCTCTACTTCTGTCCCTGAGGAAAACAGCAGAGCATGATGGAGGAAAAAGTGTTTAATGGGAAAATATTGTCCACTCATTCTCCTGGTATATATATTTTTTTGCTTTTATTTTTTTTAAAAGGCTTTTTAATCTTATTTATATCCTGTAGTTAGGACAAAAGGTTCTAATTCAGGGGTTGTATTAGGGTAAGAAAATACAGCTACCATGACTCCGAGGCAGGCAGAGAGCTGCCAGGAGATGCTTTAGCATCATTTTGAAGTGAGCACTAAAAGCCAGGCTAAACCAATTAAAAAGCTTTCATAAGCAAAACCTGCACACACACACAAAACCCCCAAAAATCTGATTTGCACACCTGAGCAGATTTCCACCCTGAATTAGTAACTTCATATTTGTTCTGATAAAAACCCAGCCCAAATGCCAGGTCTGTCCAGGGAAAAGCATCTTGCAAGCTGCCCAAGTGATAGGAGAACACCACTGGGGGCAAAAAAAATAATGATCTTCCTGCTCTGAACATCTTCATTCTCTTCCAAATTACCATAGGAACATTAATTTGATTGTGTACTTCCTACAGCACTGCTAATTAGTTATCTCATATTAATTATAGTAATTACATACACACCTATCTATAGGACTATTAGGCAGTTCATAGGAAAAAAACATGAACTAAGATGTGCTTGATGCAGAGCAGTTAATCAGCCAACAGCTGCTCCCGGTCCCAGAGTTGCTAGTTAACACCCAAAATACTGTACAAAAGGGATACTTTCAAAATTCCAGCTAATAAAAACCCATTTTCAAGTCATTGCTAAACAAATATGTTCAGCCTTTGTATTTCTCTTCATCTGCTTTCAGAGCCAGGGATCAGAATTAAATACTAATATGACTAAGCAGCAGTACAGGAATCATCAAAGGGCTATTGTGAAGACACATTACCAGGGAACAAACAGAAGGTGTTTTAGCAGAGGAAATGTATTCTGGGTAAATATAGGTCAGTAAATCTACTTTTAAACCAATAAAAGGTGTTTAAATGCAGTCTAGGTGTTGTTTAGTCTGGAGATTAATGTCTGTCTTTACCATGATTTTATACACGGGGGCGGGTGATGGAAAAAGACTCATCCTGGCACATGAACTATCATTGCAAGTGCTCAGACAGGGATTTTCATCAATGAACTACAATGCAAAGCCTACTGCAAATGTGTGGTTCACAGGGATGTCCACAAACGGACATCCAGAGTGTGATGTTCCTCTCCATCAGCCATCAAATGCATTCCTTTACTTTACATAAGAATCTACCAAAAAACACAAACAAACAAACAAACAAACAAACAAACAAACCCCCACCAACAACAACAACAACAAAAAAACAAACACCAAAAAACCACAAAAAACCCAACCAAACAAAAAACAAACAAACAAAAAAAACCCACCAAACTTTCTTCAATTTTATGTCTCTGTTCTAAGTGGCTAAAAGTCACAGATCTGATTCCCATCCCTTCATGTTTACATGAGGATGGCCTGGTACAAGAATGTGTTCTACTCCTGTAAAACGTATGGTCTTCTGCTCCCAGAGAGGCACTCAGTGACAGGTTCACTGGTTTTAGGAGAAGAAACCATTAGGTCATCTGCTCTCTCTTCTTCTGAATTGCAGGGCAGCAAGTTCTACCTGCAGAACCTACACTGATCCCCTCAGGACAACTCTCTCATGAAAGCATTATTCTCTACTCACATCCACTTCCAAAAGATGTGAAGCTTCAGCTTCCATTGTTTGGTTCTGGTGCTGTTCCCTCCACTCTGCTGCAGCCTCCTATCACAGCTTTCTTTTTCTGTGTAGGACATGGATCAGAGATGCTTCATCTCAATGTCTTTACATCACCAATCTCTACTGGATAGCTCAACCCTTTCAATTTTTGTGGCTATTTTCCTTCCTACAGTCATTAAATTGTTTGTGTAAACAAACTGAATCCCCTGCTTTGCTTTCCATGCAAATCAAAGTTCTACCATGATGGAAATTGTATTTATACTTAAAATTAAATTCATCACACAGCTTCCTGCCCAGAAGCTGCATTGCCAACCCCATTTCAATCAGTTGCTGCATTGCCCCTATTGCAGACTTTTATTTTGTATATTCTCTTGACAGATTTGACAAGAATTATGTATGTTAAAAGAAGCATGTCCTGTTTGAAGTTTTAAAAAAAGAGTAAAAAATTGTTTTAAAGAAAGTGAAATTGTTTGGTTATGCTCAGGCTCAAGATCCAAATAAATATCCTGCTTGTGTTTCACTGACGGCCAAGGAAGGTTTGGCCATGACATCTTTATCTGCGTGAGAAGTCTACAGTTGTGTGAGGGTCTGTATTTGGGTCTGAATATGCAGTAGGTCTAGTTTCAGTCCCATTATATGCATTCCTCATTTACAGGCTGAAATACGTAGGCAGGGTGAAGTCTGAGCTAAGAAAATCCATAAGGCTGTTTATGCCCCATAAACTTATTCCATTTAAAAGTCCTCATTATGAAAACTTTGTTTAAGTGTATTTAGTGGCACTATTATGGAGCCAGAATTCTTATCTTTAGCAAAATTAATTGCCAAAAAATTACAAGAAAGTTCATTGGAGAATATCTAATGTTGTGTAAGGATATTTACAAAATCAAGTTGGTAGGAAGTATTCACTCTTACTACATCCATTGATATAGTTGGGAAAAACAAATGGGCTTTGAACACCAAAGAGCTGAAGAATATCATGTGCTCAGAAGTTATTCTGTCTTTTATGAGCATGCTATCTGGATAAACTATAAGAAAATTTATGACCTATATCCCTACAGATTAAAAGCTTCCCCTTATAAATTTGCACCATAAAATTCCTGCAACAAAACTAACTCTGAATTTAATCCAGAGATATAAAAACTTGGGTGGTAGACTGGTATGATTCCAGGTAATTTCAGTGTATTTCATTACATAAATGTCTTTTAATTACAGAAATATTTATTACATAAATTGGTCTTAAACGGCAAAGTTTAGGTTAAAGTTGCATCTGGCCACATTAAAAAGCTACTGCAAGAGTTAATATCCCACCTAACATACTCTGAGTGGTTTACTGAGGCTTCGTTGGTGTTAAATATCTGTTTGTTAGTTAATTCTCACCCACAAACAAACCTGAGGACTTTCAGTAGAATTTTGACTGATCAAGAGCATCAGAATCTGAGAAATCTAGGTTCTTTGATGATGATTGATGATGAAGGTAGGTTTATTAGACGCTGAAGTAGTCATTAGCAAAAGCAGGAAGTTGCAAAACCTTTTCAGCAAGTAAAGTCTCATCCTCAGCCCTTTTCTTTGAAGAGAGTAGTCACTGCTTTCCTACCACAGGACAAAACTTTTCACTTTCCTATAAAGAATACAAATGGAACAGGAAAGGAATGGGTGGTAATAAATTCATGTTCTGTTCTCCCAGCTGTCACTGACTTTCTTAATGTTTCCAGGCAACTCTTTTAACCAAAAAAAATGTGGGGTTCTTTTTTAAGAACCAAATAACCAACATTGCACCAGGGTATGAGCCAGCTTGACCCAAGTGAATGCATTGCCTTTACACCATGATTGCCCAGGCACATCTGACCACCACTCCTGAGCAACCTCTCGTTCTGGCACCCTCCTCAGCCAACGAGAAACTTTTGAATGAGTAAACTGATATCATGACATTTACCAAATTTCAATTTTGTTCAGTCAATTAGCAGGGCTTCAATCTTGTAGTTCAATTGATTAGGCTGAAATTACCATAGTGAATTTCCATCCTGGAGGGTATAAAAGCCCTCAGACACGGGGTGTACGTGAATCTCGTGTGCCTCTCCAGCCTGTAGCTAATACACTAATGAAAAGGGTATGTCAGGCAAACTGAATATGGAAAAAAAAAACCCTGAAGACAGAAAAGTTAAATAGGTTGCTTTAAACCTCCTAATAGAAATGGGATTGGGTACTTTTTTTTTCTCCTTCTAATAGTAGCAAATGCTTTTCTGTAAGAGCTTCTCACAGATATTAAATGTAACAAATACAACAGGGAGTGCTTTTGAAATTGCAGATGAATTGAAACAGTGGGAAGAAAAAGGAATAGGAATGGGATGGTGGATAAGATACTTCAGACTTAATATATTGAAGAAAGAGAGATAATTCTATGAGCTAAAAAAATCAATCCACATACTGTCTCTTTGCTTCACAGAATGCAGAACTCCAACCAGAAAACCAATCAGAATGCATTCTCTGATGTTTTACGTATGCTATTTTACTTTTTCAGGGAAAAACAAACCTCACCTGCAACCCCTTTAAAAAAAGCAGGACTGCAGACTATGCAAGGGGGAAGGTTTTCTGCTGCGAAATCCTGGATTTAAGAGAATAAAACGAGTATCTCAGGACCAAAGCCACTGGACAGAACACACCCTCAAACCTTTGTTCTGGTTTAAGCAGTATTGGAGATTTTAATTCATCAGGAAAAGTTCCTAGTGAGATTCTGTGTCCTCCCAACCCAACCAGAAGGAGACAGGGATGACTAGAAACTTTCATTATGGACTACAAAGACAGGAAGAAGCTTATGTGGCTTTGAAAGTTGACAGGACTTAAAAATACAGATTGTGTCTCTTCTACTTTCAAAAGGAGCCCTCATTCTAAAGAATAAATAGGAGCATGGATGTGTATAAGAATAGAAGAGTCTTGATCTTGCACCACCGGTGGGCTGATGTGGATCCTCAACAAACCAGTTTAAAATGGGTTTATGTGATGAGCTCAGGCAGCCAAGGTGGATGTGCCTGGAGCCATCATCATGTGCCACTGTGAAAAAGAGCAACTCCTGTCTTCCACCCTTAGGAGATCACAAAATCAGGCAGGGGGGAGGATTAGATTTAGATCAGGACCTTGTTTAACCACTTGCCAGCACAGTGCTGATCCCGACATCCAAATTGTCTGACAAATGATTGTTTGCTTTTATTTTTTACTGGTTTTCCTCATTTCCTTAAATAGCTGAAAAAGTCTTTTGTGGTTTCAAGATGTAGCACTTTCCTAGAGGTTTGCATATCCTAAAAAGGAACAAGAAATAGCCATGAAAAAGTTTCTGGTTAGGTCTGGACAAAAATATTTTTTTCTCAGTTTTATTCAATGTTTGCTTTATTCTCCCAAAGGATTCTTTCTCAATGACCAATGAAGATCTGATGTATCTATTTCTCCTTTGGAATTATTTGGCTCATTTTTACAAAATTGTGGAGATAAAAAAGTACAAATTAAGATCTCAATATGATTAAAGGATCACAGAGCTGCAATGAAAAATGCCACATCTGAAATTGTCTTGGAGAAAAGCACATTCTCAGGCCAACATACAGTCTGACAGTGCACATCCAGAGTTTCAAGTTGCTTGTAAAGGAGTAAATTCCATGGAGTTGATGGAAGTTCTCTAATTTTCACTCATAAAAATGGAAATGCTTTTTCCTGTCATCGTCTTGGTCACAGGAATCATTTCCTTTTTAGAATTTATTTTTCCTGGTAAATAATTACATGTGCCCTCTCTCACCCATCTTAAAAATCTTTCACCAGGCACTCCAGGCCCTTTCAGTGCATGAGTGGACTGTGTGTTTAAATTTCCTCTGTTAATGTTCACATTGTTTCCTGTGATGTTCCTGCCATGTTGCAAAATTCTCTTTGAATACCATTAATTCCAGTTTGTATTTGGAGGTGTTTTTCAGTTTTGTCTGTCTTTCATGAAAATTTTGCTGAATTTCATTCTGTGGTGCCTGCAGACCCATGGCATTGGAGTTTTCAGTCTATTCAGTTTCTGGAGGAAAGCAGCACAGATATTTTTGTTTACTCAGGACTTGACTCTTAAGGTGACATCCTGACTCCAATGAAGTCAAATTAGATTTTTTCATTTGTTTCAGCTAAGATGAGTTTTCTCTGCAATGATTATTAATAAGAAAATATTTCTTCCCAATTTTCCTTCTTCTCTTCCAAGCTGGAATTATTATTATTATAAGAATTTCCCTTTTCATATTTTCACAATCACAGTTCGCTTGTGTACAAGCATCCATAGCATCAAATTATGAAGTATCACCCATAGTTTTTGTTTCATCTTCTCAAATGAGCACCTTGATTTATATTCTGCCTGCCAAGCTGTTTCTGCTTCTTCAGCACAGTCACCATTGCAGCTTTGTTTCCATAACCTGGCATCAATGATCAATTGACAATGACAATAGACTCTTCTGGGCTGAATCTTTCCAGAATCTGTGAAGAAACACATCTGAGATCCAAGGCTGTGGCATTGTTACAGGAATTCAAACCCTTGTTTTTTGGGGGAGTTCTGCACATGAATGACTTTCTTCAGCCTCTGTTGGGCCATGTGGATAACCTGTAGTGTTCACATAAAAACTGGGATGAGGTATTTTTTCCATAAAAGAAAGGCACAAGCAATGAGTTGCATGGAGAAGGGAGAATGATGCATTTGGTTGCTGAATCTGCATTGCTATTTTTGCCAAAGAGCTCTGTAGGTCATTCAGAGAAACCCTCAGCAGGGTTAGACACACAGTGAGATGTGCACTTCCACTCCCAACAGCATAACACAACCTTCAGCTGAAAGCCAAAAATTTCTGGTTCTGTGTTCTCCAGGAATATCTTTTGCAGTGTTATAGTTGTATCTATAGGTAGATTTTCCAAGTACATTCAGTAGTCTGACTCTGTTGCTAATTATATCCATGGGAAGGAGTTTAGACCAGAACCATGAATTTTCTGAAGATTAACATGGTTCATTTTTGGTGAATGGGATATATTCCTGTGCCCTTGACCTTGAATACGTTTTTTCAACGTGTCATTGGCCATGTGAAAAAAGGCCTATTATGTGAAAACTGTGATTTTTCAATGTTGGTACAGAAACCTGCAAATAATTTTCCCATTAGTCCTACTGGCAAGTTGCTCTCTTATAAGTCGTTATTTTTAGTAGTATAAAATAGTGTGCTAAACACACGGATGTTTTCTCTTGATAAGATACATTACATATATTGATTTTTCTCCAGTGGACTTTAAATATTTTTGGGAAAGCTTTTCTTTGTTTTGGTAGCTGGTTTGTTTCCCCTTGAAAGGTTTTTGTTTTATCCTCAGATAATCTTTGTAGCAAACGTAAAAATAAGGACAATATTTGACACATGAGCTGAGCTCTTTAAAGTTTTTAGTCCTCATGTCTATGGCTAAAAGAAGTAGGTCAATCTCAGTTTGGAATCTTATTTTTACCACCCAGGTTTTCATTGCCTCATCAGGGTCAAGTTTTAAAATAGATTGAGCAATGACATGTCTGTCCATGATTAGACAAGTAAAAAACATATTTTGCAAAGTTTTGTGCTCGTTGGGTTTCATAAAAAGAAACCAAAGCTCCCTTCTTCACATATCAAATACCAAAGATGCATTTTTTTTAACCTCTCTAAACATGGAAAGAGAAAATTATAATGTCCCCTAGGAGCCTGCTAATAACATATATTACAATATTAGTTTTTATTATTTGTTGACAAGGAGTACTTTTGATGAGACAAGAACCGAACACTTTCTTGTTGTTGTTTCCATCTAATCTTCCCTTCATCCTTCTAGGAGCTCTCTTGAAGCAGAGTCTCCTACAGCCCAACATTGTTCCTTACCACAAACCTCCAGACTCTGGGTGACATTAAGAACATACACTTAGAGAAGTTTATTATTTATCATGAAGCCTGATGTGCCAATAAAGACAGACATACACTTTTCATTTTGAATGGAGTGTCCCTCACCTTGCTGAGTGCCTTAGCCTTTCTCACGATGAGGACTTTCCATTTCTCTTGACACCCCACTCTCCCACTCTGCCACCTTCCTCTGTGCACCCTGGAGATGCTGTGGCAGTTTCACACTTACATATCTCATGCTGGCTTTCTGTGCTGTTCTCATGTGTTGTTCTCACAACCTCATGCTTGCAAATCCTGAGATATATTGATTTAGTCAAAATTTTCCTGTATGAAATTGTCACAGACGTGGGAATAATTCTCTTTCCCTTTTCCTGTCTTTTTTTCTAAGTGTATAACAATATAGTAGAGGAGAGAAAGACTTAATGAATGACATCAATACTTAAAAACCATTTCAGCAGCCCATAATTATTATCCAATAATATGTATATATGTAAAAAGTTTAGTAGTTAATCAGTGTGCAACGTGTAATCAAAACTTGTTCAAGGGAGTGTTAGTAGGATAAAAACCAGGCAAAAACCACCAACTGGAAGATTGTTTTTCTCCCTGGTTGGCCACTGGGGAGTGTTTTCACTATCCCATATTCCCTTTCTCTTGCTCTGTTTTTCCCCTAAAAGTGACTTCACAATTTGAGTTAGTGAATGACATCAGCAAGGCAGCCCATGAATACAATTTTGCCAGTGGAGGCCTCCCTTCACTTTCTTTGTGCAACACTCCCAGCATCCTGATAAGTTCAAGACAAGACCAAATCTGAACAAGAATGTGTGAAACCAGGATCCAGTTAAGCAGCCAGTTCTGCCCCAAGCCTGGCCTGAAGATTGCATTTAAAACACAGTGAAGAGTGAGCCAGGGGAAAACCTTCTGTGATTTTGATGCATTTGGTCCTTGTTTGAGACTGGGACAAAGCCACAATCAAATTCAATGTTAACAGCAATTTATAGCACTTTTGCATCTCTCAAGTCTTAAGCTTTTATTTGTGCTTCTTATTCACTCTCTTGGGGATGTGCAATTTGCAGAGTTTCTGAGTATGCATCCTATAGGAAAAAAAAACAACCCACAAAAAAACCTTTCTCTTCTTTTCCTCATTTTAAAAAACTGGTTAAGATGCATATTGAAGAATGCTCAATAATTTTCAACCATTTTTTCCTGTTATGTAAGATGCATTCTCAACCTCTCTGAAACTATGGAAATAGCAGTGTGTGCTTGAACTATTTATATCCCTGAACATATCATTTTTCTTATCAAGTTGTCATTGCATTTTCTGAGCTGCTTGACTGGTTATTGCAGACAGAGTAAAAATATTCAGCTCCCAGGTATGCCTTTAAAAAAAAAAAAAAAAAAAAAGAACACATAAAGACAATAATAGCAAGTTGTTCTAAGATTCTACACATTTTTAGGCTCTGCTCCTCCTGATTAGTGACAGTGCTCTGTTTTTGAAGATATATTTAATTGTATTTTTAATGCAATAGCTGTAGCCTGATGCATTAGAACATTTTGCTAATGATTTTTTTTTACTTTCCAAACATATCCTGTCAATGTGATCTTGGCAGGTAATCTTGCAGCGTGGTAAGATCTTTGTGCACATCAAATTTGCCACCCATTTGTGAGCTACACTGGATGACAACTGAACTTTGATACAGATATTAACAATCTGTGTCAATATACTAGCCTGTGGCTAATTGGGAAGAGAATACAGACTTGCAAGTACTAAAAGATCTGTTCTGCAGATATTCCTTGCTGACTGTCTTTGCACTGGGTTGATCACAAGATAGCACAGTGGAAGTTCTCTCAGAAAACCATATTTGCACTTG